>JANPWX010000533.1:1442509-2032796 GCA_024734555.1 Trochalopteron elliotii
GTGTGTGTGTGTACGTGTGTCACAGGGTCATTCAGGCTGGAAAAGACCTCAGAGATCATTGAGTCCAACCTTTGACCGGTTGACAAGATGATGACCTTGTCAATTAAGCCATGGCATTGAATGCTATGTCCAGCTGTTTCCACCTGAACACCTCCAGGGGTGGTGATTCCACCCCCCCACCTCGCAGCCCCTTCCAATGTTTGACAGGTGATGAAATTCTTCCTGATGTCCAGCCTCAACCTGGAGACTGTGTCCTCTTGTCCCTTCACTAGTTGCCTTGGAGAAGAGGCTGACCCCCACCTGGCTACAACTTCCTTTGAGGTTGTATTTTGGCTGAAGTGGGCTAAATAGATGGAGGTGGATTTCATCACCTTCCCCAGGCAACTCTAGACACACATACAAATCCAATTTCTCATTCTGTTCAGAACGAGTGTCTGCTTCAATCATTTACTTATTAAAAGGTCATCATAAGCACTAATTGATTACACCTCTTTTCTTCATAAAAATTTGACATCCTGCCTGAGCTCAGAGACTCATGAAAGGTCATGGCAGAGGTTTACTCAAATGAATCATCTCTACCTGATAAAGCAGCCTTGACTGACTCTCCTTCTGTGGTCCTGGAAGGTTATTTGTGGTGGCCTAAATATGAATCCTTCTTCCCAAATCAGGGCTGGATTAGCTGTCATATCTCTCTAATCATGGGGTACACACTAGGCAGCTGCTTAGACATGTTTGGCTGGGACTCGTGCCCTCTCAAAATACAGCTGGTACCAACACAGGGCTGCATCTCTGCAGTACATTCCGCTGCTGGGATGGCAAAGTGCTGGTTTGTGTTGATTGAACTTTCTATTTGGGCAGAAGTTGTAAAAAAAATGGACGAACATCTCTGTCAGTCAGTTGCAGCAGTGTCCTACCTTGGCCCATTAATGAGCAACACTTCTTTCATGTGATTTTCCTTTATATTACTTGGGAGAAAGAGGGGGAAAGTCTTTTGATTTCCCATTGAATGATGTTTTGGAGATTTTTGTGATTTCCATAGCAAAATATTGCTGCAATAAAGTTAGCTTGAGGTTGAGGTGTTTGATGGCAAAGGCTGAAGAAATTAAAGGCTGGATGGGCAGGTGTGTGCCATGCTATTGATCCAAAGGAATTCCTTTGGGGTGAAAACAGGATGTGGCCCTTCATCATCAGATGCTGGGGAAAGCTGTGCTCAAAGTCATGCAATTTTCCTAAAGTTTGTGAATATAACCATATTCTACTCTCACAGTAGGATATTCTGTCTGCTTAACCATTCAAAAAATAAAATATCTAGAAAGTTCTGGAGTTGAATTTCAGTCCTTAGAAGTGCTGCTTTTTTGAAGTCTCCAGGTAAGCCTGCTCTGTCCTCCATGCAGATTTCTTTCTTTTTGCCACCTCCAATATTTCCAGAATGAAATTCCTGACCAGACAAAGTCAATGAAAAAGCTCCCATTGACTTTAATGGAGGCAGGATTTCATCCTTGATATGTTCTGGTAGCTGAGCAGTGAAATAATTGATTCTTTGTCAGACTCACTCATTTGCTTATCTGTGTTTTCCTGTCCTTAGCATTTCAGTTTCTTTGTTTTTTCTTTTTCTTTTTTTTTTTTATTACTGAAGGTAAACCAAAACAAAACCAAACCCCTTCAACAAAATGAACCCTGAGACAAAGCTAAAACTGGTATTCTCGAAGTCAGAATTTCTGGGTTATTTGATAAACCAAGAACCAGAAAAGGAATAAGCCATACTGGAAGAAAATGATGTTGTGTCTGCAGAGAAAACCAGAATTATTTTCTGTGACTTTACAGCAATAGCTCATTTGGGGGTTAAGGACAAAGGAGTGGCTGAATGATTCTTGTTCTGTTTCCAAGGCAGTTGGAAATAGTAATGCAAGAAATGGTTTTTTTTCTGGTTAGATAAGGAGGCTTGTAAAAAGGCCAAGATGCTGGTGACTTTAATTACTAGGTTATTGATTGGGATAATATTTATGCAAGGGCTAGGGGGAGCATATTCCTCAAGGAAGGTGCAGCATTGCTGTTATTTTACAATTTGCTGAATTGCTAATAGCGAGCAAGAATGGGGCTGCATGAATGCAAAACAGAAGAGTGGGCAATATTTTATGTGCAGTGATAAGGTTCTGCCTGAAATTTGCCTTCGTGCTACATGGAGAACGTTATCTGATATCCATTGTAAGGAAGCATTCAACAGTATTCAAAAGACTGGAAATATGAAGTATCTCACTGATTAGTTGCAGTCTAGTGGCTGGTATTTCTTTAATTTGCCTTTATTTTTTGAAGAACAGCATTAATAGGAAATAAAAAAAAAGAGAAGAATTCAGAAGAAGGCAATTTGGAAAAGCTATACCTATGAAAAGAGCAAGTTATTTAGAGGATAACAAAAGAAACAAATCTAAATTAGCAACGCTGAATGTCTCTGGTCACAGCCAAGAAGCCTTCCAAATGTATTTCCATTAAATAGGGAGTATAACAAAAATTGTTCACTTGTTAAAAAAAAAAAAAAAGACATTCAGAGACAAAAATGCCTTTAAAAAGAAGTACTTGAATGTTTGCAGCCTCATTCTGTGCCTGCAGGTCACACTGACTTCAGTGAGACACTTGTTTATTCAAGGGCAGAAATATGGCAGTATCCTATGGACTAAATTTTTGGGGTTTTTTTCCCAACTGTTCATATTTTTCTGCCTCACTCCATGGTGCTTCTTGCCACATGCTGTGTTTTTGGAAGGATTATACTCTGCCTTTTCCATCAAAGCCATTACACATACACACGTATTTTTATTTCTGCAAACAATATTGCTCACACATATGAGAAGATATATCTGTGTTGTAGGCAAAAGCTGCATAGATCTTGTACAGATTTCCAAACCACTGTTATTAACTGTTTTATTAACCAGGATACTTCTGCAGTGCTTACCTGATGAAGCAGGTGCAGGCTGTACTTCAATCCCATTTGACAGAAGGGAGAGTCCAGCTCTAACAAAGAGAAACAAATAGAGGATGTTGATGCCTGGAAATGTCCGCAGAGATGCAAATAATAATATATTTGACAAAATGTTATCAATTTTGTGTCTGTCTCAGACTTTGGCTGGCTGTGACAACTGCTGCTGTCCTTCACAAACCTGGGTGATGGAGTTGTCATTTTACTGCAATTTTTAATAAATGTGACTGCCATAAAATACCTGTTGATTGAAGAATCTTTCAAATAGCATTTTACTCTATGCAGGTTCTTTAAGGGAGTGATTTTAAGGAGGAAAGATTGAGGAGTAGTCAAAATATGGGATGGTGCAAGAGAATTTTTTGGAGAAGGAGGACTTGCACAGAGCATGTTAAATGAGGAAAGGTTAATCAAGAGGTGGACTTAAGGCTTCAGGTGTTAAAATCCTGTCAGGTGGGATGGTGAACCTTCCAGATTGTAATAAATATCCTGCACACATTTTGAGGTCTCAGTCTGCCACTGCAGTGCAAGTTCCCAGGCAGGGGAGGAGCAGGAGCAGCTCTGCCCTGCACTGCTGGTAGTTGATTAATGTGGGATCCAACAAGTCCCTTCTTGATATTCCAGCCAGCCAGATTTAGCATGACACTTATCTCTTCACTTGCAATCTCTTCACTTACAATCTCCTTTCTTCATCTGAATTGATCTGTGCCACGATTCTCCGGTGTGTTAATGAGTTTTCTGTGTGGTGGAGTGCTAGAGGCCTTGTTAAACACCAGGGACATCCTGCCTACTGCATTTTATTTATGCACCCACTCTGTTACTCTTGACAAAAAGAAGCTGAGTTGTTTATCTTTAAGTTTTTGACAAAAAATTTGTCTTACTGTAATTTTCTCTGCTCTGGCTGCCCACAGAGGCAAATCCAAATATATTATTCACCTGCTATTTCAAAACCATTTAAACTTGCCAAGTCTAAGTGGTGTTTTAGACCATTGTGCTGATACTCTCACAGTTGTTATTAACTGCCTCAGAAGTAATTTTTGATTGTGGTTGCATTCAGCAGAAAGATGACAAGGCATGTTCTTTTCTCTGTCAGGCAGAAGCGATGTAAGGACAATACACCTGCCCTTGGAAACAAAATGTTTTGGAAGCAGTGTTTCTGCAGAGTCTGTTTTGTTCATTAAAGCTGCCAGAGCCCTCCCTTGCCTGCTGCCTCATTTCACTGCTTTTTAAATCCATCCTGACAGAGCTTGGTTAGTGTTTGGGGAGACTTGTCTAGAACTTTCAGCTGTTGTACATGGTTTGGGAGCTGAGATCCTTTGCTAATCCATTTGGAAATCCCTGTGTTGGTGAGAAACTGGACCTTAGATGAAGCTGTGGTAGATTGGGTCTCGTTGGCCAGGAGGGACTCTCCCACTCTCCTGTACTTTGCCTCAGACATGAATCCATGCCTCAAACATACACTGCAGAAGGATGTTCAGCTTGGTTTTATAGGGAAAAGGGACAGGGAACATCACCCAGAAAGGTGTATGGGTTTTCCTAAAACCTCTGAGGGTCCAGCCCTTGGCAGAGAAGTGGCTAAAATCAATTAGCGAGATGGCATGATCGGGTGTGTCTTGAAAAATCAAAAAAAGGTTTTAATAAAGAAAGAAAATAATACAAAAACAAAGGCAAAGCTGAACACAGTATACAGACAAGTCTACTTGCTACAACACCTCAAAAAGCCTCGAGCTTCTTTGTTGTCTTTCTTTAATACTCCATAGTTCAGGTGGGCTATTTGGCTCTTGGTCCAATGAGAACAGCAAGAGGTTTTGAGTTACACTCTCCAAGCCCAATCAATGCTTTCATGCTGGCACTGAGCCAATTACTGTCAGGAGGGTATGGAAAATTCTAGGTAAACTTCCTAAAATGTCTAAAGGTAAACTGAAACTCTTTCCTCTTTCCCTATTTGGAAACATCTGCTGGGGGCATGGGGTACGTGCCAACAGTGTTGTGCTCTTCAAACTCTTCTAATGACAAAGCACCAACAGCTCGTGCTCTCTGTCCACTTCCAGATGCTGTCACATGGTGGTCAGTCTGTGTAGTGTTTTACTAGCCCACATCCCATGTTTTTGCCTTTTCAGAGGCTAAGGGTTGCTGGATCTGTTTTGCAATGTCTCATGACCCAGGTTTATCAGCTTGGATCACTGATGGGAATCCTGCTTTTCTGGAGTTTTCTAGGTCACTGAGAAGCAGAATGTATAGTATTAAACAGGCATTGAATTTTCACATGGACTCATGTTTGCTTGGGGTTTTTTTCTTTTTCTTTTTTTTTTCAATAAAGGTGGAATGTTGCTGTAGAAATCCAACTGAATTTTAGTTATAAAAAATACTCAGCTACTATAATAATGAAGAGGAACATGAGATGTAGAATTATCCAGTCGTGTGGAACATCTATTGCAGACACTTCAAAATGCTTATTGCAATTTGATTTGTTCCATCTTCCCCTCCCAATCATAGTTACATCTGCCAAAAAAAAAAAGCTTTTTTCACCCCATACTTCTACTTTTACAATATCCTTTATGAAGAGCACTATGCTGCACAAGATTTTGTAGGTACTTTAAAGAATGTATTTCCAACAATATTTTTAAAGTGCTTAGAGCTGACTAATCCAAAGATATCCCAAAGCACATGAAAGAAACATAATTGATTGTATAATTACCACAGCTTCTGCAATATCACTGCAACTGAAGTTGTTTGTATGGTTTCTGTCCCTCTTCTCTGCATCTCGTCTTTTCCTATGAAGACACTCAAAATCTGACATTCTTTAGACACTTTACTTTGTTCTCCTTAGTGCTTCAATTCCACACAAGCATTTCTGTTAGCAAAGACATCTCTGATCATGATTCCATAGTTCAAATTAGATTAAAGGACAGATTCAATTTCGGTCACTTAGGTCCAGGTCAGAACTGACTCCACTGGCACCAGTTGAGTTAATCTTTCCCTGCACCAGTGTAGCTGGTGGCTTCATCAGAACAATAATAAGCTTTAAGCTGCTGAAGGAAATACTCTATTGATATTAGAGGCTGCATGAAGGTAAATTCCTTTATGTTCTTAATTTTTGCCAGACAAGTTGAAGTGGAATATGTGTACGTGCATAAAAACATAAAGCTGTTTCCTTTTCAAATGTGTGTTGTAAAGAAGACAGCCAACTTTTCAGGGCCATGTGATCCTACAGTTTATAATAAAATTGTCTCATCCCTGACCTTTTACTCACATTTGAGGCGGGGGGAGTAGATACTTTTATCTTCAAACAGGGATGTGGAAAGTTTTCTAAAAAGTTCCTTTAATCAATCACTAATTAAACCTGAAAGTTTTTTATGTGATAATTTCACAAGTTGGAAAAAATAAAACCAAAGCAATGATCTACTTAAGATAGAATTTACTCTAAAATACTGTAATTGAAAAGAGTGTTGTGGAAGCCTAAATCCACAGTTGTTGGTGAAGATTTATTCAGTGGTTCTTTGGAGCTGAACTAATACAGTTTAATAAATAATAGGTGAATTATAGCAAACAAAGAGTTTACAGTCTGAAAGCTTAAAAGAATATTTTGTTATGCCAAACAAACATGGAATGATGCCAGTATTATGCTTTTGGAATTAATTTCTAGCTCTGTCAGAGTAGATAGTATCATATAAAATAAGTCTAACTAAGCTAGTTAGATTAGGGACCTGTGCAGACCAAAACAATCTCATGCCTACTGCAAGTATATGAATGAATCTTTATTTTTTTGTGGTTTTATACCTATAGAATCTTTATCTTGATCCTGTTATATGATGTCTTTTCCCCATATTAGAGATTGCACACCAAAGATCAAGCTCAGACACAGAAAACCCACTACAAAGATTGTTTGACCTTTCTTGGGGTGCCAATGGGGACATCACTTGGGAAAGATTAACAATTGTCATTAAGATTCCTGCTGACAGTTGGGAGACCAGGTGGTCCTGCAGAACACAAAACAGACACTTGCAGAGTCTCTCATCCTGAGTCTTTAAAGATTGTGCAGGTATGAAGAGGCTTATTGGTGCTCTGAATTAAACCAAATTCTTTGGTTTAGTCTCAACAAGAGCTGTTTACCTTGTGTTTCCTGCACATGCCATGCTGCCTCCCTGGAATTTGCCCATTTGCTCTTGACCTTGTAGCACAATTTGTAGTCTTGTAGAGCTCTTCTTTTGTGCTTCTCTTTAGTTTAAAACACCCAGAGTTTCCAAGCTGCCTTGTGGAGTCCCCTTAGGCTGGAATGGACCACTGCCCACTGTCCAGACCAGTGCTCTTCCCTCACAGTGCTGCTGCTGGATCTTTCCCAGAGATATCCAGCCTTTCCTTACTAGAAATACTGACTCATGTCACAGGTTGTCCTTTCTCACTACACACTGTAACTGACTGCTCTCTGCCCAAGATTCCTGCTTCACTCTGGGCCAGCACACACGGCCAAGGTGTTTCAAGCACTGTCCCAGAACTACTGTGTGTGTGATCTCAGCTTTGGTGGGAACAGTGGAAATGCAGATCATACAGGAGACAAGGAAACTTGAGCTCCTGAATTGGGCATGCCTGATGGAGAGACCCCTGGATTCACAAATACATGGTGCCACACCTCTGTTATGTGCAAAGTGAGCCCTGCATCTTTGTTAAAAAGCTCTCTAGTTAAGTGATTAAACTTATGGCTTTACTAAAGCCATTCCTGAATGGAGATTTTAAAAACAATTAATCCTTTTGAAATGAATGACACTTAAATTCATTTATTTCTTTTGTCAATTCTATCTAAACCTCCACTGCAATCATTGATGTTACTTACAGGGAGAGAGAGCAGTAAGTCAACTGTGTTTGTATGGGTAGAGTATATAAAATTTCTTGGTGTGTCTGTTGTCAGTTCTCATTTTTCCAGCTGTACTTGCTGGTTCTTTTGGACACCTTGCTCTCTTATAGTAACCCACTGCCAAATCTTATAAAACAACATTTCCTTTTATATCAAGAATACTACCAGAGCCTCGTAGAAAGGAATTCTGTTCTTGTGTCTGGCATTAAGAGAGTGTGGTTAAAGAAACTGCAGTTTGACACATCCATCAACTATATTGAAAATTATTTCATACAGGAAATAATGGCTTTCTGCTGAGATCATTAAAATGAAATTCTTGGCTTGTCTTGGGATCTTTGAAGGTGTGGAGAGGCAGACATGCACAGTTCTGTGCCTGTTAGGCACATATCTGCATGCTGACCTGCCTTCCAGGCAGACCTGAATGAGTTGCTTGCCTGAAAGGTGCCGTACAAAGGCTCATAACTCACTTTCCAAGCAGACAGGAGCAGGTACTTGTCTGGGAGACAGCCCTTTGTTGATAACCTGCCTCCAAGGCAGATCTGTCTAGTTATCTCTGCTGTCTTTGAAGCAGCTCCACACAGAGTTGTGTGTCCTTAGCGGGCTCTCTGCTGCCTGCCTGGGAGGTGCTCGTGCTGATCATCTTCCTGCAAGAAAATCCTGAGCAATTAGTTACCCCAAACAGCACCTCTCCAAAAGGGACGTTTACAATATGAGCTTGCAAATGTGTTTAGTTCTGGCTGATCACTGTGTCTGGTGTTCTCTGTTAACCTCCCATGTATAAGGACTGTAACAAGCATCCCTCTCCCACGTTTAGAAAAATAAAATAAAGAGCTTGTCAAAAATTTCTGCTAATATAACACAGAGCTTGCAAGTGCTGGTTTCTGTGCCAGTAATCAGGCTGCCAAACTTGCTGAAGGGAAGGAAGGGAGTAGGAAGACTTTTTTAAAAAAAAATTCAAAATTGCTATGCTGTGTTGAAGGACTAAAGGGAAGGTGGACACTGCATTTTAATGTTCAGTCTTTAAAATGGCATCTAATTATTATGTCAGGGATCCAGTTCTCAGTCATTTATACAACATCCTAGGTGTTACATGCTCATTTCTAATCAAAGAAATGCTTTATTTTACTTGAAAAAAAGACAGTAATTACTAGCTGTAAAATACAATTTTGTTTCTTTTCCTTTCTTAGAGAAATTGAGATTGCAAGTCAGATATCAGAGAGAAAAAAGATGTTGAGAAAAAAGATTCATATACCTCAAGGCCATAAACCAGCAGCAGTTAAGTCACCTGATAAAGGATAGATCAGATTTTTATGTTTGGTGCAATATTGTTGTGTAAGTATATCAGTGTAATTCTGCAGTAGGTTGGTTGCAGTTGGTTATAATCATTCTGGCAAGCATGGAATGAGCCCAGAATTAGGCTCTTATTTTAGTTCTGCCTGTGTTTTGTGGAGGAAGCAGGAATTTTACTTTAGATATGTTAATCCTGCATGCCATGTGACACATCCCATGTGTTTGGAAAACATTATGTTAACTCAGGAAGTGCAGCAGTTCATGGTAGGCACTGCAGAACCCGTTGGTCCTACTTTGTTTCTTCCTGTAGTCTGACCCAGTTCAGTTCTGAACTAATATCTGGTGTCAGGGATAATTCTCCCTCTTTCAGTCCCCCTAAAACTCTCATCTGGGGCTCTCTGCATGAAGAACACTTAGGGGTGGTGCACTTTGTCTCAGCAAAGGTGTGTGGCCACCTTCATGCAGAATGCATGAGCACTTTGCTGCAGGGAGACACATGTCCACTGCAAGCTGTTCCCAGGTTGTGGCTGGCCCAGTGTGATTTGTATCATACCCCTGGATGTATGGAATGTGGGATTTCTGCTGCACAGTTCTCCACGTGGACTGGGGAACAAGGAGGATATTCCCCCTCTCCTTATAGGCACTCTGGTGCCTCTGTATCATAGAAGAAACATGATTAAAAAAGACAATCTTGTACTTGGAAAGGAAAGCAGTGAATTTTATATTAGTGCTTTAATTCTGATCTAGGCTAGTTTCATAGTATGGAAAGGTTTTCTTCTCCCTCTTCTGCCCAAATTAATTTCACTCATTGGGCATGAGGAATAGAAATTAGGAGCCTGAAGTCATGCTGTGATATCCAGAAATACAGGTATGATCCCCTTTGGTTTTTTCCTCATCTTTCTTTCCCTCAACCTCTTTCACCCCATCTTTATTCCAGCATATTTTGACTAATGATTGTGGCTGAAGAAATTGAAATCTGCTCATGGGTATTTCTCAAGCAGACTAAGTTTGTCAGCTAAATTATTCATTGTGAAATAGCTCCTCAGAGGCAAGGACTATACTTAGTGCAGTGGTGACCAGACTGGACCTCTGGGTATTGCCACAACAGTTGGATGCAGCATTGACAACATTCACAGTTTCCAAGGAGCACAAATGACAACACAGATCTCTCCATCACACACGGGTGAGGTGGAGCTGAAAAGCAGGACCTGCTCCTGAGATGAGAGTTGGGTGCTGGGAGGGGAGCAAATGCCCAGTTACAAATAAGAAGCTGCAAGTGCTCAAATGTAATGAAACTGGGTATAATATTTGGGTGTAGGACATTAAAATTCTGCTTTCGTGGGACACAGCCATGTCCAATCACTTCTCCAACCTGTAATTAATCAGGGTTACTTTGTTCATAAACCAGACTGAGATTGTTGCAAGTCACCAGATATCCTGGTGCTATGTGCCACTAACTGGGGTAGCTTTGATCAGCAAGACTGAGACCATACTTACTTGAGTTCATCTTTTGCTTTCTACAAGACCTGGAAATGTTTATAATAAAATGATGTGCTGTTACATATGTATCAGTTGATAATAGGTGTCAAGTTACAAGTCTAAATATGTTTGAGGAGTAATTTGAATAGTACATTTGAAACATCAAAGTTTATTGAAGAAAATGTACAGACCTCAGGTTTTCATGAAAGAATTTGAAGGAATTAATAGGAAGCAATTGCTTAGGAAGAAATTCTTCCCGTGAGGGTGGTGAGGCCCTGGCACAGGTGCCCAGAGAAGTTGTGGCTGCCGCATCCCTGGAATTGTTCAAGGCTGGGTTGGATGGGGCTTGGAGCAACCTGGGACAGTAGAAGGTATCCCTGCCTGTGGCAGGGAGTGGAACAGGATGAGCGTTAAGGTCTTTTCCAGCCCAAACCATTCTATAATTGTATGACTGTATTTTTATTGGTGCAGTGTACTTTCCTAACTCGGCATTTTGGAGTTTGGCAAATGTGTTGCACAAAAGTCCTCCGATGCTCATCTATGTGTACTTTGAGAAACATCAAGCACTAAAGAGAAGACTTTAAAAGATATGGGCAGAAGAAAAGAGATACTGAAATCCAGTGACTGTGTTAGGGAACTGAATCTGCAGTAGACATGGGTAACCAAACCTCTGAACCCTCCAAGCTTTAGTGAATTCAATAAAGGATAACACAAATCTGAGCTCTCCATAGTTATTAGTTTGAGTTTTGTGATGCTGAAGTCCCTTCCAGGCTTTGGCTGATACTGACTATGTTCATCTCTATCCTGCATAACAAAATATTTCCTCACACAGTATGCCATGGTCTCCTATATAGAGTAAGAATGATGAGTGCAATTACCAGCTGGGAGTGAAGTGGAAAAACCTCAGCTTGTCCTCAGTTCATAACCCTTCACTGGATCAAATCAGACACTCAGGGCATTTTAGAAACTCAGGCCAGATTCTTATGCACAGCATTTTTTACACCTTGGTCAAGGTCACTTTGTGGGGTGTGAATACCCATTCTGATGCAGTGGGTAGAGAGTAAATTGCCTGGAAGTGCTATTTTAGACATGAATGGAGAATATTTACTTCCACCCTTTACTTGGGCCAGACTTTTTCTCAGGCATTATGTTTTCAGGGTGAGCTATGACCTGTTTTTCATTTTCTCCTGGCCATTTCTCTCAAAAAATGGGTCTATCTCTGTGCTCCTTTCCAAATGAAAT
Source organism: Trochalopteron elliotii (assembly GCA_024734555.1). Classification (NCBI taxonomy): domain Eukaryota; kingdom Metazoa; phylum Chordata; class Aves; order Passeriformes; family Leiothrichidae; genus Trochalopteron; species Trochalopteron elliotii. The sequence goes on from JANPWX010000533.1 coordinate 1,454,341, forward strand.
CCCACTGCTCATCCTGTTTTTAAATCAAATCAGCATTCCACCCCATCTCCTTTTGGCCACCTGAGATGTAATAATTTAAATGCTTTGGGAAGGAAAAACAGCCACTAAATGTAGTGATGGAGAGCAATGTGTTAGAGTAAGCATTAGTCCTACAAAATGCAGAAGACCTGGATTCTGGATTCTTGTAATTTTGTGCCTGTTTTGGAGTTGGGTTATGATTGAGCTCTGATTCATGCTGCAGTTTTTTCTTGATGGGGATGTGAAGTTTATTATTTCTGTCTCATTGTTTGTACTGATAAACTGTGTTAGGGTTACAGGGCCTTTGAGTCTCTGCGGGGTTTGGTTAAACTAAGCTCAAAAATTTAAAACCACTGAGTGGACTGCCAGACACAGGCACACAAACAAGCTGCTTGCATATGATTTTTCCTCCTGAAAATCCATGCAAAAAGCCTAACTCATCTCACCCCTCCCTGAACTGTAGACTTTCCATAAGCCCTGTTTGTCCCTGACATCCCTTTAAAGCTGGAGCTAAGCTTGCTCTGCCTTTGCTCTATCGATCTGACTGACATCAGTCATCAGTCTGACTTATATCCACACAGCCTTTGCCTGTCCTGGGGCCTGCTCCCAGCTGGTTTCTGTACCTTCAGCAGGGCTCTGGTTTTGGCCTTGCAGCACCATTTCTCTGCTGCATCTTTTCATTAAGGGTGGATCCATCCTGGTACAATATGTGGGGCCATTCTTCCTATCCCTGTGACTTTTGGCCTTTGCTGGATTCAAGCTCACCAGAACCACATGACACAACAGCAGGCAAGCAAATCAAGACATATTTTTCTGCAAAATATTTAAAGTCTTCCTCACTTCTAACACAGCATGTAAGGAACATATTTTCCACTTCCATGAGCTGAATTTGTCTCTCATCATTACATCATCTCCGAATCACGGGCTCTCTTCTCTTGGTGCATGTCCAGGAGTGCACCTTGCCCAAAGGCAAGATGGCAGCTTTTGCTCACTCTGAGTTTACTTGTAGATTGGAGAGCATGAAAAAAAATGTGCTACCGGCATGGCCAGCAGCTAAATGTCAAAATTTGGCTCTAAGACAATACTACTTAAACTATTTCTCTAAGTAAGTGCTCCTTACACAAGGAAGGATTGAAGGATCAGACTCATAGCATTGTAAAATCACTCTCTTAGGAATATTCAGAATTGCCTAGAACATTTTGAATCTAATTCTCCAAACCCTCAGGCAGCTTTGAATATCTCAGCTCTAATACATTGAAATAACAGACACTGATATAAAAAAATGAGAGGGTGATACTCTGTTCTAGCCAGGCGATTTCCCTCAGGGACGGCCGGATGACTGCGGAGCTCGGCCAGCTCCTCGCTCCTGGGCAGGGCTGCACAGGGGTCACTCACCGGGCACCCCTGTGTCCACATGAGCCCAGGGTCTGCCCCAAACCCGTGCCCTGCTGTTCTAAGGGATTTTTTGGTGGCAGGTGTTGCTGCTACATCAGCAGACAGAGCAGCTCTCCCTGCCCACGGTGCCGCTGTGCCGCCCCTGGTTTCTGCAGCGGACTGGAAACATCCCAGTATAGAGGCAGCCTCGAGGTAACGCAGCGCAGAATTTCACCCCGATCTCTGCATTAGATGGATTTTTAGAGGTCTTTTATCTTACTTGCTCAGATGTATTTCCGTAGGGAAATTTTTGTAGCTCTCAAAGCTGCCGGGACTTGCTTTTCCCGCTGTCTGTGCTCAGAGGATGACGATGGCCGGGATGCGCTTCATCCCCAGCGCCAGCCGGGCTGCGGCGGCTCCCTGCGCGGGCACCACGAGATGGCACTGCGTTCCTGCTCTTCACAGCAGCTTCATCTTTCCTTTAACCTTGCTCCAAGTTAAGTATTTCATCAGAAGGATTTCTTCTGAGCAAAGATTTTATTTTCCCTCAAAAAACTGAGCGGGGAAGATTGTTTTTATTGTCTTTTTTTTTCTTTTTTTTTTTTTCTTTTTCTTTTTCTTTTTTTTTTTTTTTTTAAATATAGAGGCTGTAAAAGAAGCTGGCGGAAACTTCAGAGTTTAAAGGGGTGACTTGAGGGGATGTTTTTCTTAGTGTGTCACCCAGTTCACCACCTCAGGTTACCCTGCAGCTGCAAATCTTGTAGCTGTGCAGGGGGATGGAAAATGTCACGCAAGCATCAGAATCTGGTCACCTGGTTGTATGCCAAATTCACAGTTTTTGTAATTGTGATGAGTTGTTTCCTTTTGAAGAAAAGTTTTTCACCTAACATCTCTTCCTGTTTCTTTTCTCCTACCTTTTTCTTTCTTTTTCTTTAATTCCAAAGTCTAAGGGGTACAGTCAAGTCTCTGATTGGGAGCAGGGATGGGGATGGGGTGGGTGGTGGGGACAAGATAAAAGAGTTATTTTTTTCTTATGTGCTGTCAACTGAAGAACACCTTGGAATGTTTGAAATTAGATTATTTTATAAATATTGTATTACAAGTCTATAAACACTAAAATAATCACTTTGTAAATACTTGTTTTTGAGAATCACATGTTTAATTCCTTCAGCTGAGGACAACACAGGAATAAATTCAGTGCGAGTAGGATAAACTCCCTATGCCATCAGTTTTCTCCAGTAGTTAATATTACATTTAAACTGATAATTATGGAAATTATTTTTGAACAAAATACTATTTGAGGTATTTGCAATTTAAAAAATTACATTTTAATGTGATCTTTTCTGTTTTATGTGAGCTTACATTGTGTGTGTTGTTGTAACAAGAAAAATGAAAGAGGAGAAAAAAACTCCTTGAAAACAATTTCTCTAAGACTGACAGGTAGGTAAAATCTTAGTTGATATTGCAGACATTTTTTGGACTCAGAAGGGAATAAATACATAGAGACAGCCTGTTCCAATCCTTTCAGTGCTCCACAGTACTGAGAGCTGCAACTCCTGTCCTTTCAGTCATCACCGGTGTAGCTCTGTACACAGATGAGTAGGAAATGCTTCTTTATTTCCAAAATGAATTCCAGTCAGAGGTAGGCTAAAAGCACCATTCATTTAGCTTAAAGATCTTGAAACTATCATGTTTGCAACCATTTGTCACAGTTTAAGTAGCAGTGCATAAATGTCGTGCTGTTGGTATACAATTTAATCTCTGCTGACAACAGCTCCATTTCTAAAGTTTCCTCAGCATCTTTTTTAATGGCTTACATTTCTTATAAACAACCTCTGCTGCTTATGCAGAAATAGGACAGCTCTGTAGGCTGCCAGGCCTGAATCTCTTCCACATGGGGAAAAAATGGTAAAACATCAAATGCAGAGTGTGTCGGAGCATCAGGCAAAGGGTCTTTGCACTGATTCCATGTGCATCCAGCTCAATGCATGGGGTTCCATTCTGCAGGGGCATTTGATGGGTTTTTGTTGTTTCAGGTCAGAACATGTAGTGTATGGTTTTTTTGTGACTTTTTCCTCTGTTCAAACCAGGAAAGATAACTCACAGGACAAGAGTTTGATTTTTTCTCTATGATCTTTCCAGTACATAAAGGAAGTGTACAAGAACCATGGAGAGAGTCATCTTGCACATGCATATAGTGACAGGACAAGGGGGAATGGCTGCAAACTGAATGAGAGTAGATTTAGATTAGATATTAAAAGAAAAATTCCTTACTGTGACAGTGGTGAGGCACTGGACAGGTTGCCCAGAGAAGCTGGGGATGCTCCATCACTGAAAGTGCTCAAGGCCAAGTTGGATGGTTCTCTGGGCAATCAAGTTTGGTGGAAGATGGCCCTGCCCACAGCAGAGAGGGTTGGAATCAGATGATCTTTAGGGTCCCTTCCAAATTAGGCCATTCTGTGATTCTATGATATTTGGAATTATTCTGGTAAAAAAAAAAAAACAACAAAAACCAATGATTATGATTTTATCAAACATGAATGTTTAACTTCTAGGGCATGTCACTCTCATTGTGCTGTTGGCAGAATGTTTATAGCTGTAGGCCTTTACTTGCATTAAAGCATTGGCCCAGAGAGAATAGGTTATAAATCCCAGTGTCTCTTTCCAGGGATAATGTCCTTTATAGACCCTCTATAGATCTTCTGATTCTGTCTGTGCTTGAGACTCTGCCCAGCCTGGAGCAGGTGGAGGAAAAGGTTGTGAATTATGTGCTGCTAAGAAACTTTGCTGAGCTGTGTCATTGCACCTTGCAGGAGTTTTATGGGAATATATTTTCAATAGAGAAAATTAAGGTGTTGATACATGGAAGACTAGACTGATAGAAACATAAATTGCAGAAGTCTCATTGCTTCACACTTGCAAACAGAGATGCAAAATAGCTATTTACAGTCTAAGCATGTTTTTACTAACCCAAAGTGATAAAAGGGTACCACTGAGCTGAAGATATCCTGAAGGACCTGGAGGTCTGTCTTAGTGGGATACTTTTGATACAGCTGAAGATATCTCCTAAAGATCAGGGTTAATGTTCTTCTTGCAAAGTCACTGATGAGAGTGGTTCATATCAGTACTTCAGAAAAACTCTTCAGTCAGTGCTGCCAGGCTTTTGTAGTTACCATCCACAGCTTTTGAAATGTGTACAATTGTTCTGGGTAGGAAAAGAGCAGAAAGTCTTTTAGATTAAAGTATAACCTTTATAACCATAGAACCATTATAACCATTTATAACCAGAGTAACTGTTATACCCACAGAAGAAAAATTTCAGGCATATGGAAACAGAATCGACCCCAGCTGACACATTTAAGCTGTGCCAATGCTAAAAAACATTAGACCCTCCTGAGTCTGCAGGAGAAGGTCAGTTTAGCTGGAAGTTGCTGTGAATAAGTAGCAGCATCAAATTCAGGTAAAGGAACAGGACTGACAGAAAGTACAGGTGGAGACTGGAGTTGGTGTAGGAATTAGGAACCAGGAGCCAGGCAGCAAGAAAGATCAAAGAGATCAGAGGTTATTATATGCAAATACCTTATCCAAAATACTATGAGTTTTAATTTGCAGGGGCAAGTATTACCTGAGAATCTGGAGGATGGAAAGGCAGCACTATATCTGGGTTCAGCTTGTAGTCTGCTAAAACACACCTCATGGAACCTGGCTGTCCATCTCGTGGGATTATAAGGACCCCATGGTTCACAGTGGTGCTTTGCACCCTCTCTGGCCCTTTTGGCAGCTCAGTTACTTTGCAGCACTGGTTTTCACTACAGCACTGGTTTTCACTACAGCACTGGTTTTCACTACAGCACTGGTTTTCACTACAGCACTGGTTTTCATTGCAGCACTGGTTTTCACTACAGCACTGGTTTTCATAACAGGATTGGTTTTCATTACACCGCTGGTTCTCACAGTGTTGTAATGCATTTACTGACACACCTTTTCTGACACATGACTACAAATGTTGGACCATCTCAACACTTGTTGCATAAACAGTGTTTTTCTGTTTTCCTGTTTTCCTATCCTCATTTTCATCATGGATCTTCTTTACCTGGCACCATAGTAAGTGCTCTCTGCCCTTTGCCTTTGTGCAGCTGGCAGCCACACTGGCCCATTTCCCCACTCCATCCTGCTCAGCCCCACCACTGCTGGCATAAGTCCTCTTCAACCTCTTTTTTTTTTTTTTTTTTAATCCTCCAAAAGCTTCTCTTGTAAAAATCTGAGACTTTTATTTCTTCAAGGTCACTTCAGATTTAATTTACCAATATGATATATTTGAGGAGTTAATATAATAATCTAATATGGCATTTTTAAAAATTGCCGTGCAAATATATTGTAAGTATGATCACATCTCTCTGAAATGAAAATCAAGACCACTCAATGTCCTTTTGTCAAACTGATTGTATCTAATTAAAAAAGAAAGAAATCCCAGCAATGCAGTTTTTCTTCCCATTAAGATGCACTGCACAGGTTACTACCTAATTTAATACAGAATGTTGTCTTGCTTTGCTCCATTCTTGATGAAACTGCCCTGTTTAGATGAAGTTAAGGGAAATTGTGAGTTTGCAAAAGAACCAGCAATCCCCACCCTAATACACAAAGATATATCATTTATTTCTTTTCGTCAGCAATTGTCTCCAACTGTGGAAGCAGATGGGCTGGCCCTTGGCCTCGTAGCACTGCTAGCCTGGCACTCTGAATTCTTGGTAAATAGATAAACATGCCTATAAGATTAAGTGACAAATTCACATCAGCACCCAAAGCTTTGATCAATACCACTAATCCATTAAGGATTACAACACAGCATCTTATGTTTCTGTCCTTCTTTCTGGAATTAAATGTGAACCAAAAAATAGCAGAATAAAATATTTTTAGAATTGAATGAAGATCAAAAATTACTCTTTTCACATTTTAAAGATAAAGAACCCTCATTAGTGCATCTGCTGGCCTGGATGGTCTGTCTTTGAAAGCAATTTAAGTGTAACAAAGTAATTTTCAAATTAAAACAGGAGCAGCAGGTTTATAAAATGAAAAGGTAACAGAGGCAGCCACACAGCCAGATCCAAAATCCCATCTATCTTCTGAATCTGACAACAGTTAATTTGACCAAATGGCAACTGCATCTGAAGGAGAGGGGACAGCAGCTGAAGTAAAGCCAAGGCAAACACCTGTTGAGGACTTAGCAGAGGATTCAAAGTCCATTGAGGTAAGTGGGAATTCTTCTATTAACTTCAATTGCCCAAATCAGGCCTTCACTACTTTGAGTAAATAAGAGTTTATGACTCAGTGTATCCTCTTTCCCAGTGGAAAGAGCCCCTGCAAGAAGCTCCACAAGAGTGACTGAATTACAGGGCAGCAGGACTTTGCTGTAATTTATTTAAAGTTATTTCCATACCTGAGAGTCTGCTTAGAGAGTCAGGTTCTGCAGTGATGGGATTGGATAGAATGCTTGCTAACATAATGCTAAGGTGACCCAAGTAAGTGTCCCCTGCTCTCTGTGACCTGTTGAATAGTTTTGAAAATGCATCTGACTGTAGAGAGAGGTTTGTTTATTGCTTGTGATTCACTTGCCTCTTATTTCCTTCTGTGTTCTCTCTTTTACCTTCCCTATCTTCTCTGCCATTGTCTTTTGCTTGTTATGATTGAACACTGGTAAGAGAAATGTAACTTTTTATAAACATTCTCCATGAAATAACATTTAAAAAATGCAGTGCTCGATGAGCCAACTCCTGGGGTTGTTAGATCAAGGTCGTAATGAGTTGGTGCATTTGCTTACTACAATATATAGGAGCCTAATGGCAGCAGCAATCATTTACTTTTGCTCCCTGGCTCTTTGAGAGTTATTTGCTTGGTTACATGAGGTGTCAACATTAATGCAGATGGGGATGAAACTTTAAGAAATTAACATAAATCGTGTCAACGTGCTGTCTTCTGATGTAGTGCCACTTTCTTTAGAATTTGGTTTTATTGCTATCAATATTTTCCTCTGATCATCACTGCTGCAACATAATTTCAACACTGAAATTTAATTTTGTCCAAATGTGCTGTCCTGTTCAATCAGCCATGGAGGGTTCAGCTAGTCACTTCCTCCTCCCCATTTTTTTCCCCACCTACTGTGTGATTTTGCTGTTTATGGCTTGTTCTCTGGACTTTCACACCCCCAGCATTTGAGAAAGATGGAAAAAATGCCATGGCATTTCATTTAGTCAGTGTTAACTCCACTCCCCTGGGTTGTGAGAAAGTGAAAATTACTCTGTAAGATAAGACTTGGCTAACATAGGAACAAATATCACTAAATGCTGAATCTGAAAATCCAAGTGTAGACAAGGTGTGGACATTAAAGTAATTCCTTTCATGATCTTTAGCCATGTCATTTCATGACCAGTAACTCTTGAATGCTGCTGTGTGTTTTGAGCCTCTGCTGCTTTCCTTTTCCACCTCTCTGTTGAATGTTTACAACACAGTTACAGGTTTCTGTGGGAGATAAAATGGCATTTCCATCCAATTCCTAAGGGAAGTTGCAGTAGGGTGAATACTACAGAAGAAGGATAAGATTGATGTCTTTGCTTAAAGTATACATTTAAATCTAGTTTCTGAGTGGAGTTCTGTATCCTGGAGGAAGAGGGAGAAGAAGATATATCAGAGTGGGTAATGAAGTTCACAGCTTCCAGCTATGGGGTCAGGAGGGATGGAAATAGCCCTGGGCTGAATGCAAGGGCTTTACACTTACTGGGATTTGCTTTTGACACTTCTGTGGGAGCAGGTATAAATTCAATGTCTTCTCTTTCTGCTCAGTACTTCCATTCCTCTATCTTGGAACTATTTTCCATGATTATAGGGTCCATCTGGTTCTGTGGAGTCAGTTCCATCATGTGAAGTGAAATATGTAAGAGGGAGATAGGGGAACAAAGAAGGAGGAAAAAAAAATCCAGGCAAGAAAAGCAAAATAAGCTAAAAAAGAGCACTTCAGAAGTACTTGAACAGAGTGGTCATATTTTTATCCACGAGCTGCAGCTGCAGAGTTTTAGTAGCAGCAGCAGGGCTGTCTTGCTGAGAAAGAGCAGGAGGAGGCAAGAAGACCCTGATGTGGAACAAGGCTGGAGTGTTGTAACCTGGTGGAGAGAGGAGCAGGCAGCTGCCACAGGCTGCTGGGGGTGATTGAGAGCCACGGGCCGGGGCAGCTGTGACAAGGGACCTGAGGGAGCAGTGGACATCAAGGTTAAATCACTTCTCCCCCGAGGCTGACGGTGATGCCGAGCAGTAACAGAATTGCCTTGGGCTCTGCCATTTTAACTCCATTTCTCTGAGTGCTCTACACCTTTTGACAAAATAAATCACGCTTTGTTTTGAAGAATTTGTTTTCTGCATCACAGCCTTTTAGTAGTGCTTCTTGTCTTCCACAAGAAAAAAAACTCAGTTGGAGGGAAGGCTGGCAGGCTGCAGCAGAAATTACCAGCCAAGGGGGTATGATTTAGAGATCCATATTTGAGTGGTCCTGGGAGCTGATGTCAAACACAAACCACTTCAGGGAGGTGCCTGAGAGATGCACTCAGGGGTCTGTTGGAGAATTTGGAAAGGGGCAGGTGCCTGCTCCTACCAACATAGGAGTTTCCTTTTCCTCCTGTTGGCACCCAGCAGAACAGGGAAATCTCACCTATCATTTGTCTGTACTATCATGAGCAAACTGATGCCCCAGGCCAGCCCCAGAAAGATGATTTGGGCACCAAAAATGGGACATAGGGAGACCTGGAATTTTCTCTTCAAGAAATTCAATGCTCGGATTTCTATCTGAGCAAACCCTGCAAGATGACTAAATCCATTTGGACTCTGTGCTTTGAATGGCAGCTGCTGTGTTTACTTTAGCTGGACATATTCTGCAATCTTCCTTTGTGTGTGGTAGGAGGTGCTCAGGCAAATGTTACCCACCAAGGGAACATCACACCTTTTGCACAGATTTTTCACCCTGAAAGACAGATTCTGAATTTTGGACTTTGTTTCTAGAAGAAGTGGTAACAGTTCTGATTATTTCTGAGTGATGATGATACTTGGAACACTATTTGCTGATAGAAGAGAAATCACCAAGAAAATGAAGATGTCAAATGCGTATATGGTTGCGTTTCTTACTCTTTTCCTATGTGGACAGGTGACTTTGACATTATGGGTCTGAGCATTTCTCTGCCTGGAGTGACTCATTACAAGGGCGGTCATTATGCTCCCTCCAGGCAGATTTTCTTCTATATCAATTTAGCACACCTTTAATTACAGCAAGGAACCCTTTAAATTTCATCTGTATTGTAGGGGGCTTCCTACATTCCAGTCTGAATTCCACCCAGTATCATTAAATAAGTCCAATTTACATAAAACTGACCTTGCCAAACCAATACTAATACTAAGGGGAAATAAAAAAATCTCAGAGTACAAAGTCAAGTAAGTCAAGCACTTAGAAATCCCAGGATCAAAGTCACCTATGAAACTTTAAATCACCCCTTTCCTAGCTCCAGATGAGCTTTGCTTTGGTGAGAATACAGAGTTCCTACTGAATAAGTACTTGGTCAGTATTTATTTTAGTCCTTTTTCTTTGGTTATTTACTGGGTGCTTCTGAAACTTTGCATCAACAAATCAAATAAATAGTCTTCTAGTGCTTTTGCATCATGCTTCCAGGATTGTAGTTAAATTAATTAGCATGACACCCCTGCAAGGTGAGGCAGTGTTGGCTCCCGTGTGAATATGACCTAGAACATGGATTAAAAGAGAATGTTAATGCTGTAAATCCAGTTTGAAATTACTCACATTTAGTTTTTGCAAAGTAATGTGTCTTCAGTAGCATGTTATATGTTCAAACTGCATTTTCTGCTGGTCTCAGTTACAGAGGTGAGTGTTTGCTTGTTTGCAAATCAAACCCCGTTTGTCGATGCTTGAATTCACAACCTTATCTTCTGAATGAGGTGGAACTCCTGTCTTTAAAAATTAATACAGTCATGTACATAGAAGGTGTATCAGGAGCTCTATGTCTATGGGAGCTAAAGAAATGTCCAAGTGCAGTTCTCATTTTGACATTTTTATTTTTGGAGAAATCGATTTTTGCAACCCTAATAATTTTTTTGATAGATTGTCTTGTAATGGAGTCCTCAAAAGTATTTATATATATATATGTGCGTATAGTATATGTTAAATATATATTAAAAGTTAAACATTATTTGCATTTATATATTTAAAACACATATATATACAACTCCACTCTGCATCCCAACCCAGAATGGCTTTGACCCCTTTCCCCTTGAACAGGGTGGAAGCTGTAATTGTAGAGAAGAGGTGAACTGACTCCTTTCCATCCAACTGTGTGAGAGTTGCTGACAGGAGAATTTGTCTTCTCCAAAGAACAGCTGCATGGAAGAACACACCGAGTTCCAACAGCACTGGGATTGCTCGAGCGTGGGCAAGAGGCTCTGCAGGCAATGTCCACTCAGACTGAAGGAGCTGTGAGGGTATAGGGCAGTGAGCTGAGAAATTAGCTATGAAATTCTAATGACTTCCTAACTGAGCAAATATTTTCAGAGTCTGAAAATGTGGCCAGATTTGAATAGTTTAATGATATGGCAACAGGATTTTCCTTCTGTGCGATTTATCCCTCTGCTAAAAAAAATTCAGTCTCTGCTTCCAAGCAGGAAAGTTTTAGATAAGACTGTCCCAAATGTTAACGTGCTAAAAGCACCAGACTTTAACATACAAAAAGACCAGTCTGGTTCCACCAGACTTCTTTCCAATAAAACAGCTCAGCTGCTTTACTCAAGATGGAAAAAAAATCAACCAAGGTCCAAAACTAAACATCCCCTTTGGAAATTTTCTGTTGTTACTCAGAGAGAGATTTAGGTGCAAGGAAAAACTGGACTCTGCATAGAAAATCCTAAATATGCTTACCTACAGGCATCAATAATTATGAAGCAAGGTAAAAACCTTCCTCTGAGTCAGATACAAATTTTTAGGTCACATTTGAATACTCCAGTAACATGCAAAAATTGCAAACGTGCCAGATTTCCTCCTACTTTTGTTCACCAAAAAACCCTTCCAGTTATCTGTCCTGCAAGGCTTCTGAGAGATTCCATTTCCCCTTTTGTCAAAGCTTGCTTTAAAACCTCACAGCCCAGCCATGGACCATGCCACTAGACAGCCTGGAGTTCTTAATGTTGTGCTGGACTTCCAGCAGCACTTCCATAACTCTGCTGGCCTCAGGCTGCTCAGACCACCATTTCCCACTTTAACTTCTCCAAACAATCACTAAACATGGATGAGTTGATGCGTGACCTTTTCTTTGTTTTTTTTTATTTTTTTTTCTCTGATCTTGCGTAACTCTTCCCCAGCCAACCAAAATCTGCTTCCTTGGGAAGTGATGATTTGCTTTGAGATGATTCTCTTTCGTGGCATACCTACACTCCAGAGAAAAAGATAAATTAACTTTAATGAATTAATTTCCTTTACATTCTCCCTCTATGTTACTCTTTTGGTATTTCCTCCCTTTTAAGCTGGGAATGAAGTACCTGGGGCTAATCCTGTAAAGTCTTACATTTCCCAGTTCTCTCTTATTTCAGGACGTATATAACTCTTTCAGGACCTTGACTCAAGTCTGGATTCAGTCACTGGATTACAGAATATTCTTCAAAAGATAACTGTGAAAATCTCATTACTTCAAACTCTTACAAATGAGACGTTAGAAAATACACCACGAGAAGCAATTGCACATTATTATTTAAATGGCCTGGAGATAGATCCTCTTTTTCTTTAATAGCATCTCTGACCTCCCTTCTTCCTGTAGTCAAGCCACCCAAAAATTACATTTTGTAGCATACATTTGCACATGAAGCTGTCATTTGGTTATTTCTTTTCCAAGTGAAAACTACTTTGCTCCTCTTTTTTTTCCCCCACTAGCGAATAGGAAATTGAGCTTCCAGGAATGTAATGTGCAAACTTCAGTGTTACATCCTGCAAAATTGAGATTGCTTAATGGAACCAGAAAAGAAAGATTTTTTTTTTTTTATTATGATCAAACTTAGGCAATTTTAGGTAGTCTTTTGTGGTCTGGTGAATGCGGGGAACTAAATCCAGAGTGAATGCCAGAAGCAAGAATTGCAGTTCTTTTTTTCTTAATTGAATTCTTTGATGATTTTCCCAATTGACTTCAGAAGCCCAAGTAGTCAGTCTCCAAAATTCAGATGCTGGGGACATTAAAATTATGAACTTGTAGGAATATTACAAGTATATTTATGATATTCATGCCAACTGAATAGTGTGACATGGTATACAGTAGATTTTTTTCCCTTAGAAAAATAAGGAAACACTGGAACTGGGATTTTAGATTTTATTCCTACTTTTTTTCACCCTCAAACTGGTAAATGATAATCAAAATCAGCCTTAGAGGAAAAAATGGCAAATTTCTGTAATTTTTGAGGATTTTTCAAAAATCATCCGTGAATGAAAAATTTCCCGTTGTGTTGGAAAATATTTCTGCAAGCCTACCCACACTGGCTGTTTCCATCTGCACTCAGAACAAAAGAATCAGTTCACAGAAAAATTCAGTGGGAATTTTTTTTAAAAACTAGAAGATTGCTGTTTGGCAACAAACAGAAAATGAAACTTCAGCAGCTCATGAAAAGCTGCTGCTTGTGCTGCAGAGCTTTGAGGGAGCAGTGCTATGTGTGTGTGCAGCATAACTGGATGGGGCTTTGCAGCTGATTTGTAGCAGGAGACTGCAGGGTGCAAACACCCAGCTCTGATAGAAATGTGTTCTATGTTACCAGAATAAAGAACATTTTGAGGGAAGCCAAGCAACCTGCCTGCTGTACTGGATACAGGGACGTGGGGTGTCTGAGGATGGCATGAGGAAACAGCCCAGACTGCATTTGCTCAGTAGCTTTAATTAGCCATCCTCCTCTCTCTGTTCTCAGGCGGGATTCTCATCCTTCAAACACATTTTAAAAATTCATAATGTTTACTGCTTGTTCTCATTGCAAGCCATTTGATTTTTTTTTTTTTAGCTTAAATTTTTATGGTCTTGCTGGAAAAAAAAAATTATGGTCTGTCTTAAATCCCTTTTTGCCTGGTCTTTCTTAGTCCAGGTTTCTTGGTCAATTTTATATATTTCATAGAAAGTCACATATCCTTTGTAACATTTTCCTTCTCTCCTTCCTTTAGAACATCTTTATGCCTCAAAGAGTTTGACTCCTCATTTCTCCTTAAAGAATCTCAACCTTATGTCTCCACTAAATCACTGGCACACTCACTTTAATGAATAACTTGCTTCCCCTGTTATGCCTTCCTTATTTCTGTACATAATTTGTATAAAACTGTGGCAGTTCAGATTTGTTAACATGAAAAAATAAGGATTATTCTGCTAAAACTCCTTTAAGAAAAGAAACTGGAGCTGCCACTGCACCTCCCTAGGTGCAGTTTCAGTGGCTTAAATGCTTGCTCATCCTTCATGTGAGTTCCCAAGCATGGTTCCCTGGTGCTTCAGGCACTTGTCTTAAATAAGAATTTTGTAGAATATTTAGTTTCTTTTTTTTTCCCCAGTTTGTTTTAGGGAAGTAAATAGACAGTAAAATTAAAGAAAGAAGATGCAATGAAAATGATTTTCTACAAAATGAGAGTGTAGTAGAAGCAGATGGAAATATAAAAACATTCTGGCTTTGATTGCATGATAATCTATAACCTCTTCCTTTAAGAGTTTTAGAAGATTATGAAGCTGAAGCACAGAAAAAAGAACATCAAAATCTGAAGTTAATAAGGACTGATGCTTTAGCTAATTTCAGAAGAAATACTTTCCAGGGGTAGACCCAGTTTAGCAAAAGAAGAATATGTGAGTATATATTTTCAAAGTGGTCTTCTACTTCCCAAAGCTTCTCTTTTCCTGATCACATGATACTGATGAGGTAGCAAGGCAGGCCCTTTTCTGTTGCCAATGGATGGTGTACATATTTTTTATCTTCCCCCCACTTTATTTATTTATTTATTCATTTATTTATTTATTTATTTATTTATTTATTTATTTATTTATTTACTAACTTTGTATTGTGAAAGAGCAGCCTGTTGGAATTTTAAGGTTTGAGACCATAATCTGCTATTATACAAGTGTAAGCAATTATCAATACAACTGAGCTATCAGTAAATGAATCACCAAATAGGCTATTAACTAAGTATATTTATTTTTCCAGATTAATATTATTAATTTCCAAAACACAAGATCATAATGGGAAACATCAATCCCTGTGGAAAGGCAGAGTAAGATTCAGCTGGTGTGATTACACTGCAGCTGATGTATTCCTGTAACATGTGAGACTTCCTAACTAAGCTTCTTAATTGTTCCTGGAGGTTTATTAGATCTTGTAATTTAGTATTTTTGTGAGGGGTGTCTGTAAAGGAGGTGCAGAATAAACAATGCAGAAGAGTAAATAATGTGTGTGGAGAGGATAATGGTGATTCCTTGCTTTCCACTGATGGCTGGGAGTGACAAAAGCAAGGATTGCCTTGCTGGTGGCCTGATCCCTGGGAATAGGGAAGTCTGTGGTGATTTCCAGACTTGTTGAGCCTTGAGCCTCTAAAATGCACTAGTTTTTGCATTAAATCTCTTAATGATGAGCAAAATGACAGCACCTTTTAATTGCTCCCTGTGATCAAGCCCTTTGCTCCCAGCCAGAGTGACCATGGCTTGTCCTGTGGGATTGAGGTGTGTGACCACAGCACAGGTGCCCTTTTGTCAGCTGTCCCATGCTCCAGCTTCATCCAGGATTCCTTCTTAGGAGCAACTCAGTCCACAAACTGCTTCCTTTGATGTTGGTAATTTTTTCCTTTTGTCCCAATCAGTTTCTAAGTTGAAGTCTCTTGTTACTGCTAATGTGCCCATTTCAACATTTTAATTTCTCTCATCGTTTCTACAGATTTTGAGGGAAACAGGCAGTTTATAGTAATTCCTGTTAGCAACATGTTCGACTTTCTCACCCTAAAAATTCAGCCTCAAAATAACTTACCTCTCTAAAAGTTATTTAAAAGTGTATCTGAGGTGGGTGCTTAATTCTGATTCAGGTACATTCAATAAACAGCTACTTATACAAATTCAGTTACCTTTAGAGTTCAAACATTCAATTAACCACAAGACTAATATGTGAAATATTTACTTTCATAATCACTGGATTTCAAAATGCCTCACAGAGTGGGCTGTAAGGCATTTCCTGTTTATAGATGGGGAAGTGAGGTGATTCACTGATTAAATCAACCTGTGAACCACTGGCAGCACTGGGAGCACACTGAGCCTTTTATATGTCACATATGTTCTACACAAGGATATTTTTTGAAAATAGGATATGAGGATTGTTATGCATTTAATCTAATAATTTACATAATTTGCTTTTATTTATTTAAAATATTTTTAAAAAGTTTTTAAGGGTCTACATCCCATGTAGGAAAAATAATATTTGAAAATAAAGTTTCTTTATCTCAAAACTCTTGGCAGAGTCAGGGGACTTCATTAGCTCGTGGAGCTCATTTCGGTGTCAGAGGATTGGTGTCAAACTGCAACTTCCACTGAGTTATAGAGAACTTTTAAGTGTGGTATAAATGAAATTAGAACTGGGTGAGAAAATATGACTTCATCATCAATCAAGTGGTATTTCAGGTGAGACAAAAAATACATGTAGAGGCAGAATTATGTAATTGAGTCACATTCAGAAATATTAAAAAGCTTCAAAGTGAATAATTGTTTCCTCTGGTGAGCTCCTTTCCAGCATTAAGAACATGTGTAATATTGATGCATTGCCCCAGTCACCTGGAAGATTCCTTAATGCTGGAGTAAACAAAGTCACTTTAATATTTTTGAAGGTTTCTCTGCATTATAAGGAGCATCATGGGAGCCTATTAAGTTCATTAGATTACTGAGGAAATGCTAACAGCAGTTCTAAATGCTTCTTTACTCCAAAACAAGTTTTTTCTTTTTATTTGGAGAAGAAAAATACAGGTAGTGAGCATTGGAAAGAGACCCATGCTGGATGAAATGAGGAGAAAAAATTGTAGTCACTGTTGTTGTTAGCAGTTGTGGAATCTTTTGGGAAACTTTTGAGTTTAGGGAAACTGTGTGTTTTCACTCTTAAAGCTTCATTTTTTTTTTGCATCATGTGAAGAAATATCTAGCAAGAGATAAAACACTAAAATAAAATTTTGGTAACAAGATGCAGCTTTGAAATAACTCAGCAGAGAGACCCTTGAGGTGTCCGGGGCATCTGTTGATTTGACAAGCTTTATTATACACAAACAAAATATTTTTAAAAACACTTTAAAACTCCTCCACCAGGAGCACTGCCTGCAGCTGATGCTTCAGACAATGAGGCTGCAAAAAGTTACACTGGTCCAGAGCACCAGCTGGTTTTATTCCTCACTGGGATCTCAGATGAAAGCCTGACCATGTGGATGCACAAGAAAGCCTTCAGATAAGAGAAAGGACCTCCTGGAATCAGCCTGGATGTGAGAAACAGGGCTAAGGTTTGAGGCAGAGATGGTTCACATGGGCTGAGCATGTGAGGATACTGCTTGTGTCTGTGTTGGATGTAAGGGTCCTCTGGGACTCAGCTGAAAACTTCTGGCCTTTGGATGACTTCTTGGCTTGTGGAGGATGCTGAAAGAGAGTGCCTGGGCAGATCTGCCTAAGCTGGAAAGCAGTTCTGTGAAGCATTAGCCTGAAGGCAAAGACAGAGTTTGTGGTTTTGATGGCATTATCCAAATAAATAGTGAAGTAGGAGCAAAAAGGATGAGAATGGCTACAGCTACATGGAACCACCTAGGAACCTGGAGGAAGGGTAGAAATGTTCATTAAAAAGTAAAGAAGGAGAAGGAATGAAAACTGGGAGGTGACAGAGTCAAAGGAAGACAAAAATTCAAGTGTCAGGCTGGCTGCAGGACAGAGACACTCACAAATGAAGAATGGAAGCTAATTCCGATTTTTAGAGACTACATTAAGGCCAAATTAATGGCAGCTAAGAGCTAGATTGAACTGGCTCTAGTTTGAGACACAAAAAGAACAACTCTAATCAACTGTTGTAGGCAAAAACTTCAACAAACTTAGAAAGATGATCAGGTGAGAATCAACGGGACCAGTGAAAGTGAAACTCACAGGTTTGTACAGGGGGACATGGCAGCTCCATAGCAATGAGCAGAAGAAAAGGAGAGAGGAGGAACTGCAGACAGCCAGAGGGAGATCAAAAGCTGGGATGGGCAAGCAGAAGAGAAGATTAACAGAGTAATTTATGCACCTCTGTGGCATGGAAAAAGGACAGGCTTGAGCCTGGCTCTGCAAAGTGAAATATGGTGCCAGCAGGGATGTAAGAATCCCTCCTTTGACCAGTTCCTTCTGTCTGCTAAGGGAGATTTTAATTTTTTTTAGTTAATAGGGGGGCTCCAAGGTGAGAACTGTGGTGTAAACAAAGAAGGGTCACTGTAATACACTGAATATAGAGTGATAACAGTAGAACTCTCCAGCAGGAGCAGTAGAGGAGCAGACCACAGTCAGGTGATGCAGAGGTTGCCTGGTTCATGAAGAAACTTGTGCATTGTGGGTGCCTACAGATACAGAGGGTAGAATTTAACCCTCTGATATTTCCTTCGGTTCACCCTCAGTTTCTGAACTGGTGTTGTGACTTTTGGTTGTGGAACCCAGAAGTGGTTGGGCTCAGGATCCTCCCAAACACCAATTTTCTCCTTGGGTACCCAGTATTTCCAGTCCCTGCAAAGGGATTTCAAGGTAGCTAATTACCCTGGGCTTTCTTTGTTTTTCTTTTATTTTGTTTGCTTGGTTTTTTATTTTGGCTTTGTGCCTGTTGTGAGGAGATATGAAGCAGACTAAGATCTGCCCTGTTGTGCCTAACTAGAAAGGAAATCTTTCTCATCCACTCATCCTTATGTAAGTGTTTTGAGTCCTTGTCGAAATGATGTATTCCCAAATGGCACCAGTGCTAATGTGGATAT
Source organism: Trochalopteron elliotii (assembly GCA_024734555.1). Lineage (NCBI taxonomy): Eukaryota > Metazoa > Chordata > Aves > Passeriformes > Leiothrichidae > Trochalopteron > Trochalopteron elliotii. The sequence goes on from JANPWX010000533.1 coordinate 1,472,777, forward strand.
TGAATTATGAATAGATTTTTATGACACGTGTATCAGAGTTTTGAAGATCACAAGGGAAAAAAATTCTACAGACTACAATTTGATGAAAAGCACACAGAGCCCAAAATAGCTGTTGATTTCAATAGCTGTTGCAGTCACAGGTATTAGAAAAAAACCAAATAGCTAAAGCAACATTTTTCCTTCCTTTCATATGTATGTACTAGTTCTACTGTGAGATTTAAACAGCAGTGATTAGCCCTCAAAATAAATAATTTTCAGAATTTGAAAAAAATAGTCCTTTGGAAACCTCTAATTTGATCATTGATTTTGGCTGACTGCAGGAGAAATTTTGGAGCAGTAGATTTACTAGTCTGTGATGAAGAGTTTAAACAAAGCCCTGTTAATGGTGCAGAGGCTTTTATTTCTTTGTCTGCAAAATGGCACAGAACAAATTGAAGGGTGCCTTCACAGTCAGACATTTTGCTCTTTGATTTCAGCTTTGATTTTCTTCAAACATGCAGAATTAGCACCTTTATTTAGATGTTCTCAGTATGAACAGAAAATAGGTGAATTCAGAGGGGTCCTATGAAAGAAGACAGTGCATATGAGAGAAGCATGTTTTCGTTATTTATTCTCTGTTTGGCTTCCTGAACATTGAAATGCTAGTGTTCTTGAAAGATAACTTTTTCTAGCAGAAACTAGTGTAAAAATGACATGATGTAGTAATTACTAATGGAACACAGTCTAGGGATGCACTAATGGAAGTTTCTGTTAGTAAAAGACAGTAAGTTTTCTGGGACAAACAGTCATAAAGAGAACCGTTTTAATTTCTCTTTGACTTTTCATTCAAAGCAAAATAGTCATTCAAAAGATGGTAGTATATGTGGTCAGCTAAGTTCCCTCTCTAGCCTGCATAATTAAGTTCTAGAATAGCTGAATCAGCCATTTATAACAATCTTTAAAGTTCTTGGTGATAAGCCAAGAAGCCAGTCTTCAGAAAGGTCAAGAAGACCAAAACATGATCTTTCTCTGAGTAGCTGCTGCTCTTGATAAATCTCTTTTCATTTCTAATTTATTTTTTGCACTCTCTGTACCTCTCCAATGCCAAGGCTTCTCATGTCCCTGGGAGAAGTTGTTCTTCCTTAAGCTGAACCTGCAAACTCAAGTGCCAGTGGTACGTTTGGGTAATAAAGGAATTAGGACAAGTTGGTTTGATCTCATGAATTCCCTGAATATCTGCAGAACAAATAAACTGGCACCACCAGATCTGTCTGTAGTGGCTGGTAAATGATGCAGAATCTCTGTGACTGCAGAAATCGTTCCTGTAAGGGTTCACTCTCAGAGCTGACCTAAGCTCTGGGTTGCCATGGACAGATTTAAGAAATCAGCAGAACCCATATGGTGCCCCAATACTCTGCTGTATAAAACAATGCTGTCAAACCCTTGTCCTTGCAGGCATTTTTATTTGATTTTGTATTTCCTAACACACTGGCAGCACATAACAAATAGCAGCCAAGTAATACCTGTGGAGGTATTATTTTTTATTAGTATAAATAAATACATTCAATCAGGCATAATAGTTTCATTTATTTGAGGGACTAAGATTTATTGCTTTATTTTTTGGTCATTTAAGTAAATAAATAATATTCTGTGTGGCTCATAATCTTCTATGAATCATTTCTTTATTTTCTTTCATTCTAGCAATTTATAAATGCATTAAGTACAATTCCATATTTAAATAACATTAAAATGGTGGGACAAGTTAAAGCCACCACAGCGTAAAAGAAGTACAGGCTGCCAAGATAAATGTGAATGTCCTAATTCTGATTATTTATGCTGCAGTCTAAATGCTGAACATATTCTTGTAATGAATATGTTTGCAAATTTCCAGTGGGATTTAAATTTTTTCAAGCACAAATTTACTGGGGAAAAGAAAGTACACGATGACTGTAATTTGACCACAATAACGCTCCTCTGCTGACACAAACAGCTACACAAACTTTAAAAGTCTGTTATTTTATCAGTACACATTTAAGCAGTGCAGCACAATGGGTGGTGTTGTTATGGTAAGATAATCACCCCCCGAGGTGTACTGAGGCACAGTGTGGCTGATTACCCCTAATCCTATTGGGATGTAATTATTTCATGGTAACGATATTCTTGGAAGTGCCTTATTGCTGTTATCAAATTTCTTTTAGCTTTGTATCTAAACACATTAAACAATGACTTTGTCAACTTTGAGGTCTGTTGAGATTAAACTATCTTTTCACAACGTTTAATTGGCAGTTGAAATATTTTTTTCAACTCTGGCTTCGATTTCCTTGTAAAACCCCAGCAGAATTGCAAGCAGGAGAGTAGAAGTTTGTAATCCATCTGAATGAAGTCTCAAGGCACAAAAAGTTGTATAAAATCAGAAAGGCAGACCTGTTGACTAGCAGGGATTCCTAGAAAATTAAGAATATTAGGAATTTAAATAGCATAAAGTTATGTTTGAATTTTTTTTACATTATATTCCAATTTTATTTAAATAGCATAAAATTACAGAGGCACTGAAGTCACATCAGCTCTGCAAGCCTTCCATTTCCAGTGCTGGGTAAGATATTTGAGCGAGTCTTAACTATGGGTGCTCACCATGAGGGGCAGCCTGGAGGTCCATTTCTCTTTTTATCTTCAGCCTTCATCTATCATCAAATCAAGATATCATACATATATTATATATATTAAATATTCAAGGAATATTTGATGCTATATGTGATTTATGTGGTCAGAGGTTATTCTTAGACCACAGGACAGAGGTTTCACAGCAGAGTTCCTTTGCTTGAGCAATGCAGGAGTATTCCATGGCTCTCCTCCAATATCCTCCTGGCTGTCCTGTCCAGAGAAATCAAAGCACAGGAAGAAGAGACCTCTAATCCCAATGATGAACCAAAAAAGTGGGCTGAGGAAAACCCTGTCATACATTTCAACCAAAGACACTGCAGCTCAGAAGCTTCTCTTGGTAGTTTGTAGAGCTGAAAAATGGATCTGGGAATTAGAATGGATTGAGCTGAATTTTCTGTTTTAGTGTAGAAGAGGGAGAAATGCAAGAAATTTGTCAGTGGATAAAGGTGTATTGTTAAGTCATCACATTTTGAAACTACTGAGCCCTTCCTGGAGATGAAGAATTATTCTGCTAAATCCTTGGAGCCCTATTAACTTGAGCAAGGATAAAGAGTTGAAGAGTCCCTTTGGGGCAGAAGAGATTATAGAATGGAACAGGAAGATCCCAAAGCAAAAACCCCTAGAAACAGTTTTAGGGAAAGGGTTAGAGTAAGATTCATGTCTTTTTGTTGCATAAATTTATGAAAGAAAGACTCCAGAAAACTGTAAAAGTTGGACCACTGTTTATATACTGTGTTCAAAGCAGAGTTAGCATCTTTTTCCAGTGTGATAGCAAAAATTCAGGTGGCTTCTTTTTGCTTATAATTAGTGTATATGTGGATGTTGGCTCTCAGGGATGATCTTATTATAAAGAAAGGAGGAAAGAACCAGCAAGATGTAATGTTTTCTGGACCTCTGCCCATTCCACAAATCACATTCTCCTCCAGGCTTTCTCAGCAGATCATCTTTGTTTTCTCCTGAATGGAGTACTCAAAGATGAGTTGTGTTCATTTATTTTCTAAGGTAGGGCTTGTTTGCACTCTATTTGAAATAGATTTCTGTCTTATTATCCTAATGCACGTTCAGCCCTAATCTAATAATCCAATCTAGATTACTAAGTGCTAACAGAGCTGTTATCTATCAGGGCTGGGTTTATCTCAGTGAAAGTGATGATTTCCAAAGGGAATAAGCAAGATTTCAGAGCATGTATGTGAATTATAAATGAAGACACAGGTAGCACATTTCAGTAATGAGGAGGTAAAATGATAATTGGCCGGCTCAAACCTGCTGTGATCTAAAGTGGATTTTAATTGATAGAGATTTGCAAGGTGCATGACCTTTGTGTAAGTTAACAATGTTGAGCTAAGAGGACAGGATACTTTAAAAATTATTTTTACAGCAGAGGAGGTTCCAGTTTAAAAGAATTCTACTTAAGTTCCACCTGGTATGGTTAAGTTCTGTTTGTCTGAATTCTCTTTGGGGTTTGAGTGTAATATTTTATTTTAATTCTTACATATCAATTTTGCATAAAGTCATTGAATTTATCATCTGAATAGTTGCAAACAGTTCTTAGAGCATATTGTAACCTCAATGAAAGTAACTTTAATGATAAAATCGACTACTAATTTTTCAAAGAAGCTCACATCAAATCCAAAATCATAAGTCTTGATGGCAATGATATCACTTCTGCAGAGTAAAATGTTGACCTTTTATTTTAGAGAATTTTTTTTTGTGTGTGTCAGTGAGGTAATGGGTCTTCTGTGACCTAATTTAGGAGTTCAGCTTTGATCTGTGATGGTTTTGTTTGAGATATGAGACCTTGATCTCATATTGGAGTTTTGCTTTAGTGAGTTTGCTGAGTTGCTGAAAGAAGAGACTGATCAAGTTTAAATGCTGCAACAACAAATATTTGAGAAATAAAAATAAAGTAGTTAATAGGAATATTTCCACGGGGAGTTTAAGTTCCCATAAGTCCATTTTTTGGTGTCAATGATAAGAAAGGAGAAAGAATGAGCAATTATTTTGGTCTCTATGTGACATCTTCTACCTGTCTTGAAGGGAGAAAAGACTTTGTTTGCCTGAAATGTAAGTTTCTACTTTTAATGGAGAAAATAGCTTGTGATCCTGACAAATAAGTGTCTCTGCTTCCAAACACCAAAGCTATTGAGGGTTTCTTGCATCCACAGATGCCACCCATATAAAAACAGGTCATATAGAAGAGGGTGGAGGAATGAAATCAAGGAGAGAAATAAATCAGGAAGGGAGAAAAGGAAATGTGACTACTAAAAATGTATCAGTTTCAGAAGTAGAACAATCTGGAGGCTGCCTTCAGAGCTGAAAATGTCACATTGCATCAGGGTTCAGAAAAGAGGATGAGAGCTCTGCAGGCTGCAGAAAGTAAACACCTAAATTATGGGTAAGGAACAAGGTGAAGGACAAACAAACAAGACAAGACAAAGAAGACACTTTCAGTAGGGATTTGGCCAATTGAAAATTGCACTTCAGCAAACATTTACAGGGATCTGGGGAGAAAAAAGAGGAAAACACCCACCTGTTCTTAATTTTATTTCTTTTCCCCCAAATCCTTTCTGTCCCTTCGATAGAAGAGGAAAGACAGAAGAAACCACTGAAGGTGAATGATGCTGAACTGGGCCTGCTGCCAGTTTTGGTGGTGCTTTGTAGCAGATCTTGCACCAGGTTTCCTGGGTAAATTTTTGTGTGTTTCAATGTGAAACAGGAAGAAAACAAACTTTCTGATGAGGATGAATTGCAATAACAATTAAACCCTTTGCAGATGTTCTTCAACTCGAGTTTCAGTGAGGGAAACTTTTAGTGGCAGGGCAACTTCTTGTCCTCCTTTGTAGTAAGTAGGGAACATTGGAACACCTTCATTGTTGGAAGAGCTCAGGATTCCAGCCCTCCCACCATCTCTCTTGTCCATGAACAGCAGGGTCATAGGGCCCAGAGGAATACTCACAATATCTATTCATACCTCATACTTTCCAGATTCTGCACTGCTTTAGTATATAGCTCTGAACTTCATATAGAGTGTTAGCAAGTTCTCCTCACAGTTTAGTCAGACAAAACAATCCTTTTCCAGCCCCAGAACCAAGAACACCATTGCAGCTTTAGGCCCAAAAAGTACAAACAACAGCAAATTGAGGAAAACAATCTGGGAGGATGGGATTGCATAACCTGAAGCTGTAATTGAACTTTTAACCCCATATTGTAAATGGACAAAAACGTATAAAAGTGTGAAAACTTGTGACCCCTCTTCCATCTTGGGCGGATCCATGGCCAGGTTCTTGTATTGCCCAAGGTGTATCCTTTGAAGGCCTTTTTAAGAAATACCTACTTTATTCCTTTAACACTGTCTAGCCTCTGTTCTAGGCAGCCTCCCATGGCAAGTCTTGAAAAAAATCTTTAAAAGTCCGTATCTCTTGCAAATGAAAAGAAAAAAGAGTAAATTGCCCAACCAAATATTTCTTTTCTTGAGATATTATGAATGCAAATGTTTAAAGGCACAAGATAGAGTTACTCTTTCCTTGGTTTCCAGCACCAGAGTCTGGGATTTGGCTGCAGACCCTGATGATTTCTTTTTAGGCCAATATCTCACTTGGCCTAGCTGAAAAGCAAAGGCTTTTCATTTCTAACTGTTATTTATGATGGAGGCTCCAACTGAAACCTTGCTCTGGGTAGGCTAAAATGCTTTTAATTTTCACTCAAAAATGCAATTTGTCTTACAAAATGGGCATAATTTAAGGTCTGAATGATTTAGTATAGATTTTTAATAACTGTTTTCTTAGTGCTAGATAATCCCTGGGATGTGCAGAATATTATTCTTAATGCAGGAAGGCAGAGTGCCTTATTACCTTTGAGCAAGAGTGTTAATATGGTTTAAATCCTATCAGAGCTTGGAGGAATCCCTCATCAAACCCTGCTTCTACCAACTTCCTATTAAACTTGCTCCTCAGAGCTGTTTCTTAAAAACAAAATGAATTGTCTGTTTTCCAAATGAGTTGAGTAAATGCATATTTGTGAGGGACACTGGTTGTGCAGAGGCCTTGAAGACCCACGTGTGTTTTTTTTGTGGGAGCAGTACTGGAAGTGTCTGGCAAGGATGTTGCAGGATAGCTGCAGGAAAGTGAGGCTTGGTGTCTCCTGGGCAGCCTGGTGCATCAGCCGAGGAAGGAGGAGTGCTGGCAGGAGTGCTGGGCTTGAAATTCTTGGCTGCCCTTGGAGGTGTCAGCAGAGTGAGTCTCCTTGTAGGCCAGCCAGCAGTGGAGTAATAGGTCTCTCAGAGAATTCTTGTCATCTCCTGTCTGCAGCTCATTACCATTTCTTTCTTTCTCACCTTCGATCCTTGTGGCTGCCAGGTTGTGGTTCTCATTCCATGACAATTTCAGTTCTCTCAGGGAGATGAGTGCTCTTATTTTGAGAGTGTGAGTTGGAGAAAAACACTGAGCTAGAAAGGCACAATTTCACCTGTGCCTTGCAAGCTTTTTCACCAATTTACTGCAATTATTATTAGTCAGCCTTCAATAATCTGTGTGATACAACCTCTGTGTGTGCAGTACCTCACATTCAGAACCTAAACTTTGCAACCTGGGCCTTTACATCTATATCTCAACGAGCAGACCTCAAATCATCAACCATTTTGCTGATGTCTACATAGGGCCCTACAAGTGATGGATGAAATGCCTGTGGGCTACGTGCAGTAGTAGCAGCTGCTGTAGAGCCTCCAGGTGGAGAGCAGTGTAAGTGCTCGTGTCAAAGTGTTCTGCTGCATAGATGGAGAGTCAAGGCAAGGATAATTAAGAATTTGGTAAGTGAAATATGAGTCCCAAATGCCTCTTTTTCATTTTTACAGTATCCTTACAGAGGATCCCAAATGAATTCTAAGTTGTTTAGTTGGGTTTGTGATTGCCTTTAATTTACGAGTAAATTAGATGTGGACTCATTATTTACTCTTCTTACTCCTAATCTCTTTCTCTCTCTTGAAAACCACATTCTCCTAAATGAAAGTGAGACTGTGAACTTTAAAAATGTGCTCCTTTTCCAATCTCTAATGCCCTTTTAATTCTTTTCAAGGTAATTTTCATCCTCGTAGCTCACCTGACTCATCACTGTCTTTGCCCCTTTATATCTTTGTCTGCTATTTTCACACTTCATTTTCTATTCTTTCATTCCCTTTTTTTTTTTTTTTTCCCCTCAAGCTTCTGACATCTTTTGCCCAATTTCTTCCTTCAGTGTTTCTCATAAGACCAGCAGTCAGGATCCTTAATCAGCCCTGATGCACGAGGCTGGCAGTGTGTCCTGTCTTGAGCTGCAGAGGCTCAGGAGGCTGGAGCACAGATCAATAGACCATGCAGAGGATGCTCCTCATTCCCCCCACGCTCTCTCCTTGGGCTGAGCTGATATTTGAGAAACTCAATCTCACAGCACAAACCAAATGAGATTGTTTTCATGAGCCCAGGAAGACCTCAGCAGTGAGGCTTACTTTATATCAGATATGAACTGAGGACCAGATCCTTAGGCAGAATTAACCAAAATGCTGCTCTGGTGGGAGGGAGGGAGGCAGTTGGCTCTAATTCCCCACAGCAGCGGGTGTGGAATGCCACGGTTCTGTTTTGGCTTTCCAGGCACCTCACAATGCCAGTGTTTTATTATTTAAAGATAGAACAGCAGCAAAGAATATAAAAAAGCCTCTATCACCACACTGAATATTAAGCTTATGAGGCCGATATGAGGAAAAGAGTAACAGAGCAAAAAATGCAGTAAAAAGATTTCCAATGATAATCCAAAGAGGAAGCAAATCAAGAAATGTGTATCTGTATTCCAAAAAGTAAATGCAAAAGTGTTTTTGGTCACCAACAATAGTTACAGCAAATTTTTACATTCCTGTATATCCACATGCAAGAGACAAAACCTGTTTCATTTCTGTTCCATTTTGGATTGGGTAAAAAGGCAAACTGGAAATCTTGACCTGCTTTATGTTCTTTAGAGACTGAGCTGAGTGCTTGTTTCTGTCAGGCACTGTCTGGTTCTGTCAAAATGGTGGAAACAAAAAAAATATCTTTCTTTTATACACAATGTTCTTAGCTGGATTCCTTGGAATTTTCCCTGTGAAAGCTTTATTCTTCTTCTGCTGCTGTTATTTGAAAGTTACTTCTTCCTGAGGAAAATGTGATGGAGCAGCTGGCTAGGCTGTCTTTGTAGATTAACTATTTGCAGGTAGTTAATTGACTGCAATCTCACCTTTTCTCTTTATATTAATTTGAAGGACTTTCTCCTACAGATAAAACCATTGCAAAGGTATTGAAGGTACTGCAATCTTCAATATTTAGAAGCCCAAGCAAGGAAAGACCCATTTTGAACTGGTTTTTATGGGCGTGTGCCAGTCTGGGTGCTGGCAAGGGAGCAAAGCATCTTTTGCATCCATGGTATTTTGGTATGCTGGAAGTGGTAGCACAGATTGTGGATCTTCAGCCCCTGGGGTTGCCATTTCCTTATTTTAGGGTATTATTGTGATCAAAACAGGATGAAGAGTTGACTTCTGGAAAGTCAGGATTCAAGTATGGCTTTGAATTTTCTCAAGTAAAGGAAATTGTGCCCCAAATATCTGGGACAATTCTAAAAATGTCTTCTTTGAACAAATGCTCCAGGGTCACGAGCAGTCGCAGGTATGTTAGCTGACAATATGTATTTTGTTGCCTTTTACAGTAATGACAACTGAAAATGTCACTACCATTATACAGTACATTTTATACTCTTTGTTGAATGCCCTTAAGCTTCCTGTCCTGCTAAACAAAACTGCAAATTACCGGTCCTGGGTAATCTTCCCTTAGTGGTTTGATATTTGTATTTTTAATTGTCAAACCAATTACCAGGGCTTTCTGCTAGAGATGCTAATATTGCTTTGTGCTTAGCCAGGGGAAAAAATAATAACCATCTCCTAGGAAGTCATGTTTTGAAATATAGGAATCTAAAAATACATATTTAAAACTCAGGGAAAAATGTGAAAATATTGGTTTTATTTGGCAACTCTCATGTACTTTAATCACAGCAGAATTAATATTGTTTTTAATTTCTGGAAATCTCAGTGAGGCAGGGGAATGTTTTGAAGGAACTTGTAAAAGCTTTGGTAACTGTAACAGCCTGTGTTGAAAATCATTCTTGAGTTTCTTACAAACAGGGTCAGCACAGGTTTACATCATGTCAATGGGATCTATTTTGTGCTGGGCTAGGAGGTCTGTTAGTACTTTCCCTTGCACTTAAACTCTGATTCTAAAGGCCATGGGCTGTTTTAACGGCCCACTGTAAATGTGAGCATTTACACTGATTGCAAAGAAGTGTTTTTGATCACAAACCTCACCTCTGCAGAGGAGTGGAAGGACAGGGGCCTGGAGAGGCAGGAGCTTGGGAAATGTGAGCCAATTCTTTAAAACAGAGCTACATGGTGGGTTGTTTTTTTAGTTTCTTTTACCTCTCTGCTAAGGTTTAAATGATGTTTAAGACTGGAAACTTCCCTGGGAAACTTGTCTGTGAAAAGGAAAGCTGTGTTCTTCCTTCATTAGAGTTCCACTTCTCTGTTAAAATATGCAGAGTCATTTTCTTTACCACTCAGTGTTTTCATTAGGTATGCACGGAGAGGAAGTAATGGGCTGGGCTCCCTTGGAATAAACTGCTTGGTGTGAATGAATCTGTCTAATCATGTGTAATCCAACCAGATAATAAATGACATAGTGACAAGAAGGATTCTAATGGAGCATGACCATGGTTTGGACAGTTTGGGGGTTCTTTGGTGTTGAGCCACAATACTCTGTGGTACAGACACATGCTCTGATCTCACCCGCATACTTCACTCCCAGCTTTTAAATAGTAGGACCTAGGCATAGAATAAATCCTTTTAAATGATTAATACTTACATGTCCTTTGTCTTCCACCCCACCCAGGACCTTCTGCAGGCTGGCTGTGCCTTCTGAAATGTCCATTTCCCCACTCAGTTTGGTGTCCTCAGCAAACTCTGTCAGGGTACACTTGATCTCACCTTCCATATCACATATGGAGATATTAAACAGCATATTGTCTCTAAATAATGAATAAATGCTGACTATTTAGATACCTTCCTCAAGTATTTTAAATCGACAATGTGATTGTACATTTATTGATAAATCACCGTGTTTTCCTGCTGATAGTTCTCTGCTGAGCTGCTTTATCAGTGATGGTTTTTATCAGCTCTTTGCCAGCTGAAATCTTTGCAGAGATACTGAATGAACACAGCACAGGTGACCTCTGGGCATGAAGAAGTTCCCTCTTGGGTTTGGAGTTGATGTGGGCATCCAGCACAGCAGATAGGTCCCACTGCACTTTCACAGAATCCTGCTTCTTCGAGTATCTTGTCATGCCCTGGGAGCTGTGGCCTCCAGGGCAAACTGGTTCAAGTGCCCTGAGGGCACTGGAGTGTTGTTTTTTTTTTTCAATCAATGCTTTATCCATGACAAAGAGAAAAATTGTGTCTTTTAGCCTGGAAAAGACAGAGAGTTTGAATGAGATCAACCTCACAACCCTATTGCTCAAACTCTGAGTGTTCGTTCTGGGAGAGAGGTACCAGGAGAAGGATCCACATCTGGTTCTGTGTGAGCTCAGTAAATGGAGGGCACAAGCCCAAAGACAGCAATGCAGGCAATCAAAGCAGTGCACAGTTCAGATTATTGCTCTGTTTGTATCCTGGCTCTCTGAGAAAGAGAAGGATAACTGCCTTCTAATACAAGATAATTATTCTCCTTTATAACAGAAAATATAGGTCTTAATTTTTCATATTTTTTCATCTCTTTCACAAAAAATGGATTTTTTTCTCAAGCTACAGCAATAATAATTACAATCAGATGAAGATTTTCATCCTTCATTTGTTTGGTTCTTTTTTTATTAAATGTAACTTTTTCCCCAAATACCTTTTTTCTTTTTTCTTTTTTTTTTTTTTTACTTGGAAAAATCCAAAGACAGGAACCTGTAACAATTTCATTTATATCAGTTTCATATTAGCTCACCACGTGGGAGAGGGAGAAGATCCAGTAATTGGTTGAATGCTCCTGGAAAGAAACATGGAGAAACAGTTCACATGCTGGCATGGGGACCCATGCAATTAAAAATAAACATCAGTACAGAAGAAACTTTAATGCTAAGTGATTCTGAATATTGAGATGACAGTTTTACCCACCTTTGCAATGTTAAAGGAGGATGTCTTCCTCTTTTATGCCCTTGTGGTGAAATGTAATTAGAGAATGATATGATATAGATAGAGAATGTATGGCTGAACATTATTTTTAGACTCATAGTGCTGTAGATGTTTAAGAACAGCTTGCAAACTGATTAGTTTTAAATCCCGTTGTGTGGATAGCTTCTGTATTAAAAAAAGAACCCACCAGGTGGAAAAGATATTGCTGGAGAAATCTGCCAGCAATGGAGTATTGCTTCTTCACAGGAATAATTTTGTGGTCAGATCATTTTTAATAACTGTGTTTGGTAGTGTTGGGAACTATGTAGCAAAACTTTTCCTATTTTTCATTCGAAAAGATTTATTATTTTCTTCATCCCATATTCCACTAAGTGAAACTTTCGAAGTTCAGCGCATACATGGATTGAACTGAGCAACGAGTTTCAGCCTGCCTGTGGCAACAAGAGGAAGATTCCTACCTTGTCCCAGAAACCTCTAGAAAGACAGTACTTCAAATTGACCTGTGGTGGAATTCTGTGGGTTTGACCCACACTCTGAGGGTCCAGCCTGGCAGAAACGTGGCTATAATAATGAGCGAGACGGCACGATCGAGTGCGCCTTGAAAAACCAGAAAGGTTTTAATAAAGAAGGAAAATAATGCAAAAAACAAAACAACAAAGCCAAGCACAGCACAAAGACAAACTCCTTGCTTGCTACAGCACCTCGAAATGTGTGGAGTTCCTTTGTTCTCTCTCTTTGGTACCTAATAGCTTAGGTGGGCTTTTCGGCTCTTGGCCCAATGAGTGTAACAACAGTCTTTGATTTGCATTCTCAGAGTCCAATCCACACTTCTGGGCTGGCTCTGAGCCAATTACAATGAGAAATCCACAGAACTTTCCACCTAACTTCTTAACATGTCAAAAGGTAAAGTGAGACTCCCTATTTGGAAGCACCTGCTAGAGGTGTAGGGATTGCATTACCACAGAATTGTGCTGCTGTAGGTGAATCTGCAGCAGGAACAGGTTTGGCTCAGTGTGTTAGAAACCACCACACCCCAAATCCCAGTGCCATTGGCATGAGGAGCAGCATCCTGTTCTCACATGCAGGGCCACAGTCCCTCTTGTGCTGTGGTTCCTCTCCCAGCTGGTGACAAAGGTTTGGCAAAACCAGTTCACTGCCCAGTCCTGCATGGTCCCCTCTGCTTTTGAGTTCCAGGAGTCCAGGGTGAGGCTTCTGGGGACAGCCCTGTTGGGACATTGTCTCCAGTGAGAATTTGTTGTTTAGTACATCTGTGACTGAAAGAAACATCACTGTGGCTGTGTCTGTTCTTGCCACTCTTTCTTTTCCTGCTCAAGCTCTACTAATTTGCCCGCAATGGTGGTGTGGGTAACATTGTTTTTCTCACCTTCATCCCCACGTATATATTTGGATGTTTTCTTATTTTCAAATTCTTAAGCGAGATTTTCACTAGAAGCCTTTTTCATTATTTCAGACACAAAAGGATTTGTTCATCTGGGGTCCCTGAAACTGGTGCTCTGGAATCTGAGAGGACCAACAGAGGACCAAGGTTCTTCATCTTTTTCCATTTTCCCCTTCATTCTTTCTTTCTCCCTCACCCCCTTTTTTTTCCCTCTTTTTGAACCTTCTCCCTCCTCTGTTCTCTCTGAATGCAAATAACCTGTTTCTTCTAACTAATGTTTTCTTTTCCGATTGTGGCACACAACATGTCACATCATCTTAGTCCATCAGAGAATAATAATTTATTTAACTATAGATTACTAAAGGAAGCTTTTTTCCCAGAATCTCTCCTGTGGATAAAACTGTCCAAGTGAAGATTATTTTAAGTGATGAACTATATCCTCCATATTATATATCCATATTATTTATTTTGGCAGATGCCTTGGAATTCATGTATCTTTTTTTAAGAACAGGACTCTGATGAAATGCCCAACTTCTCAAGGACCCAAATATTTATTCAAATTTTAGTTTGTTCTTTATTTTTATGATTGTGTCCTCTCCATGAGCCAACTTGCTCAAGATTCTTAACCTTTCCTGCATCAAAACACCTTTTAGTAAACTGCACCCTTCTTGATGGTCACTGGCCAGTGGCAATATCTGCCCTTTGGTTCTTGCTCTCCCATTTTCACTTGCATGGATCTACAGAGTGAGAAATCCTTGCTCCTTCATTCAAAGTTAATTTCTATATATCACAAAGAGTTTAAAGTTTGTTCACTTCTTTTCTCTCCATCATTTATGAAGATTGTATCAAATTGTCGTGAAATGTGAATGTGCAACCCTACCTGGAAGCTTCAGTGAGGGTTAAACCATGACTTTGGAGGTGCAGGTACTTTTGCTGTATATAATCTGTCCCCACAGAAATTCCTACACTTTCAGCTTTTAGGCATGTCTACTACTCACCTTAATCCTAATGGTGCATGTGATAATAATAGCATGATCTTTATGGCTTTTCTCCATTTTCACTGCTACCAGGTGTCACGAACTTGAAATTTATTCAGCTACTTAGAGAACTGTAGCAAAAAGGGGTCTTACCTACTTTTTATTCCATTTTCCTTGTTCCTCAGCTGGAGCAAAGCCAGCTGATGTTACTGTGGCCCCTCAACTTTACCTGTATCAAAGGAAGGGGGTTTAAATCTCATTACATATTTAATTTCCTTGCACAGTACTAAAGTACAAAAAAAAATCCTCAGCAAAAATACATGATTTTAAACACCATATGACTTGAAATGTTGCACAAGAGTCAGGACAGACACCTGAACTGCAGCTGTCACATACCACTGAGATTAAAGAAGCTCATGCCTTAAAATACTTATGTAAAATACAGTCTTGCTTCGAGGTAACAAGTGGGTGTTCAACTCCCATCCATGTGAGAGATGGTTTAATGATATATTTGATACAATTTAAGAATTGCCACTCAAAAATCACAGCAGAAGTGCATTGTTGTGGCTGCATAGGGATGCTGGGACTCAGAGCAGAGAGCCAATGGCCTTGAAATGGCAGAGCTGGGCTCTGTGTAACCCGGCCTCCAGCCTAAACCCCGAAGGATGGATCTGTAAATCAGCCCAGGAACATGATCAGCACAGGTTAATTAGACAAAAAGCCATTTTTTTTACACGATGAACTTTATCTTGCCTGTGTAATCTGCCTCTAGATAATCCTCTTTGCTGAATAGTCATCTCCAGGGCAATTTAGCCACAACCCTGTTCACATTACTCATTGTCTTGAGGATCTCTGTGCACAGAGAGGGAAAGGACAGGGCTGGGATGTGTTGCTGCTTCTTGTCCTCTAGCCACGCCAAAGACAGAAAACAAATACCCAGCATTTCTGTTCAGGGGATGCAGAGATAAAGAGCAAAGAGGAAAACTACACTTCCTGTCTGAAAAATCTATGTTTTTCCCTGAAAATTTACATCTCTACATTTCTACCTGGAAATCTATGTGAATTATGTAAAATGTCCTTGAGAATCAAAACACACTTGCATTTATAAATTTCATTACAAACATGAGGTAAATATATCCACAGGCATGAATAGCTGAAAAACTAGCTTTTCTTCCACTTAATGTGCTTCCAATTATATTTTTGGCAAAATATTGGGAGACAATAATTTATATATAACATCCTGCAATATTTAACTATCAGATATGTCTTTTTAATTAGGAATTCAGAAGGCATTTAAAATCATTAGAGGAATAGATGGTAAATGTAAGTGACCTCTTGTAGGTTTTTTCTTGCCATGGATGTCATCTTGAATTTGCAAATGAATTCACTTTGAAAATACTTCCACTTAGAGTTTTAAATAAATAGCAAATTCAAATAAATTCAAACTTGTGGCTATTGGCTCTCATTTGGGATCTGAGCTTTGCAGGACCTCATTCCATATGTGCAAGTGTAACCCTCACTGCACATCCTAAATACATCTGATTCCTTTCAGCAATATTTCAGTGTGTCAGAGCAGGTTTTTGGGAAGCTGCTTCTCACAAAGGGGAGCTTTAATTAATAGGATAAAACCTCACAGGACTTGGTGTCCCAGCATGATTCTGCTGTTCTAATACTTGGCAACCAAACTTTCATCACTGCTTGCAAATGTCTGAACGTCTCCAGGTCTGATTTGGCTTATTCTTGCTTATTCAGGAACCTCACCTGATTCTCTGGTAATGCTTTGGATTAATTAACCACCTGTCTTTCTGGTCTAAATTGCTGTTTCTGTTTGCAGAAGGCAATTTTGAAAACAAACAAGTAGTTTCCAGTTCCAATTTTATTGCAATGGTATCTTAAGTTCGGGAGATAATTGTTGCCCTTCATGCCATGTGTGAAAATACCATGAATTCCAATAAATTAAATCCCTATTTTCCTGGTCTGGAATTCAAATATTGAACGTTCCTTTATTAGAGCCAGAGGGAAAAAATGCATAATGAAACCAGCAAAAAACCCCTAAAAATCTGCTCAAGCAGGTGACACAGTAAAATTACAGCACCATTTACTTCTTCAAAATGTGTGTCACCAGACCCTGTGTCTTTGCTCTACATCTTCTCAAATCTCCTTTCTGAATTATTGGTGCTCCCAGGTATACGTGCTTCCATCCTTCCAGATAAGAGCTTAACCCTCTACTTTTGCAGTGTGGAATTTCTAAAGAAGGGAAAGCTGTCCCTGAAATCTTTTATTAATATGTAGTCGTGGTAACAGATCTCTGAGAAAACAGCATGTGTTGCATCTTTGTCTAATATTGCAGGATATTGTGAGGTAGAAGAAGAATCGTGTCAATAAGAAAGGGGTTTTTATCTGTATAGAAAAAGCATTTTGCTTGCAAGGTAGTATTAGAATGCTACATGCCGACAACTGCCAACACACTTGTTAGCATTCAATGGAATCATGGTAATAAAAATGGAATTTAAATACGGACTTTTAAAGGAAAATTGAAACTGTTTGGAAAAAAGCCCCATGATTGCAGCTAGATAATTCCCTAGAAAAAAATCTCTACTGTAAATTTAGAGCAATAAAAAATTGTATAGAAACAGATTGAAAATTAAACTAATTTGAGATTTCTTACAGTGGTTTGCTCAGAGTAAAAATTAGAGGAAGGAAAGCACTAGATGTGCCCCAGTGCCAGCAGGGATGTAATTTATTCCCTGGTAGGGTGCAACATTTTGCTCCTGATATCGTCAAGCTGAATCAATGAGTGTCCTGAGTGAATGGTTCATGACTATCAAGAAAAGATCTTCTGTCTGGACATAACTGCCCTTCAGTCTGGTAGAGTTTTGACATTCTCTGCAGAAGCTTAGCAGTTTGATCTTCAGTTAGATGTGGTTTGAATTTATGGATATGCTATAAGTAGGTTGAATAGGTCAATACTTATGCTGAACCTGAACACAGACCAGTGGGATCTCATGCTGGTTTTAGGACAGAGAATGATAGGAATTTCACAGGTTATGACACCTCTTTTTATCAACTGCTTTACAGCCCTTGTCTTAAGGGCCAGCAGCCTGAAGTGAGCATGTGATGAATTGCTGGTGAAGATAGGCAGAGGAAGGACTGAAATTCATCTTCCCTGCCATAACTCAGATAGGTGGCATCACACAGGATCCAGCTAATTGCCTGATTGCAGTGATCCCTATTGGAGACTGTACAATCTATATTTGAAGTGTTCCCAGAGCACTGTGTGTCTGTGTCTGATGCATTTGTGTCTGTAGAACTCAAGCCACAGAGGTTTCCAGTGGACTGGATCAGACAAACCCAGTAAGTCTGAGGACATCTGAGAACCTCAAACAGCAGGAACAAAGCTGCAGGGGTGGCAGGGGGAGTGTGAAGGTCACAATCACAACGTGGAAGCTCCTCAGGATGATTTGGCATGGATGGCTCGTTGTGTTACCACAGCCAATAAGTCATGTGAACACAACCAATTCCACCCTGAATAATTCCAGCCCTGACAGAGGGCAGTGGTTGTTCATTCAGTTTAAAGGTTCTAATGAGCTTTTTTGTGCATCAATATTCTTGGAAAACACCCAGAACTGTCTTGTCAAAGTGAAAATGGTATTTTATCTTTGAAATTAGGGTTAGAGAATTTCATTTCCATGAATATTCAGCACTTTTCTCATCCCGGCTCTGCTCATTGATCATGCATGTAAAACATTAGTGGCATGCTGGGTACTGAATTAAATTCAGTCCTTGCCATTTGCAATTCTACTCACTTTGGAGGTCACAGAATGTGGCAAGGCTGCCTTTTAGTTTTAAAAGCCGTGTAAACATCTCCCTAGTCTGCTGCTACCTATCAGCCCAGGGAGCACTGCTGGATGTCCGCTAGGAATGAAGTGCAGGCCACAGCAAATTAACTGGCTTTGGAAAAAAAACCTCTCTGTAAATCCTTTCAACCTGATGTGCCAGTTGGATTAGCAAAAGGAAACTGCAATATAAACTATCCATGTGGCTGCCACAAGGACGAAGACATGAGGAATAACAGGGCTTTTCTAAACATGACTGTTTACCTTGCTATTATTCTTGATTCCAGATTTACTTCACCAATGTTTTCCTTTTTTTTTCCCATTTCAACCCCAGTTTTCTTGTCTTTGAAGTTAAGCATTTCCTGGAGGTGATGATCTTTTAGACTTTGAACGTATTAAAGTAAATTATGATTGTTATAAATAATAATTACTATTAATGTATAGTTATATACATATCTGAAATGTTGGGTCACACATAACATTGCAAAATAAAAAAAGACTCAATTAAAACTGGGAAGTTGAAATATGTGATGTCAAATATCCTCACACGTGTCCTATGCTGTGTGTACCTTTGTCTAAAGATATATTCCCTCCCTGTTATTTTTGGTTATTTCTTTGGATCCTTATGGAAAAAAAGTGACAATGACAGCTAAATCCTTACAATGTTTCTTAAAGATTCAGTAAATGTAATAATTTGCCTATACTTCCATATTTGTATGACACTGCATTTCCTCTGAACTGTCTCAGTCTTGGTGTCAAGCACGAAAATCCTTTTTTTCTAAGTAAAACCTTCCACTGAAGCTGAATAGAGCACTATAAAATTAATTGGAGATCTTCCTGGGAAAAAAACTACAGGCCCAAAGATCCACACAAATCAACCATGCAAGTACTGCAGTTTCAAATTTTGTCAATATTTGTCCTGTTCACAATAAGGTAAAGCATAATTACAGATAAAATGTTGGAAAGCAAAATTCCCTAGGCATGTGGAGATAGGCATAGACAATACATTTTATATGTTGCATTTAATTGACAGCACGAGGTAATGGAGTGACGTGTTTCTTAGAGGACTTTAGCTTCCTCAGAATATTTCAGATTATATTGCTGCCACTATATTTCACAGAACTATTATTTTTTCTTCTTCCCAGACCAAATATAAAATTAACCTCCTTGTTGCTCGAACCCCAAATCCCACAGCAAGTGAAAGATGTGCTTTGTTTTAATCAGATTTAAATCTTCCTGAGGTCAAAGAGGGATTCTCAAGTGCTCAAAACTAAGCAGGAGTTAAGTGTTTTGCTGGAGTGAGTCAGAATGAGCAGCACTTTGCTGGATCACGGCCTTGCTGATTCACGGTGGGATTAGTTGCCTGATTACAAGTAGCTCTTTGTGTTTTATTAAGTTAAAATCCAGGGAAAATGTTGCAGAAGCTTTCCAAAAAGGGCTTTGGATATTTCTCTCTACAGATTTATGATTTTCTTCTTATTTTAATTTTTTTAAATCGTCCTGATATTTAGGCATTCCTTCCATGCAGGTTCTTATTTTGCTCTTTGCCTTTTGTGTCTGTTTATTGTTGCCTATCTCCCTTTATGCATCCTAGAAAGTTAAATAGTAAAACAGGGTAAACAAGCAAGAATTATGTGATAATTGAACCTGTAATGTCAGTGTTATGATGCAAGTAATGCAACTCAAGGTCTCTTATCCTTCAGTAGCTAGACTGTAATTGCCTGATGATAATCATGATAACTACACTCCCTGGAGTTACTTTACTGCTGTTGAGAAATATCTTCTGGATCTCTTGCATGATCATGATGAAAACCCCCACATTCAATTATTCTACTGAAAGTTGAATGATGATGATGCATGTTCCCTGCCACAGTGATTTACACAAATAGAAGTTTTATTCTACAAGGAGGGATAATATTTTAAAGTAGAAGTAATTAAATCCAATATGGAAACTTCATTCACTGCTGAATGCAGGGCCTGCTTGTTTGCAGAGCAAGCATTTTTATTACCTGCACGTTACCCACGTCACACCCCTCAGCAAGTGGGGATGTAGCAATGACTGATTACATCAAGTGGCTATTTTTGAAAAATATGTCTGTGAGGAATAATCAGTTCAGGTCTGGCACAAGGGATGAAGGGAGATTACATCCTGTTAATTGTTTTGGCAAGTTTGTCATTGTGTGAATGATGGTGGCTTGTTACCCAGCACAGCTACAGCCAGGCTACAGCTCACCCACACAGCCCGAGGGGGGCTGTATTTGTCCATCACAGCCTGGTTGTTTAGACCACCTAAGCCAGGGGCAGCTATTGGTGTGTTCTGGATATTAGTTTACTATGAAAGATAACATTTTTGTGATGGATATCACAGTGGGTTGTGGATAATAAGATTTTGTTTCTTATGCAAATTTTCAGGAAAATCTAAATCTTGGAAATGGGCAGAAATATGCCAAAGTGTTTTTTATTGCTTTCTGGGGAGGTGAGGAGTGTTGAAATACAGATGGTGGCACATATAGGTGTCCTTTGCAGGGGAATGAGACTTTTGTGGCTCTTGCACAGCTCTTGCTGTAATATTTGGTGTGTCCTTGGGGAAGATGTGCTGGATATGGTGATGGCAATGGCTGAGGGCCACGGAGGTGATCCAAGGGCTGCAACACCTCTGCTGTGGGGACAGGCTGAGACAGCTGGGGCTCCTCAGCCTGGGAAGACCTTAGAACACCCAGTGACTAAAGGGACTATCTGGGAGCTGAAGAGAGGCTTTGGACAAGAGTCTGGAGTGACAGGACAAGGAGGAATGGATTCAAGCTGATGATGGCAGGTTTAGATTGGATATTAGGAAGAAATATTTCCCTGTGAGGTTGATGCTCTGGTACAGGTTACGCAGAGAAGCTGTGGCTGCCCCATCCCTGGAAGTGTTCAAGGCTGGGTTGGACAGGACTTGGAGCAACCTGGGACAGTGGAAGTTGTCCCTGCTGGAACAGAGTGTCCCTAGATGATCCTTAAGGTCCCTTCTGCTTTGTGATTCCATAATTTTTAAGTTAGATCATGGATTACTGAAGAATGCACATTCAGCTGTCTGGAAAGTCCTTGTCTTCTCTGTAGATGGTGATGGAAGCAAGCACAGCTGGTCAGTTGTGGATCCCTTCTTTGGAAGTCTAGGCAGCCTTAAAGATTTTAGACCATGCATTCCTTACTCCATTTCCATAATGCAAAATGCATTTTTAAGGCATGACAATGAATATGTCCTACAGCTGGATTTGAAAAATAACTCCTGCAAATCACCCTGTTTTCTCTCTCCCTCTGTTTCTTTTTTAAAACCATTCATATAGAACTATGCAAATTATTTTAAATAAACCCCAGGCTGATGCCACTGTTTTAAATGTGTAGCAACACCATGAAAGATGTCAGCATGCTGATTAATTTATTTGCAACACAACATCAGCATTTCTCATATTTTTTCCTATTTTGTTTTTTTTTTTAAAAGGAAAGATTGAATCCATGAGAGAGCAGCAGACCTTGCATTCTGCTCAAGGAACCGTGTCCCCCTCCTGCGTGGGGAGCACTGGGAGGATGAGGGATACACTAATAATATTTTTCTACCGTAACCACCTCCATTTTCTTCTTCAGATGCTTTGTTTCCTGCACTAATATTCCAGTTCTCTCAACATAATGAATGAGCTCAGGGACTTGCAGGAGTTTCAGTACCATTTGTTTTTTATCCTAAAGGAAAATACAAACCCCTCTGTCAGATAGAACTCTGCATAAAAATAAGTGTTTTCTTTAATACAGAAGTTGAAGGTGACCTACGGTAATAAGTGGCACAAACTTTTTTAAGATGGAAGTGCTCCTCCCTAGGTTTTATTTGTTCTAGATAACATTTCCTCTCATGATTTAGGGGACTGTGTGGTATTCAAAGCATACACATTTAAACGGTAATAGATAATTGAGCATCTTAATGGACTGTCTTTCAGCTATCAAATATTGTTTACTGATTTGCTTGGTGGGAAAATGAAATCGAACTCGGGTAGAAATAGATTTCTTCATTTGACTTTTAAAATCTGAGAATGAAAGCAAGTGCTTTTCCAAATCGAAAAGCTGTTAAAATCTTTTCTCCAGTCAAAAGAGATGTTTACGTTTCCACCTTATTAAAGAAAAGCTCAGTAAAGGAACAATGAAAGGAATAATTTAAAAAGAGAGCAGAATCAAGAAGTTCTATTTAAAAGGTAAGAAGCTTGTGTGTTTCTCCTGTTTGTTGTATTTTTTTCTTCTCTTTCTTAATTCCATGCCATCAACAACAGTTCTTATTTAAAATTTGGGTGTAAATTTCTTTGTGTAGCTTTACCTCTCTATGAGAAAGAACATGTATTTTAATATGACTCAGTGCTATTGATCAATATTTATGCCATTAACCAAGCAGTTTTATAACAACCTGTCTGTTTCAATACTGAACTGAAATATTTCTTTCTCCTTTCTATAATTTTTTCCTTTGCATCTCCAGTTTATTGAGAGAATAAGTTACTGTATTTCTTCAGTTACAAAAGTCATCCTCCCACAGCTGGAAATCTATGGGGAGTCGATAGCAGTTGGGGCCTGGAGAAGTGACAGAAACGCCCCAAGCAAAGACAAGAAAAGAAGATAATATCCTTCTTCCTATCCAGAGATGTCACAGTTGGATTAGGAGCTGCCTGGTCCCTTGATTTGGAATTTTCCCTCAGTTTCCATAAAGGCGGGACCGAGGCCAACAGAGGCACAAAGCTCTTAACAAGCTAATTAATATTCACAAAAGTGAGTCAGGAACAGGAAAGATGAACTAATGAGAAATGATTAAGAGTTAAATATGCATGGCATGGCTTAACGACTACTAAAGCAAAGGACACAGTAGTTGCCTGCAAATGCAGAATGTAAATAGAAGGGGCAGAGGAGTTAGTGAGGTTGGTTCTGGAACTAATGAAATAATATGCAGTAAAGTTGTTGTCTTTTTGCTTATTAAACTTTCCCTTAAGCTCTAATGCAATAGGGCTTACTGGAAAGAAACCTGAGAAGGAAGTTTCAGAATGATAAGATAAGATTGAGAAAAAAAATCAGATTTTAATGTCACTTTTTGCATCTGAAATAATTAAAAGATGCAAGGAGGGAGACTTAGGGAGTTAGAGGGGTGCCAGTCTCACTCCAGTGCCTGAGGAAAGCATGGAGCAAGTCTCCCACATGGATCTGAACAGACTGGAAAGACTGGCCAGTGAAAAACTCCCAGTGCCCAGCAAAGGCCAGACTGAAGTCAGACCTGGGGATGGGGATCCCCCTCCTGGTGGTGGCACTGGGGCAGCTGAAACCACAATGCTGTGTCTCATTTCAGGAAATGTACACAAAAATAGGATTTCTGTGGAGGGCTGCTGAGGTGGGTGGGAGCACCTCCTCAGCTGTGAGGAAGGGCTGGGATGGTGGCTTTGCCTAGCCTGGAGAAAAGACATTCAAATTGGACATACAGAAGAAAAAATGGCACAGTGAGCAGGGTTAAACTTCAGCACAGGAGCCCACAGGGGCTGTGGAGATTTTCTAAACTCGAGTGGATGCATCTCTGGGTACACTGAGCTCCCTGGGAATCTGGCCCTGCTTTTAACAGGAGGAGCTCCAGCCTTAATTTTCCTGTGATTTTTGCAATAGCCCAAGGATCTGGTTGTTGCTGAAAGAGGAAGTTCAGGAAACAGGGTGAGCTGGGAGAGAGGGAACAATCTGATGGATTAATTGTGTATAAGGAGAATTCCTGAGTGGAGTTGAGAAGTAGGTTGTGGTTAAAGACTGCACATATTGTAGCCAAGCTCCAGTGTAGCCCAACAGAGGTTTGAGGTGCTCCATGGAAAGCTGGAAGCTGGACATCTCATAAGATGACATGTCCTTATGAAGAAGCCAGGACCTCAGCTGGGCACTGAAGAACTGTATGATCAGATTCCACCATGCCCTCAGAAGCCATTTATGAGAGATTTT
The DNA here is from genome assembly GCA_024734555.1 of Trochalopteron elliotii. Taxonomy (NCBI): domain Eukaryota; kingdom Metazoa; phylum Chordata; class Aves; order Passeriformes; family Leiothrichidae; genus Trochalopteron; species Trochalopteron elliotii. The sequence goes on from JANPWX010000533.1 coordinate 1,496,825, forward strand.
GTGCTGGTAATTGTTTTCTGTATTGTTTTAACCAGATTAAAAATGCAGGTCTACTGCAAGATTTGTTTTATATTTATTGTTCTAGTTTAGTTGACAAATTGATGCTACTATAAAGCCAATGTTCTGTTAAATCTGGTTTGCTTGAAACAACACAGGTGAGGCAGCAGAATAATTGAAGTGTGCTGCCTATTATGCTGTTTAAAGTGATTCCCCTGCCTTTGCACATATTCAGCAAGATTTACCTTAATACCCACATCATATAATAGAGCATTTCAGAACAACCTGCAGCTCTAAATGCTCTAACTCTCTTTGGCAAGTCAAGTAAACAAAGTGCAGGTTGACAGAGTGACAGGGCACGTGCCTTCAGGCCTGTCTGACACCTGTAAACACAGTTCTGGAGCCCAGTTTGGTGGTGGGGTGATGGCACAGCTGGGGCCTGGTGAGGTTCAGAGGTGCAAGGTGAGCCCTAAAGTGTGACTTCTGAAAGCATTTAGAAAATACACCAACTTAGAAGTATAATTAGAACTGTACTAAAAATCCTGATTCAGGTTTGCTGACATAGTAGACTTCTATCATCTCTAGAATTTTATTTCAAAATTGAGCTATACACCTCAAATAGCTTTACTTGTGAAGGAAACACAGGATGAAAAATTGAAGATTTCAGTCCAACCATAGATTGAATATTGTTGATTTATATTGGCAGTAGTGATTTCTGTGCTTGGAAGTTCAAGAGTTCCTTTAAATCTGTATCTTACTGTAACAATATCAGGTCAGAAAGCATCAACCTCATCTAGAATAAAAAACCTCTCTTTGCCTTTCTTACAAGAAACAGTATTATTGCAAACTTGAGGTATGGAGAAAACCCATTATTGCCTCCAAGGTGGTATGCCATCTTAATAAGACTTATCTTCAAGACAAGAAAAAATGTACTTTTCAAATCCCACACACATTATAAACCACCACTTACAAAACCTTTGTTCTAAAGTGCTGGCAATTTTACCTGGGGCAGACATTTTACTGCATATAAAAGGTCTCCACAGGATACTAGTAAATCTAAGGTGAACCATAAAAACCCATGGATACAATGAAATTTAAAGTTTTTGTTTTTCCAAGTTTGTTGGTTTTATTCTTTAAAACAAAAAAAAGTAACTTCCATCCTGCCAATATTATCTCAGTTTATATTTAGTATCACATTTTATAAGAGAAATGGCTGGTGAAACAAATAAATTGATGCCTCTTCAAGAAACATCATTAGAAAACATAGCGCTGTGACAATTAAAGCAAATAGATATTTGAAGTAAACTAACAACATAACCAGCAATCTATCTGGGTCATGAGCCAGAAAAAGCCATCTGGCATTCCCAGGGATAGCATGAACAAGAGCTGCTACTTTTTATTGTGTATTGATAAGGTCTGGTAACTACTGGATTTTTCCACCTGAATGCAAAAGTGCAGAAGTTGTGGGTAACATTTCTGGGCACTTGGCCTTTCCAGTTAGGATATGTCTACTTTGCTCCAAAGACCTGGAAACTGAAATTCTGCAAACAAAATGCTTATTTGAGATAAAACCCCCAAAGCTAAGGGTCTGTATATGCACAAATAGATCTAGTTCCTGGGATGTCTGACTGAGACATGGCCAACACACTGGCCCTCTGCAGTAGCATGGGCCAAGGGTGGGACATCAGCACCAGCTCCAGAGGTTTAATCATGGAATCATGGAATGGTTTGTGTTGGAAGAAACCTTAAGACCATCTTGTTCCAACTCATCTTCCATGGGCAGAACAGAACCCATCACTAGACCCCATCCAGCCCAGAATTGGACACTTCCAGGGAAATGGGGTATCCACAGCAGCTCTGGGCAACCTGTGCCAGGGCCTCACCACCTTCACAGGGAACAATTTCTTCCTGAGATCCAATCTGACCCTGTTCTCTGTCAGTTTGAAACCATTGCCCCTTGTCCTGTAACTCCAGACCCATGTAAAAAGGCAAAGTCAAATCCTATGGGAAGCAGGCATGAGATGACAGACTGAGCACGAGGGGGTTTTCATTGTGCCCATGAGAAATTCAGCCTGGAAGGAGTTTGCAAGCTGCATCCTACACCTCCAGCAACTTGGATTTTTTAATAGCACAAAGTTTTAGTGAGAGAATTTTTTGTGAACTTGTGGACAGGTAAAGATAATGTTTGGAAAATGAAGTTTTATGATTAGGTTCTTCTTTAACTGGGTCAGAGAACTCATGTTAGGACAACACTAATTTTTCTTTTACTAGAATTTTATGTGTAATTGGCAAATGCCAAATGTTTTCCATGTGAAAACAAGGCCTAACTCCTAAATTACAATCCCTCAATTAACATTGCACAGGTCACTCTTTAAAACATTAGAAATATTCATATAACTTTGTCATGGTTGACAGCTTTCTGTGTAGTAACTGGAAGACTCATTTTTCATAGCAGTGTTGAAAAAGAAGAAAATTATGGTGTCAGAAAGGTTTCCTATTCTTCCTGACCAGTCATTTTCCTGGCATGTATTTGGATGTCTCTCAGCCTTTTATACCTGGGAGCAGAGGTTATAATAATGACTTTAAATGTGTAATCTCGTGCAATAAAACCCCTGCCATTAATGCAAGGTTAAGCACCTGATTTTCAAACCTATGAAGGTCAGGAAGAAAAGGGGATAAAATTACCAATGCAATTTAGCTTGGAAGCTTAATGTATTTAAACAGAGTTTACAACTGCACACTACAGTGGAGGAACATCTGTCCCAGTAGAATGAAAAACGTGTTTATAATGACTTAACTGCTTCTCTGACTGCTCATGAAGTTCAGAAATCAATACCAAGCTGAGGCAGGACCCTGTGACAGGGGAGCTGCAGTTCCTTGGGAGCAGGGAATCGTCAATCCTGCTTCCTCAACACTCACCTTCCCAGGAGCAGGAGTTTATAAAGCTCCACTGCACAATGGAGTTTATGGCTGGGCACTGGCTCAGTTATCTGGACAGAGAAAGAAAGCATCTTCCATCAATTAATCAGGTTTTAACTTCGGGCTTTAGCCCAGTGTTTTCTGGTGGGATTTCTTGCATCATCCCAGGCAAAAGTTTGAAATAACAGTTGGAGAATGGCTACACAATACACACCAGTTATTTGTGGAAGGTGACAGCCTGTCTTATCCAATGTTTTTACAGAATCTATAAAAACAGCAGGAAGAAAATTGCCTCCTTTTAACTTTCCTCTCTGTTTTTTTGAACATTTATGAAACCCAGTTAAATCCTTTTGTCTCAGAATCCTCCCTGATAATTTAGCCATACTGAATTTAATGTCTTTTTGAACTTGATCTTGGTCAGCAGCATGAATTCTTGCCTGAAAGTCTTTACTTATGTGATGCATTTTACCTTTTGTTGGCTGTGAAATGTTATGCCAGAACTCCATACAAGAGTTTCCAAAAAGTTTTATAATTCCTTTGCTTGCAGTGTGTCCTGCTGCAGCAGTATTTAAGAACAGAGAACTAGGTGAAAATCTCCCCAAGGATTCAGTGCAATGATTTTAGTTTGCTTTTAATTAAGTTTCCTTCTTTCTCCCTTGAAGCTGAGTCTCCTCTGAGGCTTGGCACATGCTTTGGAAATAGTCACCACAATTCTCATCAGCCCAGTGAAAACTGCAGCAAGGCTCAAATGGCAGCTGAGCTTTCAGACACTCAGGACTCATCTCCCATGGGTGCAAGTTGTTTGAAATGAGTCAAAATTCAGCATGAATTTAGTCTCAATCAGACCTGAATTTTCATTCCATGCACCTAACATCCCTAAAAAAAATGGGTAATGATGTGCTAATTTGATGTTTACTGATTGGATGTGAGATTTTGAGGAAGCTCATCCAAGGACTCAGCTTATCAGAGGAGAGAAGCTGCAATTAAATAGAAATAATTACCTCTCCCTTGGGTGATCTTTGCAACTGCTGCTTTTCCTTTTTTTTCCTCTTCTTTCCTTTCCATCCTGTCATCACCAGAAACAACTCGTCCTCACCCATCTCCTTGCTCAGCCTCTTCCCTTCCCTTCTCACACTTCTGGTTTTGTGTGTCCACCTCCTCCATCCTTACAACTCCAAATGATGGCCAGGTGGGCTGAAGCAATAAGGAAGGATTTTTCCTTTCCTGGGTTCTTGCACACTTTATACTCATGCCAGGGCATCTTTGTGCCAATTACCTCATGGCAGCTCACATATTGGTAAACAATAATTTGGACGATCTCAAAAAATATATTCCAGGCTACAGATGTTATTTGTTTTGCTGTACCACTATCAAAAACAGCAGGGAGGAGAACTGTTGCCAGAGCGGATTATCATGTGCCAAGAATGAATTTCTCCTCATGGCATTACTCAATTTGGGTTCAAAATCAAGACTGTGCTGCTTGTGTGGTCTAAGGGCACAGGGGCTCACAGGGGTTTCATTGGTGAGGTTGATGCATCACTGAGACGTGGAGAATCCAAACACTGGGATGGTGAAGAAGGAAATTGAGGAATGCAGGGAAGCAGACCTGCTCCCTTCTGATCCTCACATGTGTAGCAGCAGGTATCAGTGAGACATGCCTAGAGGATTGGGGGGCCATTACGGATTTATTCTCCATTAATTCTTTCCATGAGGTTATCCCTTTAAAGGGAAGATCTTCAAAACAAGGGGAACTCTATATACATCTTAATAATGGGAGTTACTGAAGTATGGAACGTTTTAATGCCTTTGCTGAGAGGCAGATTTGGGATTAAAATTGATATTTTCTCTCCCCTTAATCCTAAACACAGTCTCACACAGACTTAACAGAGTTTTTCTGACTCAGTTCTGTCTGGCAGGATCTTCCAAAAATGATGAACTGCTAACTCATTCCTTCAATGTAATTCTGCTCCTTCCGTGGTAAACAAAACCTAACCATTTATATTTGGAAATGGGAGAAGGGCTGATAATCTTCTAATAGCAAAAAAAACTGGAGGAGAACAACTTAAACGTCAACAAACCAATCACTTTCTGACCCTTGGTGCAAGCAAAGTATTGTCAGAAGGTTACTAATGCATAAAATTCTCTTCTAGAAGGCAAAGTAGAAGAATGCGTCCACTTTAAGAGTATTTTCCAATAGGTTCCTTCAGCTGAGCCTTGAGCCTGATCTCTGAAAAATAAATAAATATTCAGCTATATGCAGTATTACTTAGCTATTGCATAAGTAGGCTGAAAAGATATTAGTGGTAAAACTAGTGATGGCAGTAAGAAGGAAATTAGTGTAATAGCTGGGAAGAGATGATAGTTTATGGAAAATCTGTTTATAACCTCAAGGGGCTTGTTCATAATTGTTACTGCTTTTCCCAGTATGGTTGGAGAATATGTCATAGCCTACATTTTTTTAAAGTGCAGTAACTGGAGTTATTTTCATGGTCTATCTGTAAGAGCCTTAAGATTCATAATAAAATAAACCAACCTTACTAAAGTTTAGTTACATTTGTTTATTTATTTATCCAAGGTCAGAGAATTTATATAAAAATATAGGTATAAGTGGGAAAGCATCTTATAGCTGTGAGGTATGTTAATAATGGAAATGCCAGCAGATTTCAGAGTGCTTTTAGCACATTTTTTTCCTGAATTGTTTGTCATAAGCCTGTACCTGTGTTTAATGTGTGTCTGTTCGGTGTGTTCAACACATAGTTTGAAAATTGAGTGATAGATATTTAAGTCCATTATGGTAATGGACATAGAGCTTCAGAAAGGGTGAAATTGAACATTATGCATTTTATTGGAGCTTTGTGAAGTTGCAGACTTCAATTTGCTCCAAACCACTGGAGCTAAACCAATGTTCACAAAGATGAGAAATGTTAGAGAAATAAACCTATAGCTTTTTTTCTGTCTTAGAGGTAAAAATTCTCTAATACTTTGGGATAAGAGTAAGCTTTATTACATGTATTTTGTGATATTTCAGAGTATTGCTACATTATACTGTTTTATTTTGACATTGATGCTAGATGCCAACTTCCAGGTGAAAAATTTCCAGAGGATTAGTGAATTTTATATGTCAGTGGAATCTTCTCTTTCTGTTATATTAGACATAAAACCACACTGAGCTGCAATGAACTGAAGGTTTATTGATACCCCTTTTCTTCAGCTCAGGTAGAAAGCAAGTGCAAGACTTAGAGAAGTTAAAGGATGTGTGAACTCATTATCTATGTAAATGTCATCTAAAGTAGAATTAAAAGTGTTTTTCATTAATTTGAAACACAGTAGAATTAAAAGAAGAAAAAAAAATAATAATACTACTTTTCGGTAAGCTATCACCTGAAATATCATTTATTTAAACCTTTCCCCTTAAATTCTTGCTTTTAAACTTCAAAGAAGTAGTTTGTTACAGATCAACTTTACATTTATTAATGATAACAATAGAGGAATAGATTGTTCAGCCTATAAGAAATGATTTAGAAATAAAAGGAGATATTTTAATGTGAATATAATCAGTAAATTGAACAAGTATTCATTATTGTGACATGCATATCCTGTGAGATGAACACTGAATGCTATTCTACCATGGCAACCACGACAACAGTATTTACCTTCAACATAATCTTTTACTTTCAAATTAATAAGGTTGTTCAACTACTAGAAAATAATTAGATTTTAACCAGCATAGCCCTAGAACTTTAATTTTGTAAGCTATCTATCTATATCTATCTATATCTCTCTATCTCTATCTCTATCTCTATCTCTATCTCTATATCTCTATCTCTATCTCTATCTCTATCTATCTATCTATCTATCTATTTATCTATCTATATCTATCTATCTATCTATCTATCTATCTATTTATCTATCTATATCTATCTATCTATCTATCTATCTATCTATCTATCTATCTATCTATCTATCTATCTGTCTTTAACTGTTTTCTTTCACATAATAGATGAAGTTCAGTTAATGAAAATTATGTACTGAACTGATAAAAGGCCACCTCACTCCTAAAGCTTTTATTGCTTGTAAAATTGACTTTATTTTTAAGGGGAAAAACTTCTATCAAATATCCCAGCAAGCTGGAAGACTGTACTTGTGATTTAATGGGACAAAAAACAGTCAAGACAGCTGAAAATCTCTAGGGGACGTTAAAAGGTAACAAGTCCTGCTTGTGTGGAGCCTATAGCTGCACTTAAAATTCAAAATATTAGTAAACAACACTTTATTATTCCAGCCTGATTAACATAACTCTGTATTTTATTTATATATTTCTAAGTGAAGCCTGAAGGCACTGAAGTTTGTAATGTTCCTCATCTCTTCCTTATTTGCTTTATCTACATTTCACTTTCATCTCCCAGTATCTCCAGTGGAGGTTATTTCCACAATCTTTTCTCATCCTGCTGATGGAGTTAGTGCCAGTTTCTTTCAGTTATCAGTATTTAATCAGGGAAGGTGCCTGAGTAAAGAGAAGGAAATCTGCTCTGTGCTGAGAGGTAAGAAATGCCAGATTTGTGGCACTGTGTGCAATCTGGGTCTGACCCTTTCCTGTGTCCATATAGTGCATTGGGTGGAGCAGAATCCTACAGAAAAGTGTATCCTTGCAATTAAAGCCCATATCACTCCATTTATGAGGGTTTTGTCAAGGTTTACAGGATAAATATTGGTCTGGCACTATCTGACAACAACAGCCTGACATAGAAATTTGAAAAGATAAATGGGCTGGTTTGAGGAGAAAAAACAGCCTTTGAGCATGGTTACAGAATGTATTGGTAGAGACTGTTGCACTTGCAGTCCTGATTCTCCTGGTGCCATTGCTGCAGCAGGGACATTATCTGGCAGTCCTGTGGGGTGTGTTCCTGGGGTGGGGAGTAAAGAGCTTATGGGACCTGCTGCCTGCAGGACTCTTCCCAGGCATCCAAAGTGGCTTTACAGACACAAAATGACTCTTTGTGAGGTGATTCCTGCCATGCAGCAGTGCTCCTACATGATGTTACAGCCATTCCATGTCCCAGCTTTTGTCAGGCAGTTTGCCCTTGTAGCTCCTGCAACTGTGTTCCAGGACCTTGAGGGATTCCAGCATTTTGGGAAGTTGGAGAAAAACCTAAAGACATTTCTGCTCCCACAAAACTTGGTGCTGGCAGTTGAGGGCTCACAGGACACAGTGAGGCCCTTCTCCCTCTGCTCCCACTAAATACATCAGACTTCTCTGATTAGGCCTCCTGTAGAACTGTGTTAGCACAAACCAGAGTTTCCATGGAAAATAACATCCCATGGCCAAATTAAGTTGTGCTGCAATGACTTAATGAACCTGTGCTATGAATGCTCCCTGCCTCTTTCTCTTTTCTCAGAATGCCTTCTGCTGTATGAAAACACCAGCCAAACAGGCTGCTTTGTTCAAAATAAGGCTTGGCAGTTGTAAGAATGTCAATGTTGTGGGTAATATGTGTAAGATAACAAAAAATTCCCAATGCAGCTCACCAACAGCTGGGTTTTGTGTGAACGTTTCTGTCCGCAGCGTTTGCTACCCATGAAAATGAGACTACTGTCTCTTCATAAATATCCAATGAGCTGTAATGCCATCAGTCTTCCTAAAAATAAAATATTAAACACTGTAAATGGTATTTGACCTCTATTACAGTGTCTGGAGGATTAAAAATGCTCCAATTTCAGGCTGTGAGTTGTCCCCCATGTCTCCAGCCTGTGCTCTGTGTGTGCAGTGTCAGGGGATCCGTGGAAGGAGAGCAGCCTGAGTGAGCTCTGCCTTCCCCCAGCACTTTTCTGTGCTTCCACTTATGTTTTTCTGAAAGTATGGGCAATGTGCTACTGGGACAGCACTCCAGACAAGTTTGCTCTCAGCACTGGGCTGTGTGGTGTGGTCAAGCCCTCAGGAAGGGAGGGATCCGTCCAGAGGGACCTTGACAGGCTTAGAGCAGGCCACTGAGGACATCATGAATTTCAACAAGGCCAAGTGCAAGGTCCTGCACCTCTGTCAGGGCAATCCCAAGCACAAGGAATAGCTGGAGGGAGGATGGATTGAGAGCAGCCCTGAGGAGAAGGGACAAGGGAGAATGGCTTTAAACTGAGACAGGGTGGGTTTGGATTAGACATTATGAAGGAATTCTCTGCTGTGAGGGTGGTGAGGCCCTGGCACAGGGTGTCCAGAGAAGCTGTGGCTGCCCCATCCCTGGAAGTGTCCAAGGCTGGGTTGGATGGGGCTGGAGCAACCGGGGACAGTAGAAGATGTTCCTGCCCATGGCAGGGGGTGGAATAGGATGAGCTTTAAGATCCCTCCTAACCCAAACCATTCTGTGATGCTGTGATTCTATGACTCTCTGACTGTCAATATGGGATCAAACTCAATTCCATCAGTTTTGCCTTCAATTTTTCAGAGTTAATATCTTTGCAGGACTATTTTAAAACCTATGCTTACAGCTCCCTTCTGAGCACTGATAACATATGTTTAAAAACGAGGATGAATTTGCCATGAAGAGCTGCCATATTTTTCTTTAACAGCCAATAAATAATATTTTGTGTTGCTGAATGAGTGAAGCTGAACTAGTGCCTTAAGTTATTTGAGAACACAGGATTATTATGACCTAATGTCTATTCTCATTTCTGTCAGAATATCCATCATATTTCTATTTTGAAACCAAAGATAAGGAGTAAGGAATATCTTCTGTCTCTAGGGCTTTGAGTTACAATGAGAACTACTTAAATGAAGGAAGGGAAAAAAGAGGAGCAGGTTGATAGTGAGGTTTTTGTCTCTATATGTACAAAGGGCACACTAACAACAACATGAATAATAGCCAAAATTAATTAATTAAGAAGAATTCACGTCAGATAGTTTTTTGTGGAAAGCTCTGTGTGCCTGAACTTCAAAGCCTTTTGCAGCTGTGTCAGAATTCTTTCCTTAAGTCAGCTGAGGAAATCTGGTCCAGTTGTGTTTGCAGTGGGGAGAGGAGGGAGCAAATCTGAGGAGCTGCTGGTGGTTCACAGCACCTTGTGGGCACATTTTGCCACTGAGGTTCCACTGGCTGTGCCTGGGTCTGGTGACAACCTAAAAGATTTTTCAGATATAATTCCTCTCTTTGTTACAAAGTACTGGTAAACCCTGATTTTAACTGTTAATCCCTTCTTCAGTTCAAAACTAGACTTTTGGCTTTTTTCTGCTTATATGAACAATTTATAAAAGCATGGAAATAGCAATTGAGTGATTTTACATTTACTGATAATACAAATACAAAAATAGGAAATGAATAATTTTACCCATTACCAGGATTTGCATTTTGAGGTCTCAGATTGGCTGAAAAAAATATTTATTTTTCATCATTTTGAAGATGGATTATGCAATTTCATTATATATTTTCATTTATATATTTTGGTATATATTCCTTTTTGTTATATATTTTGATCCAAATCCATTCAAAGTTTTGGTGCTCTGAGCAGGCATATTTTCCTCACTAAAAATTGTTTAACTGATTGGAAAGATCAAATGTAAATCTTTTAATTGTCTTGGTGGTAATTTTATGAAATAATGATGAGACACAAGAATATTAAATTAATTTTTCAAAAATCTAACAGCCAAACTTGGTCTGATTCTGTCTCTTTGAGTTATACATTATTTTACCTATAAACTAGTAATTAAAAACTAAGTGCATTGTACTCAATAAATGTCCACTTGGATTTGTATTCCCTAGTAGTTACTTGTATCAAAGAGAAGTAAGCAATCATTTTATAATTTTTAATGGAAGTGTATTATTTAATAATGTTTTAGCTTTTGTCTTCAGTAACTCTTGCTAATTTTGTTAACATAAAGTAATCTCTGATTAGTTTGCATGGTATATTAAACAATGACAATATGCTTTTCAATAAAGATACACTGAGGAATAGTTTCAAATCCCAGTGCCATCTTTCTAATCATTAGACATCTTTCTAATTTGCAAATAATTTCAGGCTTTTGTTTTGCTGTTACAGCCTAGAACAAGCTCTTCTTTTCTCCAGATTTCGGTTCTGTGGGTTTTGAGTTCTTTGTAGCTAACCTTTTGAAATCAAAGAAATTCTTTTTTTTTGTGAGGGTTCACTGCCCTGTTAGTTCACTGCAGCTCTTGAGCTGGGACATGGGATAGTTCCTGTTTCCTCCTGAGGGAGCCCAAGGAGGAAATGTGGATGGTTTTTGGATAGGTCAATGCATGCACATTGAACGTTTGCTTGATGTGATCCACCTTGGCTGAGGGACAAAGAGAGAATTCTGCAGATTCTTCCTGGGGCAAGAGAATCTGTAGATGGAAATCCAGCAGAGATAAAGAGGTGTTGGAAAGCTTGTGGAGGAGCTACAGGGAGCTTTGTTCATTTAAGGGCTGTGAGTTCGACCTCAAAATTAGCCAGAAAACTTTCTAAACCCCTGCCTAATTTGTTTTGCTGCTGTTTTAAGTCCTCCCCCCCTCAATTCTGCTATTAGTTTTGTACAGTCTTTGATCAGGTAAGAGCTACTTCAGCAGGGTGCTACAAATCTGTGAGCACCCCTAACTTGGATAAAACCAAATGTATTGCAGGCGCCCTCTCTTAACCAGGAAAATTTAAAGCTACTGACTACAAACCCAAGCATGAAATGATCCAAAATGAAACTCTATCTCATGTGGCCTTTTCTCCTTCATCTAAATTTAGCCCTCAAGTACACAGATGCATTTTGCTGTGCCCTTGCACCCAAGGACAGGATGTAGCCTAGAGCATCCAGGCAAAGCACTCTCCAGCACTCAGGCAGTAACAGATTGCAGCACTGCACTCTCAGTAAAGTATTAAAATTGCAGGCTAAGACTAAGACTTCTCTTCATGGGGACAAAGCACCACACAAATATTGGAAGCACTTTGCAGTGTCGGGCTGCTGGCACAAAACTTTTCTTTTTAAGCACAGGGAGAATTTTTCCCCTGTCTATGGAATATTTATTAGTTTGCAGATTGCTAATTAACTGGGATGAGTGTACAAGCGCATTTAAATTGATGCTATAATTTAGCTATTAAAATGTTTTTAAAATTTGCTTTCTAAAGTTTGTTGCAGCTGAACTGTGTGCTAAACAGTGGCAGCCAGGCCTTGGAAACATTTGCCTTGATTTTGAGTTTTAGCTTGTCTTTGTGGTGCTCTGTGCTCTTAAACCAATCATGGACTTTGAGAGTTATGACTTTTGAGCAGTGTTCCACATATCATGATGCACCATGTCCAGCTGAATCTTAAAAGTGCCCAATATTAGGGAATCCACCCCTTTCCTGGGGACATTATTCAAACACCTGATTGCTTTCATTGTGAAAAATTTTCTTCATATCTCTAATCATAGTGTCTCAGGATTAGCTTGTACCCATCATCTCCTGTCTTTTCCACACGAGTCCTCATAAAAAGGGAGTGTCCATCTTCTTTGTAAGACACACTTTAAACACTCTTCACATGTGGATGTTCTTCCTGTTTAGATTGTAATCCTAGAACAATTTCCTCCCATTTTATGCAGTTTTAACTTTTTCTAATCTGGGTAGTCTTTAATGTAATAGTTTCTATTTCAGATCCTATCTACCCCCAGATTTTTTTAACTGCTGCTGTAACCTTTCCCAGTTTCTTTTTTTTTTTTCCCTCCCACATCTTGTGACCTAAAAATTCAACTTTTGTTACCCTGAGAAATTAGGCCTGGCTTTCCTCTGTTTATTTTGAATTCATTCATCTCCTCCTATGGTGGGTATTTTTATGGAAAGGGAAATGAGTGTCCTGGGATTACTTTACAATATCTGTATATCCTTATCACATTGTTAATACTTCTGCTCTTGTCTTGTTCAGATACCACACTAATTATTCCTTTTTTTTTATTTTATAATGTCCTGAACCTTGCATAATTTAAATAACTGATGGTTTTCCTTCTCAATCTTCCCACATACAGTCTAAAACAATTTTGTTTAGCTCATTTCTTATGCCCGGACTTGTATCTTTATTCTCAGGTGTTTCCAAGTAGAAGTTGCAAAAATAGTTTTTGTTCTGTGTGAAGAAATAGTGAATAGAACCAGGTTTGAATTTCTTTTTGAGTGTGAATAGAACACACAAAAACACTTTTGGTCATTTTTATCTCCTGAAGGAAATCTCTGCCTCTTGCCTTCATGAACCTCCAATCTTCTTCAGTAATTCCGTCTGGTAAAGTGATGGCAGGTCGTAGCTGTCAAGGGGAAAATAATTGCTTGGTTTATAAGGGCATAAGCTTTTAAAAGTGTTTTAATAGCAGGAGAAAGATTTTGAAATGGTCTCTGTATTAAAGGGCAAATGAACATATGAGGTTGATAGTGGCTTTTGGTATTAAACAGATAGGCTGCTTCATCTTGTGCACGTTGAAATTCTATTTCAGTCCAGCAGGCTTAGTTAAAATGTGAAATAAACAGGTTTGATAATCACAAAGGTTTGGATCTTCATTCTCTGAGACATCCATGTTAGTGACAAACCCTTTGTTGACTCTCAGAAGCTTGACACAGAGTCTAGGAAGGCATCCAGCTTTTGAGCAGGGTAATCTGGGTTTGCTGCACCCTTATGACAAATCTGTCGTACACCTGACATGGGCTCTAACAGCACTGACAATCTAATAAATCAGTCATGGGTAATGCATGCTGAAAGCTGCTTCAGGGGAAAAATAAAGAAAGGAAAAAGGCAGGGACTTGAGAGCAAAGCAGTGGAGCAGGTTTCTTTCTTCCCATGGCTGTAAGGCAAACTGATTAAAAGTCTCTGTGTCATCTTAGTAAACTCACTGTAAGTTATTCCCCTCTTCCTGATGCAGTACAAATGCCAGCAAGTTGCATGTCTAGACAGAAATTTTTTCTAAAGAAAGGTAAAAGAAGTCTAGCCAGGTGGCAAAGAAATCATCTGGAAATTGGCTGATTCCACTCAAAACACTGTCATGGCAGAAGAATAAGAATTCAAGAACAAAGTTAGGACAAAAGAAATTTAACAGAATTATGATCATCAGGATAAAATTTCTTTCTGGTTCAGAGTGAGAGTTTATCAAGCTAGGGTTTCTGCTTGGTGTCACTTTCCAGTTTTAATAGAGAGGCTTCTCCAAGCCAGGTTAGCTGCCGAGTTTGGGAAGATGTGGAGTTACCTGTCAAACTGGAAAGTAATAACAGAACTGGGTCTGACACAGAGAAGAGAGAGAAAGATGTAATTCCTTGAACTCTGAAGAGGTCAACTAAGATGTCAATTTGGAACTGAGTTGCTTGGGACTCAGGCAGAGGCAGAAAAGAAAGGCAATTTGTGTCTTAGTTAAGGAGCAGAGACAGAACACATCCTCTTGGATGTGGGAGTGGGCATGGAGAGAAGACAGGCACAGGCTGTGCTGCTGGAGCCAGACCACCTCTGCAGGAGGAGCTCCTGCACCTCTGCTGACAGTGCAGGGCCTGGAGCTTTTATAAAAGAACTGCACAGAGCATTTGTGTGTTCCTCTTGCTGGGAGAAACTGGCTAAAATCTCCCAAAGCTCAGCAGAAATAGATAGGCAGCAATATAGAGGACAGAGAAATGTCTGTGTCCTGAAAAGCAGACCTTCTTCCTGCCCAAACCTGCCCCTGAGCTCCTGTTCTCAAGCACAGTGACAACTTTCTCTGAATAATGATCATTAATTTTGCATGTGGCAGCTCCTACCTAGAGCTCCTGAGCATGAATTAGTTTGCCCAAGTATAAACAGTAATCTTAGAGGTACATATTGTTATGCATATTTTGTACATTCTGGTAAGTCCTGCTCCTTCCCCAAATGATATTAATGTTAAAAAATTAATTGAGCATAAATATGTAGTATAAGGTCCACAGAGCATATCATTTGCCACAGATTTTGTAGTTAACTAATTAAAAAGGAAAATAATTTTATGCAAAATTTCATGTTCCTTTATTTATGCATATGTAGTATTGCAAAGTGTTTCTCATTTGGGATGTGCTATATGACTTGGCAGATCCTCTCAAATTGTCATCAGCTTGAAATGAGCCCCAAACTTTCCTCATGTCAGTCCATTCCAGCTGTTGTGTCAGTGATCCATGGGGAATGGGGTTTTCTGGCAGGAAGGCTGAGCATTAAATACATGTAGAGACCAGATCATGCTCCTCTCCCTATGGGTGGTCTCCCTCAGTCACAATTAGTGCCTTCTGCTGTTGTACTTATTCATGGACAAATCAAGGAATGAGATCTGCAGATCCACCCAAAAGTGGGACATTTCTGATGCAAAGCTGCTTATTTTAAAAAGAGTGGAGATGTATCTATCTATACTATAGGGAGAAGATGCACTTCTTTAAACTTAAATAGCACTTCATAACATAAGAGAAAAAAAAAACCCTTTTAAAATTAAATGGTACTGCCCCTTATGGAATGCTGAATAACATGGCTATTTTTCCCTTAAAAGTTTGTTTGTTTTTTTTTTTGCTCCAAAGCAATTTCTGCTTTGAGCTGAGGTTTTGAGCTGATGTACTCTGGTGATGCACATATGTGCACACATACCTTTGTTTAGTGGAGCTTGTAACCTGTCCCATCTTTTCGGCCAAGTTTAATAGTGGCAAAGTAGGCCCCCCAAAAAATAACTTCTTTATGCATCTTGCAGTCTCCTGCTTTCTAGGCAGAAAAAGTGTAGGGGACACTTTTTGCCTTGAAAACAACACAAACCCTAAGAAAATCCTAAAAGAATAGAGGCAGTGAATTAATGTTTAAACATCCACATGAATGAATATTATAAGCCATGGATGAGTTAAAGCTGCCAATAACTGTGCTCTTATAAAGGTTTATATTAAGCAAACTCCCCTTCTGCCTAATGGTTCTGTTTGCTATTCCTATAAAAAGTGATCATTATTTATTTTACCCTATTTATTCTGTGTTTAATAGGATTTTGAAACAAGTCTTCAGCAAACAAAAAATATTGGAAGTCATAATGACAATTAGAAGTTAGAACTAAGTAACTCATAACTTCAGGTAACTGTACTGAACTGGTACAATTTTTTGGTGGAATGAGTTACTAAGGCTTCTGCCTTTAGCTCCTTCCTGTATTTTTGGACATATAACAGAAGTAGTGGCTTATAAGGCAAGATTTAGAAAAATAACACCCTTTTTTTTTTTTTTTTTTTTTCCCCACAAGAAAATGTTCTTATTGGGTAGCTTTCAACAAGATGTAAAACATGTATGAAATTCTAAAGAATAATTTTTCCCTTTTCTGATAGCTTGTTTAAAACATGATCAGGGAGCAAAGTAATTGCCACTACTAGGGAGTCCTTAGCCAAGTAAATTGAACAATCAAGAGAAACAAATCAGTTAAGTGCTGAAGTGACCACGACAAAAGAAGTGTCAAATTCATCCTTCAGAAAGAGTTACACTGACGTTGCCTGTGAGCCAAAGCAACTGTAGGTTACCCATAGTTTGGTATCAGATACTGGAGCTCCGGTCTTGCTATTTATTAGCAATTGTTTTTCTTTTCTAACCACACATGAACAATCCTCAGTGACCCAAAACCGTTTTTGAATTGTCTAAAAATAGATGGGGATGAAGGTTGTCTCAAACAGTCCCTTCTAGAAATACAATGAGAGACTGCAAGCTGTGGAAAGCTGCTTTAGATTTTCAAATCCAATCTTGGCAAGCAGTTTTGATCATTAGCATTGTCTCTGGTAGGCAGGAAAGCAAAGTAATAGAAATCTTTTTTATTGATTGGGACTGTACTTGAAGAAAAGTGTAATTGCCACCCTAAATTTAATCTTGTAGATACACATCGGGTGCCAATGTTCTCTTTTAGTACTAACGTTTTCCTGGAACTGCTAAAAAACTTCACTTCCTATTACCATTGCTGATTGTGGTCTAGATCAGTGTGTGTTAGTAAAATATAGGAAGGATTTTTGAAGTCTGGTCCTTTGTCTAAGTGTTTGTAGGAAACTTTCAAGGAGTGTCGAGCGCAATTTGCTTTTTTAATCTTTTGCATTTGGGGTACTGTTTACACTGGAGCAGTTGGTAACATAAAATGAAAATTCCAAAATAAAGAACAGAAAATCATCTATTGGAGAACAGAATACATAGACTTAAAAACATTTTGCTATATTAGTTAAATGTGGGGCAAAAATGCTACTCTTAGAAGCAGGGTGAAAGGAAAGATGAGTATTTCAGTGAATTATAGTAGTTACAGTTTTCCCAAGCTTTTAAAAAAAGACTTAATTTGAGGTATTCAAGCATGTCACAGTCAGGCTTTTTTCTTGACAGCAAGGGTCAGGTCAAATATTACACCTAGTTACTGTTACAGTCCTGAAGGTTCAATCAAAGAATTCTTGCTTGTATCATTGTTCCCTCACGTTTCTTCAGGAAGAATGAGGGAATATCCAAAGTCCTGTATTCCTCAATCAAGGCATCCAAGATTTCAGTCTGTATTTGCCCTGAATCTTCCAGTGAGACAAACAAAAGGAGAGGGTGGATACCCAGGAAGTTTAGGATTTACCTTACTGAACCTGAGTTGTCCAAGGCCACAGTTTAGGACTCTTTTTTTCCAATAATACTTGTTGTTTTTATTCCCTTCTTCACACTCCTTTCTCCTCTCCCCCATTTTTCCACATCAGTACCTCTGCTTGTGATGAAACGCATGGCCAGTGGTAGGGGAGACAATGGTAGGTTTCTGTAAATCTGAATTTTGTAGAATAAGCTACAAATTTCTGAGCCCACCTAGATTTTCCAGTATTTCACCAATTGTATGATTAGAAGGATGGATTCCTAAAATGCTTCCAAGGGATTTAGGCTGTTTTTCTACAGGGCTTTATGTGTCCTCTAGGATATCAGTGGTTGACTGACCCAGGAAGATCTTTTGTTTCCCCAGGTGTTACATTGATACCTCCCCAAATAAATCCTGACACATAACGAACTCAGAAAATGAAAACATTTGGTGTTAGCAGTTACTAAGCAGAAAGACACTGAGTTTGTGTTAGTTAAACATGGTTGAGGTCTTTTCACTGGTAGTCACTGAAATATCTCAGTAAAATCAAGATCTTATTTATTCATTTTTCTCTAGGCTGTGGGTAAACGTACATGTTTATTAAAAAAATCCAGAAAAATGAGGGAATTCATCTGCACCATCAAATTTTAATGAAAGCAGAATAACATGGCTGTAAATTTTTTATTATAAAGTGGTCTGTACCATTGTAAAATCTTGTTGTCAGGAGCAGTGGTGACAGTGCCACTGCAGCCGCAGATCATAAATTTGAGCCTTGCCATAGACAGATTTGAAAATAAATGTTGGTTTATTGACATAACAGAAAGATCTTGGCTTTTTCCTTTATTCTGTGACTATATAAGGGTAAAAGAGGGCTAGCAATTTCTTCACACTGCATCTTCCGAAACAAAAAATGTGCTCGGTCAGATTATCAATATCCAAATGATTGTCTTCATTGTCCTGCTGTTCTCTTTATCCTATTGGGAGCTGTAAAAAAGAAATGAAGATTCAGCTGCTTATAGGACAACAGAAGAAACAGCCTCATGCTCAGGGTGTCATGTAAGAAATATTACATGCAAGTGCTCAAATGATTTATTGTAGTTGCTGTATTTTCTTTGGAATTTGTCTAATTCTGACAAAATCACAATCCACTTTTTTTTCCCCTGCCCCCACTTTCGACTTAGCTAACCAAAGCTTTTATTAACCAGGGAATGAAGAACACGTGTTTGAAAGGGGCTTAAGCAGTGGGATGATGAATGGAAGTGTTCCCCAAGCATGCAGGGAAAGTGCTATCACAGAGCTGAGGCTGGTTTCTGCTCCATCGCCCCAACAGGAAAATAGCAATATTGCTGGAATGGTTCCGCTCAGCCTCTATTATTTGCGGTGGCGCTTGACAGTTATGGAGTTGGAATTCAATTTCTTTCATCTAAAGCAGGTGTGCCTTAAAAAAAAAAAAATCACTCTGCCACTTCTGTATAAGGCATGGAGATTGTTGGCTTCTTGCCTGAAAGCGTTTCAGGGCACTTATCCCATTTTCATACAGCAGAAGTTGTCCATGAATATCATCCCATTTTAAATACACCAGCGAATTTGCTTTATCCCAAAGCAAGATAATAGATGATATGAAAAGCTTTATTTTATGCCAGCATATACATTTAAGAACCTGCTCTGAAGGGCATTTTTATAGAAATCTCTATTACAAAGCACATAAAGAGGTTGATGTTGTTTCATTATTCAGGACAAGAAGAAAGGTGTTTCTTAATCTTGATATATCTGTATTTGATATGACAGGTTAACCTTGATATTAGCATCATGTATCCAAATTTTTCTTCCTGGTTTGATTCTAAAATACCCTTCCTTACTTTTGGATAGTGAGGTTTTCAGGCACTATTTGTGAATAGTACATGGCACATTTATTTTGTATTAAAAGATTCCTACAAGTGACTACTAAGGTTTTGACAGGTTTAGTTAGAATAAGGACTTGAGAAAAAAAAAAGTGTAACATCTGGAAGAGTGATATTTGTTTATTGAGGTAAAATAAAAATTTACATGCATGTCTGTGTCGTATTACATATTTCCATGTATGTATATACACATTTATTCTGAAGTGTCTATCTGGATTTTAGAGGTGCGTATTTTTATGTGTAAGTTTATATATGTATATATAAAAATATGTATATATATGCATAAACAATCTGACCAGCAGATGTGTACAGCTCCATACTGCTTGTATTTGACTTTCCCTTTCTAATCTCATATTACTTCCATTTACTTGTCAAATAATTTACAAAGACACAAGTTGTATTTTCAGAAAACTCCACAGATGACTGACTTGTACATTGACTAATGCTGAATGCAGCTTGGATAACTTGAGCACCCTTGATTTGTGGTTTAATGTCTCTTAATGTATAAATTAACTAAGTAATAGTGATGTGAAGGTCACTAGCTGCAGCAAAGGATTGCCTTAATATGAGAAATAGTTTATTAAAGACATTGTGTATTTTCAGGCTGTACTGAAATCAATAGTGTGTTTAATCTTTGGGAGATGTTCCCTGGGTCCATTCCTGGGGAATAGATGACCAGTTACTGTTCCATTCAGTGGTAAATTCCAGAGTTAAAAAATAACTTCTGTAAGACTTACCTTTTCTTAATTAGAATTAATTAAGATTAATTAAATTAAAATGAAAATTAATTTTAAAAATTAAATTTAATTAATTAAAATTAAATTGATTGCAGTTGTTTTCTGCAACAGGTCATACTTCTCAGTACCTTTCTGCCTTAGAATAAATATTCAAGAGACAGACAAGTTTAGCACATTAATATTTAAACTCTTATTGGGAAAATACACCATCACAATAGCTCGTAATGTAGTATTATGTACCACTTATATCTAACTAGATAACATTGTTTACCTTAAATTAATTCTGTTGGCTTAATTAAAGCTATTACTTTAATCCATTTAGGAAGGCAAAAACAACAAGGAAAGTGTGATGGTATCAGTTAGGACAACAGATACAATATCAACTTCAACTTCCCACAGAATTCCCTGCTGTACAAACCATGCAGTGATTGCCCCAGTCTCTGTTGGGACTGATGCCAAAGTTTTTAACTGTGCTTCCACTGGAAACCAGGTTTGTTTAGCCTGGTTTGTTTGGGCCACCCCTTGCAGCCCTGAACAAATGTGCCCTAATGGCAGGTTTGAATGTAAAAGTCAGCACGAGAATTTGTCTTCATGTCTGCCATGGAACTTGCTAAATTATCTGGATCTCTCAGAGTCAATACAAATTAAAAATACGCACAAGGTTTCTAAGAGAATGATTGCTATTCTAGCAAGTTCATTAGCCTTCTGAGGAATGCTGTTGGCAGGCTTTGTTTAGCAGAAGTCCAAAACAAAGTAAACCAAAAATGTCACAAAATGAATTGCAAATCAATTGGCAATATAAGTGTGAGAAATAGGAGGTAGATGATGAATAATTTAGGGAAATGTATATTGGTCCTCCAGGAGTCTTAACTGCACGAATGGGAACAATGATAAGATTACAGCAGAGAAAGGGGAGTCGCTTGATTAAATAAATATGGGCCATCCAGTTTTTCCAAATACACTGGCAAAACCAGACTCCAGGCACTATTTACTTTGTGGGAAAAAAAAAAAAAAAGTAGAGTTCTTCAGTGGGGCCTTTTTTTTTTTTTTTTCCCAGCTCTCTGCTTCTATTCACATCAGACAATTTGACTGGATTTGTGATGTTTTCAGTAGTTCCATAGTAAATAATTCTTGCCCTGCAGATGCATGGTGCAAAGAAAAGAAAAAAAAGGACAGGGAGGATGGAACTAGGTGATCTTTAGGGTCCCTTCCAACCTGAGTCCATTCTGCAAGTCCATGATTCTATTTCCTTAGTGTTTTCAGTCTGTACTCTGAAAAAAAAATGCTGAAAATTAATATTTCACTGTAATTTTATGAGAATAAGTTGAAGACCAAAAATTAAGTTTAAAGGAGGAAATCAGTGTCCTAAACTGGATAAGAAAGAATTACCTTGGATTCTTTTCCCCAGTTAACTTCAGGTGCAGTCACCTAGAGCATCCCTTGTCAGCTGCTGCTGAAGGGAGGGAAGAGGCTGTTCCTCTCTAATTTAATCCAGGGTTTTTGTAGAAATTTTACGTGTCACTGCTGCTGTATTGTTCCCATTATTCCAAGATTCATAACAGAAACAGAGCAAAGCCTGAGTTTTAACTCCCATAGCAAAATGCAGTGGCAAATCCAGCAGGGAGGAGAGAAGGCTGCAGATGACACAGGCAAGGCTGGTGTGCTCAGTGACTCTTTTTCACTCTTCACAGAAAGGTTAAATGTGACAAAAGGTTTGACACAGAATGATCAGAATTAGCAGGGGAACATGAATTCAAGGGAGAATAGGGAAGGAACTAAGTATTTAGATTCTGAAAATCAGATTTAAGGTCTGTTTACAAGGTTAAATGGCTGGGCAATAAACAGGGATTTGCATTTATGGCACACTATCAGCTGTGTACTAACTCTCCATATGGAACATCTCAGCAATTAAGAGGGTCTTTACATGAAGCAGCTTTTCCAGGTCAAGAGATCCTCAGAGTTATGTAAAGATGCAGTTTCTAAACCAGCAGTGATTTGCTTTGAGAACTCCCAAAGGGTATAAATAGTCCCAAGAAGCATAGTACATATCTTCAGATGAGAAAAAAGAAGAAAAAACAAGGGAATGACAGCCAAAGATTCAGACTAAGTTGGTATCTGGGGAGATGCTAACATAAATTATTAAACAATCAATTTATAAGCTCCTCAAGCTTAGTGAAGGAAGAAGTCACTCTGCCCACAAAGAACAGATGTTTTTCACTTTAGGGAGACTTCTGATATGACTCAGACAGTCATGCCAGTAAGTATGATTCATAATAAATCAGTAATCAGCAAGGCCTGTTTGAGAAAACATTATCAAGGAATAATTTTATCAATAATCTGTTGGTCCTGATTTTTCTGCTATTCACAACTTTCCTTAATGTCTCAGGCAATGAGATTTTTGAACAATGTTACACTTGGAGGCAGTGCAAGCAGTCTTAGAATTAAAAATCTTTTTGATAAATGGGTGAAACAGCTTGAAATCCATAGGACCAAAATTAAGGAAAGATAATAAAGATGGTGCTTTTCAGAGGAAAAGTCAACTGTACCAATGCCAAATGGGAAATAAGAGATAAGGTGTGAGGGGTGTGGGAAAGACAGGACTCATGCAGGGCTGTGGCAAAAAAATGTAAATCTCTTTTTTTTAATGTGTTAATCAGAGACAGGAGCCACCTGGGAGGCAGCTCAGCTGCTGGGGGCTGGACACACCAGGAAGGACATAGGGAAACTGGAGTTCAGACAGAGAACAGGGTTTACAGCTTGGTTGGTTTGGCTCAGGAAAATGGGATAAAATCAGGCAGCAGAGACTCGAGTTTCCTTCAGACAAGTACATGCTGCCACTGACAGACCTGAGCTAACTTTTCCCTCTGCCCACCAAGGTGGCACCAAGAAATATAAATTTTACTCACAGCAGACTTTATGTCCAGTGTTGGGAAAGTCAAACCTGTGCTCTAATAATGTAGTTAAATACTTGAACAATTACTCTGATAAACTGTGAGGTTTCCATGACTGATAGGCTTGGAGAAGTTGATTAAAGCTTATACAGATTGTTCACTTACACCCAATCCAGTCTGATAAATGAACTCTTGGGAGGCTTATCATCCCTGGTTCTTTACAGAAATGTGGGTGTGTGTACAGTTTACTATAATCCATGCTAGGAAGTTAGCTTTTCATTTCCATATCCCTCACAATTTTGGCTTTTTGGAGGAGTAGCTCATTTGCTTTCATATAACATAAGCCATGTAATTTATATTAGACACCACAAAATCCATAATTTGAGTTACTAACTGAATTTAGCTTTCAGCAAGGCTCACACATTGAAGGAATCCTGCTAAGTCCCTTTTATTCAGAATATTTCCTTCTTCACATCAAAGCAATACATGTCCATATCAGAGCAGCCAATCAGGATTTCTGGAGAATAAGCCCTGAAACTGAAGAGTGCTTCAAACAGTCTTAAACACTGTGAGATGAATCATTACTGGAGAGACACGTGTGTTTGTATGTCTCACTGGTGACTTGGCATTTTGGACAGACATAATTTGCAAAGTCTTTTTCTACTTTTTTTTTCTGTCAGGACTGATTTAGTGTGTAACAGATTATTCATGTGGAAAAAAAGAAGCTAGGTTTTTTTAATTATTATTTAATATTTTCTTCTCAGTTTAATATACTTCCACTTCATTTGTGAAATGACAAATATCATACTTTGCACATTCACAATTAGGATAATTCTTTAAAGCAGTCCTGGTAATCTTGGTCTGATGGATCCAAAAGGTCAGCTCTTGACCTAGCAAGGGAAGTCTCCTGAATGGAAGCAGAGAATTCCAGTTTATCTTGTCATATCCCTGCCTTTATTTAGACTACTTCCATTAATTATTTGAGAACATGTGCACCTCACTCTCCTAGGCTATGGTCAATAGCCTATTGTTGAATAGATCTTTCTGTATATAGAAAATTACAACACTTACTCATCTCAGCTACATCAGATGATTTCAGTATTGATATAGGAGCTGTAGTTTAGTAGGAGAATGTACTTGTCAAAAAAGTCTATATAGAACTTTAATTGAGATATTAAATTCTAATTATCATTAGCAAAATTTAGTGACTAGCTGAATAGAGTTTCATGATTTCTCTTAATATGTTATGTAATTGAAATGAAAATACATTGATTTTTGCCCCTGGCCTTCCAGTACAGGTAAATGATGGGGAAGCCTCCAGTTTTGAGAGCTGGAGATTGGGCCAGCCAGGACATCTGACAGGGATAGTGTTTGTGGTGTGGGCAATGACTGTGGCTGAAAAAAACCAAACTGTTTTTTCTCAGTGGTGATGCAGGGCATGAACTGGACTCGAAGACCTACACTGGTGTGATGGTCAGGCCAGGCCCTGCTGCCAGATGTGCTATAGCCTTGCAAACAATTCTGGTAGTCAGACATGTCTTATTGAGGGTAAGGCAGAAAAAAGGGGAAAAAATTACCTAGAACTTGAATACAGGCCTATCTTGCAGCCATTAAACTCCCTTTCAAATATAATATAACCTTATTTATATCTTCCATAAGGTTAACAAGTCTTTATTCATTTACCTGTAAACTGTTTCAGTAAAATCTGGTAATTTTTGTTGTTACCACAAGGATCAGTGGGTTTGGGCCTTACCTTTTTCTCACATGCTGAACCAGCAGAGCCACTTCTGCAAGCACAGACATTTGGTCTGATGCATCTGCTTCCAAATGGACAGTTTTGCTCACAAAGTGGGCAAATGAGAGATAAAGTTCTTTAGAAATGCACTTATTCTAAGTCTTGTAGTCAGGATATGAGTATTTAGAAATATTGAAAATTAAAAATGGTTTGTCATAGGCTTCTCATGCCTCTGTGTCTCTTATGTTTACAATTTTTAGTTTCTCCTTTTTTTCCCAATGATGGGGAAAAGAGAAGACTGACAAAGTAATGACCTTGGCTTAGCTGGAAATGGATCAGTACAAGGCCAAATATTGAAAGCCAGGATACATTCTGGGCATTGATGGTTGGGCAAGATTTGTGCCAAAATTGATTTTCTTTTGTTCCAATTAAAATAAATACCAGCTGTTAAAAGAGCTGACCTCGAGCTGAGATGAAAGAATATGTTAAATATGTACTCCCAAAGGTGATGCTATCACAATAAATAAATAAATAGGAGAATTTGGTGAACTTCACACTACACCTCTGGAAACCAAATAAGAACATGTGATTTCATGGTCATAGAGAATCAGTAATGAACTACTTATCCCAAGGGAAAAAAAAAATCAGAGAAATGTTTCATCTAGAGTGGCACTGCATTTATAAAGGCCCATCAATTTGAAGATATTCTGTTAATAAAAGAATCAGTGCTCTATTATTTTTTAAGAGAGAAAGAAGCAATTAGTCAAATTTCAGCTGGCTTTTCATCCTCATTAGCAGTTTCCATTGTTATGACATTGTTTTGGCATAGAGGAAAAAGAACAGCCAATACAGAGGCCACCAATTCAAGAGGAACACACATGTCACAGTATTTTAATTGGATCTCATGAGCTAAAGCTTCCATGAATATTGCCAGAATATTGTATCCTAGTTACAACCAGTCAAACTAAATGCCTTAAAAACTGGTCAGATGTGACTCAACAAGTGTTTTCTTACATTTTCTTGTGTGGCAGAGGAGTGTAGGAAGCTGCCAACCATGCACCATTAAGACAGAGCTGAAAATAAAGTAGACACAAGTCTGTGACCAATCTCCTTCATGATGGAGCAGGATGTTCCATCAGATTTGAATGTATTTGTTGCATTCCCATGAGAATTTTTTCTTTTTCCTACAGAAAATCAACTTTAAAAAATTAATGGGCTGACGGATCAAATTCCACAATTTCAGTTTGTTGCACTTAGGTTCTGATTCTGACACAGGTTTAAGTTCATGCAAAGTCTTTGTGTTGAGATGTGAAGTCTCAGAGGTAGACCCGGGCAAACTTCTTTAGGAAACAGTTCTTTTGTGGGATCCTAAACCATCCAAAAGTGATTCTCAGAGTTATAATAACTGTTTTAATGACCTTGGAAGGCCAATGGCATCATGCTTCACACCACCTGGAAGTTGTATTGGGTTTGTTCTGTCAGATTATTACGCTGGTGAGGAGGTTGAGGTTTTGACAGAGTGGGGAATATTAAAATCTAAATATCTATAACAAACCTCACAGCTATGGAGCAGAGAAGCAAAGAACCAGACTTACTGCCACTGTACACATCTTAAAGAGGAGAGACTGTAACCAGCTTGGTAAAAGAGTATTTTTATAATCAGGTGGTGAGGGCTCATGCTGTGTCAAAACCACTGGCCCAGACCATGTCCAGAATAAGAACACACAGACCTGCATGTGCTGGTGACCTTCAGCTGCTCCTTTTGGAAAAGCCAGCTGTGCCAGGGGCTATTTGCTGCAGGACTCCAGTGACCTGGAGCTAGAACTTGCCTTCCCGGTCTATGACCTTGTTGATGTATTTCTGTCATTTTGAAAAGGTCAAAGTGCTGTTTTCTTGAAACAAATTTTAAGGAGGAAACTTGATTTTGTTGGATGTCTGGTGCAAAAATCTCCTTAAAATACAGAATTGTGAACTGCAAATCTCAGAATTTCTCCTTTTTCTGAGAGGGCAGGGGGCAAGTTTGAATTCTGGGTGTGGAGGGGGCAGAGGAGGAATGAAATCACACTCGAGGTAGAACAGGGAGCTTGTCATCTCTGGAGTGCTACTCCAGCTCCTCCTTGAACCTTGAAAGGACAGATTTACAACTGGAAAATTCTTAGGCTTTTGCTCACTGGAACAAAACCATTTCCCAAAAGGGATTGCACAGCAGAAAAGGCTCTTTGTGCCCAAGCAAGTTTTGTTCCACTGTATGGTAAGCAGGAAGAGAGAGAACTACGTGTGATAATATTATTACAGAAAGAATTGTGTATATTTCTATTATTTGTTTGATATGAATATGGGCTGGAGAAAAATGGAAGCTGATCTTCCTTTCATCTTGGTAGCAGATAAAATAGGAACACATAATGCAAAGAGCAGTGGATTTTCTGCAGATCCCTTTAGCATCTGGGGGTGGTCTGGTACACATGGGCATTAGATGAGGTACTAGGATTTTTCTTCTGTCTGTGGTTTCCCTCATTCTCAGTGGATGCAAATAAATTTAAAAAAGGGAAAATATTTCCTCCTTTTTCCACCCTTTTCTTCCTGTCTATCTCTCCATGTTCACCCCCCAACTTCTTTCTGTAGTGCTCAGAAAAACAAGAGCTCAGTTAGGAGAAAAGTTAAAAACATTTTGGAGGAAAATTGGAATTGACATCACAGAGGATAATAACAGAGCTGAAGTTCAAATGAATATTTCATAAATGTATTTACAAGGGATGCTAAGCCACTAAACACTAAAAATGACACCAGCTATGTATGCATTATCCTGTACAGATTCAGCAAAGTCATTTAACAAGCTAAGCTTATGTTAAAATTATAATCAATAAATGCCAATTACAGAAGGAGTTTTATCCCTGCATTTTAAAAGAACAGAGCTATAATTTGCATGCGAACGACATTCTTTTCAAAATTATTTGCTTTTTTTTAAGGTTTGGAAGGGTTACAGAGGAAAGCTTGAAGAAATCCTGCCTGGGATGTTGTTCAAGGCAGAGAGAGAGAATGGGAAGAATATTGAGGAAATTATAAAGCCATAAGCTTGACACTTATAACATGCAAATAAAGAGAAGTTATTCTGAAGGGCAATGAGGAGCCAGTATGAGTTCAATAATATTAGAACAGAAGACAGCAGCATGAATTTTAATGATGAACATCCTTCACAACTATAACCTTCTTATACTTTATAATTAATTGTTAGAATTATACCTTGATCCTGCATTCAGGGCCTTAAACAACAGACCTGTACCCCTGGCCAGAAGCCTTCTGACTTTACTGGGTTGTGTTTTGGGTGTATCTGTCAGGGTGATCAGATTCTGCTGCCAGATGTTCATTTCTTTGGCCTAATGTTTCTTTCTGAGCTCAGGAAAAAGAGAGATGTAAGTTACCAGCACAGGAGGCAAGGGCAAGGCACAGACATGGAGCTTTAAACTGGGTGTCTGATATGGAATAGGAAGGAAATCACTGACGGGAAAACATGGTGACCCTGGGATACTGTTTCTTTCTTTTCAGAAAGGCAAGTTTTTGGATATTTTTGCAGCCATGAAAGCTAAAGACAGAGTCAGACAAAAAGGCTTCTAATGGAAGAATCCTCATCTATAAAGCTGCTCTTTTCTGTAGTTGAGACACGTTGAATATTTCAAATTACTTTTTTTAACCTGTTCTTCCAAAAGGTAATTTCCCTACATTTGCAGTACAGTCTGAAAATTAACCATTATTCCTTAAGCTATGGCCCTCAAAGTCATAGGTATTTATGAAGGATAGCGTGTGTATTCCACCATACACCTTATTTGTTGGGACAAATGACCTATTTTATCGATTCTCTTTCAGAAGCCATTCTGTTCAGTTACAGATGAGTGGGGAAGAAAACTACTCTTTTGACTGACCTCTTTATTTACAGTCTGATAAAGAAGGACTATTGTGTTTTATCCATTATCAATGTCTACTGAAAGTCTCTTTTGCTCTTGCCAAGTTCTCCAGTCACAGCCACGGACTGGTGAAACTGTAAATAAACTTTCCTGCACAGATGTCTCTGGAATGTCAATGTGAGTTTGACTGATTGTAGCATTAAGAAATCATAATTCACTACATGACACGGACATGAAATTTCATTGTGCATCATTGCAAAGGAGGCAGAGTTTTTGCCTGTGTGATCCCATCTCCAGAATGTAGCAGAGCTGTTCCAAATTAGTTATAAGCCCCTTAACATACAATGGATATGTCTGATACTACTGCCCATTCTAGCTCTCTGAGGCATTTTCAAAATATTTTAGACATGAAATTATTCTGCCTTAGACATTGCCAATCTTCATTGCAGTAGAATGGAAAATCTATTTCAGTACTGTCAATGGGTTTGCCTGCTGAAAGGTTGAGGTCTTTTGGGTTATCACTTGTGATAGAGATCTATGTCTTTGTTCCTGGTGAAAGCTGACAAGAAAACCTGAGGCATCAGTATTTGAGGCTGTAAATAGTTAAATTATTAGAGACCTAAAAGTAGAGAATGTTTTGCCTTTCTGGTTTAGTAGAAGACTGAAGAAAGGATGTGTTTAGACAGGAATTATTGTGGCAGCTGCTGCCTCCAAGCATCTTGAATGGTCCATGTGGGCTCAGGCCTTTGTGAGTTAGAAACTGAACAGATGGAGGTGATCTGTGACTTCTTATGAAAGATAAATCAAAAAGTAGATGTCCAAGTAGATGTCCAAGATGATTTCTCAGTATTTGTCCATTGTCCCTTTTGTTGGCTTAAGGACCTGCTCTGGCTATCTCAGTGTAAAGGACTGCAACAATCTGTTCCATCTGGGAAATATCTAGAAAGTAGTAGTGGAAGTCTCTGGGTATCCTGTGGTTTATTCACCCTCCTCAATGTCTTAGGAAGTCAATGGGGAAAAAATGAAGTTCAGGGTGTAGGTGAAACCTATATCTGCATTTCCATCAACCAATAATGACAGTTGAGTAAATTCACAGACTGAAAACAAAGAATGAAGCTGGGATTGTCTAATCATCTCCTGCCCTTGAAAATGCCTCTGAGAAACAAGCCTGCCCTAATGGATGCTGGATTACAGAGTGACTGTTGAAAAAACCTATCCTCTGAATTGTTACTTGTAGAGTGGGTCAGAATATTTGCATTATGAAATGGAAACTATTGAGATTAACAAAATGGAAACAATTGAGATTAATCACATAAAACATAGAATTAATACATAGTATAAATTAATATATTCAAATATAGTATAACACAATGTGGGTTTGATTTAATTTAATGCCATAGAATAAATAAACATAAATATAAAATACTATTTTGATATAATGAAAAATTTGTGGCAGCTACTACTTTCTTACCTTACAATGTGAATGTTTTGCTCTGTTGTTGAGTTTAATAATCAAAATCTGTAGATAAAGTGGTGCAAATCTGGGTTCAATTCAGCCTTGATGATACTACAGTGGAACACAGAATCTGGGAATACATATCCAAGCAAGATGGGAGTGCTGAGCTCAGGGAAACCTCAGGAGCTTAAATGTGACAAAGCAGTTTTGCACAGGGGAGTGGAGTGATGAACCAGACCTCTCCTTGCCAGAAGCTCACGGGCTCTGGCAGAGCCAGTGGGTTTGGCCCACTGTCCCTGTGCTGCTGGGAGATGGGACAGAGGCCAAAGCAGTACAAGAGCAACAAAAAGAGTAACCAGGGGTTGGGTTCAGCCTTTTGTGCTGGTGAAGCTGGAGCTGCTCTGCCAGAGCTGAGGAGAAGGTGAGCAAGGGAGGCACTCAGGAGGCTTTTCATGTTTAGATAAATCCATTTGTTTCACTGAGTCCAGGGTTTGAGGGAATAGCCTCCCATTAAAACATGAAACATGACTTACTTTCAGGGTTACACTTCTATGCAAAACTTACACCTAACATCTGTGAGGATGAAGACTTCTCTGTTCCCCTGCTTTGCCCCTGCCTCGCTGTGAATACCCTGGAGCAACATTGTAAGACCTCACCATCTGCTCTCTGACAATAGTCTTCTCTCTTTCTCTTCAAAAACCCAGAAATTTGGGGTAGCTGTGGGACCTGGGAGTTTCAGCCAGATCCTTTTGGACAAAAAAAAAGATGATTTAACCTCCCACTAGGAGAAGAAATAGTAAAACCAGAATGACTAGCAAATGAAGGGATTTGGAGCAAAGTTTCAAAGGTTAGATAAATCTGTAAAAAATTACCTGGGCTTGTGTGCCTGCATAGGACAGCAGAAATTGTTAATGTTAGTCTTCCTTGCCTTTCACAGGAGCAAGCACGATTTGTTTATTTATTTTATAAACTGAGTCAAGAATATGCCATCAATAACTTTAAACATTCCCATGTTTGAACTAGAAGGCAGCTGGCACAAAGAAACAATTACACAGCCATTGGGAGTTAGCTGACAGAAGATTTTCATAAGTAATTATGTTCTGTGAGTGTGAGGGGAAAGGAAGATAAAGAAGATAATGCCCTTTAAAGGGGATAATGCCTTGATATTTTCCTCATACCCTTTTGCTGTAAAGCTAATGGCAGACACAAACTGAGGTGACCCTGGGTGTAATTGGCAATAACAGATCTCTTCCCATTCCAGGTCTTCCAACCCCCCCAAATGCAAATAGTTCCAGCCACCTTGGTCAGTCTGAACAAGTAGAATTTACAGGGTCAGGCTCTAAGGTTAGCAGACACACAGAATTTCTGTGCTAAATGCCATTTGGGTATAGAGAATGGGTACTCCATTTCCTTTTCTCCTTGACCTATCCTTTTTACCTTGTATTTCAAATTATTTAATTTAAAAGTACTTATTTTGTCGGGCAGGTTGATGTCAGCATCCATGTGAGAAAAAGATGAGTCAGGCCTCTTACGTTGAGCCTAGAAATGTCTTTGAAAGTACCAGTTTTACTGGCAGCATAGAACAGTTCTGACAAATAAGAGGAAGATTTTAGGTGCTAATCATGTTGTGGTTGTGTTTTACACGTAATAGAATCATGGAATCTTTTAGGTTGGAAAAGACCTTTAAGATTATTGAATCCAAGCATAAACCTAACACAATATAGACACAGCAGAAATTCCCATGTGTAAAATCTGTGGTGATTACAAAGCTGCAGTAATTCAGGGAGCACTCACGGGTCTGGCACAGCATTCCCGTCCATCCTCCGGAGCACTCGCAGATGTTGGGACCGACACACTCCCCTCCATGGAGACACTTCTGCAGGCAAACAGCTGAACAGGTTGACATGAAACAAGTGAGAGGATGTATGTGATGTATCTGTGTGTTCAAGAGCTGTCTAAGAGGTGACCTGCTAGGCTTTATTCCATATGGCTGACTTCCAAAGGAATGGGTGTGTTCTGTTCCTCACATCATCAGTATGCAGGATTCTTTGATATTTTCTTCTAAAGAAATTTATCTTTGATAATTGTCTACTGGGAGACTTGGCATTTCTAATGCTTAGCTCATCATCAGCTAAGAATAATCTATGATACATTCATGTTCCATGTAAAACCAAATATTTCCATAGTAAAGTTTAATATGTTTATTGCATATGTTATTTTTTCAGAGATCCTGAAAAGAGTGAGTGCATGATCTGGTGTATATGTATGAGAGACACTTCCTTCCTTCAGCATTTCTGCATAAATTATTATTATTATAAATTCTCAACCTCTGGTTCTGAAATCATATTTACTAGCAGGACCCAAAGGGTAAAAAGCCAATATTTTAATCTGGTTTGCATACAGTCTGTCATCTTGATTATAAATTTATTCAGTTTATCTGTCAACTTAATGGTAATGAATAGCCATGTACGGAAAAAATATTCCTTGAAAATATTTTAGGGTGAGAGGGTTTTTTTTAATTACGTTTTTATGTAACTGTAGTCAGAGTTACAGAGTGAGAACACGTCATTCTCCAAATTATGCACCAATGACCTTGAGAGTACATCAGTTTGGAAAGCTTTATAGCAGGCTTTAGATAGTTCTGTACTTTGAAATACATGACATTTCTCTGAAGAATATAACAAAATATGTGAAACTGTTAAAACATAAAATCAATGCTTCAAGTTTAATACTATAAAAATGAATTTCTGTAACAAGATGTATAACAGAGCTGCATGAAGCAGAACCAGGGTTTCCCCACACTGCTTTTTCTCCTTTGCAAGCATCAAGTGTTTACAGCATTTTGTATTACCTGTACTTAAAACTTTTCTTCAAACCACTGAAGTAGCAAACCAGATTCTTATGTTGGTTTTTAGTATTAAAAGATGGCAAATTGGTGTTGGCTGGACTAATTGATATAAACAGTTTGATGGGAGCAGAGGTGCTTACGTTTGCTGCAGTGCTTTCCCCTCCAGCCAGATGGGCAGTCACAGACATTTGGGTGGACACATTTCCCCCCGTTCATGCACGGGGGATCACAGACACCTGCAGGAACACAACAAAGGGAGAATGTGGGAGCTGGGGAATGAGGGAAGACTTCAGTGGAGGCTCACTTGCTTCCTCCCTGCAGAAAGTTAGTTGGCTTGTAATTAAAGAACAGAAAAGTAATTTGGAATTGAGGATCTGAAACACAAAGTCTTGATAGGTCCCATAAATCCTTATGGGAAATCATGTGCTCTGTATGGAAACTCTTTGGTGGAACCTCTAAGTAAGAGCTGCCTCACCAGACCTCAGAGAGGCTGATTACAAAGATTCTCAGAAAAGCAAGTGGACAAGCCAAAGATAGTTAGAGCTTTCACTTCCATATGGGAAAATTCCTCCTTCATGTTCTCGGGTGTTCATTTGGATAAGAAAAGCATTGATGGATTGTTTTCACACAGTTTTGGGTATGATTTTCCATTCAACCAAGTATAAATCCTAAAAATCTCTTCTTCCATTGCCCTTTTGAATCATTACTTCTTAAAGTACTTACCTTTTTATTTTATTATTTTGTACAAATAAGATGTGAGAGCTGAGTTGTTCATTCAAACACAAGAAGCCAGGTGGGTTTTTTGTTGATTTCATTAAAAATCAAATAGCTAGTTTTTGTGTCTCTGATTAAGCTGTATTTATCAGTGTTGTTTTAGAACATCCAACATTAATATCTCACATTTCTGGGAACTCAAACATCTGCAATCCCAACCTGCTTTGATGTGGGGAGATGCCATAGGCAGGTACCCAAATTCCTCCTGTCCTGTCTCTCCTTGCTTGCTAAGGTAAATGTGGGAAGATGGGAAGCACCCATCAGAGGCAGGGTAATTCAGAAACATGGCAGTGCCAATGTGGTGGGAGTGGGAATGATTTGCACTTTACATGGAAGGAGGCATTGGATAATTGGGTGGAGTACAAAAAGCCATGTAACACAGCAAGTGGCTGGACTGGGGTAGGAGAGCCAAGTCAGGAGGAGTTTGGCAGTCAAGGTGTGAGCTCATATTTGTGCCTGAAGGCTCCTGCCCTGTTCAAAGCTTTACAGGCACGGTGGAGCTGCCGGTGACTCCTTCCCATCTTGGTGTTTTTCCTCCCTGCCTGCAGGGCTGGGTGGCTGTGGGACACCCAGCTCCTCCTCAGCAGGGAGCAGGGGACTCGAGGGATTGACAGCTGAAACACAGCAGTGCTTCCATCAGCCTCGAGGCTGTGCTGCCTTTTAGCACATCAGCAGCAGTAACAGAACAGGAATGCTAATGCTGCAGCAATCCGAGTTGTCACTGCATACAGGACTCTGAATGACCAAGTCCCCCCTCAGACCTCTACCGTAGGAGGTGGAATCCTCAAAAGTCTCAAAATAGGGATGATCGCTAAAAGACAGCATGCAAAAAATGCTGCAGCTTTTATTTGATGGGACGATAACCTTTTGTTCCTCTCTCAGGGATGATCAGGCATTTTTAAGTAGGTAGATTTAGGTCCCCTAATTATTCCTCTGATGTACTGAAATATTGCTTTTGTGGCACTTTGCGTGCTGGTCTCTCCCTCCAGTCCAGATGCTGCTGCACTGGCAGCTTTCAGAGCTGTATTGCTGCTCTTGTTTGGCTGCTACATTTGCATTTCGTTCTGTGCCAAGACTCCTGGATCCCTCAGCAGCGTGACCTGCCTTTAGGCAGAGCAGACATGGCCATGATTATAGGGGCTGCTTGGACCCCAGCCCTCAAACTGTCATCCTCCATTTCCTTCTTTCTCCACCTCTCCTGATCCATGCTGTAATCTTGGCCTCTGCTTACTAAGGCTAACAGGGATCTACAGTTCTTGCTGAGCTGTTAAAAAAATGCTGCAGCCACTGGCTAAAACCTAGATGAGTTCAAAGGGTCATGGCATCCATAACTCTGAAATCATTTAATCTCTTATTTTCCCTCTTCCTTTTTCTCTCCCCTTTATCTCACATCTCCAATAAGAGATTTCTGTTCCACAGTCTTACAATGTGTTGTATTTGACTTCATATTTCAATTATAAAACAGCTCAGACATTCAGAATTTAGAAAAGATGAGCCCAAACCATAAAGTTTGGTTCTAGATTTAAAATAACTTTTTGCTTTATGATATTCATGGGCCACAGTGTCCCCAGCACTAACCTGCACTCTTAAAATCACTTGAAAATCTACAGATTTTGTTTTGAGATTGTATAAAACTTGGACAGTATCTTCCCACCTCCTCTTGGAAAGTAAAATCAAGAAAAGATAATGAGGACAGTAGCACTTGTTCAGATAGATATTTCACTTTTTTTTCTTTCTTTTGTTGCTTCCATTTTCTGTATATTTTTAACTTTACACAAACAATCATATTCTTATTGTTTTCTATTCTTTTTGTACTGAGAGCAGATTTAGCTGCAGAGTGTCAAATTAGCAATTCAGCAAAGGTTTCAGCAACAGGTGAGGTCCAGTCTTGATCTGAATAAAACACATAAGTTCAAACTGACTTTCAACTTTCCATTTCTCCCTTTTTTTGTTCAGTTACCTTACAAATGACCAAGTAGCTATAAAAATATAGCACGAACTGCCTTCATTAATTATGGCATCTCTGACTTCAGTGATAAATCCAAAGGAGTTCAGTTCAAAGTGAACGAATGGTTCAAGTCAGTACCAAACCTGCTCTGAACTGGAGGAGCACTTCTGCCTGCCTGCCCTCCAGGGAAGAAACTCTCTTTTTGCCAAGGAATTCACAAGCACCTTTAGGTAAATGAAT
Organism: Trochalopteron elliotii; assembly: GCA_024734555.1. Lineage (NCBI taxonomy): Eukaryota > Metazoa > Chordata > Aves > Passeriformes > Leiothrichidae > Trochalopteron > Trochalopteron elliotii. The sequence goes on from JANPWX010000533.1 coordinate 1,532,671, forward strand.
GCAGTGTTATCTCTCCCCTTTTCCTTTCTGACATCTCCACCTTGTCCTCCCTTTCTTTAACTTTCTTAAATACAACTCTTTCTCAATACCCATCAGGCAGACTTCAACATTTGTTAATGATAACTAGTTCGGATCCTTTCTAGTCCCACTCCTTGGCCTCTGTGGAGGAGTTCCAATTTCAAAATAGCAAACAAAAATGTTCAAGCGTCTCACAGGAAAACTAAATAAATTATCAGACACTAGGAGAGCAAATCAAATTATTGCAATCCTCCCAGGTACTGGCATGACTTTGAAAAGACTCACTTATTTTCCTTTTTGCCCTCCTCTTTAGAAAGCCCTGGCATCTTGACCCAGAGACAGCAGTGGTTTGGTAAGTTTTCCATCTCTCTTGGGGGCTAGTCCTAATGCCATGGGTATAAACACATTTGTGTCTCCCCTTTGTTGCAGTTAGGTAGGATATATCACTGGGAGTGGGGAGAGTCCTGTGCTATCCACAGGTCCTGGGTGCAAGTTTGCTGGCAGTCAGTATCACTAAAGCCTTCATCACTCCCAGCTGCCAGTGCTGTCATTTCCATGCTCTTCAGCAAGGACTAAAACCCAGAATTTCATATGCAATAGTGTCACTCAAGTCTGTAACGTGCCACAATTCTGTAAGGCCACCATTTACAGCTCTGAACCACTTCCATGATCTTGTGTTCCCCTGAATTGTTGGGTTAGATAAGGTAAGCCTATGCTGAAGGTGGTAATGCAGGGTGAAGAAGAAACACGGTTCTGTGTTGTATTTCAGATGAGGGGTGATTTTGATAAGGTAACAAGCAGCTGCAGGTGTTCAGATAAAACACAGGTGTTGCACAGAACATCACATAAAATGTGCACAGTCCTCCCACGCGCTGAAAGGCATTCACAACTTGCTGACTTTTCTGTTTAATGCAGCAGCTATTTCTCTTTGATGGCTTTAATTCATTTTGACCTTACAATCACTTAAAATTTCCTGTAACCCTTTTCATAGCTTATCCCCTCTAGGGTCACTTGACCCAGTGAAGTGCTTCTTGCAACTCTTTTTATCGACCTTCATGAAACTCCATACCAAACTCTTCAGCCCTAAAATCTTTAAGGTAGTCAGACCTTCTGTTTTGGCAGCCAAAGCAAGGAATTTACCTGCAAAATAAATATTTCTGGAGATTACTAAAACCACCCAGCACCTGAAATGTTGTGTGTGAAGTGAAACTTGTCCTCGTGGTGCAAGTACCACCATCCATGGACACCCACAATTTCAGTGACTTCTGCTGCCAGCCTTTGTTCCCACTGATCAACAGTAACATTCCTACTAAAATCTACACAGTATGAAGCAAAATATCCCTGTTATGCAAAGCCAGAGGGGGCTGGGGCAGAGTTAAGCACTGGACATTCTTTGCTGGTCTGTGGATACTAGAATTGGTCCTATTGAAGAGTCACACTATTAACCAGCAGTATCTGCTGACCAGATTCAGTAATCAGAAAGAGCCAGACATGTCCTCCAGACTTCCAGTGTTTCTGTGGATTATCAGACAAAAACTTTCCTAGTTTAACCTAAGCCACCTTTAGACAAAAGGACCTTGTTACACCTTTTCTCACTGGAAGGAGATAATAAGTAGTGAAAAGCTTTTAATTTTTTTCAAATAAGACATATCACCACCCTCATAAACGCAAAAGAAAAAAGAGATGGAATATTACACCCTGACCCTGAAATCTTAGAAGGAAGAGATCGCCTGCAATGTTTCAGGAACTGAAATATCCATGTCCTTTCCTGGCCATGAGACTGCAGAGACTATTTCTTTCTGAATCAAAAATTACCTGTCATCACGTATCCTGAGCCAAGGCTCTGATGAGCAGACAGTGCATCAAGCTGCAGTGCTGATTAGAAGATGTAGTTTTCAAAATAGCTTTTCTTTTTTTTTTCTTTCTTCTTTTTTTCTTTCTTTTTTTTTTTTTTTCCCTGTAGAAGCTGAGTAAATTGACCTGCTTCTGGGTGCATCCTGCTTTTGGATGGAAGAGAGAAAATAGCCTCAAGCAGTAACATCTGTGTGGGCCAGCTAAGGCAATGCATCAGGCTGTATCTTGCTGACAAAGAATACAGAAACGCAGCCAAAAGAACACCTACTGGTAGATACATACTTCAACTTATCCCTTAAGTCACCATCCCTGTGCTGACATTTCTGGGTGATTCACAGGCACTGCTTTTATTTCTGGCTGGTGTTGGTTTTGATCTGATGGCTTCTCTGTGGGTCCAGTGCATATTTCAACTGGTTCTATTGCTCTTTTGTGGAGCAGGGAGCTTGGTCAGTCTCAGGTTTGTTTTTTCTGTGGGTACATGTTGTTTTAATGTTTGTTTCCTCCTTGCTGCTTGGTGTTCACCTTGATTTGGTGTGACATTCTCAAAAGCAAAGAGCTGTAGCTGGGGAGATACAACCCAGTACGGACACAGAGCATGGGACAGATTTAAAAATATCACTGACTGGTCTTGTCAGGAAAGTGCAGCTGACAGAAGTTGAGCTGTGGACAAAAATGAAGCCAGTAAATGTGAAAGAAGTGGATTTTGTGTTAAAGCTGGCACTTCTAGCCCTTTCAAGTGTTTGTAGGTAAAATATATCACCTATTGATAAAACAAAATGAACGTGGAGAAGCTCTGTGCCAGGAGTGGCATGATCATGACACTGCAGCCTTGAAGTGTTGGGGTGTTGCTGATCCTTTTCACAGGACACAAACAGGAAGGTCAGACCAGCAGTTTCACAGAATAGCACAGTTCGATTGATTGACTAGAAGAAGGTTCTCCATCTCTCTGGGTCCATTATGCACCCAAGCAGCACTGCTCAGATGAAACATTATCCTGACTGCAGAGAGGGAACAACTGCTTGGATGCTTCTAGGCTCCAAATAAAGATTTCATCTTGCTGAGTGATCTTCAATCCTTTAAAATAAAAAAAATAAAAATATCCCCAAATGGGTGTGTTCTGGCCAAAAAAAGATGTTTCTAACAAAGGGCACCACTGTTTGGATTCTACTGGCAGGAACTAGTGGAGGTAAAAAATATCATTCACCCCTTTAGAGGGTATAACTGATGCTCAACAGATCATTAGCGAGATGGATGTACCAATATATCTGCTGCTGTGAAGGTCCCAAATGCACACAGCTCTGAAAAACATGTTATGGATTCGGGACACCAGCAATTTCTAGTCCCCTTTTTTCTACTTCCAAGGGCAGTGAGGAAATAGTTTTGCCCATGCTGAGTTTTAGGCACATATGTTTTTCCACAGCTTGATTTTATCTGAAATTCCTCATCTGTGTTGATTTGGGTTTGTAAATAAAGAAATAACTTTCTCTGCAAGCTCTGTCTGAGTAACCTCAGATGTGTGATCCACTGAATGCCAGTAATTATAGCCACAGATTAAATTTTAGGGAGAAAGAATACTTGTCATGTAACAAAATTGCAAATTTTGTGCAATGCTCTAAAATTTGGATCCTTATCCATATCAAACTACCAATCATTTTGAGGTTTGCTCATCCCTATTTCTCGCTTCACATACCTCTGGCGGAGATGCAAAGCACTTCTTCAATAAATTACCTTTCTCAATAGTAAAAAATAATCTCGTAGAAACCTCTGAGGGATGCAGTGTGGGAGAACAAATTACTACAAGACACAGAGGGAGCTGTAAATGTAATTGTGATGGTTGTGGTGACAGTTTGCATTTCTAATATATTCACTTTACCACAGAGCTCTAGCAATAAGAGTTAGTTTGCATGACCTAGCACACATTTCAGAAGAAAAAATGGTCAGAAAAATTGTAAACCATACAGATAGCAGTGCAATGTCATTGCTTTGCCTAATTATGTCTGGGTCTTCATTCTGATGTGTACTCTGATATACTTATGGGGCCTTTTAGAGATATTAAAGCAGGAAATAAATCTAATTTAGTTATTAGTTCAGTAAAAATGAGAAAAATAATTACTACTATATGGAAAAACTACTGAGCTGCTAGACTGCGCTCCTAGAGTCAGTGTGTGATGCACTGCATCCCTGGTTGCTGTCACGTTGCTCTCAGCAGCTGATAACATTTTCTGTCAGCTAAGGAGGATCCTGATCTCTCCATCTGTACCTCCAGAAGATTCCCTGGGAGGGATTGGTAGGCAGGACTCCTAAACCACAGGAAAACAGTGGGGGATTGTCACTGCAATGCAGGCAGGGGACTCCCCACTCTCCTTGGACTGAAATGTCTCTTCCTCCTGGTTTCATGGTCTCCATTTTGCTGTTGTCTGTTGCCAGGTGAAACTCTGCACAAGCAATAGTATCATGTTGGGATAGCTGTGGAATACTTCAGCACCTTCCAGAATAAACCACCATAAACAAAATAAGCATGTGTAGGTCCGCATTTGGATGTTTGGGGAATATTCTGCTGGGAACTGTGAGATTTTGAGATCATTAGTAAATCCTTTTTCTCATTTACGGACTGGTTTTAGTCTGATTGCAACACTATTAATTTGAAAAAGACTACAGCTCTACTTTATTCTCATCTTTGCAAGTGTTAGTGTATAATTAATGTGGGGAATTGCAAAGTATACTCTCAGCACAGTTCGTATTCCCAACTTGTTAGGGGCTTGAGTTTGGTAACATTTTCTCTTCATTGAAGAATGCTCTGTGTTTTATTAGGTCAGTGAACCATTCCAGCCTGTGTATAAATTGTTCTGTTGAGCTGCTTTCTTGTCATGCCTGAATGAGAAGTGAAAGAGGACTCACACACACAGTTTCTCCTCTGTTGATTGTTTTTGCAGCTCTGTGCTTGAGGATGACCTGCACTTTAGGCCATCTGGGCACATCACCCTTGCCCTGAGCGACCTAAGGTACTACCTGTGCTTGGTGCAATTTGGTTAATTTTCATCTATGCAAAAAGAAAAGGGAGATTCCAGTCTCAAGACAAGGACAGCAGCCATGGGCTGCAGTGGTCTGGCTTATAACCCAGGCAAAAACTAAGGACCTGGTCAGAAAGTTTGGAATAGGACTGCTGCCTGCACTGGCACTGCACTAATCTGTTCATCATCACCCTGTTCTTATCTGCCTCAGAAATAAGCTTGAGCTTACATGTAAATCAGTGCTTGAGAGGATTGTCTTGCCTGTGTCTTTTTGTGGATAAACAGACAACATTAATCTCCATGACCATCTGTCCTCTGGGCTTTTCAAGAGATAGATACATTGCTCCTTTTGTAAGAGACATTTAAAAAATATTTTAATCAAAAAATACATCCCCAAAATGTTGTTTCTTAAATCAATTACTGGGCAAAAAGCACTTATTATTCTCATGCAAAAGCCCACTGAAAAGAGAGATGCAGTAATTCAGGAATTCCTTTTCTTTTGCTTTAGGCATGCTTTTACATACAGCAGCAGATCTGGCACATTTCCTCTGTGCATTTAAGATACAGGTAAAGAATATTAAAATTTAGATGTTCTACTCTAGTAAAATTCATGGTGTAGTCGGGGAATGTTCTGCTTATGGAATGAATAAAAAATTTAATAAGGCTTTTGGGCTTATTTAGGAAATATATTCAGTTCTTACCCAGATGTATTCTTGTTCCCTTCCTGAAAAATAAATTTAGACAAATGCATGTGCTCAAAATCCCTATTAAAATAAATGTGTCAGCTAAATATATATGAAAAAAAATATTTTTTAAGAAAGACCGACTAATGGTTTTGTCACAAATCCTTACTAAGAGTGAGCAGTGAGGAGCCCTGCTCTGAGAGCAGACCAAAAACCAGGTTGTGCCCTGAGTCACTGTCTCCTGTTGGGAAGTCACAGCTCTCCCTGTTCCCCCCAGGCAAGATGCACGGATCATGTTCTGTTCAGCTGAATAGGAAAGACAGCAGTAACCTTTTTTTTTTTTTTCATTCATCCTCCATTGCATTTCCTGCCCAGGGGAGGAAGATGACATCTAATATGAACCTGTTCTGTTACGTAGACTGGAAAATCAAGTAAGGGCAGAGACCACTGTTTCCTTTTCCTGTGTCTCCACACCTGGCACCAACCAAGGGACAAGGCAGCCCACAAATCTTTGTACTTTTGTTGCACAGATAATGCTTTGAACAGGAAGTTCCAAGTCTGTTTGCTATAAGCAGCTGCTCATTTACTTCCAAACACCCACTGTTCAAGCATATTTGCCGTCCAGGAATCTTAGACAAACACTTGTTGCTTTTAAGCACATCCTTGCCGTATGGAAAGCAAGTCTGATGTAAATGATTCCTCCATCCATTTGGATGAGATCTGTGGTTTGTTCCCTGCTTGTTTGTGTGGGAGGTTTTGCAGGACCTTTGGCCTGCAAACTGGCTGATTTTTGATAGCTTAAGTCAATCTGGCTACTCAGTGAAGACATTCCAGAGAATATATCACACAGTGTCAAGATGACAACTCGGTGGGAGTCTCATTTGTTGAGCAGTAAAACTTCCTGCTTATGCAGCTGGCGAGGCAGTAATGTACAGAAACATTACATGGGAAGGCTGGAATGTGGGAAATCAGTGACTTTCACAATATGACATTGCTTAGCAAAAAGCTGCCTTTGAAACCCAGCGTTCACATTTCCAATTAGTTTGCCTCCAGCTCTCATGCAAAGAAAGTCCTCATGCTACCGGGAAGGGAAAAGAAAGGAGGAGGGAAGAGGAGCAAGCAGAGCTGGAGGAATGACTGTGAGTTATATTGCACACTGTGAATTGGCTATAAATCCTGGCTGCAGGAATTACTGAAATGGAGAAATAGTTATCTCCTAACTCCAATCCAATCTGCAAAGCCCCAGTGTCAGTGTGATGATTTATGTGATACAAAGCTGTCAGGATTAAGCCCGGTAAAACGAAACAGACGCACACAGAAATTTGTTCTCAGTTTTAAATGGGGACCAAGCCCCAGGTCTCTGTCCGTGTTGCATGGCCATGGGGTAGTGCCAAAAGAGAGGCTGAGCTCAGGCTCCAGGTGTGCCTGGTGCTCTGGAAAAGGCAGGAGGAAGATGCTGTTTTCCCTTGACCTCTGCTTGCTGATGAGCTCCAGAGGGAGCTGTGGCTCACCTTTTTTCGCTCAGAGATGCATTCTCAGGAAGCAGACAGCAGAGGAAAGGATAAATGTGGTCTCGTGAATCCCTCTTCTTCTTCCCTTCCCTTCATTCCAACCTTTCATAAGAAAACTCAGCTTTTATGGGCCTTCATTTTTAAAGGTTGTTTGTAGAGCAGTCCTATGAAAATCCAAGTAGTAAATAAAGGAAACCTACTGTGTTGTCTTTGTTTATAATTTTTGTAAGGATGCAGTAAATATCAGTCAGAACCCTGCTTTAAAGCCTCCTGAAAAGCAGTGACATCCCAGGATTTTTAAAGCCGTGTTTGTCAAAAGGGAATTCAAACCACTGCACAAACAATTTTTCTTTAGCGCCCAAGTGTGTTTGTTGGATGCAAAGTTGATCCAGAAATATATTTTATTTTGAGGTGCTGCCAGCATTTGCCTCTTCCCTCTCAACAAGACTGATTATACTGGAAACAATCCTTCTGAAGTGAGGCTAGGAGGTTGTAGATTGCTGAGGCACAACTACACATTTCCCTGTCAGCGCTGCCACCCTCGAGTCCGAGGTGTGGGTGTCTGCTTTGCATAATCACCAGGCACTTACTGCAGCTGGCAGCCAATCAGACCTCGCTGATTTACACTTTTTGGGCTTTTGGAGTGATGTTTATTTAGATAAAAAACACAAACTTTCAGGCTGAATGCCTTTCTTCACACACTCAGGAAGCAAAGGAGAACGAGCCTGAATAGAAAAGACATGGTGCCACCACTCTGTCCTGCATGTTTTTTGGCTGTCATGCAGACAGTATTAGAAATTCCAAACTGTACAGGGATGAAAGTGAAAATCCTAAGCCATAGTTCTATGTATTTAAAACAAACCAATAACCTGTCTGGGTTCACTTAAAAAATAACCTGTCTTTGATGGGCTGTATGGCTTTTAGTTTTAATTATCTCCTTCAATTGAGAACCTGAAGCTGCCAAAATTAAACAGAAGCTTTTCTTTTTCTGTGAGAGAAAGATGAGCTGTTAAGAAGGAAAGAGAAATGTCTAAAAGCAGTGGAAACAATATCAACATATCAAACAATGACAACTTGAATAAATTGCCAATTTGTCTGCATTAATATTAAGCTTACTCACTCTTTCTTGCTAGGTTTTATTAGTCAGGTAAAAATCCACCCCAAATTTCTGAGATTATAGACTCAGTGTAAGTATGTAGTAAAGTTGATTTGCTGTCAGAGGTGTTTGAAACTACTAGAAGTGTAAAAGTACATAAGGACACAGCAATTTCATATTCATATTCATTCATATTCAGAGTACAAAGAATAATTAAAATAAAGATAAAATCCTTCGGAAGGATTTTTTTTCCCCTCAGGATTGTCACATTCATCATTGTGGCGAAGTCACCTGTACATTTCTCAGCGTGGGGTCACCTGCCAGCAACAGGGGACACCATTGAGCTGTGATTTGGGACCCAGGTTCACCTTTAGCAGTCTCTCTGACATTGCCCTGATGATTCGGAAATGGGAGATGATGCAGTGTTAAACTTCCAGTAAACTTCACATCTGATCACAGCTTTGCTATCATGATATGTGTATTTTTTTCCTCACTCTTTGTGTGGATTTTACAACTCTGTGCAAGCTGAAATGTCCTGTGCAACTCAGAGCTCAGTTACCTTACATGGAGTCCTTAAAACCTGACGGAATATATGCTCAAATCCAGAAGAAAAACCCTCTGTAAAGCAGAAATCTACTGTTTTTTCCTGATTCCTTCTTGCCATACCCTTCCCAGGAAGGTCAGCAGAAGCACTGCACTCCCAGCTGGATTTCTGAGCACTCAGGCACACAGCCCATGGGACTGTCTCACCTCTGCACAGTCAGCCACCCCAGGTGGCATCAGGATTATCAAAATTAACTTGATAGATGTATAAATACAGATATGTTTACTGCTAGTGACACTGCACAGTCTGAGCTGCATGATAGCTCTTTTTGGAATTTCAAATGGAAATTATGGTAGTTTTCACATGTTTTATTTAAGAAAAAAATGGGTTGGGTAATGGGAATTCTGCACACTAGGGATTTATTCTCATCTTTTTTATTTGTCTGTGCAAGTGAGTTAGGAACACGAGCCTCTGTTTACACTTTGAGCCTTTAAGTGTATGCCACACATACACTGAAATCTAATCCCCCAATCTAGTCCATGCCTGATGCAAAATGATATGAAATCATGCCTAAAAAAGGGGGTGAGATGTGTTCTGCATTTGACCTCTGAGAGGTTTGTGGGACAGAGAGCAGCCTCCCACTGCTGGGAGCACTGGTTTTCTCCATTATGCGTGGAGGAAAGTTTGCAAAGGTCAGCTGAGACTGACTTCTGCTGTGCCTGCAGCCTTCTGCTCCAGAGGAGCTGCAAAATCTGGAACCTCTGCCAAAGGAGAGAGAAGTTATTCTATGCAACAGCAATAAGAAGACAGACAGCTCTAAGAGAAACTACTTGTTATAAAATCCTGTGAATTATCGACTTCTTTTGATGGATCTTGATACTTGTCCCATGTGCTCTTGATTTTAGGCAAGAAAAAAGAAACATTACTCAACATTTTTCATCAATTAGCAGTCAGTGGCCAGTAAGAATCAGCAAAAAGTAGTGTTTTCCTTCCGCTTAATTTTCTCTTCATTCATCACACTCACAGGCCCTTTATTTAAGTTTTTATAACACTAGGCTAAATAAACCAGGCAAAATAGCTGTTATTGAAGTAGAATGAAGGCTTGGATCAGACAGAACAGAAATGTTTTCATCATCTCAAAAAAACATTTTTGCAAAAGATTATACCAAGACGGACAACAAAACCTGAGAAACTTTTGGAAAGTGGAAAGAAACTTGCTGTGTGTTGGTGGAGTTTGGAGGATTCCAGGGAGTGCTTTGCTAGACTGCAATCATCATCAGTGTGCTTCCCTTTGATCTGCCTGGAGATGTGGCAGGGTGTTTAAAGCTGGAAACAGCACTTTTCTAATGTTCTCTAACCTCAAAAACAGGATGCCAAACATAAGGTTTTTTCCTCCTTTTTTCTCCCTCCAGCACATTCCTGCCAGAACAGACTATTCAATTGTGCACTGTGCGTCACGACCCTCCCTGCTGCAGGAGGGGAGAGCGGCAGTGTGGGGAATGAGAGGGCTTTTGTTGCTGCAGGGAATTTTTAACTGGCTTTTTTTTTTTTTTCCCCTCTGTGTGTGAGAGACATAAAATGCTCTGGAAATGTACAGATTCTTCCTGCCAAGAACGGTTGTTTTCACGGCTCCCCTCTTGCCAATTTCAAACTGATTAAGAAATAATATTAAAAAAAAAAAAAAGTTTTCACATACATATCCTAAACTCCCTGGCTGACAAATATTGTTGAGCATTTGAGTCTGTAAAAGTGCCAAAATAACCTGTTTCCCCAGAAGAATTGAAGAATCAAATATTAATACAAATGGTAACTCGAAAAGGCAGTTTTCAGTGACAAGAAAAAATTCAAGGATGAACTGCTGTTAACCAATTACTTTAATTAAGCTGGAACTGTGAAGTTCTAATATTTTTAAGGATCTTAGTCAGCTTCTTGGCCTCTGGCTTTAATATTTTCCCCCAAAAAGTCTTCCATGCAAAATAATTAATTAATCTCCAAATACGAATGTTACTCATTTTGAACGCATGAAATATTTAGAGAGGATTCCAGCCAAATGTTCTCCTCCCAACTTCGACTTGACTTATTCTAATTAACAAATTGGTTTTGGGTATGACCTAGAACTCTATGGGCTCTGATAGAAATGTAGTTGATCCCAGCATCAATACAGGCTCAATGTTCTGTGGAACATGCACAGAAAGGAGAAAAGCTGTTTAGGAGTCAGAGAACTGTTGGAAAACAAAGGGAAATGTGTAACTCACTATTCTGGCACCTCCTTCCAGTGTAGCCCTGGGCACAGGAGCAGACATTGGTGCGGACACAGTGACCACCGTTCTTGCAGGGGGGAATGCAAACAGCTGGGGAAAGGAAAGGAAATGTTCTGTGAGCTAAAATCATGTGGGGATCCACGTTGCCAAAACACAGGCTCCTTACTTAGGTGTCTCTGTTGGGAGAGCAACTCACAGAGGTATTTTTTTTAGTTAGGGAAGATGTCTCCCCAAAAGGTGATTTGGGCAGTTGCCTGGATGGAGACTCTGATTCTGTTGTTTTGTGTTGTTTGTGAAAAAAATGTGGGACATGATTCCTAGCACCTGAGGGTCTCTTAGATGCTTGCAGTCGGAATATTCCCAATGGTGTCAGATTTTTAAGTCTCTGTCAAAAGGTTTCCTCAAGGGCTTCTACCCATGAAGTATAGATCAGTGTTTGACATTTGCTAGCTTGGCCTTGGTGCTGTTTCTTCCCCCTTTCTCAAAGAAGCAGAAGGAAGGGCTTTGATTTCCTTCAGCATCCCTCCATTATATCCTCCTAGTTACAGTCTGTATCATTTTCACTCTCTCCTTCACCCTCAACATCACAAAAACAAGGAGTTTCCATCAAGCTCCATTTGCAATTAGATTTTTCTGTGTGAATCATTCACTTGCAAAAATATACATCAGGATCACATTCATCTTGGAGACCCAGGGAAACAAAAGAGAGACAGTAAGAGCAGAGAACTTTTAATGTTGCAGTAGTTTTGGTAATAAGAGTGCATTTATTTTCCCAGATATAGGAGGAGTTACTAGATCCTACTATATATTGAAATACTACATATTAAAAAAAGAAAAGCAAGTGGTCTTGGCATAGGGGTCTTCCAGCTGCTTGAGCCCTAATTTCTCTTTCTAGTATGTTCTGCTTGAGATATTGGGTCATTAAAGGATTCATTCATTTGACTTCTACAGCACAGAGGGAATGAGAAGCCCGGGATACCGTTAGCCTCAGTTTAGAGCCAGGACAGGGATTCAAAATCAGGTCCTGCTCAATCAGAGCAATATTGGATCAAATTTTTAAGCAAGGATCTGATGAAGTCCTACAGAAGTCACCCATTCACAACACTTTAGGGTGGTCAAGTAGGTGACATTGTGAGCCCCATTTGAAGGTAAATTTTCACCTGGCTCTGAAACACAGTATAGTACACACCACAGGGTACCAAACTGATCAAAGTACTGCCATGCTCTAACATTTAGTTGAATAGTTCCTAATTAATGATGTCACTGACTCAGGTAGTTTTAGAGTAATTATTTAGTTACCATTAATGGCATCACCAATAATCCTTACTTCTTCCCAATACCATCAGGAGCAATAAAATGTGGATTTATGACAGACTACAACAACAAAGGAGCCCACGTGGTTATGACAAGGAGAGTCTCTGGATATATTTCACGTGGGGACAGGTAATGTTGTAGGTGATATTTATATTTTGAGCCTGGGCCCTTTATCAAGATGATAAATAGAACTTCCTTACCTCTCTGGCACTGTGGCCCGTAGAAACCAGAAGGACACGAGCACATATTTGGCCGTACACAGACTCCTCCATTCAGGCACACAGGATTGCACACAGCTGGATGGGAACAGAAGATAACTCTGTGAATCTCTGATAATGGAATTTTTAGAGTAGGCACTCTTTAACTGCTGTACATGTCATTAGAATTAATATTTCTAGTGATACTGTGAAAAGTTTAATGCAACCCTTGCAGGTCAGTTGTGCTGCAACATTTATTCATGGTCGACACAGTGGGAGCATTTCAGTGGTGTTTTAGCATAGCTTGGGAGATGAAATAGACTGTAATTTAATGTAATAATTTAATTTATTTCGGATGTATTCCTTTGATTCGCACAGTTCATTTATTTCTGTTCCAGTATTCTTACCAAGCACGATCCCAAGGTAGTAAATGTAGTCAAATAAAATACACCCTGGATAACCTGGAGATGAGATATTAATTGTTTGCTGTTTTGTCTGCATTCAGCAGAGCATTGTGGCATTTCCATGGATTTGAATAGGTGTGCACCCAAAAATCTGTTTGTTCTGCCTCATTTAAATGCCAGTTCCCACAACACATTGGCTCATTCATCACCAACAAAGCCACTGGCTGAGCTCCCTTTGCCTCTTTATGTATCTGTTATTACTCTAGATGATACAACAGGCATTAGGAATTAAAAGCTGTCTTGCATATTTCCATGTGGCAAGTGACTGTTTAAAAAAAAACTATTAGAATTTCAAATTGATTTAGATGGGAAGTCAGTGTGAGAAGAATAAGAAATCTGATAAAGTTTTCATTTTATTTTTCATTTTTTTACATTTCATTGTAAAGCAGAGTGACACTTTAAACCAGCCTTTGTCCTTCTGTTCCCTTTGTCTTTCAGTATCTTGCAGAATAGCCCATTAAATAAATTAAATGCATTTAAGCTTAAATAAATTAAGGGTCACTAAAATGTTTCAGATGAACTAAAGAAGAAATAAAATGTCAATTTGGAAAGAGAAAAAAGAAGTAAAATCATAGTCTAGATGTGAGGCTTTTCTGACTAAGAAGCAGTCACTTATGAAGTCAAAATGAATTTAATTAATTTCTCAAGGGGAATTTGGTTTAATCCATAGATGTCCATAATCTTGTCAGTCAGTCAGTGTTTATATTTCCAATAGTAAACACCTCTTTTTTTTCATTTTTATATCTGTATCCTTCCTGAGATTCCTATCACAACACTTGAGGTGGGAAACCCCAGCAGTGCCAACAAAATATTCTGTGCAGCGCACATGAAACAGTGCCAGAGAGGTGAGTCTGGCAGCCTTTCACCAAAGCTGTCAGCAGACAAAAAAAAAAATCCTGCTGCAGTTATTCTGCTCTGGAAGTTACTGCTACTGTTGCTTGTTTTCTGTCCTTCTCTTATGATGGTTTTGTTTAAAGCCACCCCAAAATAAAATTGCACAACTCCTTGAGAAGAAAAAGCAGAGCAAGTGGGAACCAGAATGGCAGTGACAATCCCAGTCATCTCCTGTGGGTCACAGCTGGGCTGATTTATGTGTCCTCAGTAGGTCTGTCATTTTAACACTTACAGGAAGAGCAATCTCCAGGAGATGGAGGTTAAAATGACATCTCTCACCTTCCAGGAAAGGTAATGTAGGCTGAAGGTGCCTCAGTCATTTAATATTCACCGTGGCAGAGGCAGATTGCCTCTGGAGCCTTGAGGTCTGGCACTAACTCAGGTAGTTCTTGTCTTTTAATATTTCCCTATTTTGCATGCCTTGTCCCAGGTGAGTGCTGTAGTTCCTGTGCCTTTGGAGAAAATATCCACTCCAGCTTTTAGGACTTTGATCCTGAGAGGAGGTTCTGAGCTGACTTTGAGCCCTGACTAGAAATAGGTACCTAGTTCCAGTCCACACCTTGTCATTTTGTACTGATGGGTGGAGGTGGCTTTTTTCCTGAGCTCCCACACTCCTGTGGATGCTTTTTGTCGGTGCTCTGCAAGTGAGAGATGCAGGCAGGAGGAGCAGTGTGAATTCTGGCAGCACAGCATGCTAAGAATTAGCTCCAGATTCACACAAGCTTAAAAAGCTGCAAAAAGATTTCATTTGTAGGTTCCCTCTATAAACCCCTGAGATTTAGGTAAACATCTAAACTTAGGAATACTTACATAAACATCTAAACTTCTGAATAGTTACATAAACTCAAGGCCTTCTGAGGTTTTGCCCTGTACTTGGTCTCCTCTTCTTAGGCTTTAATTCTTTCAGCAGCAATTCCCAGTCTGAGCACTGAACTGTGGGGGAACCACAGAGATTTTGGGGAGCAAAGGGCAGGATCAGTCCTTGCCGACCACTCACCTGTCTCACAAGAGGGGCTGCTCCACCCCTGCCTGCACTGGCACTCATCTGGTGACACACAGATCCCCCCGTTGTGACAGTGCCTGTTGCACACCACTGGAAAACACACAAAAGATCAAAATCTCTCATCACTAACACCACTTCGGATCCTAAAATTGCCCTATTACAGCCAATAACTGACTGTGTTAGTCCAGGAGGTAAACTGAGGTTGGAATCTGTCCCTTTCCTTGATTTGCTTTCTATATTAGAGGGCATAGATCTAAAATTCTTTGCTTTTTAAGTATTCTAGCTATTCAGCTTCACAGATAAAATTATGTTCCTCTCAAGGGCAACTTGATATTTAAATAAGCAGTGAGGTCAGTAATGATGGAGGTGCACGTGTTTTGCTGATATAGAAGGGTTTGAGAGCTGATTTTCAGATATTTTCTACATTGAACCTCTTTTTATACTTGTATTGCAGAGTAGCATTACTCCTAATAGGTATGGCTGGTGTTTTGTGTTCTCAAAATTAGCATTACTACATTCACTCACAATCTTAAATTTCATAAATATTACTATAAATAACATGCACCTTTTTTTTCTTCTTTTTTTTTTGTTTTTCAAGAAGCAATTTTAAAAAGAAAATGTTGATTTAGACATGCATATTTTTACATAATACAACAATGCTGCTGGTAAATACATGCTCTGAAATAGCTACTGTGTTACTTCAACATGTTATCCTTTGTATTCAATAATCACTTTGAGGGGAAATATAGGGGGAAAAAAGAAAAAAAAAGTTGATTTTTATTTTTTTCTCTTGCAATTTTCTGCTAATTGAAATATGTAACAAAGAAAGCCTGAGTGAGCTCATACATACTTGTTTCACATCGAGGCCCTACAAATCCATAAGCACAGGAGCAGGTGTTGTGAGGCAAACAAGTTCCTCCATGCTCACAAGGCGGCTCACACTGCGCTGCAAGAGTGAAACATGGGGAAAAAAATACACTTCAAATATTACATTCCCCGTGGTTACCAGCACAGCACAGGTTACTTCTTTCCCCATCCCATTTTATTAATCCAGTGAGTAATTTGGCTGAGGAAAACACTGCAGGATAGCAGTGGGTATCACATTAGCAATACAGCACTAATGAGCAGCTGTATAAAGTCTGCAAGGGAATGGTTTTAACATAATCATATTTAACTTCTGAGCATGCACATTTTAAAGTAGATATTTTGAAGGCTGGTGATGGATGGAGTACAAATGCAGTTACAACTCAAGACCTTGCCTTTCCATCTCTACAAATCTGCCTTATGGATGGTCAGTAAGCCTTAACAGGTGTCAGAACTCACAATAAGGCAGAGATTAACTGTTCCTTATAGAAAAGAGTTGTGTGTGGATTTGTCAGCAAAATGGCAAACATTTAAGCAAAAATGTTAATATTTAATGAGTAGCATGAGCTCTGCAGACAAAGCAGCACATTAGATAAAGATTTCTTGACTTGTTGTGGTATGCAATGTAATTCTGTGGAAGAAAGAGGATGAGTGTGGAAAGGACTGCAGCTCCTGAAACAGGCTATTTGCTGAAGGCATGCTTGTTTTTCAGATGTTGATAATTTTGAATCTAAAAGCTTTACTGTACAGGTAGCCTGGAAATTTTGGACCCTTAAACCTAAGATCTAAGGTAGGTACCAGACAATTCTGTTTGTAACCCTCTAAAAAGAGGTAATTGCGTACGGCGAACTCAGAAGAGGAGAAGATCATTGAAGGGACAGGATGGTCACTGAAGGGATGAAACAGTCACAGAAGGGACACTCAAAGGAAAAGCTCTGTGGAAGAGGCAGAGCAAGAAATGAGTGCCAGAGGCACCTCGTGCCTCTGGAAAAAAAAAAGCCACCTCACATAGCGGAATGAAAAATATCTTCCCTTGTGTGTGGGAAGTGAATGCAGAGAAAAATGTTGTACTTTGGCTCACTGCACTGGCAGAGTTCTGTCTTTTATGAAGGATATGAAGCTAAGCAAGGTTATTCCAAGGAAAAAGCAAAATGAAGCTAACGAGACCTGAAACAAAGCATCTTTCATTTTAAGTATTGTTACAAAGGAAGAGAACCTTAATGCACCACATTTTGTTCTTAAAGCTGGAAAATGGGCTACAGAAATGGAAAGCTAAATGAAGGACTAATTCTTGGGGAGCCACATAATTTAAATGCAGTTATTGTGTTGAAGAGCTCCTCGTGATCTTGTGATTGTCACCAAGCCATGGAATATGAACTTTGGCATCCAAAAAAAAATGAAAGCCCTCACACATATTCCAATTGCAGTGAAAAAGAAAAACTACGGGAAGGTGCTTTTAAATAAAGCATTTTGACACAAATAGTATTGAAGAAATGTATTTGGTATTTAACAGTGAATTTTTCAGTGCTGCATTATGTAACTTTAGGATTTGACCTTCCTGAGAATAGAAAAGTTACAAGGTGTATTTTAGACCCATACTGTATATGCTGAGAATGTCATTAAGCTAAATTTAGTTTCGATTGGGCTATAAGGTTTAGACATTTGCAAATCAACATATGCTTAGCTGAAATTCCAAGTATATATATCTGTGGAATAAATAAAAAAAGAAAATAGAAGGGATAAACCCAAATCATCTTCCCCAGGACAACTAAATAGATATAGATAGTTTAGATATTAGGAAGAAATTATTGACTGTGAAGAAGGTAAGACATTGGCACAAAGAAGCTGTGGCTGCTCCATCCTTGGAAGTGTCCAAAGTGTCCAAGGCCAGGTTGGATGGGGCTTGGAGCCACCTGGTCTGGTGATTTCTTTGCAATTAGAAACTAAAAACAAGTATAATTGGTTAATAATGCCTGTGTGGAGGTAAGGGGGTTACAAAACCTGGGGGAAAATGTACCACTCTTTTTAAAGTGCATTAAATGTGATTGCCTTTCCTGTAGGATGATGGTTGCATAAAGCCTCCAGGTGCCTGAGTGCTGTGCCAAGCACGGTGACATTCAAGCATATTACGCTTTATTTCAGCGTGGTTTGTGTGCAGCACTTAAAGTGTGTCCGTGTGAATGGAACACTTTCCATCTGGCCTTTGCACATTCTGAGATGCATCTGAGCTGTCAGAAAAGAACATGGTATTTGGGATATTAAAACATTTAGCTCTTACGGTGACATTTAATAGTAAAATGTTTAAAACTGTTCTATTACTGGTGAATAGCAAAAGATAAAAAATGAACACTGGCTCCTCTGTGAGAGTAATATTCACTTAAAAGACATTTCCCACTGTAATAGAAATATAGTGCTTATGTCAAATTCTTTTCCCAAACTTCTATCTTTCATCTTCTGAAATGAATACTTTTTTCCATGAGCATTTGTTAAATTGTAGAAAGGTATTTCGATGTTTTTATACTAAGCGTTTTTGGATAGGAAAAAATAACAGCAAAGAGGAAAACATTGCTGCAAATGGTCAATCTTGCTGTCAAGTGTACGTATGCTTATGTTTACAATTTAAAATCTGGAGGTGGAAATGGAGAAGTGCATTATTGTTTTCTTTGAAAAGGCTTTTTGGGAAATATCCCCAAATTTCTATTTTCCATTAAAATGAGATCATACAGTTTTTACAAGTTCCTCTGCAATAACTTCAGGGCCACTCTGGAATACCAGATGCTGTGTTGTTTCCCTGATTTTCCATAGCCTAACCAGCAAATGTCTTCCAGGATGGAGTTATTGCACAGTGAGTAACTCCCTGTGCCATCCCCACGTGAGGCCCTGGATCTGTGCAAGCAAAGCCAGACTTGGAGCTGTGAGAGCATTGCCTGCTTAGAATTTTGCACAAAGTCAGATCAGGACAGACTTCACTGAAGGGGAGAGTAGTCTACCTTGTTTCATTGTACATTATTTATTTCCTTTCAAAGATACATTAACTTAACTTCCTAAATGTGCAGATGAAGTTTTAATGTGCTCAGCACAAGGGTGGGGTGAAAAAAAACAGAAAAGAAAGTTCCTAGGTTGCTGTTTTCTCTTTTGGAAAGCTGTGGACTGAAGCGTTTCTTTTGCATGTAAGATACACAGATAAATGAAATGAAGCATAGGATTAAAGCATGTGTTACTGCAATTAAATTAACTCGTTGCATATTTAAACAGTCCAGCAGTCTGGAGCCTGCTTGTGAGAGAAATGTCCATCATAGCAACTGGAATAATAACAAGAGAAACTTGACTGAATAAATTGGGAACACAAATGCAGACACCAGTGCTGGTTAGGTTGCACCAATGCATTTTGTTTGGTGAAATGTCAGCTGAGTGCTCATCTGCAGCCAAAAAAACCCACCCAAATAAAGTGGTGGGAATCATTAAGAAAGAAGCAGAGCACAAAATGCCAGACTTCATTATGGCCTGCATCCATGGTGAACTCCATCTTAAATACCATGAGCAGGTTTGATCCCTCAGTTCAGAAAAGCTGCAATAAAAGTGGAAAAGATGCAGAAAAAGAGGCAAGGATAAATGAACAAAGTTATAGAAGAGCTTTTGTTCAAAGAACAAGTGGATATATGAGGTCCTTGGGAAAAATATGACTTTAGGATAGAAAACTGTGAAATCAGATGTGACCTGGAAAGGGTGAACAGGATAAAGTTCCAAGGCATAACTTTGGTGTTTTGGAGCACATGATCCATAACTTCTGAGAAGCTATTTCAAACAGTATCCCTGCATATTTTCCACATGTTGCCAGACAAATAAGTTGAC
Source organism: Trochalopteron elliotii (assembly GCA_024734555.1). NCBI lineage: Eukaryota > Metazoa > Chordata > Aves > Passeriformes > Leiothrichidae > Trochalopteron > Trochalopteron elliotii. The sequence continues at coordinate 1,552,237 of JANPWX010000533.1, forward strand.
AGCTCTTGTAGAAAGGGAAAGGACTTCTGGTTTAATATGATAGATCTTTTTGGGTGTAAAATGTCAAAAAAATGAATGTGAACTACCAACATTTTTTCCTCATTTCATGCAGCTGTACACGGTGAAATCATAATGCTTTCCCAACCACCCTGTCTCTCCTGTTATTTTGAAAATTATTTAGTTTGAAAAGTGGTTTTGTAATGTCAAGGCAATGCTGTGCTTTTAACTCTTGAGCAGAAAACATGACTCCCACTGTTCTAGACTTCCCACTGTTCTAGACTTCCCCTTCTCTTAGAAAATACTGTACAAAGCCAATAAAATATTCCAGATTTTTACTGACTTCACCCTCTTAAGAATATTTTTCTAACGTATTATAACTTTATCTTTCACAGGACTGATGAGGCTCTTTTATGACTGCTGAAATACCAGAAAGACACCAGTCCATAACTGTCAACCTAATCCAAAATGGTATTAAATAATTGTCGGTATTATATGAAATGGAGACTGACTTTTTAATGGTACACTTTTAGTGACCAGACACCCCCTATCAAAGGAGCTTGGAGTCAGGGAAACAAAAGAAAAGGGATGACCAGAAATTTGGTTTAAATTCTTATGTTTCATCAGTTTTCAGGTCTAGCTCTCTCAAAAAGAAGCCAAACAATGATACAATGAAAGCAGAATTTTTCATTAAGTTCAATCCTGCTATCAAATGGAAAGGAAGTGTTCCACCTTAGGGCACCCTAAGGAGCTCCAGGAGTACAACAGCTGCTCTCAGGCAGTGCCATATGCACAGACCTTGGGGAGTGAGCTGAGTCCAGAGAAATTACAGCATTTTTGCCTTTTCCTAGTCCAGTGGACACAGCATCTTTGCAAGTGATGACCTGTGCACCTTGGTAGAGTGGGGAACAAAGGCAGGGTGACAAGGAACTGCTCTAGGGTGACTACCAACACTAGCAAGTGTTTCAGAGTGTTAGCCTCAAATGTTACAAATCACTGCAGCACACGTGCCACTTGTAACACACCAGACAAAATGTCAGAAATACTCTGATAGCAACCCTGTTTGGGCTCGTTCTGCATTACTACAGGGCTAGGTTTTTATTCAGCTGGCACATGGAGCTGAAATGTGTAAAGCTCTGTTCATGCTCTGACACTCTTGCTGTGCTGTTTTGCAGATGATCTGTGCTGTCCCAAAAACTGCTAGAAGGAGACTGTAACAATGCCCTGTTTTTTACTGCATATATCCTTGGAAATGGCACTCAGAGTGAAAATTAGGTATTTAGCAACCTCCCTCATCACCAGAGGAATGCTTGGCTAAGCTTACTCCATAAATGCCAGAGAGCATCTTCTGCAGGAGAAAATTTGGGAGAATTCAGTGGGCTACAGCAGGCCTTACCTCCCCTACTTATTTTATATTTTTGTATAGGTGATGCTGACCGTCTCCAAAACACTGCTCTGAAATGATGCTTTCAAAGCTGGCCTGTTTGCCTGGGAAGTCTTAACATTAGGCTACTAATAAAAGGTTTTATTGCCTTTGTGAAGGAAGGAAAAAGAGCTGTAGAGCCTTGAGGAGCTGTTTCATCTCCCCTCACCTGCAGAGTACGTAGCTGCTGACAGAAGGAAAATAATCTGTAATTCTTATTACACCAAAACAGGAGGAGCAAAAGCAGGGCTCTGCTTCTGACAGACAACGCAGATGTCAGTAGCAAAGGGAGTGATCCAAGTGGAAATTGCTAAAATTGTCTGAAAATATCTCAGTTTAGATGTCTGACTATGAGCCAAACACAGTTGACATTTAGCTGTGTTCTTCCAAGGGAAGGTAGGATAGGAGGTTACACCTGATGGTCCCCAGGGGTTTCTTCCATCCTGTAGTCCTGTGAGTCTGTGACTCCCAGGTGACAAAGCAGAGGGAGAGGTCTTCCAACTGAACTGTGACAAGTAGACTGAAGGCCTTGTCCAGAGGGATAATAATATTAAAGATATAAAGCATGTTATGATATATTTTAGGAAAGAAATTAGTTTTCAGGATGCTGCTTATGAGGTTTTTTTTTTTACCTACTAGTCCTCCAAGCCTGGTTTTGAATCTGCACATTTGGAAAAAAATAAATTGTATTCAATCATAACACATATACCATTTGGTAAAGTACTTCTTATTTTAGATTATTTTCAGACATTCTTATTAAACAAAGGTCACATCCCCTGAAGATCCAAAGGTATAAAAACTTGCTATCAGCAGGCTGGCTCTTTTATCTCGAATTTTGATATGAAATAAGATGGTGACAACTATCAATAGCGTCTGAGTCTCTTGACATTTTTGCTCACTTGCCAAAGATGTTATGTTGAAGCCTGGAGATTTTGCAAATGTCGGTCTCCTCTAAGCTTTGATTTTTTTGTCCAGTATTTGTGCCTCCTGTTCTCAGAGGGCACTACTGTCTTGAGGGGAGTTGGTGTAGTGTGGGCATGGCAAGGTGCTGATAGCTGAGGTCATGACAGGCCTTAATCCAAGAAATTACCCTCATTTTTCAACCTCATTTGTCATGATGAATCGCCTTCATCTGACGTGGGAAGAGACATCCATGGCTGGAGGTACAATGGGTGCTGTTCACAGCACTGGCTCTGCTCCAGGGTGCAGGTGTGCAGGGGGGCTCAGGATGGAGAAGAAAAGGGAAGGGACAGGCTAATTTTTGAGTCAGGTGTCATGGTCAATGACAAGAGACAAAAAAAGGATGTTTGTGCATCGTGTCATCAAGCCCTGAGACACAGAATGATGTTGGTAATAAAGTATTTCATCCTAAGGACTCTCCAGGGAGATTTTCAGTAATGCCAGGAACTGAAGAAAACATCTCACAAGTAAAAGGCAGAGGCAGATTTACATTTTAAGGTACATTTATGTTTTAAGGACTATACTGATGGCTCTACCAAACACACAGTAGCATGGTGTCCATAATGTAAATATTCATATATACATGGGCATGGCCTTTCTGTGGCCAGACTTGCTCTGTGCTTCCCAGTACCAGAACCTCTTTGGTGCTTTTCCATCTCTGGGTATAAAACAGAAGTTAAAGACAAACTCCTTTGTGCCAAGTAACTCTAAATTCTTTAGGAGGAGCATTTGAGAAACGTGCAAATAGGCAAAAAAAGTGCCCAAGATTATAGTAACCTTTCCTTGTATATTTTGTACTGTATCTCCAGCAGTGCTCACTGCTCTGTGCATGAAGGATGAGAGACCAGACAAGAAAGAGAGAGGAATGAATGATACAAATATTTTGCTTTGTGTGGTGGAAGGCCAGTTAAGATATCAGCTTATCAAAGGGATGTCAGCAAAAGGTGTGATTAATGATAACAAAGTCAGGGAATTCATTGCTTCAACAAAGTGCATAATCCTACTATTTTATGGAGGGATTCTCAGGTGCCTAATAAATAACTCAATATATTGTGAAAACCCTTCTGGTGCTATACATTTCAGATGACAAGTTCAGTTTCATATTTAAGATATTAGATAGATATTTACAAGTAATTTTTAAGATATTAGAAAAATTAATTTTTCCTAGAATGTGTTGTATAGAGAAGTAGAATCAATTTTACTCTTTCTCACAGAATTTTTATATGGTTCTGAATGTGATGACTTTAGTAGAATGAATCTGGCATTAACCAAGATCACAATCTGTCCCTGGTTTTAATAGATTAGATGGTATCAAATAAATGTGTCATTTTTGTAAGCAGAAAGAGCTGTTTCAAAGTTATAGGTTTTATTTATTATTTTGAAATATAATGGGTTTTGAAAACAGAATGGTCCCAGCCACAAAAATCTCCGGATTTATAATAAAAAAATAATTTTTACTTTATAGAATTTGTGGGAATTGACAGTGGTCAGAACATGGATTCTTAGGCTCCAGGCAGTGCCTTGAAGCCTGTGGGAAAGCCAAGGACAAAACTCTCTCAGTCTGGCCTGGAAATCATAAGGAGGAACCCAAAACAACTTTGTAGATATCCTCCCCCTGACACCTGGTGTTTTTCCATCTTGTTTACTGGTAGAGATGTTAAGAAAAAGTGGTGCCCTAAAGGACCAATCCTCTTCATTGTACCCAAACACTGTATAAAAACAATCTGTCTTTCAAAAAACTTTGCTATGAGCCCTCTGAAGAGTTCTACATGTTGTTACATGAGCCGTCCTGAATTGTAACAGTATAGAATTATTATTCTTGGAGTTATAAGAGCATTTTAAAGAGGATTTTGTCCCTTACCTTCACATGTAATTCCATCCCCGCTGTATCCAGGGGGACAAGGCCCACATTTAACCTCTCCATCTCCGGCTGGCTCACACGGCACACCAGTGAAACACGGCAGGTCAGCACACACCCCTTTGTGGTGCATCCCACTGCTGGTCTTAGGCAGCTCCACAGCAGCCCTTGCTCTGCTGAACAACTTCCAGGCTGCTGTGGTGGGTGCTGGAAGCCTTGCTCTGGGAGCAGACCCTGCTGGGGCACCAACACTCCGGGATGCAGCACCAAGGGAAGGATCTAACAAATGGTGAGGGGAGGGGATGTATGTGGCCAAGGGAGATCCTCTGGGCTGCTCTGTTGGGAAACCCTGGGCTGGTTTGTTCCTCAAGGCTGCAACTCGACTGAGCCATCTCCTGGGAGAATAACCATGCCTGGAATGAGCCTGTGACCTTGCAGAGAATGAACCTGCGTTTGTGTTGGGATGAGGAGGAACAGGCTGTGCTGTAGTTTCTTTGTGCTGGTTCAGATGGGGAGGTGGGTGGGAGGTCACACTGACAGCTGGGGCTCTGGGCTCTGCCTCCTCATGCAGAAGGGGTGTGAGTGTGCCATTTCTTTTCTCAAGAAAAGGTTGTTTCTCAAGCGCTGTGAACTCCGTATCAGGTTGTTTTTCTGGTGATGTCTGAGCTTGGGAGGTCTTCCTTTCCACTGTAAAGGATGGAATGTGAATGACTGGGGGGTTTCTTTCCAGAAGGAATGTAATATCTTGTCTTGGAATTTGGGGTTGGGAAAGAAGGGAAAATACATTTTTTGATGTCTTAGATATATCTCCTTGGTGAGAGCCTCTAGCATCTTCGATATTTCCTGCAGGGAAATCCACATGGCTTTGGAAATATCTTGAAGGAAGATCTAGGGCAAAAGAAAGATATATATATTAGCTAGATTTGCTGGTCTAGATTTGAAAGGAACCACAGTGAACCTTTGGGTTTGGAGCAAACAACAGAACATCAATTCTAGAAGTAAAAGGGTTAATTATCAAATATGCTACGGGGAGGTTTTGCCAAGTGGCTTAGAAATCACATGGGGTTCTCTGCTGTGGGTGACAGCAGCACTGATGCACAGGGAACTGCAGTGATGACACTTGAAGGGTGGCATTCAAGAACCAGATAAAATATATTTTTGGTAGCAAATCTCAGGGAAGGTCAGGCGTTACTTGAGTTGCAGCACTGGGCTGACATACAGGGGTTAAATTGCAGCCAAGCAAAAACTTGCCATGCTGGTTTACTGATTTTGGTTTGCACTAGTCCATGAAGTTTCGGGACTTTTTTTTTTGTGGTGAATCTTCCAGTTCTTGACCTCCTGAGCCAAGATTTGCTTCTTATTACCTGCCTATACTGCAATGCTGTGCTGGGAAATGCTCTGCAGGGCAGAGCTCAGAGAGTTTGCATTCCAGCTCTTTGAGTCAAGGAGACAGAACATAGCATTTTGGCACAGACAGATGCTGGAGGTGGAGAAACACATAGTGACAACATGGCCCTTGGCAAGGTCGTGCCCTGGAGAGTCTCCAGTGTCATCACACGAGTGGGAGACTCTGGGATGGCAAAGGGAAGTTCGAGGAAAAGCTTTTAAAGGAGACAAATGGAAGGGCTTTGCTGGTGCTGTGTACAGCTCCCTCCAGACGTGAGGGGCAGCGTGTGAGGGAGGAGGCTGGTTTGTTACTGTCACCCACTTGTCCCAAAGCCAGCCACCTTTTCAGCTGTGTAAGGAGGGATGATAGATGGGCAGAGGGGACTCTGTGAAGGGCCTTGAAAGTGGAGACGAGTAGTTTGAATCAATACTTTCAGGAAGATTAATGGCCATCTGCAGACACTAATGAATGGAGGAGGCTATTTTTAACTGATTCTGGCATACTCACTCTGTAGGATATGGAATATATTGGATCCTGAACAAAAACCCTCACTTGGTTCTGGGGTTAACCCCATGCAGGATGCACCTTTTTCTTTTAAATATAAATATTAATCACTTTCTAAAAACTCCCCTTGATTGAAATCTTAACCACAGTTAGCAAGGAAAGAGATTCAGGCGCTTGGCAAGGGTCAGATGAAAGTTAGGGCATTGACTGGACCAAAGCAAATCCTGGCAGCCAAAGTAGTGTTTATTTAGCTGATAAATAGTGTCATTCTGCTGGAAGCTGATGAGTTTCTATTGCTCTGAAGCACAATGTTTTGGAGATTTACAATGGCACTGGATCGAGCTGTGGCCATCAGCAGATAAATACATGGTATTTAGTGGAGCAGAAGGCAAATACATGGATTTCAGTATCCAAAGTAAGGCTGCTGAATGATGAGGGACACAGAAAGGAAGAAGAGAGATGATGAAGCAGGACGATATCAGCAAAAAGAGCATGTGAAGATAGAAGTCAAAGGACTTTTAAAAATGAATGAGTGAGAGAAAGATGAAAGAAATATCTCCACAGAAAATTATCAGTAGTAGATGATCATTATAGTCCCTAGAAAATTTGATTCAAGGACCAGAAATCAACAGGAATGACAGTGAAGGGCTGAATGACCTCTCTGACAAATTTCCAAAATGAGCCCTGATTATAGCTTTGAGCTCCTTCCACTGTGTCATAATTAAATGGGTTTTCCTCTCAATTAAATCTGAGTAACTAGTAAGGGGATCAGATGGACTACCTGAGAGGGGGAAATCTTTTATTTCTTTAGCAGATGATAGAGGTGAAACACCCATCCTTTAAATAAACTTCATCTTTCTCTGTATGGGGCAGCATATTTTTGGTGTATTTCTGTGATAAGGTAATTTTTACATCTCAAATACTACCTATGAAGAGTAGTGATACATTTTTGTTGGTTATTCATTATGATATATACTGATAAAGGTCCCTCAGCCACTCTGTAGAGGTGACTAAACCTCGTAAGTCGTTGGTGTCATTCAAAGGTGTTGACCAAAGTGTCCTTTCAGCTTTCATTGTTTCAGACTTTTGCTTATATTGATAATGTGCAATTTAGTTCAGGTAAGAACATGCTAGATTTTTTCTAGAATATCTGAAAATTTCTTTCTGCAACCTTCCAAGTATCTAAATAAGCTAAAACAAAGAAAAGAATGCAGACTCAGTTGTCTGTAGTCAGCAGCTTTCTCAAATCCTGCATTACTTCAATTTATTTTCCTTGCTGTTGATCAATATCTGCAAATGTATAACCCATTATCAATGCAAACGGCGAGTGTGTGAATCTGTTTTTCCCTGCTATGCCAATATATGATTGCATATTGGGCTGGGTGAAATCACCAAAAGAACCAACAAGGCGAACTGCTCAAGGTTATAAGATGGAACAAACCCACATTTTCAGTACCTGTCAGTATTTCTGCCCATAGTAACAGGGAAATGTGCAGCAGTGGGATAATTGAGTTTGTTTGTCACAGAAGTAGATAAGAGACCGAGATGCTGCTGCTCTGCTCCAGCTGGGCATGGCAGGACCTCTGTTCTTACTGATGGACTGCCCCACTGCAAGCAGAGAATCATTCCTGCATGGATCAGGTCCCAAAAAGACAGATCCCTCTGTTTTCCCCTTCTGGGGAAGATTAGAGCGAGGGTGACAGGGAGCAAATTCCTGAGACACAGTTTTAACATCCCTCATCCAACTTGACACCAGGACACTTTCCATCCACGTGGTGCAGGAGTCCCTCAGGCTGTGACCCTCTAGCCTCTGGTTCTCCCCAGGTTTCACACCAAGTTCCCAAATCAGAACTGTCACAACCAGCCCCTGGTTCTCCAGTGCCATCACAGTGTTGCTAAGGCACAGCAAATCTGTAGTTGAAGAGGCTTGAGATCATTCTGAAGGGAATAAAAATTACTAAAGCTGATGGAAACAGCCATTCACAGAGAAGGTACTCGACATCTCTTAAACCCAGGGTGAGATATCAACATTCTGAAACAGAGAAGAAATCCAATATATTTTTTCTCTTCTGAGTTGATGGTTTATTTGGTTGGAGGGTTTTTTTACATTTACAGTCTTTCAGAAAAAGACCAGATCCAGACTTGAATTAAGAGAAGTCAAATCTTCTTCTGACCCCCAACTATTTCTGCTCCCAGTAAAGCAGCACACATTTCACACCTTGCCTAGAACAGGGTGCAGCAGGCTGGTCACCAGATTCCTTGGTGCTGTTGCCCCACATTTTTGCTGGGCTTAGACTTACACACCATCACACTGTTCTTCCCAAGCCACGTGCCTTGGAGACAGCCCCATCCTGACCAAAACTGGCAGCTGACACTTCAAACACTTGCTTAAGCTGCCTGCAGATATCAGGATTTATCACCTTTCCATTGCCATGCTTCTCTTTGCAGCTATTAGAGTTAGAAACTTACCTTTTGGGTTTTAAATAGGAATGTAACTTTTTATTTATGTAACGACTTGAGCATCACCATGTAATCTCAGGTGCTTCTCTCTCTTTTAACCTAATAAAATACCCCAAATCAATTTACTGTTCAGGTGAATATTGGCTCCTTCTCCTTAACAAACTCCTCTGGCTGTGGCTCCTTCTGCCTGTCTCTTCAGAGGATTATGGGCACCTTTAATTCTGCTCGAGTTACAACTCCTTCAGAATTCTGAGAACAGTTTAAGGATTCATTATTAACACAATTCAATAAATTTACAATTTGTGTAGTTTTAGAGCTATTAACATTTAGTAGTACCTGCTGTCCAGCCCATTTCTCATTCAGAAGAATGTTGGCAGAGAAATGCTCTTTTGACATATTACACTGTGTGGGTCATCATTTAAAATTTGAAACATCTACCACCACATAAATCTTATTTAAAATGTCAAGAGAGAGCAGAAAAATTACACTGGTCTAAGAAGTCTTGTTACTGGACTACTAAGGATATTCCCACTTCCCTCTGTATGTTTCCATGTTAATATTTTTTTCTGTATTTACTGAGTGAGAAAAGGGAAACAGAGCAGCTGTCAAGAGGATGCTCCAGGGAAATCAGTTTTTTTTCATCAATTCTTAGTTTCCTTTTTTATATTATTACGTTCTGGCATTACTTTCTTTTCTACTCAGAGTATGTTTAATTCCTAAATCTCGTTTTGCCATCCAGTCATACCCTAATGTCTTCCCTCTCCTAAATATTCAGTAATACAGTTTTGATTCTCCCTTCCTTCCTCTTAAGTATCCGGAAGTTCCCCACATTAGATGTTGGGTGGAATTTCCAGTCACCATATCCTTCTTCTACAGTCACAAGCAGTAACTCCCAGAATAAACTCCTCACTTCTACATGAAATACAGCCTCAAACTCCCAAGTTTTACAGACAGTTACTTCCAAGATTATTTTTGTAGCAACAAAAGCATTTTAAAGGCTCATTGTGACTGGGATATTAGTGTAAATTTAGATAGGAGCTTAATTTTTTGACCTAATTATCCTCTACATAATTTTTCATGTAAAAAAGTGGAAAGTCAAATCTGTTGCAAACCTGGTGTGCCTCACATCCACACAGCTCAGCACAGGGCAAAGCAGTCACACGACTCTCTATCCATCTGTACAGGAGAATTCACTCCTTGTGCTCTCAAACCACCACTTCTGTGATGGGTAAATTTACTCACTTGATGCTTTAATGATGAAATTAAAAGGTGAACATCTAGTTCACTGTCCCTGAGCTCTTTCAGCCTGATAGAAAATGAGATTGTGTCGCTGAAGTTGCTGTCTGGTGAGCAATTTTCTTGCCCTTCACCTACCAAAATCATGAGCAACAGGGAATAGTCTGTGGGCTCTGCATCACTCAGCCACTTCTGATTATAACAACTCCTCTGCTTCAGACTCTGTTTGCCAATGTGGCTGCAGCTGCACATACACAATTCTCTAACACCATTCAGAATTTGCAAGGGAAATTTGTCCTGTGTCAATGAAATATGAAGTCATTCTGCTCTAACACAACACTTTTGGGGAGTAGAAAACCTGGGGATCTTCAGTCAGCTCACCCACTAAACCTTGTTAATGAGTCTTTCTGTGTTCAGAGTAAATGATTCCCACAAACAGAAAAGGAATCTCAAGGAGGTCCTTTTCCAGTTCTGGGGTGTTGAAAATCTATGTGAGTATACAAGAAAATATTACCTGAGTGTGAGGTAGTGAGTTTGCTTATGTCACATTAAAGGTCATTTATAATTTTTGCATCACTGTGCAGCTCATTTGCTTCAAGGTTTTCAGAACAATATAATTGACATCTCAATTCATTAACTGCTGTCTCTAAAGAAAATGGGGATTCTGAGATGGCTGGCCAGGAAAGAAACAGTTCATGAACATACAAATGATATTATCGACTATTTAACAAAGTTTCCAGTTTTATCTAAGATATGTCAAGGAATACATAAAGATTACCCCTTTCATACTGAACAAATACAAAGCAATTATTAGAATGATTTTGCTAAGGTATAGCTCTTTTTTTATTGGAAATATTTTTCTATTTGTAATTTTTTTTAAATAGAAAGCATTTTGATTAAGAGTTTAAGAAATAAAAAACCCTTTCCTGATGTTTAAGAGAATGTGGAGATTAAAGAGTAATTATGAAGATTACATGACAGAAAAAACCTAAGAAGAACAAAGAGGTGAGGCGCTAATACTGCTGTAGTTTATATTCATTTAAACCAGATTTCTCATAGATTTAAATGATCAGCTCCTTTTTTGGTCTCCTGAGTAGGTAAAAGTACTATTAGGCCATGAGCCTGAAACTGATAAAACAGCTTTAAAAATGAAATTTATCCTAATACATTACATTTCCCCTATTATGTGGATCTGCTTTCCAAGTAAAATACTTGGGACAGAACATCATATACAAGCAAAGTGCTGGAAGGTGATTAATACAATAACAGAAAAATGGGTCTTTGAGGAAAATAATGTATTTTGAGCACTTGGTTTTCAGACTCTGTTGTTTTTTTGTGGTTTTTTTTTTTTTGTTTTTGTTTTTTTTTTTTTTAATTTCTTTTGTGATTTTCTTTTGTACATTTTCAATACAAATTGTACCATCAAGGTCACCAGAGACAGCATCTTAAAAATGGGGCAAGAATTACTGATTGCAAAGGTATGAGCATGCTCCCCACATGTGGAATTTTTTTTGTTTTCTCTACCAACCATTTCCTTTATCAGTATCTTATTTTTTTGGATTGCCTATGGAGGTTTATAACCTGCTATGTTTTTACAAACCATGTTTTCTCAAACACCTCTTCTACCTTCCAGTTTATTTCAAGATTTAATTGAAAACTTCCCTCATGTGGGTTGGAAAAAGCTCAGAATGTTTGATGTGCTCTCACCTCTGGCACAGGAGCCGCGCTCCTCTCGCTGCTTTGCTGCCAGATCTCCTTCCGTGCTCTTTCTATTCCTTGGGTCTTACCCCTTCTCTGCTGCTGTTTTCAGAAGTGCTCTTCCTGTGCTTTTCTCTGAATATCCAGCCAAGAAAACAGGAAGAGGAGGAGAAGAGTGGTTGTGTTTCAAAACACCCCGGATCACCCACTTAATCCCCTCGTAGCTGTTTTATCACCCTTCCTTTCATTATCCCTTGTTCATCTCTCAGGGCTGAACTTTTACCTCTCCTCTTTTGTGTTCTGTCTCCTCCAATTACTGGAGCCTGAAACTGCATTATTTCAGCAGCTACAAAGATGGTGTTAAGATAGAGTTCATGGAGGCAAATTATATTTTCTATTCAAGAATTGACAGTATATTTTACTCCTCAGAACCGAGATAGATGGAAAAATTAATAGAAACTGTGTTCTTATCTGATGATGCCTCGTGGGTCTTCAGACTCTCTCATGGCATGAACAGGTTGATAGATATATACAAAATAGGCTAAATTAAGGCAGATCTTTTCTGAAGCATCCCTGTCTAATTCTCAGAAATATCTATGTAGAAGCCTTTAGAAGAGTAATAATAGATTATAAAGAAAGTTCATTTCTTCAAAAGAAAAGCCATAATATTTATTTAAAGAAAAAAAATAGCTGAAAAAGTTCAAAGTATTTCAGCAAAGAAATAGCGAAGAATAAATTACTGAAATACTTCTTTTACTCAATTCAAGAAATAAATGGTCTAAAACAATAATTATGTTGCTTTGGGCTGTAAACATATAAAAATTGAGTTATTTTACATATGAAAGCCAAGACACAAAATGAACTATGCCTTACTGGGAACCAGTAATGCAACTATTTAAAAATCATGTTTAAATACTCTCAGTGAAATCATGCTTTTATGGAATTCTCCACAATTTCAACTGATTAGGTTGACAAATACTTATACTTTCTTCCCAATTTAGAAAATAAAAGGCAAGGAATTGCAATAATAAGATTTCAGAGGTTATGGCACAGAAGAACTTAGCTAGTTCTCTTTGAGAAAACAAAGGTTGGACCAGATATCTTTTGAGGTCCCTTCCAAAACTGTTATTCTGATTCTCTGAAATTCTAAATCTAATATATTATCAGCATGGGCAATGATTTTCTCCTCCATCCCAGAGGATCAGTTGCCTTGTGTTAGCTATAGGCTGTTGCTGTATCCCTGCAGGAATGAACCAACCCTATTCATGTGATGTGTAATATTTGGGGCAAAATTCACATGATTTGGCAGTGGACAGTCCCTGGTTCTGCAAGAAAGCATTGTGAAGTGGGTGCTACCTTTACATACCTGTTCAAAACCAGCAAGACGTTTAGGAACTTGTCCTAAATTTCTCCTGACCATGATAAATTGGTATATTTCGCACTTATTTTTACCCCCCTCTACTTTTGTGTTATGTTTTCTGTTGCTCACAACAGAAAACAAAAAACATAAAACAGAAAACATTTCTCTTCAAATCCTTCTTTGCTTTATTCCTTTGTGGAGAGACTCTTGTGTTGCTTTAATGGGGTCAGGATATTGGTCCAGTCTGAGTTACTTCAGTTCTAAAGGGGCCTTTAAGTGCCTTTAACAAAACAGCAATCTTGTCAAATTTGTGCAAACAGAGATGGCTCCCTTTAAAAGCTGTGTGCTATTATAGCTGGATGATTAAATGAGCCTGGAAATTGTAAGAGAAGATAATCTTGCTCTGCTCTGTCAATGTAAAAAAACTACTGAGCCTGTATCCTGTGTAGATTATTTGTTGGAGACTGAGTTGTTATTATCACTTAAAAGTCATGATGGCCCAGTGATTGCTTAAGCAAAAGGTGGCACATTCTTGATAGGAGAGAAATGTGATCCGTACTTGATATTCTGATTGAATGTAAATATTATTCATGGCATAGAGCTGAGTCCTCTTCCCTAGTGGTTTTATGGCTTGGGCTTCATTGGTCTTCTATTGCTGAGCTACATCATTTCCTAAATATATCATCTGTATTGGAAGCACTTAACAAGTTCTGGACTGACAGAGTGTATGGATCAGTGAAGCTGGAGACCATTTATCTTCTAAATTATCTAAACATATTCTTCCCACTGTGCCTACTTTGGTTGTTATGTTTGGGTCATAGCATATACTGTACAGGTCTCTTGGTATTTTTCTGAAAATACTTAATATTTTATGAGGTACCCTTAAGGAGGAGGAAGACATCAGAAAGACTCTCTCTGATTCCCTCTCTGTCTTGACAAGTACAGGAGTGGACTTCCACTGGCAGTTACAGACTTAGAGGGCAGGAAAGGGTCAGAGCTTATGTCCAAAATGCCAGGCTGATCTAGGCCTCGTGAAGATTACTGGTATGCTATTTGCAAAACTGACTCTTTCATAAGACCAAATTTATATGGAATGTCTTTGTGTGGCATTTCTAACCCCATTTCAGTTGCCATTTCATCACATACCCCTTGAAGGAGACACCATTACATCACAACTGGCCCATCTGAAAAAAAAGTACATTTTGTCCTGAAATACACTGAAAAAAGTGCTTATGAAAGGGATCAGCAACTCCCACCACACATTCCAAAGATGAATTTTGGACAGAGTTTCCATGGCCTGTGCCAGAACTAGGAGCTGGAAGCCATCATCAATGCCTCCCAGTTTTGGAGCCCACAGGCAGAGCTGAGAGTGACCACATAGAGGGAAACCAGAATATCCTTTAATGTTTATCTGGTGTTTCTGTTTTGTCTTTGCAGCTCAGGCAACTTCACAGCTCATGGCTGCTGCATCTACATCCCTGCCTTCATGGAGGCCTCGTAACTCTTTGCATAAATCATGTCAGGATGGGTTAGTTCCTCTTTGCAAAGCACCCTCTGAATGCTGAACAGTGCTTCCTTTTATCTGCACCTACTGGTACACACAGATCTCATATTTAAAGTCCTGTATGTGATGTGCCTGCCTTAACAGGGCTTTTTTTTTTTTTTTTTGTCTTCCAGGAACTGTGCTCAGCTCAGTCCATTAGGGTAATGCTCGTTCAGTGGAGTCACTTATGATTTACACTGGGGTAAGTGAGACTGGAATCTGGGCCTTGATCTTTTTAATGCAAATTCATCAATTCTGTTAGATAAAAGATGAAAGGAATCTATTACATTCTTCAGTCATCTCTTGAAACAAAATCATTTGATTGGTTCCAGGCAGTAAGAAGTCCCTATTCCTGCAGTTAGCTCCAGACATGAAACCTTGGGTTAGTGACCAAAACTCTTACTGGAGATATTTATTTTTCATGGATAGTGATTAATGATGAGTGTTAATAATGACAGAAGTGATTTCCAAGTTAAATTTTAAGAATGGAGAACTTAAGGTTAATATGTTCCTCTGGTGTTTGACTGAGCAGTATGTGTTTAAAGACACACACATTCTTTTACTTCAAAACCTTTTATTCTCCTTTTAAATCCACACCTTGATGTCGGTCTGACAGTGGTGCAAATGAGAAGGTGACAGAGGTCTCTCTGATGCAAAATCAAAGTGAATTCAGATGCACAGTGCAGATACTGGAGGAGTGTGAAGCACAGAGCACGTAAACATAACAAATAGCTGCACATGCAAAAGTATAGCAAGTGCCAAATGTCTACAATGCTGCAAATTAACTGCTATGACAGGAGATCTTGCAGTGGTGTTCTGAATGAGAAAGTAGAACTCGATTACAGAGATCATAAAATCACCCTCTCCCTTGATCTTCAGCTGCCTAAACCAGGAGAGGCAGAAAGAGCTGGCTCTGAACAATTTTTTATGGGTGACGGATATGGCACCGCTTTGTCCAGTAAAATTGCTGATTTACTAATAGTTAAAAAATAAATCCTTTGTGATGACACCAACCTCTCTAACCTGCTAAAGAAAGTGCAAACAGATGGGTATCTGTGTGACTGTGAGTGATGAAACCAGTCTGGAGAAATACCCACAGTGCCTGACGAGAACTAATATTGCAGCATGCAGGAACATCACCAGCATCCCCATTAGGATATATTCATTTTCTTTGTGCCAAGAATATGACCAATGCCACTGGGTGGTTTGATTTAATAGATCTGCCTCTTCCAGCAAAAAAGCTACAGATATTTTATACAAAAGTGAAATGTGCCCAGGGAAGCCTGGACAGATTTAAATTCTTTAGGCTTTCCTCTTTACTGCAATGCCAGCAGACTTAAGGGACTTTTGACCCTGCCAGTAAATTTTTAAATAAATGTAGGATACCTGCTTTATGGGTCTGAAAGGGACAGGAATAGCTTTTTGTTTCTGATAGGAGAATCTGGGTTTTTTTAAAAAATTCCCTTTGTAGGTGAAATTCCATACTGGCTTTTCCTCAAGACTGTTCTGATGTACTTCGAGAAAAATTGCAAGCAAGTCTGGTCAGTATAAAGTGGTACCAACTACAGATATAAGCCAGGTAAAATATGTAAGTGAGAACAGAATGAGGCCCTGAATTTTTAGAACAGATAAATGTAGCTCAGAAACTTATTTTTAGAGTTACATGGTTTGCAGTAAGTCAAGCATTTCAAGAGATGAATACCCAGCACATATCAATACTGAGGAAATGGTACTTTGTTGATTATAAATCAAAATTGAAGGACTTTTTGGGTGCAGCTCATCAAACACCGACTTAGAAAACAATTTTCTTCTGGAATATTTTTCTCCTTGGCAGCCTATGAAGGCATTGGGTAATTTTTGTGGTTTCAGTATGAAGAAATACTTATCCTTTAATCCTTAAATCACTGCAATTGAGTATAATTTCGTGTCAAAAGCAGCCAATAAAAGTACAAAATAGGGATTAGCAGGAGTTTTTTTAGATTAAAATTACTGGAGTTGGAAAGAAGTGGCACATAATCTCAGTACCTTCATGAGCACTGCAGCAAGCTGAAGAGGATTTGTTCTGTTTCATTTGAAGACTGATAGCATAAGTTACAAGGGAGAGAAGCTATTATTCCAACAGGGAGGATTTTCACAAAAAATCATAATCCACAACTGTACATAAATTTAATTGAGAGTTAATTCTTTTTTTGTCTGATATCTTTTAGTTATCTATGCTATACAATGCTTCTGCTTCTACTGGCAAAGCACTTGGGAAGGAAAGTTAAACCCATCATTTTGGCCATAAATTAGGACACTCACACAGCTGCAACAATTGCTTTCATTTCTAAGTATTAAAACAAATGAGTACTCTCATTTAACCTTGAGGCACAAGATTCTCATTGCTTGTATTGTGATATAATTCACAGGAGTGAATATAAGGTTCTGTTGGAACAAAAAAAATATAGTTCCTCTTTATTTCTTTCCTGAAGTGTTCAAGCTGGCATCATTTGCAGCATGAAGTCCTGGCTCAGTTTGCATATTCAAGAGAAAAATATAAAACAATCCCCCTGTCTCTGATACACAGCTCACTTTTGAAGGAAGCAGGTATTTGTTTCAGATCCTGATACCTGGGCTATTTCTTACATCTTTGCCTGGAGTTGTATATGACAGGTATGAATCACAGCAAATGGCAGCTTCCCTCTGCATTCCCCTTTCTAGAACACAGACAAATTTATTGGTTAATGTTTATATAAGCACAGTGTAAGTGTGCTTGATTTACTGTACCAATACCTGCAGCTGTAGAATGTCTGTTCTACTCAACAGCATTTAAAGGACCTTTGGGGTGCACAATGTGTATCCCATTATCCCATTAATGACAAGGCGCAGCTTTGGGCAATAACAGAAAAGTTATTTATATGCACAATGATTTCTTTTCTTCCTCAACCACTTTTACAGCTTCCCCAAGTTATAAAAGAGTCAATAGCTGGCTTAGTGATGCTGGCAGACTAAGTAATATTTTGTACATACTCATTGCTGGGGAGAGAAAAATGTTGAGTTTATTTTTGTGACCTTTAGATTCTGAGAACTGGCTAAAATCAATTTATAGTTCCAAGAGATTGGATGATACCTACAGTAAGCAGTAAAATTGCTTCCACTTTGATAAAGTGTGTTAAAATATAACACCAAGGTAACAATCATTGATTTGGATACAGAATGGGAAGTGAAGGGGGGTTGATCAAGTGTGGGAGGTCAGGGAACAATTTGACAGGTTTCAAGCCACTCTGTCTTGAATACTTAGGAGAAAGATTTCAAGGAATCCAACCTGGCAACTACTGTTATTAAGGAATAAACATGACTACTCCTGGCAGTGCAGTCTGTGCAGTAAAAAGGGGACAATCATCCAGACTGTCCCTAAAGAGCCATACATCGAATTATGGGAATATCATTGAGATAAAGCAAGATCAGAGCACAGTGGTTGCTCTGCCATTGCCACTTTGTGCTAGGGGTCAGGACCCAGCTTTTCTTTCACCACAGCAGAAGACCTCTTTTAATGAGGCCTTCTCTTCAGCCCTCAGAGATTAAAGGGAGCAGCTGATTTTCAGAACTCCCCAAGGAAGATTATGGCTCAGGCTATGAACAATACCATAGAAATTCTTTAATTATCTGCTGCCTTCAGCTGTTGGTATAGTTGTTCTTGCATGACACTTTGTTTATTATTGCCTTCACAGGTCACCCTGCAGAACAGATGCCTTGCAGCAGAAGAATTAGGAAAGAAGGAGGGCTGAGTGATACTGGCATGTGTCATGTTCTGATCTTACTGAGAAGGAAACGAGTCCTGCATTCCTGTGCCAGTGCTGTGGCAGAAATATAGACGTGGTGATTCATACCATTGAACGAGTCATGACATGAAGAATTTCCCCTAGTGGCAAAGGAGGTGGTTAATCTATTAGATTTCAACTCATGGAGCCAGGTATTCCTGAAATAAATCCTGCCAGCTGCTCCTCAGGTGCGAGTGACAGAACACAGCTACCAAATATGTGATTCCAGAGTGCAGTGTGTTGTAATGCCGCGCTCGCTCACACTCTCTCACAGCCTTTCTATGCAAAATGTTTTGAAAATCCTAAAAAACCAGAGAGTACCTGGTCTGGGGGCTTTGGTGCAGATTCTCCCATTTCCAAGGAGCCCTGGTGGGCAGCGGCCGCAGACGTACCCAACGTGAGGCGGCTTCCGGTCGAAGCACGGCGCTCCGGGGAAACACGGCCTGTTGGCACAGCTGGGCCTGTGTGACACAGGGCCTGCACGGCCAAAAACAAAGGAGTCCCATCATCGGATTAATAATTTATCAGATTTATCATATCTGAAATTTATCAGTGACTGCCCAAGCCCAGCTAAATCTTTATAACTGCTTTTATTCTTTTGAAGTCTAATTAACGCGAAATGTTCCCAAACCTTGAGCCAAACATGAGAATGTCCTGTAGGCACAGTGTAACAGAACAGCTGTTTCTCATTAAAGCAAGATTTATTAGTCCTCTAATTATATGTTTTCAAGTTTATTACTCGAAGTTGTTTGGCATTTATCATGTGAAATATAGAAACTGTAATTTTCAGCATAAGTGAAAGATTAACTGAGGGAGAAAAGGTAGTATTTGACCTCTTTTTGGTCTTTTATAATTGGAAGGTAATGATCAAACATTGCAGCACCTATACTCTACTTTTGAAATCACACTGTGAAGTACATATGTTTCTGATCTGGAAATCAGCCTTAATGTGTCAAACCTTGTATTACAGGAAACTTCTTTAATTATCCTTAGGACTAGGTGCAAAATTTAACACTCTGGTAGTATATAATATTTTACCATTTATGATGTCACCGAATAGCAAGTGTATATGAACTGCCTGTGAAGTATTTAATAGTGTCAAGACAGAGAACAGATGATGAATACAATCTTAATGATGATTGTAGATCATTTTTAATTGCTTCTAGTGAGGTCTCTATCATGATTCTCAAGTATTTTCTGCATTATTCTTGCACTTTATCTACAGTATCATAGATAATATACCTGCAGGAGGCATGTTCTGCTTAGGCCTGGTACAGATATTGAAAGAAATGAGGGTAAGGAAAATAAAACCCTTTTATTTTACATATGCCTCAACATAACAGATATGATCAATCTCAAATTTTTGCTGTCTGCTTTCACTGGAAAATCATTTAAAAATGCAACACTCATTACAGCAGGACCAGCCCAAGCATCGTGCAGGTGCAGACCCATGTCAGAGAGTGCTGCACCTCTGGGAAAAGCTACAGCCACAGGCAAGTTCATTCCTTGAGCTAATCTTCACTTATGCTTAAAACTCAGTAGCAATCCAGTGGCTGCCCATTAAATACTGAAATAAAACACCAGAAGCAGTTGGTCATGGCAAGCTGGCATAAGCTGCCACTTTTATCATCTTGCTTTCCACTGATCACTACAATTTGGAGTGGTTTTGTCCTACCTCAGAAGTGGTGTGATTTCTAAGTAAGTCTGACCACTCTGACTGTTATTGTTGTAATGCCTCCCTTCCATGTCAAATTGTTTAGCAGCAATCCACAGTCTGATGTATTAAGAGTTGTTTTTTCCTAACTCATTTTTTTTGTGTTATAAACAGCTAATTTGTATTTACTCTTAAGGTATTAAAATTAATGATTTCTGCATACATAAACTGCCCCAAATGAAAAAGATTTCATATCCCTGTATACCTACCGTGTCTATCACTTATGTTAAAATTCTTAATTACAGCAGAATCCTTTGCCTCTAAGGGTTGCAGTGGCTGCTTAACTTTAGTCCTGTTCAATTCACCTTTGCCATTGCTTAAAGCTTCTGTAAAGTCAGCAGCAAGCACAGCTGTGGAAAATATCACAGAGACAAGAAACAAGATGTTAGAGCTGAGCTGTGATTGATGATAAAAAGCCACAGCAACAGCAAATCAGGTGACCTGGCACAAGTTTACTCTGGAAACCAACAAGCAAATAAAGGCAGATCAAGGTGGGTCCAGCTGCTGACACCCAGCAAAGCTTCAACCAAGTATAGGAAAAATTATTATGCCCAAGCTTTCTGAACTTTGCTTGTCTGGGAATCTTAATATGCACTGTGGTCTTTCACTGGGCTCAGGGCACTTGGAAAGCCTCAGGTCAAGCAGTGTTTGACAGCACTGCTCCTTGGATGGGGATGCTACACCTCACCCTGGCAGCTGTGCTCTGCCTGAGTTTTTCCTCTCCTTGAAAGCCTCTCCTTCCCTCTGAAACTCTGGTGAGTGTATTTGTTCAGCCAGTTCAGCTGCCAGCTTAGTGTGTGTCAAAATACCTCTAAAAAGTGCATGTGGATGCAGTGAGGAGACTTTGAAAAATGTGATTTTCTGCATAATTTTAAGGTAATGAATTATGAGTAAAGTCTACATGGATTGTGCTGCAAGTTAAACAATTCTTGCCTTGGGTCTCTTGAATATTCTCTGCTCTTAATAGAGCCTGAAACTCTGACTCTTTATATATACATTAAACAATGCAATGAGCTGTTGCTCACTTTAGGAGCTATAGAACTACTTCTGTCCTCCTTCCCTCCTCCCCTTAATACTCACTTAAGCAAGGGAAGTATGAGCACGAATGTTAAGTCTCTGAATCAGAGCTAAAAATAATGATTTCTATCCTATCCTATCCTGGGTGAACAGGTAAACCTTCAGGTTTATTCCTTCTAATAAATGTGCATTTCAGAAACAGATTTTTTAATTAAAAAATGCAAAGTAAGAAATGCTATATTTTTCAAAAGCACATTATTTGGTGTCTCTTTCCTTTGTGGGTCAAATTAAGCACTAAAATATGCATTTGTGAAACAGATGCAAAATCACTTTGAAATAACCAGTGTGGCCAAATGATAGAGCACAGAAAACTTTATATACAGATGTTTGGCAATATGATTGAAGGGATGTTTGGTAAATCTGGCAAAGGCAGTGCTACTGGTGCCAGGGTCCTGCAGTTACCACTCAGTCTATGTACAATGGATTTTTTTTTTCCTTTCTGCAGTCAATATGAGCAAATGTTAATGGCTGCACAATAAATATCTGCATCTTTCACTTCTTGGATTTCTTTGGAAATACCAACAAACAAGTAAAAAAAGTCTTCAAGTGTTGATTTAGCTCCTTCTGGTTAAAACAAAAAAAAAATGTTTTGGAGAAGGCTTTTATCTATGTGACTGAAACAAGCAGAGTGTGTGTGAGTCACATCAAGTGCACTGGGAAGGTCTCAGAGCACAAAGTCACTGTAGGTTCCCCAATAAAGAGTTTGTTACTCTTAAAGCAAATATTGAGCAGTTCTAAAACTGTTCATGGCCCCTTTCTTCACCAGCTGGGATCTGAGGAATGACTTCATGCCAAGCATCTCTGGGCTGTGTCCTCTGATGAAAACACACCTTGGAAACAGAGGTGAAAGGATGGAAAGGATTGGCACATTGACCTTTCTCTTACTCTCCTACCAGCTGTCACCCAAAGCAGAATCAGCCCTGGAGGTGCTCCCAAATATTCACTCATGGATGTGTATTTAGGAGTGAAATAGTGGAGAACATGCAGAGTGTCCTTGGTAAATTATCTATCTGCAAATACTTTTTTTGTATGCTGTGGTGTTCATTCTCTACCAAAATGAACAATAGCAGAGCAATTTGCAAATATCCCCATTAATATAACATGACAATAGTCTGTTTTGTACATTTAAGGGTCTGTACTTGAGATGAGTGGCAAAACACTCGATTAGGGATAATAGGAGTAGAATTGATCCCATTTTCCCCTGCCCTCCCTCCCATCTATTAAAATAAATCATGTAAAACACTTACATTTGCAAATTTTACCATTTCCCTCCATCCCAATGGGGCAAATTCCACATGCATAAGATCCAAAGGTATTCATACAAGACACTCCAGGAAAACAAAGACTCTCTTCACATTCGTTCTTGTCTTCCTGACAAGTAAGCCCTGTGGCAAAGCAAGGGGGAAGTTAATAATCAGGAAAGGTTCCCTGTTTATAGTTCAGCTCAAATGTTGAGGCAGACAAAGGCTCACTTCTCAGCTGCAAACTCATTACAGGGTATGTCACTCATGTTCCAGCCAAATTCCCCACTGTCTCACTTAAACCTGCTTTTATCACATTGTTTATTACTGTAGTTATTGGCACCAGAAGTGCTGAATTTGAGACTCCTGCTCGTGGAAAGTTGTGCATGTTAAATAAAAATGCACATAAATGAAATTAATATTGCCCCTGTATTTCACATCTTTGCTGCTGCTTTGGTTGTCTTGTTAACGTGAGATCTTTGTCATTTACTGAAGGACCCCATGAATTTCACCATTTTGGCTTTAGGATATGAGGAGCCATGTACTGACTCAGTTGTACTTTCTCTGTGTACTGACTCTCTGTACTTTCATAACTGTGAACTAGTCTGTTAGAGCCTGGTAGAAGGCAAACCTTACAAAATTATCAGATTTTTAAAAACAAGCTACGTGTTTCTACTTAAAATCAAAATTTGAAGAAACATTCTGAAAGTGTCACTGAGCCACAGTACTGGTATTCACAGGATGGGATGCCACGGAATCTGAATCCAAAACAATATCATTTGACTATTGCTGATTTTACATCCCTCAAAAATCCCTTAAAGCAACTGATATTCAAATTCACAACTTTGAATGATTTAATGAATACCTATAGGAGAGGGTGCCCCAAAAGATAAAATTACTATCTGAACAGCAATGAGGCAAAGTAATGAGATATAATGTTGATTAAAACTCCTCCAGGCTTCAGGTGCTGCTGTCTCTGTGCAATTGGGCAAACTTGCTGGCTACAGGTGGTCACAGGATGTACAGGATGAGGGCAGTCACAAACTAGCCCAGACCACTTTTATTAAGGTACCCCCTTTATCCCTGTAGGAATACACAAGGAGACTGGGACAGCTTCTGGAGAATCCAGGGACATCCCCCAAGACATAGCACCAGGTACAGAAAGGTTTGATCCATGTCAGATGTCCAGCTTTATTGTGGCAAAAGGTGTAAAGATAAAGGAATCTTCTTTTTTTTCCTTCAAAAAAAAAAATTTGTCACAGAGGAATGAATTGCAGGATGATAAAAACAGAGCATTATTATTCATCTCCTATAATATAATCTCTCATTGCTTCAGCATTGCAGACAGCTTCCACTAGTCCTTTCAAGTTAAAATAGCATCTCAATGTAGGAAACTCAAATTGAAGTCTCTTTATAGATTGAGCTACCTAAAAAGCCACTGACATCACCTTCCCATGGCTGCTTCTTCTTGAGGAAAATAGAAGAGCAGCACAAAAGCCACACCCCTTTTCCTGTGCCATCTCAAGCTAATCTGTTATGGTTTTCATGCTTCATTTATTGAAACTGGACATCACACAGTGTTGCAGGGCTAGGCTTACCTTTTTCCTTCCCTTCTTAAATTTTGGCTGACTGTTTATATTTCACTATTCAATTATCACATTCCTGGTATCAGGCAGCTTTTTTCTGATGCTGATTTCTGCTGATGTATTGGGAAATTATTAGGCATCACACAAAAAATATTGAATAAGTAGCCCTCTGATTAGATTAGTAATTACTTTCTTTCTCTGAGTATCATACAAAGACTAAACATGCTGCCATAAACAGTGAGAGTAGGATCAAAGTTCCCAGTTTCAGTAACAACAGTCACTTGGTCCCTCTCATACTCTCCTTCTCACCTATAAATACTTTATTTTGATTCCAAATCAAATTGTCTTTCAAATCTCAAAGACAAGGGAATTAAAGAAATCAAAGGAAGACAGTAAGTAACAAGATAAATTGTAAACTTTGGCCACTTGGCTGATTTTTGTGATGTAAAGGTGAAACTATGCAAGCACTGTTTTTCACAAAGAGAGATTTGATTTTAAACAGTGCCTGACCAGTTTGGGCATAACAATAATCCTGATGAATCCAAGGAGAAATGTTTGCAAAGGCTGAAACTTGGCTGAATGATGCTGAAGAAGCAGCAGAAATGGACAGGAAACTGTCTGCACCAAGCAGTGTCAATTATTCTGTTTGCACGACCTCCTGTGCACTGTAGCACAGGGGAGTCTCAACTGTCTTGGCACTGCTACAGTACAAATAAAAATAATAGGAATAGAAGTTCATCAAGTTCCAAGGCTGAACCATCTGTTTGTGTGCCAGCTGTATTTCTCCATCCCTGCATGGGAAGTTGTTTGAGAAATAAAGTCCTTTTATGCCTCGATAGGAGCTGACCACCTACAGATGCAAAGAAAGATTTTTTTTGACTGTGTTCACATTAAGTTGACTCTAAAGGAATAGAAAAATCCCATTTAGGGTCTCTGTGGTTGTTAGAAACCATTAACAAATCCTGGGAGTTTCTTCAGTTTCCTGAAATATGAAATGAAATTATCGTTCCATCTTGCTCCCCATCCCACCTCCAACTTTGTACTAATCACTGGTAAATGGGGAAAGAAATAATGATTTCGTGATTGGGGTAGTTTTCAAGGAAGAGTTCTGCTCTCAGGTGGGTGATGTTCTTGCTTTCTGTGGCCAAAAGAATAAACAACAGGGATCCTTTTTATTTTGTTGACAAAGCAGATGAAAAATGAATGAACTTTGAACACTCGGGGATCCAGTAATAATTCTGGAGTTAACCTTCTCTCAGATTTTCTACTGGCTTATCTCCCTGCCTCGTTCCCATTCTTACATTTTACCCTCACACTGATGCACCTGAGTTGCTGCTTCCCTTGCAGGGGTGTTTGGGAAGCTCTCACAAGTTCACTTCTTGTTTCTACTGCCTGTTTGCTGTCATTTGTGAAGATTTGATGGTGAAGTGGTGCTGTCACTTGAGCTGCATAGCATTGCCTTCTCATTAGATTATTGATGGTTTTCTGGGGAATTGAGGCATAAACACAGCATCAAGAATGAGCTTTTATTGTTGTCACCAAACCTGCCCTGAAGTAAAATCATCTGCTTCCCAGCTGGCTTGCAGCTCCACTTGTTTATAATTTTTCACCTGCTATTAAAACTTTGAGATGTATTCCTTTTTCACTCAATCATATCTTATTTTACTTTTTTTTGTTGCTTGTGTTTTGGCATTTTGGGAAGAGCAGGGAAGAACAGCAAAACCCTTGCACTGTTATTTAACTTGCAAGAAGTAAAGGTGCAGGAAAATCGGTTTTTTCTCTGCCCATCAAGGTGCTGTGTGTCCAGTCAGCAGGTCCACTGAAGTGGACTCATGGAATTATATCGATTTTTATTCATTTAATCCAACTCCTTACAGGCAATCAAAACTTTTTTTCTCATTGTATATCTCCCTAAATTACACCATTAGAAGTTCCCAAATTTTCCTGTGCTCATAGGACTGTTCTTTCCAGGGGATTAAAGACATTCCGCATATGTTTGGCTGGCTTAGGGATTTTCATATTTTGATTAAACTTCTCTGTTGGAACTTAATTCTCCATGCTTAGGCTTGTGTGTTCTTGCCTCAGTGGAGTCTCTGGTGGCATAAAGACTTTGGCCAGCAGCAGGCTTTGGCCATTAGGTAGCATTACCTGGAGTCAAGATGGATTAGGTGTCACAGATCTTTTAGGCCATTTTTATGGACTTTGGAATGATTTTTATTTTTCATTTCTGCTGGAATTTTATAGAAATGAAATCTGGGCTTGCCGTCTCACATGACCAAAGCAATAAAGGTTTCAGGAGCTGCTGACAGGCAGGAAAGGTACCTTGCCCACTGAGTAAAATCTGTTCACTGCTTTTGTTCAAAAATGAGGGGTTTTCTGCATATATGCACAGTAAGCAGTAATAGTTATGTGCATTTGATGTTACTTCTACTTTATTTTTCAAACCTATAACACTGGCAGCAGCCAATCTTAAGGGTCTCAAGAATGTGAACAGAGCAGGGGGTTGAGTGATCATCTTTCTTCCCTTAATTTCTTAAAATCACATTTTGGCCAGCTGTTCTGGTTTTGGCATGGACAGAATTTTGAAACCAGGGCACCAATCTTGAAGAATTTCAAGGGTTAGATTTTGTTTCATTATCATGTCTGACAACTCACTGGGCTTGTGATTTTCTAATGCTTAAATTTAATGAAGCTTCAAGGGGGACTAAAGGACAATTTATTTTTCCGTGTTTTCCATATCTACTTCTTCCTAAACCTAAGAAACCTCATTTAATCCTAGTCCTTTCCTCAGCTTAAATAAGTGAAATCCTGTTGAGTGCAAAAGGGCCCTGAATCTTTGCCTTTTCTCACTTTCACTCAATCTTCTCCTAACCCATCTCAAGGATGGACAAATCCATGGGAAATGAGTAGGAAGCAACAGAGATATGGGAGGTTCACATCCTCCTTGAGAGATCATTTCAGGACAACAGAGCTTTAGGCAATTTTTCCTTATCATTAGTTAATGATGATATCATTAGATATCATTTTTCCTTATCATTTTATCATTTTTCCTTATCATTAGATCTTTAGACATCTCTCCATGTCTAATGCTAAGCCATGGCAGGAGAAGAGCAGGAGATTGCAGTCCATTTGGCAAATGTTAACTCAAAAACTCCTGTAGCACACTGCATTTAAACCAGAGGTGCAAACAGAGAGGTGTTACCTCCCAAACCAGGGGGGCATTTACAAAAGTAGCTCTCCACGCTGTCCACACAGGTTCCACTGCCACAGGGGCTTGATTTGCAGTCCCTGATGTCTTCCTGGCAGAATTCTCCATCAAAGCCATTTGGACACAAGCACAGGTATTCACCCAGGCCTGGAGGGTATTTAATATTGGTGACACACGTGCCACCACTGAGGCAGCTGCAGGGCTTCACTCCAACCTGGGGAAGGCAAAAGGGAATTGTGGTGAGATTCCTGTGAATAATCACAGCTGGGAGGTGTATTGTTACCCTTTAGGAAGGGAGAGATTTGTACTGCAAACATGTTATCCAGTATTATGGAAACTTATTTCTAACCAATTTCCTTTGTCTAGATAGATGGTCTTATATTCACTGTACTTATTTGTTTGACTGAGAGCTCGACTTCAAAGGCATTTCTTTTTTTCATCATTTAAGGGCACATTCTGACTTCTTATAAGAAAAAACCCCAACCTTATTTGCTATAACAGCAGATTTCAAATCGTATCTGAGGGCAGAATTTGTTCCTTATTCTTCAAAGAAGAAAGGAAAAATCTTTTCTCTTTGCCTGCCTGCCCACCTTCCTCTTTCACATTACAAATGGCTCCCAGGCAGGAACATGACTGTGGCATTCCTTATCTGGTCTCTCTCTTCAGGGAAGGGAGATCCATGGTTGTATTTTATGTATGTACAAGAACTGCATTTCTTCAGATTCAAAGCTCTGCATTATCTCCCCCAGATAACACAGGTCTAGTTTGAAATATTTCCATTAAAGCCATATCTAGGCTCCAGTTTCCCCTCTGCTGTGTGGGTTCAGCAGATTGGTATTTTGTGGTTTGAATGAGTAAAAATAGGAATCTCTGGGAATAAAAATTTTTTCTTCACAAAACTGTTATTATATCAAGAGTCTGCACCCTGCTTTATTAGCTCATCTGATCAGAGGATTAATGTTAGCCTATACAATAAAGACAAAGCCATGCACAAGCTCTGCCAAGAAACTTAGAGTGTGGAGTAATGACATAAGAGCAAGACATCCTCTAAAAATATCATTGAGAATGAGTTATAATCTCCCTTTTATAGCTAAAGCCTGGTCTTTTATGTTATATGCTCTTTTTGTGCAATCCAGATGCAGAATGTGAATTTTAAAGCAGATTAATGAACCATTAAAAGGCTCTGCAAGAATGTTCTTTCAAACAGCAATCAATAGCACTCTCTCTTGTTCCCTGTATATATAGTTTCTATGTTCTCAGAGATATTTATTCCATTAATTGATCATTATTGCTGCACTGGATATTATACACTTATGAGGAAATAGCTGAAGCCTTGCTTTTCAAGACAGTAACAAATTATTAGCTATGATGACAATTGCACAGTTGCGTTGACATGACAAACAGGTTTGTTTTGTTTTTCCATTAAAGTGTTCTTTCCCTTACCTCGATAGAGTATCTGCTCTGTGCATTGCACTCATCTGACACAGTGAATTCAAAGGTCTGTGTTTCTTCTGAGTCAACTTTCCAGAGGAGAAGGCCAGCAGGAGAGAGCCTGGCATCCCGTGGCCCAGCCTCCAAGACGAATAGCACAGCTGACCCTTCTGGATCCACTGCTATTAGCTGGTAAACAAAATTCTCACCAATAAATGTCAGCAGCTGGCTGGGGGGCGCCTGGAACACAGGAGGCAGGTTGTCTAAACAGCAAAAACAAAACCATGATTACATAAACTCCAGTTTCTCCCATGTAAAGATTCTCAGAGTGGGTCTTTGAAGGAATGCTCTCAAAGAAAACATACAGATCATACATAGAGGCTGATGGAGGAAGAGACTTGGGTGTTAGAGGCAGCAAATAACTTTACCAAAAGAACACCTTTTTCCTCTCCCCTTTTTTTTTTTGTGCCCTATGCTGAATTTTTGTCCCATCCTGAACTTTGATTAATTTTGATGTGCATATATCTGATATATGAGAGTAAAAAAATGCATGATTTCTATAACCTCCCCCTAGTCCAAATTCTTCCTAAAACTGGAATTAGTTATATTTCTGATACGTACATACATATTTAATCTAACTACCATGCATCCATTTAAACATAAGTAAAATAATTCTCAAAATGCTGAATGACAAATGAATTGGATGGGCAACTCAGAAGGAAAAATAAATTTTAACTCTTCCATTGAGTAGACTCTCCTGCCTTTACCCACGAGGAGCAATTAAATGAGCAGTTTGAGTGAATTCAGTTGGACATTTCATCAGGAACAAAGGTCTTTTCAGTGCCAGCAGAGGTAAATCAGTGATGCTGAGACTGTCCTTCCCCAGTGACAGTGGTGTGAATCATGTCACCATTGGCACTGTTATTTCTAGGGTTGTTGTTTACATTCAGTATTTCCTTAATGAAGATAAACCCCCCTAATTTTACAAGGCTATTTAACAGCAGAAGATGAATGCTACCTGAAGATACTTTCAGTGTACATAGGCAAGGAGGACAAGGTAGAGAAAATGATTACATTTTATAATTAGAAACCAAGGAAAGGTAGGATCAGATGAGTACCCTGAGGTGACAGCAGCTCTTTTCAGGGCCAGGAATTTCATCTCCATGTCCTAAGCCTCCTCAGTCTCAAGGCACCCTTCCTCTTTAGCCAGTAGTGCAAATTGACAGGTATTGATATTTAAAGGAATCTTCTCCCAGTGTAAATTGACCATAGTTATGTTTAACTTAAAGCACATTTCTAATACCAAGGATTAATTTCAAGCCATGCTCTAACATTATGAACTATATACGTGTTCTCATAAGGACTCCTTGCATTATGCCCATGGGAAATCATCATTAGGGGTTTTTTTGTGGTGCATATAATTTTTATCTAACTTTGCTTTCCATAGCATGGCTTAGATGATGCAATTATTTAAATATGTGTCTCCTTTATTGCTGCTGTGCTATGAGAGCTTTCTAAAATGCTTGTCCAGCAGATTGTCCTGGCATAACTGTTGAAAGCTTCCATCTATTCATTTACCTTTTATTTCCCAAACACTAAAGCCATGGAGCCCATAAAAGTTGTGCCCAAAGTAATCAATGAAATATTGATGCAGGGTATGCATTTATGGATAAACACAAAGGTGTTAACTGAATGGATGGTAAGTGGAAGTGGTAGGCACAAAATAACATAAAATCAGATGTTCTGAAAGGAGTCTGTGGAGGCGTGTTTCTAATCCTACAGAGATCTGCTTGCCATCCAGTAAATATATATATACACTCCCTGTTACTGCAGAACTTTCAAAGAAGTTTTCACACTTTTGAAACCAGGTCTGACAATCCCTTTCTTCTAAATATTTTTAAATTTTGACATCATTTAAAAGTGAACCATGATATGTTTCAGAGTTCCTGGATCACTTCTAGTTTTATAAATTTCAAAACTAATGCAGTTTTTACTTTTTATACTTTTTCCTGAATTTTAAAATTGAGCTCTCTTGGTATTAGTTATGAATCTGTCTCCTGACTCATGAGCTGATGAGGATCAGCTCATCCCTGAGGATGCTGCTGCTCTGGCCAACACAATGGAAGGCCAGGCTGGACGTGACTCTGAGCAGCCAGGTCTAGTGGGAGGTGTCCCTGCCCATGGCAGGGGGTGGGACAAGATGATCTTTGAGGCTCATTTCAAACCCTTCAAAACTTTCTATCTTTCTTTGATTCTATGACAGAAAGGAGGCAAGGTTTGTGAGTCACAGATAATATCCCTCATTGGACTTAAATATTTTTCTGGGGGAAAACACACAGCTTTCAAGTGTACAGGCTCTCTTTCAGATCTGACTCACCCTTAAGCATTTTAACTACTCATCCAAGTGACATCCAAATGGATTTTTTGTTGGCCAACTTTTGGGATGTTATAAAACCACAAACAAACAAAGCAGACTGGTTCTAAGACTCACACACCTTTCTGTAATGTGTTTGTGTTTACAAAGCCTAAAATGCAGAGAGACTCTTTCTAGAAGCACCACATGGATTTACATAAAAGCAGTAATATAATCTTTATATTGACCAGATGGAAACATGTAAGGGAGGAGATGGCTTGTGAGGATAATGCTGCTGGAAACACGGATTGTCTGTAAAGCATGGGGTGAGCAATGGTTGTTGTTTACACTGGGCATGTAGCCATGAAAAAACTATGATTTAGTCTTCATCCTTCAGGAGATGCCTCAAAAGGCAGCCTTCTCCATGACCCCTGCCTCGAGGGGCTGCACAATGAGCCTTTGGGTTCTGTGGCAGTGAAGGTAATGAGTGGCTGATCCCTATCACTTGGACTCCCTGCCAAGCCAAGCTCTGTTATGAGGCATTTCATAGGATTTGGCTCAGCAAAAGGAAGCAATTCTTCCAGACACCAAAAATATACACTAGTGTTTTAAAAACAGTATTTTCCCCAAATTGCCTCCTTAAAGATTAGTAGCTGCGAGATGCTGACAGAGATATTTAGGGTTCATCACCTTTAGCTGACAGGCTTGGGCACTGCATGGGACACTAGCATATCAAATTTTAATTTTCAGGCTTTTCTTTCATTTATTAATCTGAGATTTATCAGGTTTCAGACAGAGCAAGGTGCATAGTGCATGCAGTGGAGTCTGCATTTCTGATGTACCCAATGATTCCCACTGCAAACAGTCCATGTACACTGCACAGGATAGATTCAGGTTAGCTAAATGGAGGAACAATAAATTTAATAAAATGAGTTATAAATTCGCAGATAAATGCTTCTAAATTCCAGTCTTACTTTCATTAACAGACCAGGTGAACTTAGAAATGTCAGGTTCACAGAGAAGACAAGGGCTTGTAGGGCTTGACTCTCCTTCACCGTAGCAAAGTCCATCTATATTGCATGTATTTTCCTGCCAAAAAAAAAAGGAAATAAAAATGGGTGGGAGGTGAAGGCGATGAAAAGAAAGGAATAAGATAGATAAGAAATTAGCAATTAATAATTTCTGG
The DNA here is from genome assembly GCA_024734555.1 of Trochalopteron elliotii. Classification (NCBI taxonomy): domain Eukaryota; kingdom Metazoa; phylum Chordata; class Aves; order Passeriformes; family Leiothrichidae; genus Trochalopteron; species Trochalopteron elliotii. The sequence continues at coordinate 1,584,259 of JANPWX010000533.1, forward strand.
ATATAAGCAGAAATTTGTTTGTCTCTTGAAACAAGGAAACAGCAGCAATTTAAATGTTTTCTGCTTACAGTGAGGAAACTGTGGAAGTTTTCTAGTTCCAGCTTGGGGTCCTTGTAGCTTTGAATGTTTTAGCTTAGACAATGGGGTGTTGCTTTGTCATAGATGGATGATGGATGCAATACAATGTGACTTTTCCCACTTCCAAACTCCTGTGGTGTATGTGGCCATTATTCCCAGCTGTGACTGTTAATATGATGATTATCAGGTATCCATGAAAGGTGAGCTCCACAAGACTCACAAAACCCGAGACTAGACAAAAGCTTCATTTGAAATATTGGAATCCTGCTCTTCACCAACATTTGGAAAAGCAGTGCTATAAAAGCAGAATAAAGAAGTGCATTAGAATTTAGGCTCCCCTGAGGGAGCTGTAGGTAGGAGCTGAGAACATCCACCTTGGTGGTGCAGAACATCCCAAAAGACATTTGTGGGGTGGTGCTCTGTGGTCACAGCAGCCTTTGGGATGACCTGTTCCTCTCCCAGCTGGGGAGCCCCCAGGGCCAGAGAGGCTGTGGGGGTCCCACGTGGGTTGAAGGCACTTGAGTTATCTAAGAAGGGAACACAGAGACATAATTAACAGAAGTACTGAAAGATCTATCCCATGGGAAGGTCCTATGGAGGAGTTAGGCCTTGTAGCCAGAGTTGAGCTACACAGGCAGGTGGGGCTTTATCTGACCATGCAGATTCCCAGCAAAACACGGAATACTTCTGGGAACAAGGGGGATGTCCTTGCCACAGTGGTATAGCAGGACAGACAAGCTACCAAACACATTTTTCCTTTTCCTTTGTTTTTCTGAGACTGATATGTGTCCTGTCACTGGCCCTGTGTTTTCTGTCTACTGCTTTACTGGTGTCCCAAACTTCTTTTGCAAACTGCATTAGTCAATATTTTAAAGAATACCACTTTAGGGTAATGGGTAAGGTAGAGAAACAAAAAGCATTTTCATAATGACCATGACATGATAGAACATGACAGATCTCCAGCATTAAAACCTGGATGTTAATTAGATTTTATTGCATTGTTGTTTTCAAGGGATTGATGCTCTGATGAAAAAAAAAAAGAAATGCTGTTTTTTCTGATGTGATACAGTGTGGTAAGAATGGGCTTCGTAAAAGAACACAGAATGTGGAATGGGCTGATGTAAAATGTCCCCTAATTGAAACACCTTTTCTGAAAGCAATTTAGGTGTTGCAGAATAATGTAGAAGGGGAAATTAGACTGTGGTCTGATGCAATTGGAAGTCTGGTTCAAATATTCCCTTGAAGCATCTTAGAACAGAAATTACTATAATCCCTAGAGAACACCATATTGAGAGACCATATATATTTCTGAGTTTCAAAAACGTAAGAATAAGGAAAGTCTTTGACAAAAAAGCCCTCACCTTAACTTTAGGTGAAATTATTCTGACACAATTGTTTTAATCTGAAACAAAAGTGTTTTTGCTCTCAGTTGGGCTGTGTTGGGTTTCCCTGCCCTTATCTCTCTGAGGGCAGTGACAGAGGGACTTTGAGACATCCAGTCAGGGTCAAACTACCACATAGGCCTACAAAGTAAACCCTATTCATGCACTTGAAAAAAAAGTGAACTTTTTTTAAATTTTGGTAACTGGTATGTGCTTGCAATCAATGCAGGTTTTAAAAGTATATTTTCTCATTAGCATTAATGAGAACAGTGAGGCAAATGAGTTAAGATGTACCTGATTAATCTTCATTTTATAAAAAGGCAGACTGGTGGCCTCCTATTAATTCATACTTGCTTCAGGCAGGAAAGCAGGATCAGCACATTCAAATAGCCCACCTAATACCCTTCAAAATTTTTTTGAAGCCTCACTGCAAACCATATAATTTGCTTAATGCAGGTCTCTGGAAAAAAGAGAAGGGAAGATCTTTTTAAGGGATGTTACACCAATAATTCCACAGGAAAACAGAGGGTTATAGTGCTCTGCAGGCAGTTTCTAACATGTTGGCAGTTTAAACTGTAGCTCCAGACTTTTGGTTATGGTTTTGAAACTGTCAAAATACTATATGTTTGTACTTAGCACTGTTTAATGCAAGCAAGAATGGTTTATGTCCTCTCAAGGGTGTTCTCACATGACAAAAACTGTATAACATGCATCTTTGTGTGCCTCTTGCTAAGGCAGAAAATGGGAATAGAAATGATATACCCTCACCGAGCAGGCTGGGAGAGGGAAAATAGCAGAGACACTTCAGAAGTGAAGTTAAGCCTCTCAGGGCAGGCTCCTCACTCTTATTTACTCCCACTAACAGCTGCAAAGGATAAATATTGCCAGCCATGGGCTTTCCTGAGATGTTTGCATCAGGAAGGCCCATCATAAAGCATGCTCTATCAGGTGTTCATACCCCACGTAAATATGAAAAAGAAATAAAATATCGCAGACACGAGGCTGTGAAAGGGAGCAGCAAAGTGTTGGGCTGTGCAGCCGATCTGTGAAATAGGTTTTCCCCTTCCAGAGCAGTTATTACACACAGCACATCAGAGGGAGGGAGAGAGGGCTGAGGAAGAGATGAACGATCCGTATTAAACCTTTATGATCTTTAAATTACCTTTAATTTACAAAGTCCGGTCGGGTGGAATTGGCAGACCTGGCAGACCGCGTCGTACAGGGTCAGCACTCTGGAATTACTGTACTGGAAGCCATCGTTAGTGATCTAAATGATACAAAAATCATCTTTATAAGTAATAATGTTCCATATGGAGACTGTCTGCTCATTGTGGAGCACATACCACTGCCCCCTTGAACTGGATGTGTGCCAGCAAGATAAATTAAACCACTTGTGAGTGGCTCTGCGAGCTAACAAATTGCTTAATGCTCCAAACTGGAAACTCTTCATTAATAACCAAAAGATCTTTTGGCTCAGCTGGCATTCAGCTTTCTGATTGCTATGAGGTTTTATCCTGAAGGTTCTTTTTTTTTTTTGATACCCTTATGAAAGCTGTACTCAAGTACTACAAGGGGGATTTCAAGGAGTTGTGAAACACAATTAACATTTTTGGCTGGAACTCGGAACAACTTTGTTACTAATAGCAAATCACTAAGTAAAATCCTTGGCCTGAAAGTGGAAAAAAAAAAAAAGAATGTATATTATATAAGTGTATTACGTGTATTATTTGAAATAAACCTTATAAAATATGCAAGGGTGGACAATATGAGAGAGAAACAGTCTCATTTCTGGGGAAGGTATGTTAGAGCAGTTACCTGTCCCAGCTAAAAATGGGTACATGTGGGTAATTCAGAAAGCCTGGAACATGGTCTTTTTTATATAAGTATGCCTACGAAATACAGAAGAGTTGAGTAAATTTATATTTTAATTTTTCCACAGTAAAAATGAAAAGCTACCAGAGATGTGTGGATAAGTGATTAGCTTTTGAGAATGATTTATGAGACGCCTTGAGTGGTGTGAACCTTAAAGAGCACCCCAAAACCCTGGGGAAGGCCATGCTGTAGACACTGATGAGAAAAAGCAGGAAAGCAAAGCCCTTTTGTCAGGTATTTTTCAGGTTTTGTCTTCTCACAGTCAAAACAAAGCTGTTGTTTAGCAAATCTAACAGGGTTTGCTTTGGATTCATCAAGTACCCCTGCTTTTTCTTGCTATTAAAAAAAAATCCCCGGCCCTCCTCCATCTCTCCTGAGACCACAAAGCTGAAACATCCTCAGTCCTTTCATGGGGGATTTTTACAAGATTGAGGCCATAAAGTTTTTGATCAATCAATAAACTCTTTCAGTTCCCAGAAAGAATGTTAAATTAAATTGAACACGGATAAACAGAAGTATACAGAGAGCAAAAAATACCTAGTTTCATAAAAAGCAGCAATTATCACGAACTGGTTGGAAGTTCATGGAAGATAATAGAGCAGATTCTCCCACAATGTCACATGGGATGGTTCTCAGCTCAAAATGCACTGTGAGCTGAGTGTTTGTGTCTGCAGGAACCACCACAAGGAGAGGAACAGGCAGTATTCATGGATATTCACATTTTCAGCTTGTGGAAGTGAAACAGTTTCTTTGGAGATATAAACTGATTAAAAAAATCAGTAAAATTCATTGATCTACTAGAATTCATTGACTGTTCACATATTAGACTATAGTGTGTTGTGCTACAGGTAAAAATGCTTTTAAAAGAAATAAATAATTTCTCCTGCAGTTTGAGAGAAAACTGAAACAGGCAACCCCCCTGTAGTCCTGCTCTTCACTGAAAGACTCTGGCAGCAAGACTTCCATTAAGAATTTATTTTTTCTAATGCAATTTAAATTTAATTTAATTTAATTATTTTACCAGAGTGTACAATGTTGTCTCAATAATGGTGCACTAATAATGGGTGAAAAAATGTCTAGACAGAGGAAAATATAAAAAGCTGTAAAATTGCACTAATTGTTCTGTCTGAAGTGAGCATTGTGAGTGAAATGTAACTCCTGTAATTTGATTATTTTTTTCATCTGCACTTTTTTCTACATTCTATTATAAACATTCCTTTTGGTCTCTTTTTAGAATTGGGCTGGTTTATAGCAATTTTAATTGCTTTTTCATCAGTCATCTTAGTCATGTGGAACAAATATTTTGATGAGAACTAAGCTGAGCAAACCTTAAATTTGTTTGGACCTTAAGAGGCAAAAACCCACTTAGAGTTGAGCCTTGTTTGCTTGGGCATAGGTAGCATCTGGAAAGAAGGAGCTGCTTCTGCATAAATGCAAAGGATAATCAGGAACTCTGTTGCATCTGCCTCAGGTTTTTCATCCACCATGAAATGATCTTGGCTATTGGCATCACTCTACATAGACTTTGTATGAAACTTTCTAAAAAAAAAAAATGAAAGGTGTAAAACTGTGGCGAGTTCAAATTCAGTTTTTGCTTTGCTGAATTTTCTGTGATTTTTTTCTATTCTAGACAAATACAGCAACAACAACTTAATGAAAAGGATGAGAGCTGCTTCCCAAATTAGATAAGTGCCTGCCAAGATCTTTCACCTCTTCACCCAGGCATCTGCCTGGACAGCTCAAGTCATCTGCTGCCCAAGCATGGATTTGTATTTTGATATCTCAATTAATTATGCCAAAGACCCTGGTGTAGCCACATGTACTTTCTTATCTGCGTTCAGCAGCATGTCATGGAAACAATGGGCAAAATCTGAAACATGAATACAAGAGGAGATTAAATGAAAGAGCACTGAGAAGAGCTCCTGCTCCCCCAATGCTGGTAGTGAAAAAAAGCTGTAGTGAATTTTTTCTGATTCCTTTGAAAGTTGATTTGGGAAGGGGGAGAGATTCTGAAAATATTGAACAGTGACATTTCCAGAAATAATTTTGTTGACCTTTGGCTCTGAAAAATCCTTTAGCTATATTTTGAAAAGCAGATACATAGATGCATGAACCAGATCATCAATAAGTCTTATGAGCTGCAATAAGTCTTAAGAGGAATTTTCTGGAACATGAATTTTTGAACACCTGTGGAATTAATTGAAAGTAATTTTTTATCTTGAAAAGCTCTATGATTTTGTACCCTGTGCTGCCACGTAAGGCCAGCTGCCTTTGAAACTGAGCACTGGGCTCTGCCTTCCCAATTTGTTCATCAAAAGATCCACAGGACTACCAGATCCACGTGCAGACTGAGATGATTTAATTGAGCTTTCACTGCACAGCCGTCAGCCTGGTTCCTCTGCAGGGTTTGAAGGAGAGCGAAAGGGCAGAAATCTTACAGGTGCAGAACTTTTCTGGAGCTTTAGTGCATGGAAAGAGTTTTTGTAGCTGTTTTTGAGGGGAAAGAATAAGAAAAATTGTACAGACCTCCTCAGGGCTGAAAGGAAGCACTTGAACACAATCAGAGTTGTAATAGACCTGTGTTGTGAGGGCGCTGTCCTGGGAGCACTGGAGAAACCTTCCTGTGCACATACCAAGATTTTAGCTGTCCTCTGGGGCCAGGAACACCCAGGGTGTCTCCCTCTCAGATCCTTCCACCATGAGGCAGCATTTTATCTCATAGCTGGCAGAGTCCAATAAAGTTTTTGAGAAATTTTGGAGCCCTGAGCAGAGGACCTTCCCTCCTGCTTCGGCCCTGGTGTGTGACAAGGAAGGTCCAAGGTCCACCCCAGCAGCAAACAGTCAGGCTCTGCACCCACAGGGTTTTACCCTAATGTCCTAAACTCCCAAATCCTTATATTTTTAAAATAAATGACTGCCTAGAAGACTTGCCCTGCCAAAATTTTTCTGTTTCCCCCAGGCCAGTGGCAGCACGTGTCCCCAGCTGAGGTGCAGGACAGGCAGTAACACTGTGGTGAGTGTTTTACGTGTTTCATTTTGCATGATGCAATTTTCAGAGCACATCTGCAGTCTCCCTACAATGGCAATACATTCTTCTCAGCTTCAGAGCCTTTAAAAGATCTCAGTCTTGGAAAAAAATAACTGATCTGCAGAAAATAACCATCCAGGTTATTTGTGTGGGAGTGAGAGCAAGGGCAGCAGGCACGCAGGGTTGGGAAGGCACTGGTTTCCTGGGGATGTTTAGAAGATAGGTACCATTTTGTTAAAAAAAAGGGGCTAAAACTGTGACAGAGAACCCAGAACAAGCACATACTGCACATGCTTCTTCCTGCAGCCATTCAGACCATGACTATGACTGTGACATCCCAGCTCAAGCCAGCCCAGGAGCCAGCCCCTGCACTGCTCACACATCCAGGGAGTCAAAGCTCTCTGACACTTGCTGTCTCATCAGGAGTTTGAGCTGGGGTTTTCAGAAATGGAATACTAATGATTAACAATTGATCACCACAACAACATCAATCTCAGGTGATTACCTCTAGAAGTGGTTGTAATTTGCCCTTTTGGATTGTCCACAGAGACACCTGGGTTTAGGTCATTGTTTTGGTTTGTGGGGTATTTTTTTTCTCTCCATCATATTAGTGTGAGTATTTCTACAGGAAATTTTCATTTCTGAAAGGAAGCAAACTGTGCTTTGCATTTTAATTTACCATGACAACTGATTCTGTCTTTCTAAAACGTTTCTTAGAAACATAATAGAATTCCTACTTTCACTTGCCATCTTGCGAACGGCTTGTCACCAGCCACGAAGTGCAGAGCCTCTGTGATGGTCAGGAGTGGGATCTGGCAGTCAACAGCCTCAGAGCTCAGAAAATCTGCTTTTGTGCTTTCTTGTTCTCCTGATATCCATTTGCCATCGAGATGCTACAGTAAAGTAGAGAGAGAGTGCAGAAACTGAAGGCTCATCAAGAGATTCCTGTTGTCAATACATGTTTATATTTCTGATCAATAATATAAGGCATTCCTAGGTGGTTTATTTAAAAGGAAACATGCTGTTACTATAGCTACAGTAAAGGGGAAGCCATGCTTAGCTAGGCATGCAGGTGGTCCATTGATTTAGCAAGTGCTGTGGTCTGCTCTTGGGATGAGCAGCTGGGATGAGATAGGGTGATGTAATCGAGTAACTTTGTGTTTCCTCNAAAATACATCTGCTGACCCAGGTAAGAGGGGTAAAATACATCTGCTGACCAAGGTAAGGGGAGGAATACATCTGCTGACCCAGGTAAAGGGGGTTATACATCTGCTGACCCAGGTAAGAGGGGGAATACATCTGCTGACCCAGGCAACAGGATGGGAGCACAACTGAGAGGACAAGGCCTCATCCCATGGCATAGAGAAACATGGGAAGAAGAGATGACCATGCCACCAGGATCCTTGTTAAAAAGCAGGGTAAAAACCAGTCCTATGTTTTTTTTTTTTTTTTTTTAATTAATTTTTCTCCCCCTAAAGTTTTGGCAGCAGTAAAAGGGTCCTCAAAGTAAAGCTTCCTGTGAGGCTTAAATCATTAATGATAGCACTCAGCTCTGCACTGTGTCAGCACAAAGGTCATGAACCAGCTAAGTTTCACTTAAATCCTGCATTGAGGCCTTAAGTAGAGCTTAAGTGATGTACAGCCTGTGCTGGCCTCCTTACAAGGCTAACTTTCACCCACTACTTTTTAAAAATGTTTTATGGTTCTCAGGTAAAGTTTAATTTGGGTTCTACTGCACTTTGGATATTCACCTTTTAAAATTGCTCATTGCTTTCACATTACTTCTACAGAGGAAAATTGCAAGTCCATTGGATGTCAGAATTCACATCTTTAATTAAGAAAAATTATAATGTGGTAGATATTTGCACCAGCTCTTGGGTAGCACAACACTCAGAATGGCTCCAATATCATACATCAATAATAGCAGTCAGTCGGGATCATGGTTACATATTTTCATTTATACTGTTTGTAGATCTAGTGGTCAGGTGAAGCCTCTACGATGACAAGTAGCACAAAGCAGGACATTTTCTTCTTGTCTCTTGAACAACACTTAGTAGCAGGGGCATGACCAGGACCCCTGGGAGGGATGCTGCTCACCAGAAGAGTGGAGCCCCAGTTGTTATCCCTGCTGAGCTTCCTCTTCCCTGTCCCATCACCACTGCTCTGGCAAAGCAATATTGCCCATCAATTTTCTCTGAGCTGTAGCTCGGCTAAAACAGCAGCTCTCCATCACCTAATATTTTAATGGCACCTTAGCTCAGCTCTGATTTGAGGGGCAAAATGCCCTGAGTAGAGCTGATAATCTTCCCCAGCATCTCACTGTTCCTTTAGGGCTCTGCCATTTGGGCTGTAATTAGGAAAAATGCTGTTTAAACACTGCCATCCCACCAGATTGCAGCCTGTAACAACAGAGCTGCATGACTCGTGTTTTTCCAGAGAAAAGAAGGAAGGAAAGCAACATAACCATGAAACATAATGAAAAGACTTTTTTTTCCCTGCACTTCTGAAGTGCTTTAAGCTTTTCTTTCATTTTTTTAATTGATTTTATTGCAGCAGTATTACCAACACTGCTGGACACTTTGCAATATTTACAAGAAGAGAAATATTTTACAGCTTATCAGCTTTCATCAGTTACTGGTGGATTCCTGCAATGTACAAAACTATTAGTCAGATGTGGTGACTGGTTTTGATAAATTGCCTTCTTCTGTGGTTAGTGCATAAAATTAAGAAAAAAAAAGCTTCATTATGTTTTTCATGAGATTTTAATAGTTAGCCCCACTAGTACTGAGGTAGCTTGAATTGCATTAATGTTTTCATTAGCACTGCAGATTTTCAGGCTTCTGTGGGTGAAGTAGAATCTCAGAGCCTGGGAAGGAGTGAGGCACAGGAAGGTGCTCCTGCAGCCCTTCCTGTTCCATGAAAGCACTCTCAGCTCAGTTGCTTGTTCATTAAACCCCTGCACTTTCCCAAGGGTTTCCTTACATCCTTATGGTCACACTCCAGGGTCAGGGTCAGGGCAAGATTACCCAGCCCCAGGGCTTTGCCCAGTGACTTACAGTATCAGCTCAGCATTTTGTATTTATTTCTCTCAAACTGTTCTGTACACACTTATCAAGTTTAGCCCCAGCCAGGAGCTGAATATCACACAGGCACTCGCTCACTGCTCCTCCTGGCAGGACCAGGGAGATAATCAAAAGAGAGACACTGAGAAAATGTGTGAGTTAAGGGCAGCTTAGTGGGAGAGAAAAGGAAGAAAATACAGTAATGATAATAATCATGATAAAATATTTAGAATATACAATTGATGCACAATGCAATTGCTCACCACTTGCCAAGAGTTGCCCAGCCAGTACCTGAGTAGTGATCCCCAGCCACCTTTCTCCCCAGTTTTTGTACTGAGAGTGATGCCACATGGAATGGGATATCCTTTTGGTCAGTGGGGGTCAGCTGTTCTGTTGGTGTCCCCTCCCAGCTCTCTGTGCATCCTCAGACTACTCACTGGTAGGGCAAGAGAACCTGGAAAATCCTTTCCTTAATATAAACACTACTTGGCAACAACTGAAAACATCAGTGTCTCACCAACTTGAAGTCTGATGGAAAATAAAAGTAATTATAATGTCTCTTTTTAAAAGAAATAGATACTAGAGTTCAGCCTTTAAACCTCAGTATAGGCAGTACATTAATATTGACAAGGATGGTTATTTTTATCTGTTTTTTAAAATGAGCTGTCAGATGTAATGGGGGTAGGAATTTTAGGCATTTGGTTTTAATGCAGTTTTCTGTCTTCCCCTCTGCCTTCTAGTGTTGTTGCATATTGGCCAGTTTCAACCAAACAGGGGAAGTGAAATTTCCATGCCATTGGCTTTGGAAAAGTCTCCTGGCAGTGATCAGCTGGGCAGTCAAACATCCAGAGCCTGTTCTTGCTGGGGGTACAGGGATGGAGGTGTGGTTCATTGCTCCGTGGTAGTGGAGGGGTGGTTGATAAATCCAGAGGTGCTGACATCAGAAGGAAATATTGGAGAGCCTGAAAAACCTCAGCAAAAGAGCTGCAAGAAGTTCAGCTAAAGACTGGAGGGAAGAAGGACAGGAGCAATAAAAAGAGCTGGGAAACATCACAAAGGTGAGAGTGAGGACAAAAGGGCAGATATGCAGAGAAAGCAGAGATTGTGGAGACCTGGGTGGATTTCTGATGTCTGTAGAAGGGCAAGTTAGAGAGGACAGAAATCTGTAGGTAATCATGCAGTTCCTGGAAGCAGCTTGTAAAAAGTATGATATATTTGAACATTAATAATTTATGTTTAGGGAGTGTGAATGTCAAAATACAACAAAATCCAGGGCAGAACATCCTCCTTCTTTTCTCTGTATGGCCTATAGGCCAAAAATGTCCTTTGACTTTTACTAGTAGATTAAAAACTGAAGCTCAGGGTGGCACCTGGGGCTCAGAGGTGTGACAGGGTGCAGCAGTTATGGAGGAGGATTTAAGGAGCTGTGAGTTCACATTCACTGGTTCAGGCATGGGCATACCACTGCATTTCCAGTGCCCAGGCTGTACATACAGCAAGTAAATGCAAAAAAATCCATTTTTCACCTGACAAAATGTTGCATTGGGACAATGATGAACAGCAGGAAATGCTGGGGAAAAAATGTAAAAAAATCTTGTGTTTTAATGAAACTGTCTTGAGATAAAATGGAGAGAAGCATCTGGAGTTGAAGGTGGAAATCTCAAAGGCCTCCAGACCTCAGGTGACAAAATAAGGGATCTGCCCACTTTGGTTGCCCCCTTCTCCTCCCATCTCCAGTAGGAATTTCCAGAAAAGAACAGTAAATTCAGAGTTGCTGATGGTGTGGTTTAGTTCTGTAATGATTTACATTAATTAAACCTGACAAGGAGCACAGCTTAAATAATATACTGAACCCCCCTCCCCCATATAAATACATGGTTGGTTTTACAGGTATTTTTTGCAGTGTATTATGTAAATAATATGCACAGTTGTAGAAGTGAAATGAAGACAATTGACACAAAATCAAGAATATTGTAAAACTACACATATTGAAGTCTTACTGATGGATTGAAATGGTTCATGTTGGATTTACACATTTGATTAGAAAAGTATTGTACCACAAATAAACTTTCCTCATGCTGTGTTTGAAAACTACGCATGAGGCTTTGGGCTGGAGCAGCAGACCTGAAATTGAAACCAGCAAGAATTTTGTTTCAATAAAGAGAAGAAAGGAACTGCCCTGCTTTTCTTAAAGGGGATGATAAATAAGCAATCTAAGCCATGAAAAGCAAATCAAGAACCAGATCATAAGTGCTGGGTTGGGTTAAATCTTTGCTGAAGTGCAAAAGTAGATGGCCCATGATGCCCAGTTGCCCTTCCTTGGAATCAGATAGCTGATTGAACAATTTTCCATGCCAGAGCTTGCTGGTGTGGATGTGAACCTCCAGCTACCACAGGTATGAGGGTTCTGCATCAGAGCAAATTGATGCATAATTATCTCTACATCTTGGACAGAGCAAATCTGAGTCTGCTTCCATTCAAATGTTTGCACAAATATGTATTTATTTTGTATATAATGTTATTATGGTAATTATAGACATAATCATCAAATGCATTATCCTGGAACTTGTGCTATCCATGACACAAAGCTGTTTTGATGATCCTCTCTAACAAAAAATTATCAGCAGCCATATGTTCTTTGACAAAGTCTTGCACAAATGTGACCTCTGTGGCTTCTAAATGAAAACTGTGTTTTTTCCTTCTTCCAAACCCAGGTCTCAGAGGACCAGAGCAGCTGAAGGAGCTGAGGGTGTTTAGTCTGGAGAAAAGGATGCTCATGGGGACCATCTCTCTACAACTCCCAGGAAGGAAGTTGTGGTAAGGTGTGGGTTGGTCTCTTCTCCCATCTAGCAAGTGACAGGACAAGAGAAAAGGGACTCAAATTGCAGCAGTGGAGGTTTAGATGGAATATTATGAAAACTTTCTGCACTGAAAGGGTGGTCAAGCACTGGAATGGGTTTCTCAGGGAAGTGGTGGAGTCACCATCCCTGGGGGTATTTAAAAGCTGTGTAGATGTGGCCCTTGGGGACATGGTTTAGTGCCGGGCTTGGCATTGCTGGGTTAACTGTTGGACTCACCGACCTTAGGGACTTCTTCCAAGCTAAACATCTCTGTTTCCACAGTACCAAACTCTAAATCAATGACCTTTTGCTGGCATGGAGTGAATCTGGTTTTCTGCTGTGAGGGTCTCTGGTATCCAGTATGGATTGCAGAAACCAGCCCAGAGAGAGTGTGGGGAAAAAGCATTTTGCAAGAAATCCCTGCATGTGAGAAATGGCCTGGCTCAATTTCACACTGAAATCATCCATGTGCTTCAACAATATGGTAGATTATTTTTTGCTTTAGAAATCTCACTATGACATTTTAGGTTTATTTAATCCTTCTATTTTTAAAAGGCTTGCTAGCAATGTACTTCAGCAATAGAAAAGAAGACGATTGCGCTGTTGACTACAGAACATTTTTTCTTTTCCAGATGGCCTGGAGAGTGACCTCATGTAAGGTTCTGGTTGTGCATTCATGGTGCTCACTGGCACACCAAAGCAGCTCTCAGTTTTTTGTTCCTGAATGGGACTTTAAAGCAGAACCCTTGACAGCATCTTGAGGCTTCCTCTGAGTGAGTGCAGTGATGCCATGAAAAGGCATCATCATGGTGTCATCTTGGTCCTTATGTCCACTCTAGTGCCAAATTAGTTTGTTTCAGTAATTTTCTCATGTTTAGTGTTACTGGATTAGATTAAATCTGGTTATTACACTCAGGGTTTTGTTCACAATTTGTTGAATGTTCTATATCTGGTGGATTGTGGGCTCTTCACACAATATAAAATATCATGAAAAGGCCTTAAAGGTTTGCTCTGAATTTTTAGCTTTGGTCAAATTAAAACAGACCTTTGAGTGGTTTTCAAGTTTTAATTCTAGTTTATAAACTCTAGTGAATTTGTTATTTATCTTGTACGTGCATTGTGAGTATTAGGAGAAGGAGGTTGTTTTTTCAGGGCTTTTTGTTTTCTTTTGGATTTAACAAGATTTAAGGCTGAAAATTCCTGTGGTACCTGTAAGCAACCTGATGTAAAGAAGTTATAGGTGTGCTTCTGGGGTGTCTGGCTTTGGTCAGTTTGAATCAGACCTATAATTGTTTAAACTTTTCTAGCAATTTAATTCTATGTTCTTTGGAAAATGGTTTTGTTTAGCTACATGTTTCACTGGACTGTTTTCACTGCTCTGCATTAAAGCAAATAAACTAATCTGCAGAAAAGACTAATCTCCCTGATCTGGTTTGCAGGGAATAGTATGGATCACTGAGCATGCAACCTTCCATGCCCCTTATCACAAGGATTTGATATCCTTTTAAAATTCATTTTCTATTGACTTTGTAACTATAAAGCTAATAGTCCTCTTCCTGCTCAGCCAGGTCTGTGCCTCAAATGGAAAGAACTGGGGCTTAAAACAGTAGATTAAAGCTGGTATTGATGTTTGCCTTTTCAGATGCTTGTTTATTGCATCTGCTCCAGCAAAAACTAAAGTAAAACTGCTATGAAAAGAAGAAAGGCTTCAAAACCAGCAAGAAGCTCCCAATCCCTGAGAGTTGCCCACAAATATGTTTGATGTGACTGAGGAAAATATTTCTCTGAGCAGAGTATGTGGGTGTCAGTGAGGATGCATCAGTGGTAGTTGAAGTTCATGGTTTTTTCTCTTTTGATTCTAAACTATTTTTCTTTTGTAAATTTTGTAGTTCTTACTAAAACTTTTGTGGCTGGAGGTGTTCATTCCTCTAAAAGAACAAGAATGCTATTTTCAAAAAGTGACAAGTCTTGTGTTCAAAAATTGCTGTTTTGACAAGTAATCTCAAAGCTTGATATTTAATCATTATACCTTTTTAAATTATGTTTGCTAATACTGGCTCTGTTTTTAGCCCGAGAAGAATGTATCTGTGCAAATTTTTATGGCCCAGACCTGAAGATACTGTAGAATAATTTTCATTATATAGGATGCTCCAAGTCCCATCTAACCTGGCCCTGAAAACTTCCAGGGATGGGAGATCCACAGTTTTTCTGGGCAACCTGTGCCAGGGCCTCAGTGATGACGAGGACCACTCCTCTGTAGATGGCTGGGAGAAGGAAAGTGTGTTTTTTAAATAAACATTTAAAAGATATTTTCCCCAGTTTTCTTTCACTATTAAATCATAAATTGCTTTAACTAAGAAAAAGCTAACTGAACACAATGTAATCTTGAATTGCATAATATGTATCTTCATATTTATTCTTTATCTACTTTCCAATATTATTTGGTAAGCTGAGAGAAAAAAAAAATAATAGTAAGTGAAGATAACAGGTCTCAAAAGAAAAGTTTCCATTTTTCATTTCAAAAGAGCCTCTTTTATGGTGTACTGATATCTTAGTGAGAATTCTTTAATGTCAGGTTAAAGGAAATAAGAATATATCCCTAATATCTTTAAGCCCAGTGTAAAGAACACAATCCCAGTGGGATGGGAGCTGTGTATTAAAGTGTGGTTTATGCTGCAATGGTACATAGAGATCTGCTTGAAATGTTCCCTGCCTTGCAGAATTCTTTACTGAAGAAAAATGTATTTGATAGAAACAGATGCCCCAGCTTCTAAACTTTAGTACAAGAATGCTGCCTCACACCCATCAGTTACCAAGTGAACCTGCACACACGAGAGGGAATGGAGAGGTTACAGGCAGTGGAAAGTTCAAACCTCCCTCAGTTGAATAGACAGGAAAATTCAACGTTGTGGAATGTAAAAGTCAACAATTAGTAAGAGAAAAAGAGAAAAAGAAAAGAACATTTGTGAAAAGAGACCTGATTTTTGTCTTGATAGTGTAACTCCATCAAAGTGATAGGAACTGTGACTTTGTTAATACTATGTCCACCAAAGTCAATGGAATTGTTGAAGAGTAGAATTAAGCCCAATGACCTACAATTTGAAAAGAAGGGCTTTTTAAGGAATAATGCAATTTAACATTTTTTTAGTAACAACAGTACTCTGTTTGGTGAGAAAAGTTTAAAACAGCAAGCATGGTTTTTGCTGTTCTCACAAGCACGTTTGACTCTTCTTATGAAATCCAATTTTGAAAAATCAATGGAATTGCTAAAGTGTACTGCATCCTCTCTGCTACAGAGCATGTTTTGCCATATTAACAAAAACCTTGGTTGTTTTTTCTTTGTTTACTAACCCAAAAGAATTGAAAAAATGATCAGTTCCTGTGGAAAGGGTCGTAGTTTCTGGTAACTCTGTTTCTGGGGCCCTTTTGGTGCTATGAAATGCAATTCTCCCTTCAAGGTCTGGTCACCACAGGCTGGTCCCAGCCACAGAGAACACCATCCTTACACACAGTGAGTAATACTTTTCATTGTAGATATCCTGGGGATTTAGGAAATGGATTACATTTCCTTTGAAAAGTCTAAGATGCATTCTTTACTTTGTATAGTCTAATTTATGTAAGGACAGCATCTATTGAGCCAGCACCCCCTGATGACTCCCTCTGCATCACATCAGCAAAACATATATTGAAAATGAAAAACCATATTCATTTACTTGACTTCCTAGCAACCCTTACATAATCATTATGATCTGGAATTTGAAGATCACTGAATTGATTCAAGTGGGAGAAAAGTATTTATTTCAGACAGTATCCTCCCATACAAAGTCTCCAAAACAGGTTGGAGTTTGACGTGGACACCTGAAATACACTGTCCCCTTTCACCAGGGGATCCTGAAAAAATTTAAGTATTTTCTTTCAATGTCTTCCTTGTGCTTGGTCTTTGAAAAAGAGAATTAAGCTTAAAAATAAATCACAATTACATAAACAGTGAGATTTCTGTAATATGTACCTGACCTTGCATTCCCGATCTGATCAAAACTGTGAGTTTATTCTGCCAAGGGGGAGAGACATTTTCCACTGGAAGACCCAGCCTGAGGAACTGTAATAGCTGACCTCATACTTTTGCTCTATATATATATATATGTATTTTTTAAAAATATTGCATGCTTTAATTCATATTATTTAATTACAGCACACGAACAGGACCCAAAGCAGACTGCTGAATTCAGAAAGGTCTATATAACCACTCTAAAAATAACAGGGTGTAATTGATGTAGCTGCTGTGGCAGATGGGTCTGGGGGACCTGTGTGGTTGTGGTTCACAGCACTGAAAATGCAGTTGGGTTCACAGGCACTCTTGATAACACCAATGAAATGTATTGATACAAAAATGGGATATCTGTAAGTGTGGTAGGTGAGCAATCTCTTCTCATCTTCTCACCATCATTTTTTGCTCGCTTTGATTTCTTTGCTGGTTAATTTTTTTTCCTCCCCAGAACTTTCCACATAGAAATTTAAACTTCAAGTGTCATTACTTCCCTGAAACTAATTTGTCCTTATTATTCCTCATTACCTTTTATCTTGTAATTGCTCTTTAGAGCTTCATACAATCTGCATATTACATTGCTCCATGTGTGCTTTACTAGTCCCGATTTTTTTTAATAAGCAACATGGTCAATATATACAAATGGTAAGCACCAGCCTGGTTTTCTATCTGCTGTAATTGGATTCTGCCTTTAATTACAGGTGGTAATGACATTTTAAGCACCTTATACAGGTGTGTGGGGGGGGTGGGGGTTATGAAATGTTAAGCAACATTAAGAAATTCTAAGCTTCTGGAGTGCTGCCAAATTTCAGAGGTGCCTTTCAACTCCAAATAGCGATTTTCATGTGAGGATAATTATAGCTCTGGCCACCTGGACTGCTCCTGTTGGAGTCAGGCAGAGCAGAGGAGTAAGACTGTCTGCAAGCCACACTTCACATCTTCTCCCTTTAATTGTGTTTTCATTTAAAATTACTCCAAATATATTATGGCCTGTATTCTGATTCCTAAAAACACTGTAGGGCCATCTTTTTGTGTTTTTGCTAGCCAAAACCAGTGGCAGAATATATTGCTATGTATTGGCAGAGTAACTGAGGTTGCGTGACCTTGAAAAAGATATTTGAATTATGTTGATGGCCACCTTGATCTTGGGGGAGTTTTAATTCACATCTATAATTCCAACCCGAGAAAATTAGGAGGAGATTTGTTTTGGAACTGATGGGAAAATATATAGCCAGCAAAAGGAGTTGCCTTCTCATTCATTACTCATGTAGCTTCTCCTGGAAAATAACTTTTCCCTAGCAATAGCACTTAAAACTCAGCATTTCTGAGATCAACATGTATTCTCCTGGTTTTTCTCTCATGACTTTTTGAAAAGAAAGTGAAAGAGACAGCACTTTTATATGTCCTGCAGGAACCTAATTCAATTCTTAATTTCTCATCCTTTCTTTCCTTTCCTACAGAACCTCTGCTTATTAGTCACAAAGCCCAGGGGCTTATCCTGCCTGTGTTTGCACAGTGCTGATTTCCTGCCAGCCAGGCCAGGACTCCTGAGCTCCCAGTGACGGGGCTCAAGCTGTTCTGGCTTGAACAGCTTTATTTCTGAGACTGATCTGAGATTCTGAGTTTGATTTATTTCTGAGATTGATCTTAATTCTTCCTCTCTAATAACCTATTCTGGTGCGGAAGCCTGGCTTTAGTGACGTCAGCAGGACCTTGGTTCTGAGCACTTCCAGCCCTTTGAAGGGACATTTGAGAGGTTGGTTGTTGCTGTGTGGTACTGCTGTACTTTTCCCTGGAAAGAGGTGTCCCATCCCACGTGTACCTTGGGATATGTAGGGGAACAGCCCTGGGGGTGTTTAGCCTGGAGAAAAGGAGGCTCGGGGGGACTTCCTTGCTCTCTGCACTACCTGAGAGGTTGTACTGGGTGGGGATTGGTCTCTCCTCCCAAGTAAAAGGCAATAGGACAAGAGGATCTTGTTGCTGTCATCACCAACAGATGTTTAAATTGGGAAATGTATTCACTGAAAAGGTGGTCAGGCAGTCCAGGGAAATGGTGGAGTCACCATGCCTGTAAGTGTTCCAAGAACCACCTAAATTGTGACACTTGGGGACATGGTTTAATGGTAAAGATGGCAGTGCTGCATTAAGGGTTGGATTCCATGATCTCCCAGCTCCTCTCCAATCTAAATTATTCTATGCTGTCTATGTAGAACATTTCTGCATGAGAAATGGGAAAACAAGCAAATATCTTTAAATATATTCTGAATGAAATTCAAAAATCAAGAACAGCTATAAAGGTGAAGCTCTCATGGAGGCTTGCCTTGATTGACTTTACCAAATTATCTAGATGACCTTTTCTAAGTATTATAATGTCAAGGTGATTGACATGACAGAACTAAGATTTTATTTGTCTTTACAGGGGTTCGACTTCCTGCTGTATGTATAGATCTGCTTTATATTGCATTCATAAGATTAGGTAATTTTATAGATATACATATATATATATCTATCTATATACACGCACAGATTCTCTATTTTCGTATACATAGAAAAATATTCTAAATCACTTATAAATGAATTCATAAACAGTCTTTAATGACAGACCTCATTGCTGTTCATTCCATTGATTCACTCGACTGTGGCAGTACTTTTTCCTCTCCACAGTAAATGCTGAAATGAATTTATTGTATGAAGTTTTCTCCTAGCTTCTGTGGATTTATACCAAAGAAAAGGAAGAATATCCTGAAAATTAAGCATGCCAGTTGTTTGGTTTTACCTTGGTTTTATTTTTTTTTGTGTTTCTTATTCTCAAATATTCTCTAACTCAGGAAAAAGCATTGTCTAGACAAGATGACCCAGTACCCTGTCCAGCTGAATCTTGAAAGTGTACAATAATGCAAAGGCAGTAAGAGACAGACAAAGCAGTCAGGGCAGAGGAAGGCAATGACTTTGGGGGTGTTTGCCACAGCTGATGTGTGTTTGTCTTCCAGTCCTCACCACCCTGTGCAATCTCAGGCTGAGCTGCTCTCTGTTCTTGTTCCTATTTGAGGTCACGGCAAGAAGACAAGGTGCCGTCAGCTTTTACTTGAAAGGTCATATTGAAGCTATTTTCCTCTAATATGAGAGATTTCAGCCACAGCAAAACAAAATTTTAAAATTTGGCCTAAGCAAGACCCCTAACCCCTCCGTATCACAGAGAAATGAAGTTAAACATTGAATTGTGTGTTGGACAATTGCTTCAAAATTGCTCAACTCACTTTTCAGTCCCTGGAGTCAGTTATTCTTTGTGTGGAAGAGAATTAATTCCTCCATATCTGGGAAGTTATTCTGCAAATTTTAGTCTGTCATTAACAAAAAAAACCCCAGATGTCAGGATATGTTTTAACTGCTTTGAACCCATGAAAGTCATGTTTAGTGTGAAGAACACGGGTGATACCATCCCTGACAATAAATACATTGGGGTGTCACTGTGCTCCTGGGGCTTTGGATGTCTCAGCTAAGCCATGGTGACTGGCCCAGGATGTGACTTTTGCCTGTCCTAAATACAGACCAACCTATGTATCACAGAAAAAGGCTTTCCCCCACATTTGGGATGGCTTAGGAGAGCACACCTCATCATTTCAGTTTAGCTGAAACACTGTGGCTCCTTAAGCTTCAGGAACTCAGCTGTATGGCTGAGCCTGAAGTACTTCTTTGTCACTTCAAACACAAGCTTATGTGGTTTGCTGAGGCAGAGTTCACATTCTGAAATCACCACTAACACTTCGGCTTAGTTTAAAGCACTCTCAGCACTCACACTGCACATGGTATCACCCTTTGAGAGGCTGAGATGTAAAGAAGAAGCAAACCCAGTGGGACAGTCTTCTGCCTAAACGTAATTCATGAATATTTGCAGAATCAGGTCTGCAGGTTCGAGTATGTCCTGTAGCTATTTGATGGCTTTGGCAGGGTTACTTGTTCATTTTGTCACTTTTAATTTTGTTTTGTTACTAGTACAGTGTTTGAAATTAATGTTCAAACTTTATTCTCTGTTGACCAGGAAAAAAAAAGAAAGATGTATCTCTACACTGTTTACATGAATATTGACCACAAGGTGAGCAGGACGCTCTTCTTTTTTTTTTTTGTGAGAAGCCTGCTTGTCAGCATGCCAGTGATAGATCAGATGTAAAGAAAATCACTTCTGCAAAACCAATTTGCTAAGGGGCTTGTAAAATCCATTTTTAAAAAGTTACTGAGGCAAAAAAGTGAAGGACCAGCCAACCAGATATTTTGATCGGCCCTTCAAGGTCAAAACCTGATTACTAATTCATCAAATACCTTACTGGTAGCACTGCTTGGAGAACAAACAACTCCGTGCAGATGTTCTACCTAATAATTCCAATATGGAAAGAATGCTTTACTTACTCTTGGTAACACTGCAGTCGTAGGAGCTGTGGCCTTCTAGGCACTGGCAGCCCAGTTCTGTGCAGTGTCCATGGCCATTACAGAGTGCAGGACACCGGAGAGCAGTGAGGATTTCCTCCCAGGCAGCAGATGGCTGGTTTCCAACAGGGAACTCTCCCTTCCTGTTTTCCAGCACCCTCCTTTCACACTCATTTTCCAAAAGAGCTATCAGTGCCCTCACCCAAGACACATCATCTTTGAGCTGCAGGTCCAAAAGGCAAATATCAATCGCCACATCCAGGTGTTTTGCAAGGAGGCCCTTACACACCAAGCCAATGGTGGAATTTGCAAGAATTTGGTGGCAAATCTCCTGAGCTTTGGTGGCAGTCAGACCATTGGGAGTGGGCCATGACAGTGGAAATTTCATCCGAACCCCTTCAAAGTAGTCCTCGGGGAAAAAATATGCAAAACTCTTTGAATCTCTCTGGGCTGGGCCATGCAATGGGTGAAAGGATGAGTATTCATAATACTTGTCTTGCCTTTTTGCTTTCCTTAGGTCTCCTGTTGGTTTGGTGGAGTCAATGGAACTGCTGCTGTTCGTGGAAACACTGTGTGGCTTTAGTGGGACGTCGGGGCTTCTTCGCTTGCGGACTGATTTAGAAAAATATCTTTGACCAAAAGTCTTGGTCAGTGGTTTCTCATCTTTTCTCAAAGTTGACTCTGTGTGAGTGGCAAACTCAGATGTAACATCCAGATATGGGATTGCAGAGCTGTGGTCCACATGGTCATGATGGCAACCAGAAGGCTGAGGGGAAGGAGTCTGAAAGGCATTTTTTGAGTTTACCACAGGCACAGGCTTGGTGTTCCCCTTCTGGCACCTGCAGAAACTTTTCCTTTGCTTCCTCTCAGAGGGTGCTGGAGTCCTGTCAAATAAACTCTTCCCTGGAGGAACTCTGATTTAAAAATGGAAAGGGATTAGAAGGAGAAAACTTTCAACAAATTAGTCTATCATACAAGAAAACTTTCTTTCGCCAAGGCTAGGGTAAGCATAAATTCAAATCTACAAAAGTAGATTTCAAGAAAATGTTTAAGTTTAACCTCTGTTTTCTTCAGTCACTTTTGCACTGCCCTTCTTGAGTTGTCCTGTCTGTTTTCCAGCACTTCATGGAGACTTTTTAGTACCTGATGTTTAAATGGCTTGCTGGAGTGTTGCCTAACTGCTTGACTTCTCTTTGCAGGACTTCCTCTGAGGTGCAGGTTACCTTTTGCGTATTATACATAAAATAAGGACTTGGGTTTGTCCCTGGGTGACTCAGCTAACTCTTGTAGAATGACAAAAAAGTCCTATTTGTTTCAAATTCTATATTATGATAATCACCTTTATCTGTGTGCCTGTTCTCTCCTTATCAACAGTTTCCTCTAAGATGTCAATTGCTCACTTTTTTCTTTTAAATGTCTTCACCCTTTTTGGTTTTTTTTTTAATATATACTTCATTTTATTCTTTCCTTCTACTAGAGTTTTCTTTGATTTTTTTCTTTCAACACAAAGCAGTTTTCTATTGATCATAACGTTAGGCTCTCATATAAGCTGAGATGATTCTCTTCCCTCTTTTAAATTTAGTCTTTAATGATGGATGAACTTCTAGAGACTTCAGTTTGAGTAAACAGCCATGATTCGAGTTTCTTCAGAAATCTCATATCTCTTATTGATCTTATTTGTGCAGCACAAAAGGACTCCTAAAGCTTCATAGAAAAGGATATGTTTCTCGTCCCAATATTTGGCAGCATGTAATTACCAGACATATTTGAAATAGCAACAAAAATTTAAATAATTTGACATTAATTTTGTCTTGCAGCCAGAATGCTGGGGATTCAGGAAAGTGAAAGCATTCGCCAACATATTGGAGCCAAACACTAGATACTGTTGTTGGAAACCATAATTGCCTTTATCTAATTAAAAAAGCCCAAACATTTAAAATGGCATATCTGATATTACAATTTTGATCATTGACACAATCAGAACTTTTAAATAGAACATCTCATTGACACTGGAAAAATAAACCTGCTTCTCCTCCTGAAACATGAGCACAAACATTTGTGGAACCGTTTTGCCCAAAGTGTGGGCTCAGCAGGAGACAATATGAGACAAAAGGGTGGTTTCCGTGCTCATGGAAATGCACAAGCTGTCCTGCACTTCCCTGGAGTCTAGGAAAAGATAACATTTTTGATGATTGAGAGGCTTGTCCCTTGGACAACGCATTTTAGTGTCTGAATGAGTGTCCTTCACGCTCCATTCCTCTGGTTCTAATAGAGGGCTTATCTGCCCCTGAAGCTTCCCTGACTCAGCATCAAGTAAATTTAAGCCTAGACTGAGACAGTAGAAGAAGATCCTCCTTTAATATGACACTACATAAACTAGAGGCTATTGTAAATATAATTCATTTATTAAAAACAATAAATCAACCACATAAACTGGTTCAGAATCAGGACTGAAACTTAACATGCAAATAAAAATTTCAGTAAAATTACACTCTTGCCTTGATATTTTAGTGAAAAAAATCCTCTGTTAATCCTACATGAAACCAACTACCTCCTTTTGGTCATTCCCAGTCAACAGAGCAGGGGTGTATGGTGTGGAAAGGATGGAAACCCCATCATTCCTCATAGCCATGCACACACCATCAGCTCCTCAGTGAGCTCAGATATGCCCTCTGTCCCATGCATGAGATGACAAGAATGTCATTCCTCTGAACCACCCACTATAATCCAGGAAGAACTAATGCTTTTCAAACTGAGTTGGATGGTATTATAGAGAAAGTGTCCAGAATTTAACAGCACTTCTGCTGGTTTCTTGGTATATGTTTACATGTTTGAAAATTTTATTTTGCCTACTTAAATCACATGTTTTAAAATTCACCTCTTCTCTGGTTGCTATTTAGTGGCTGGGAAGCTCTGATGTTGTTTTATTGTTTCAAAGTTGTGTTGGAAATCTGGCGTGTAAAGCTGATCTGTGTGTGCAGAGCTCTGCAGCTGCTTGAGAGAGGTGGGAGCCAGGGAAAGCTCTGAACTGCCAGATGGTGGGCACCTAGACTAGCTTCAGGTGCTGGAGAAAACCTAGCACACTTTCAGGGTTATTTAAAATGAAATTAAAAACAGCAGCAGAAAAATCACCCTCTATCTTTTGTTTTTTACCAGGCCGTTTCTCCGTGAGTGGATCAGAGAATGATTCAGGCTCCTCTGGAGGTGACCTCAGTGTCTCTATTGCCTTGGGGTTTTTTAACCAGGATCTGAGGGGTCCTTGAGAATCCATCCTTGGGAGTACTGCAAGATGAAGCTCACCACCCCTCTTGCCCTTCTCACATAGCAGGAGCTTCTGCCTTCCCTGAAGAATCTCCATCACATTGTCCTAGAAAACTCAGTGTTCCATAAGTAAATTCCTTTGAACTGCACTTTGGCTTCAGCTCTTTCAACCAAATTGCTTTGAGAAAGTTCTCCTAAGGACCTTTTTAGCCCTGTTTTTTTCGGTTGGTTCTTGCACCAAGTTATTTCTCCATCTCCCTTCCCAGAAACAATCTCTGACTGATTACCACATAATTAGGATGTTAGTGATGACTGCTGAATTCTAAATGGTAGAATTTATAATGACAGGCCAAAATTGACATTAGATATCCATTACTTAGGCCCACTGAGATGTCTATTTTCTGAAGTGCAAAAAGTCTAAAAATTCATTGTTCCTGTAGGATTGTGCTGAGCTCCCATGTACAGATTAAGTGCAACATTACAGTGTTTTGCCTTCTTTTTCCTTACTTCACAAACCAGGTTGCACAGGCAACCCCATTTTGGTTTTAGGAACACCTAATAGGCATGTTTGAAGTTCAGCAACAGGAATTGAAATGTGGGGTAGGGATAGGGATAGGGATAGGGATAGGGATAGGGATAGGGATAGGGACTGTGGCAGGGAGATGTCAGACTCCTGGCTCTGTTTGCAGACCATCTGTCCCAGAAAATACAAGTTTTCAGAGCTCACTGTCATTAGTAGAGTTGATATTAAGTTTTAGCATGGTACATATATTACCAGACTTTGTCAAAATGTAACATTTAATCTATAGTCACATATTGTAATTAGTGTTCAGGAATAAAAGAACAAGAGAAATACAAAACCCTTAATTAATCCCTATTGTCAGCTGTCTACATTTTCATGTGTGGGTGAGAACTGCATTTTTTTTTTTTTTAACAGCTGAGAGGGATCTTAACACAGCTGCTAACGTGACATCACTTGTGAATATAAAACCTCTCTCTTGGTAACTGCTGGTGTGTTTTGTGCTGACTGAAAATTAAGCCCCTGTGCTGCTGGGATGGAGATGGGTCTTGAGGCTTCTCCCTTAGGTTAAGCAGATCTCTCTGTCAGGTCATTAGGGGAGTCTGCAACGAAATAAACCCATCAAGGCTGTTTGAAACACTGCTAAGAGCATCTCCTGGGTGGGATCTGTCTGTCTTTGTACCTCCACTCCTCTATGAAGTCTTCCTCGGGCACGTTGCTGAGGTCGTTGTGAGCCATCCCGTCAAAGAGGCCACACAACCCCCGGGTGCTGTTGAAGTCCCCGCCCGCTGTCCTCACTGTCACACCCATTCCCCACTCGCTCAGGTCCGCTCGGACAAACGCTCCTGAAGGGAACAGGATCTGAAGAGGCAGGGAAAAAAAACAAAACAAAACAAAACAAAAAAACAACCAAACCCCAGTGAATTGAAGCTCTTACCAAGCTTTTTGTGCAATAAAAAACGTCTCTTTCCATAAACGAAAATATCAAAGCAGGAGGTTAGTGATGGTGGAGGTAATTTAAGATCACTTAGAAACACTATAAATATTTATTTGTGGTATTATTTAGCTTGCTTTCAGATTCCATGGCATTAATATCTGATAGCATTACATAAATATATAACTGCATGAGTACTTTCTTCTTAAATTAATGTTTGCATCCATTGAAGTTTTCCCAGTGGTGAGTTACCAGCTAATTTTTGAAGCAACTTCCATGACAATAAGGCCACCTTGTGTCTTTTATATTAATAATTTTATAATAATAACTTTTTAAAAGAAACTGCCAAGATTGAAAAACCTCTTTCTTCCTTCTGAACAATCTTTTCATTTTCCAAGGGTGGATTATTCAGAAAATGATTGTGTTTTAAAGTGGAGAAGGCAATTTTCTCATTAAAGGACTAGTGGTAAGCTTACACTGACCTTTAAAAGGAAAAAAAAAAAAACCTGGCAGCGTTCAAAACAAGAAGTAACTGTGTGGATAATGGATTTTTCAGACTGGTTTACTAACCAAATAATAAAAAGGAAAAAAGTAAAAAGAAAATATCATTTCAACTGAATTTTTTTTTATTTGCCTTATGTTTACAGGTAAAAAGAGAATTATTTGAAAATTATCTGGGCCTGGAGAGGGAGCAGGAATATACTATCCTGATAAGTCGCCTTAATACTTTCTTTTTATCCAAAATTAAGCATTTTCAGTTAATCTTAAAAAATACATTAGAGTTGCAAACATCTCATTATAACAATTTGGAAATAATTATTTTCCTGTTTTAAGTGGCCCCCGCCTAAATATAATTTATTCATCCAAATAATGTCCTTCGTTTCTTTGTTATCCTTTCTTTTGGGTGGGGATTTTCTGGTCCCTTTGAAGCTCCTCCCCACCAAATCTACTTATATCTGAGAAGGAGTAACAAGCTCATATTTTTATTCTTCTGCTTGAATCCAGAGTTTACTCAGAGTTTGACTTCACTAAATTCTAATTCTGCCCATTTAAGTTCCCCATTACTTCAGGATTTTTCTAGAGGGCTGCCTGTAAAACCCTTACAGTCAGAACTGCATGAGTTGTTCAGTCTCCCGTGCTGTCCAGATTAATATTTCCAGGTATGGATTTATTTCTGGAATTTGGAGAGCTCTAACCCTTGCCTTTCCTGCTGCCCTGGGCAATGCATCCCACCTGGATTTAATGCTGCTAATTGAGGCTTCAAAGAAGGCTTTTTGAGACCTCAGTTTGCAGAGTTATTTAGTGACTTGCTGCTGGAAGCTGCCACTTTGCATGACCTAACCCCATTCCAATCCTCCTTGATCGCTGTGGGAGCCAGTGGGAGCCAGTTCCTGAGCTGCAGGAGGATAATGATGGACAAGTGCTGGGAGAATTGGGATGCACTCTACTCGGTGGTGTGCTCAGGGATCCTGTTCACTGCTGCACAGCTCCTATAGGTTCCCACTCACATCACAGCAGGATTCATATTGTGTCCCCTGTCTGCCCTGATTTGTCTCCGTGACTCTTACCTCAGGTCTAAATGAGAATAGGGATTCCTTGCTAAGATTATGCTAGTAATAAAACAGTAATTATATTGCATTCAGTTGCAAAATGAAATGACAGCTTGATTCCTGCTTTTTCTCTATTCTATAATTAACAGACTTTCAATTACTACCTTCCTGAGGTCTATTCCAGACGAGATCACAAGGAGAGCCAAGCACAGGCACTTCCTCCATCATTCTGGCTCTGCTGTGGACTGATCTTCATCCAAAACATTTCATGGCAATAAATCTTGATGATACAACTCTAGGATAAAATTATCTTCTTGGCCATGATTTGCAGCTCTTTTCCTTACCAAAAACTCCTGGTGCAGCTTGCTCTTATTTTTCCAGTGATTTCAGTGGATTAGTGTGTATAAGCGATACTTATGCAAAGTAAGTTGTGGCCATATATTTGTTTAGGCAAATGCTTTATGTTACAGCAAATGTTGCACATTTACAGCCCATTTTCATAGCTTTTGGGGGCTCTCTGGATCTGACTAATAGTGTCTTACTGCTCCACTGAAAAACTCCATTATTCTGCTACCTGCGATCTTTCCTTGAATATTTATATCTCGAGCTCTGCAAAGAAATTTGCTTTATGTGATGTGGTTGGGTATGCCTGGCATAAGCAAACAGGGAGTGGGCTGCCGTGCTGCAGAGAGTAAATAGTGCTATCAGAGCTCCACTGTGTCACCAAGAAATTTCCAGAGGTATTTGTTTTGTTTTGTTTTACAATTTGTTAAGCCAAGACTTTAACCAGCTACTTCCCTGCCTCTTGTTTTGCAGCACATTTGGCTGCAGATGGCAACTCTGATGTCTTCAGATATTTTCATAGCAACTTCATTGATAATTCAGAAATATTAAATGCCTGTTTTCAAAGCACAACCACCACAAGAACACTCAACCCTCCATGCACGTACTGTTATTTTCCTGCCTCCGTAAGACTTCAGGATTTTGACTCGTGGCGACGCCGCAGTGCTTTTTACAGTCAGCTGGGGTTTGTTGTCCTGAAAGTGGCCATTGCAGGTGTCCAGCACCACAGTGTCACCCTCCTCCTGTGCAGCCACGCCACAGTTGCAGGTGGTGGCAGAGCGGTGGCCGCCGCAGTCCCACTGCCGGACGTGCACCTCGAATGCCCGCGCGTCGCTGCGGCACAGCAGGAATGTCCCGATTTTATGGCTGTCATAGCGCCTGAACAGCCACAAAGAAACAAAACCAGAGAGTGTCAGAGACCCTCAGCACACACCTGTGTTGGGTGTTTGTTGACACTCATCCAGTCATGGCTGGACTTGGGGGAGGGAACCATCCACACGTGGGGAAGAGTTTTTCTGGCTCTGTATCCAAGGGAACGCAACAGCTGTTGTTAGCTGGAAGTGCCTAAGAATTCCTGTGAAAAGTGTCCCAGCTGCTGCCATGGCAATGGGCATGGATAAAAGGGGTAAACATTTGATATAAAGCAAATGGGAAGAATATTACTGCCTCCGGGTCTTAATAAATATATTTTGGTTCTAACCGGACGATTTTAAAGTACGATGTTCTTCAAAGGGAAATCAGTGTTCAAATAACCTCTTCTACGACTAATCACCAAATTTTACAAGTCTGGCTGTGGCTAGGTAAAGGCTTCCTGTGAAAATCTGGGATTCTACTGAAAGCCTCTTAAAATGAAGTTTGTTCCTCCCCCTCAACGAGTTTGCCACAAGCACAACTTTCACACTCAATGGATTGGCAATCGGCACAAGCCAGCGTGGAGAACAATTTAGGAATTTCATCCTTTTCTGTAAGGAAAGCCCCTGCTCCATCTGGGTGAGGCCAAGAGCAGGATAACTTTAATAACTTTACAAATGTTTGCCCTCTGCATGAACCATCTGGAACCCCTGGCCTGTGAGAGGATCTTCTTCTGCTTGTTCTTTGTGCTCTCACTCCATAAACTTGTCTCATTTTCACTCTATTTTATTCTAATATGTTATATAAAAGGAAATAGTAGCCATATAGTTAATATATATTGTTGTTTCTTCCCTGTAAGCCAATAGCTTCCATCTTTAAAAACAATGGATTATTCTGCTTTCTTTTAAGGCACTGTGATTAGTTTTAAACATGATTTTTATGAAATTAAGTAATATGGAAACTAAACTACAAGCTCATAATAATAAGTTTTATTCTTTCTACAATAAAGAAAACATAAAAAGGAATGTATAAAATGCTTCTAAATAACAGGATTATTTTTAAGCAGTACCATACAAACATCCACATTTTTTTCAAGCCATTAATGTTTCTTATGCAGAGGAACAAATGGCTTGTGAACTGTGACTTTTTCACATGTATATTTCTACATTTTGTTCCTCTTCAGAATAAAAGCTATAGATAACTTCATAGCTTAAAACACAGTAAAAAAATTAAACTCTGCCTCCTTTTCTCTGATAGAAAAAACATCTGACTTTATCTTTCATCTTGAAAAACTTAGGTTGGCCATAAAATGCTAAGATTTTGAATGGTTCTGTCTCATCCTATTTTCTAATCAGATACATAAATCCTGCAATACACTGCATAGATGCTGCTAAGATTGATCAGAACTAAGGATAACATAAAAACCAGATAATCTCTTTAAACATCAGGTACTCCTTCCATTTGGACGTCTTTGTGGGGGAGAAAGAGGAGAGAGGATATTTTAGAGAGCACCTTCCAGAATTTCCTTCTACAGGATCAGCTTAGAAGGAGGGGTGTTTAAGGAGACTGATGGGAACTAAGGCATCAGATTGGCTGTGCCCAGACTAATCATCTCTGTCTGGTAAGGAAGGCTGGTTTTACATATGCATATAAATGCCATTGCAGTCAGGGGAGCTATTTATGGCTTAATAATCATTGACAGTGGATCCAATCCAACCCTCCTGGAAGTCACTCTGAGTCCTTCAATTAAGTCATGGCATAGATTGCATAGCACATAACAAACTTGCACCGTGCCTAAATTAGAGCTTTCAGACATCTTTAAATCAGTTGAATGGGTAATTGGATGTAGTCAGGTAAACTTTCATGATGTTTATACAACTGTAATTGTGATAATGATTCTTTGGACAACGTTGGAGAAGTTACCTGTGGTACTAAATGCCTGAAGTAGACTTAGAGCAGCTCTTGCTCGAGGGAGTTCTGCGTGGACCAGGCACCACTCCTTGTGTCTAAATCTCCCTCCACAGTGCACTTCCCCATCCTGCTTCCCTGGTTGTCTTCAGCAATGGACAGACTGGGTGAAAAGGGGTTCCCTCCCTCCCCCTCTGTGTATTTTCCAAGGCAGGAAGCCTGGCACAAAGTCACATCTTGAGTTATGATCTTTATCATATAATTATAAATACATAATAATTATAAAACACTCCTGAGTGTTTGGTTATGGCAGTGATCTTCTATAGGAATAATTTCTGTTGGTAAGTCATAAGAGAGGGACTGAAGGGGGTACAGACATATGTAAACAACTACTACCTAGTAGTGTTCAATTAACTCACACCCTGCACTTCTCATCACCAAGCTGCACTTCACCTTTGTATTAATTCAGTGGTTTTTGTGGTCGTTCCTGAAGATTTTTCTACCACAGCTTTGCCACCAAATGATTTGATTTGTTGACATGACCCCCGCAGGATCCTTCTTTCCTTGCTACTAGGGAACTATTTCATGGTAGGCTTGACCCTGTGAAGAGCTGGGTGATGATGAAGGACACTCTGTGCTTTCAGAGTGTTCATCCCATCACGTTGTGCTCAGAGCAGATGTTGGGTTATATTCAGCAGGCACTGGATGCCTGGGGACAACTAAACTGCTGCAGACTGTCAAAACCCCAGCACCTGGCAGGGCTACTCATGCCCAGACTCAGCTATGGGCTCCTAGGATGAAATTCATTAAAGCCAACCAGCAAATGGTGCCATTTCCTTGGTGATAATATTGATGGGATAATATGGATTAGCGTAAATTTTTGAGAAATCTGAAAAATCTTTTAACTTTTTTTTTTTTTTTTTTTTTTTTTTTTTTTTGGTAAGGTAAAATGCAAAATGACATAAATGATGTATATAGTTCCCCAATCAAAAAATATTCCCCTTTTTACTTTGCTCTAAAAGGATTTTCTGCATATTTAGTTTTAAGCTAGTACTTCATATTTAAGAATCTGCGATTTATGGCATGAAAAGCTTTTATATTTATAATATGCCATAACCAGTAATGAGGGCTATACTTTTGCTTTACCAGGCTTTCACATTTGTTTAATTTAGAAGGTACTTTGCTATAAAAGGAAGTGCTCTCTCTGGATTTTAGCTGGTATAATTAACGTTATTTCACATCTACGCTCCAATATACACAAATTGATTGTGCTTATGCTGTAAAATATGACACATTCTTCTCTGATTTTCAGTCACAGCCTTTGGTGAAAAGAATGAAAAGATTACAAGATAAATATTCCTACAGACGTATATTAGCAGGAGGCACAGCAAAGGAGAGTGTTATTAAGGAGTGGGAGTTGGGTATTTCAGTCGTCTAATGAATAGCTAACTACCTCAGATGTAATGTGAGCTCACTGTGTCAGATTAAAAACATTGGAAACAACACAACAGAAGTTAAAAAATACATTGGAAGTGGCTGTTTCCATAAGAAAATTTTACTGCTAGTAAGAACCCAGTCTTTTGATTTTTATACCATTTTTCAATTTTCCAAATGTGTTCAAATAACTAAACTAAATTTTAAATTTTTAATGATTTTCATTTAAATTTTGAAACAACAAAAAGGTTCTTATTTCATGTGCATTTTGGCACCGCATTCCCTTCCATGAAAAAAGGGGAATGCTTCACTTCCAGATCTCTGTGTCAGCCTTTGAATTCAGATTATAATTTTGTACCAGGACAGAAGGAGGAATTGGATTCCTCAGTCCTTAAATACTGAGCTTTAAAATAATTTGCTAACTTGGTAACATTTTTTTTGGACAGGCAGTCAGAGAAGTTGCTTAACTGATGTGTAATAAGGTAGCCTAATCATTATAATAATTGAAAGAGAAATTATTTACAGTAATAAATGGGAATATAAGTAGGAGTAATGGGTCTGTGAAATGATGGGTAAGAAACTTGGCTGAATATCAAGAAGTGATACATCTTAGGGAGATAACCTAGTTATTGAGATGGGCAAGGCCCCATCAGCGTGGCTCATTTAAAGCTGCACTGGACAGAGCAGTGATGAATGTCTGTCCACAGGGAAAAATGTGCAGTTTTTGAGGGTCCAAGCTGATCCTGGGTTTCTCCTCTTTTGAGTCTGTGTGTCTCTGGGGCAAGATGACACAGAAAGATGGGCTTTTCCAAACTCCCTGTGCCAAAATAGAACATAAATTGCTGAGAAGCATTGCTGTGTGCTATCAACAGTAGGACTGAAAAATGAGTTATTCAAATAAAATTGCTTTATTTGTTTTTAGACCTTTTTATTTCCATGGAAGCAATGTAAAAATGTGCTACATGGCTGGAAGGGTGTCCCCATTCCAAGAGGTACTTTTCAGCTATTTGTAACTCCTTAAACACAACAATCTGAACTGTCTAAATCAAAAGGGAGCATTTTAGAATATAAATTTATAGAGAGGCTTGAAATAATACTCTGATCTGGTTTAATATCCCAGAGTTGAAATAATTGCAGCTACATGAGGCATGGGAATATATTTGAACCTCTTGCTACTCTAATGAAGCTTCCAAAGCAAGAAAAGCACCCAAACTTGCATGACACTAGTTCCTGACCACATTTAAATGCTGTTCAGTGAAGTAGAAGGGGGACTGGGAAACCATGGAGAAGCAGAGTTAATCTCCTATCTCAGACTGCCCAACTTACACGAAATCTTTACTAGAAGCAGATGTGCAGCCTTTAATGGAGTCACTGCCTTTCTTACATTTCATTAACAGATTTCTCCAGTTTTGACATCACTTCTGATGCCACCTCCAGAGTGTGTTGGACTGAAGTTGGGATGTCAGGATAGCAGAAGTTCACACCTGCCAAGCCCCTGTGGACACTGTGCACCCAAAGCCACTTTTTGGGCCATCAGGAGGTTAACGGCGGAATGACAAACTTGGAATGTCCTCTGCAATATTTGTAACACTGGATCAAATGTGCCAGGTGCAAATTTTAAAAATTTTCAGTGATGCCAGTTAGTTGGGATAAACAGATTCATGAATGATTAGGGGAGTTAAATGTGAAAAAGTTCTGTACAGTTCAGGCTGTCAAACACAAAGGCACCACTTCGGCTCAGTAAGTCTTTAAGCAGATTATTGCTGGGTAACACAGAAGGACATTCTGACACTAAGGGAGGATGTCCAACTTTATTTTTTTGCATTCTTCTCCTGATATTTGTCACTTATAATTTCTGGACATTTTTTTATCTGAGACATTAGAGCCATCTTCATGGGGGTTTTTTGGTTATGTTTATGGTTGTCAACTCCAGCTGGACGTAAACCATCTCTGGAAGTAGAAGAAATTCAGAGCATCCTTCTGATGAGTGACTTTGCACCAGATGTTGCTAAACTCCAGGGAAGGACCAGGCTGTCCCTGTGTGCTGTGCTGCCCTGGTGACATAATGTGTCACTTGGGTGGCACTGGGGTGTCACTAAGACTATGACACATGGTATAGACACCCTCTCAAAGCCACTAGTGATGGTTCTATTTGAAGAACATTTTGGAATCTCACCTTTGTGTTGTAAAAATTATTCAGACTTAAATCCATTACTTCTCAAAGATTAATCCATTTCTAAACCTTTTGTTAAAAGGAGTACACAGCTGGAAGAAAACCATGTGTGCTGTTGGAGGAGTACATTCCTCATTGTAAGCAAACTTGTTCAATGCCTTTTGGATATTCTAATGTAAACCCAAATGCATGCCACATCCAGAAACTGATAACTGCAGTAATTGAGCCAAATTATTTCAAAGTAGAATACTCACCATCCATCAAATGTGATAATGTGTGGATCAGTGAAAGAGTAGCAGTTCCCTGTTGGGAGGTCTCGAACTGTGACCTAGTTAAAATGAAATGTGTAATGAATACAGTCCATACAGCACTTTTTCTTCATTACTGTTCCTCACAAAACATTAGGGGTGGAATTCAAGGGTTAAGTACAAACTACAGTCTGACTTCTGAAACTTGATTGGGGATGGGGACAAAATAGGCTTTGCTTTCAAACAATGGAGTTCAATCATAGCCAATAAGGGAGTTCAGAGTGTTCCTGTTCATCTGATGTAATGTCTTCCCTTATCTGGTGAAAAATGAAGTTTTTAGTAAAACTTTTTGCTAAGGAGT
This sequence comes from Trochalopteron elliotii, assembly GCA_024734555.1. NCBI lineage: Eukaryota > Metazoa > Chordata > Aves > Passeriformes > Leiothrichidae > Trochalopteron > Trochalopteron elliotii. The sequence goes on from JANPWX010000533.1 coordinate 1,618,571, forward strand.
GGATCGTTCACTGACATTACCAGGAGAATAGAGTGCTCATTAAATTGTACTAATTTTAAAGCCTGAAGTATGGTAAAAAAGCATGCTGTAATTAAGTAACATTAGCATGTTTTAGTAGTAGCTGCCTGTCCCCTATTCTGACCTCAGATTTCCCATTGCATCATCTGAATGCCTGATTTATGTATTTGATGTGGATATTGATCATATATTGATTAGGAGGCTCCAAATCACACTGCTTTAAGTATGTGGGTGAAATAGGAAAGGATCTTGTGCAGCTACAGAGATCTTCATCTGCATCACATCAGATGAATCTGTCCCTGATTCTTTGGGCACCAGCTGGGTCACAGAGGAGCTGTGAGAGCCCTGGTGCCCTGCAGGGAGCAGAGGTGCCTGGAGAAGCTAGAGGCAGGGCTCTGAAGCTGTAACACCTGAATCTCAGGCCTTGTTAGACCCATATTGCCAGTTCTGCTCAAGAGGGTGTTTTGTTAATGGCTGAGTTCTCTGCTGTCCACTTCCCGAAAATGCAGGACTGGGTTGTGTAGTGATTTGTATGATATGAAGAGCTCCCAGTCATACTGGTGGGAGTGATGGAGTGTTATGGTTTTCCATTTCCCATCCTGACAGACTGATTTCTTGGCCAGGGCTGTTAGTTCTTTGCTCCCTCCTTGCCCGTGAGGAGTCCAGAGGTGCACTTCAGTTAGTTCTACCAGGATCCATGGAGCGGGGAAGAAGGATGGCTGCTACATCCCTGTGCAGTCTTTCAGTGACAAAGCATACCTTGGCTTTTGGGAACAGGGGTGAAATTAAATAAATGAATTACAGGGTGAAGATAGAACCTCAGTTCCTGACAACATTCCTCACCTGCAGCAATACGTCATCTGTATTTCAAAATGCCTCTTTTACCACGACACAGAAACACTTCTTAGATGCCCACCTGTGTCTGGCACACTACACTTTTAGAATGATGGTCTTGAGAACTGAAAAAATGAACCCCCCTTTGAATAACTTTTTGATCTGAGGTCAGTTGTATCATTTGGATTTACTCTGTGATATGAAGTGTCTCAGAATTTTCCCATTTTCCCCACATCCTCATACTTTCTAAGTAAAAATTTAGCACTAACAAATCCATGTGTCCCTTCCTTCTCTGCTTTCCTGAATGATGTTACCAGAAGACACATTTCCTGCTTGAAGGCAGGAATAGTTTGTTGAGGATATCCTGTTTATAGGTATCTAGATGTGTCAGGATGTTCTGCCCTCCATTTCTGTTAAATTTTCAGATAAATCAAAAACACCTGAACAAGTCAGAAGGATTAAAGATTATGTGGATTTTAATACATGGACTTTTTCTTGCTATGTTGCAAGAACTATGTTACATTAAGGCCTCTAATTAACTACAAAGCAGAAATGGGAAAATGGAGGGGAGGGAAGGTATCGTCTATTATGTTTCCATAGATCAAGTTTTAACTAAGATAAATTCAATTTATTATTAAAATTGATTAATTCAATTTCACACTTGATACATCTTTATATTTTAATGAAAGCATTTGTAATTTCAAGCAAAAATACGAGTGTGTGAGTGCATTATGCTGAATTAGCTGTAATTTCTGGTTTAAGAATCCTAAAAAGTTTAAAAGAAGCCAATTCTGGAGATGAAATGTTATACATCCATGCTAGGCATTTTACCTTTGAAGACAAAAATTCTTTTAGGTCCAGTTTAATCTCATTCTCTCATGACAAAATCCACAAAAAACAGGGCAGGGAATTTGTGGATTTCACTGGGGGGTTGTTTTCAGTTACTTAAGATATGCCAGCTTGGATGTGTCCCTGCTCTGAGAAATTTAGCTCAGTCAGATTAATTCTGGTTAATTCTCTGGGGCGGTGGGATTACAGGTGTCCAACCTCCCACCTGAGATCCTGAAATAACTTCACAGACAAAGGTCTGGTCTTTGCTCACCACTTTTCTTTGGCCAGGCTTTCTACAGGGAAAGTGTGGCTTGCTTTCCTGATTGCTTATCATTTTTATTTTGGACACTTTGTAGTGGTATAAATGAAGAGACAGAGCAGCCACATGTATCATCGAAATCTCCACCTGTGGAAATTCATGGCACAAACTGGACACGGCACTGCTGAATCCCCTTCTCCTCTCTCCTTTCTGAGGCTCTGCCTTCCCTCTGCTTTTTCAGAAAATGTTCTCCAAACTTTCTGTTTCCCCCTCCCTCCTTCTCAAAAAGGTGCTCATTCCTCAACCCATGTTCCCTCTCTCCTTTTCCAGTGGACAGAAGCACTCCTGGCTACCTCTGTGTTCCAGCTCTTGGTCTCACTAATGTGCTGACTAATAATCAAACCTAAATCTCTCAAAGCACAAGGAATTCCATGTTAATTTTCTTGGTGTATAGTGACTGTTTTGCTTTACTCTGCTGACAGAGGGCAGGGTTATATCAGATATAAGGAAAAAATTCTTTATTGTGAGGATGGGAAGGCCCTGGCACAGGTGGGCCAGAGAAGCTGTGACTGCTCCTTCCCTGGAAATGTCCAAGGCCAGATTGGACGGGGCTTGGAGCAACCTGGGAATGTGGAAGATGTCCCTGCCCATGGCAGGGGATGGAACTGGATGGTCTTTAAGGTCCCTTCCAACCCAAACCATTATGAAAACCATTGACAAATTCTATTTTCTTTGGAAAAAAAGGAATTCAAAAAAAAAAAAAAAAAAAAAAAAAAAAAGAAGGAAAGAGGAAAAAAGAGAAAAAATAAAGAAAAAAAGCCTCTCAAATTTAGATTTGCCACATTTTCCAGCTGATTCCAGGACCTAACCTTCACATCCCTGGGTGTGTGAGCCCTCCAGAGCAGATCCCTGGGTGTGACCAGCTGGGCGCTGACGCGGCTGAGGCGGTTCCCGTCCCGCGCGAAGTCCGTCACGGCTGTCACTGTCACCGTGGCTGCTGCACAGCTGCTCCCCGAGCAGGGCCCCGCCAGCAGATCCACCTGGCAGGCCGAGAGGGCGATGTCTGGGGGCCCTGGTGCCTGGCTGCCTGCAGTGAACACCCACACAGAGCATGACAAGGGAATCCAAAGTGTCGCCCTGATACAGAGTAACACGTGGCCAGAGTGTGTGTAATAAGCTGATGCTGTTTTACACCACAACAACACAGACTCCAACTTCAGAAGACTGAAAATGACTCCTTTATTTTTGGGATGTGTCTCCCTTATATACTATTCTACACAGACCAATTTGAATGGTGAAACAAAGACAAACCTCTTCAATCTCTTTGGTCAGACCAGAGGGACATCAAGAAGAAGTCCCTCCTAGGAAAAGGAATGAATAACACAGGTACAGTTACAAAAACATTTCTCTTGTTTACAGAAAATTCCCTGGGAAAAGAATTTCAGAAAACCAAAACATCTCAGGCATGAAACCAGGGCTATAGTAAGCCACATGCTAATATATCAGTCTCTGAGGGACCAGCCTTTTCAGAGAAGTGGCTATAATTAATTTGAGTGAGACTGCTCCTCGGAGGTGTTTTGTAAATCAAAAGGTTTAATAAGTAAAAATATCAAAATAACAAATGTTTCAGAAAACAAATGATAAAGCCGCACACAGGTGTCTGAGAAAACCACAAACACCCTGCTACAAACACCCCAAAAAGCCATTTACTTCCTTTGTGGTCCTTCCTAAATACTGAATGTTTTAGGAGGGATAAGGTGGCTTGCAGCCAATAAGCTCACCAAGGGCTTAGAGCCCAATCCATGCCCTTGTGCTGGTGCTGAGCCAATTACAATGAGAAACCCACAGAATTTTCCAGCTAACTCCCTAAAATGTCTAAAGGTAAACTGAAACTCTTTCCCTGTTTGGAAGCACCTACTGGGTGTGTGGGGAGTGCATAACTACATCACCTGTACCCTGTTTTCTGTTCAACACAAGCTCTTCCCATTCCAGCACACCCATGCCTTGGGACCAGACGGGCTTTGCATGGAGGCAGTTGTGGCTGACTGAATCTGGCATCCCTCTGCACTCTTCACTGTGCTGCTTTTTTATCCCCAAAGTTTACTAAAAACTAAGTGGTGTCTATTTTTCCACAGGTGCTAATATTTCTGGGATGACAGTGTTGTCTTTACGGGTCCATGCCCAGAGAATGAAGACAAGTAGTTTTCATGACAAAGAGGGAGATGAGTTTATGTTTCTGGAAAACATTTCTCTTTCACTGTCTGGAGTATAAGGAGGTATCTGCTGGGAGTTATTTAATTTAAAATAAACAGGTGTTTTGATGTGAAAAGGGAGGGCTCTTAAGTAAAGTTTTGTTGAACTATGGATCCACAACAGCAAGGCAAATGCAGCAGGTCTGTATTTGTATTTTTTGGCTTAGTTAGATTATGGTGTTTAGCTTCCCAGTCTGTAAAACGACGATAGTTTAATTTGTTTCCTTCGCAGAAGTATTGTGCTGATAAGTTCACTAAAGAAATGAGGAAGAATAATAAGCTACGGAGATATTGGCTGTGGCAGCATCTGTGGTGGGTAGAGAAATGATGTGTGGTGACAAAATCAGTGTGACAATGGCACTGCACATCATATCTTTCCTAAAGAAATTTCTACACACAGAATGGCAGTGTCCACTTCACTAGGGTCCTGACCCTTACTGCTGAGGTCTCGAGAAAAGGGCAAACCTGAATTTATATTTCCATAGGTGTGTTTTCCCTTACACACACTGAATTACCATAGCATTTAGTTCTGAGCCATCTGGTCTGCAGTGTATACAGTGTGCATTTTCTTCTCAAGAAGCCACTCAAGTTTTCATGAATCCTTTGGCTGATAGAAAATTAAACTGTGGTCCTGCTCAGTCAGAATCTAACTGCTAATTTCAGGACTTACAGTGTTTCTTGAGGAATACTTAGTTTTCTGTCCCAGACTGCTAATTATCATCAGATAAGGATAAAGTTCTAGAAACAGTGGCCATAAAATGCATCCGAAATCAAAATAAGTGATTTTCTGATATTAAAATAAGTTATTTTCATATCATTCTTCCCACTTGCAGAATTGCTTGATAATTTGTAGACATAGCATTAAGGTATTTTAAGATGTATTTCTAGCACAATCAAATAATCAGTGTCTTATTCCTTATGGAAAAAATGTCATGAAATATAATTTAAATTAACCCTGTGCAGTACTCTGGGAACTGAACTAAAATCTACAGATATTAATGACATATTATCTCTCATATCAAATTCTTTAAGGCTGTCTCACCTCACATCTTATAGAAAAGTCCTGGCTCATTTTCAAGGTTCTTGATTCAATTAAATTGGAGGTTTCCATGAGGAATAGTTATTGCCATTCCAGCCCCATGAGCTGTGCTCACAACCCAGAACAAAAGTTTAAAATCAAAGAAAATCATCTTGTCAAAATAGTAGCGATAAACTTAACAGGAGCCGAACTCCAGTGGCTCTGCTGTGCCTTGGCATTCATTATGATATTGTCTGAACTTGGAGAGATATTTCTGTGCTTGTAATTAGCTTCCTTATCACTTATTCCCTACGTAATTAGCACAACAGTGTAGTTATATGGATTCAGTCAGACAAGGAGCTTGTCAGTTAATTTATTCGGTATAAACGGGTCGCAGCTAAAATCGTTTTTGTTTTTAATTTCCAGCACTGTGGCCAGCACATATTTTTCAGAAGCCTGCAGTGTTCCTTCAGATAAACTAATGGACCCTAAAGACAATAAAGGCTCAGAGCAAACGTGGCTGTACAGACACCCAGCAGCAGATCCTCAGCCTTAAGTACATATAGATAGCTCGATAGATAACAGCCCGAGTGTCATCTGAGGAAATAGCCTCAGGATGGAGCAACCACGGGCTAGAGCTGCCTTTAGTTTGAGCTGCAGAAATGAGTTGATGGAAAGTAACAGAAATTTTCCACTTCAGTGACAACTTCCTTCAAATATGAGTTAATTGGACGAGTTGTGCCTTCCTCCTGGCACCTCTTGGCACCAACACATCAAGCCCATTGACAGCTTGAAAATAGAATTGCTTCTGCAAGTCTTGTGTCCTCTCTTTCTTCCAGTCAAGTGCACACTGCGGGACTGGAGGAGACCTTGGTGAGAGGTCAGTCTCAGTCCCATGTGCTGACCTCAGCCTCCCCCTCTTCAGAGCTCCTGGGCCCACGCCCTCAGTGTCAGGGAGATTCTGAAAGCTTTGATCCATGCCTGAGAAAATGTGAGTTAAACACACAGCCTTGAGTGGGACTCATTCCTCTCTGACCCTCAGAGCAGCCGGTGTCTGAGTTGCTCGGGGTCTGTGGGGATGTCCCAGCACAAACCAGCCCTGACCCCCCCTAAATCCCTCAGTGTGAGACAGCCTCTCCTGTCCTCTCCCTGCTATCCAAGGAAATCCTTTCCCATGAGCTCAGAGGATGTTTCCCTGGTGGAGCAGCACAGACTCCAAGCCAAGAGCAATGTGTAGAGCAGAGCAGCACTGAGCCATGGAGAAATGCAAAGTACTCCACGGATGAGAGCCAACACAGCTGCTGGAACCATAAGGTGCTGCTCAGTTTAAGATCATTGTGTTATGATGTCATTTAAATTATTTTTCTTTCTTCTGTCTAAGCACTTGGCTGATGGCGAGGAGAGCTAGGAAAGGAAATTAAAAAGAGAAAAATAACAGGAGCTCTCTGGGTTTTGCCAACATTTTTTAGAGCTGGCTTTTTGTTGGGTAGAGAAACTGCAGCTGTAATCTTATCTTTAAACATTTCTCTCACTGAGTCTCTTTTGGGAGAGAAAGAAGGGACTTGTTAGAAAAAGGCTTGGGTGTTTTATTTAGTGCAAATGGAAAGTAAATACCTGCATGCCACCCTTAGGCAGGAAGGGTATTCCACCTGATTGACCTGAAAACAGCATTTACTGAATAAAAGGGCAAGAGTTTTCTCAGTGACATTGTCAATGTTTTCAAGTTAATAAAATAAACAATACCCTAAATGTTTAGAGAGAATAATACATAAGCACAAGAATGATTTTTTCTTTCTGTATTAAGTTAGACACAAACTATAAGCCAGCAAAAGATAGAAAAAAAGCTTCACTATGCATTTACTGAATAATAAATCTGCAGGGGAGCTTTTTATTGATAATTAATGAAATTATTCTACCTAAGAACATTCCTGCCACCAAAAAACCTTAAAATGGAATTTTACGCTTCTGGAATTTAAAATAAGTTCTTTTACTCTCAGTTATTTCATCCATAAATCTCAACAGACTACTATTCAGGTTATTGCTAGTCAGATTTATGGCTATGGGGTTTTTTTCTCTCAAAAACCTGTCAGATATTATCAGCTGTTTTATTTTGCAGATAAAAATATGGCCTAGTTCACTGATTTTATGGCTTCTGCCCTTTGGTATTATTTATATATTACATTTTCCATTAGAATTCATTGTAACTTAAATAGTGGAAAAAGTGATCACATTGATTTGATGTCAATGTGTAAAACACTTACCCAAGTCCTCAATACTTAATTGCAAAGTAATTTTACAGGAATCATCTTGCCCAGGACATGCAATGGGTACTGTGCTCAGGACAGTCAAAACATGCTCCTTGCCATCCTCTGCAATTTCTAGTGATTCTGGGAAAAACTGGAAATAAGAAAACAATTTTTACATCATTTTGACAGGCAAGAGAGATGACAGATTAATCAGGCAATGCTGACGTCTATGAAGTCTTAAGTGGTTTCAATCAATTATTAAGATATATAATTACCTGCAAAATAATAATAATCTTTATCATAATCTCCTTAATAATAATAAATTTTGCAGTAGTGATCTTCAACTTTATAAGGTGAAATTGCTGTTAACATACTTTAACATTTTTGGCAATTAAGAAAATGTTTGCAGTTCCCATATATAATGTGTAATTGCTTCTCGTCTCCAAATCTGAAAGCAGCCTTTTATTAAGCCTGAGAATAATACTGTAGAATTATTTCACTTTTAATGGTTTAAAGGAACTCCTATCCCAATGCATAAAGTCTGGCATAACCTCATGGTCATGGACTCTATGTTTGTAGTCTGCACCAGGTGCAAAATAATTGTAAATTTTGACCAATTCCCCTTCCCTGCTATGTCAGGAAGAAGAATTCCTCTGCACATAAAATATTACAGGTTTGGAGACTCCTGCCCCTGGGGAGAGAGCTTGGGTTGTGCCTTTTCTGTGTCCCTGTTGTCCTGGGAAAAGAGCAGAAGCAGCACTCAGGGCTAGTGGGAAATGGCAATTTCCACTTCCTGGAAAATTCTGACATTTAAAAAAATTTCTCAGAAACTGTTATTCAGGCACCACACAGAATGGGCTGCTAGATTTTTGAAAGTCCTTTCATGGAGGCATGACACTCAGATAACCAGAGGATTCCAAAATCTCCTGGACTGCCAGGATGACAGCCTAATCCTTGAGTGGGATTAGACCTGGTCCTTGCACTCAGTGTGAATTTATCTTCAGCAACTTCTCTTTGGCAATGTCTGACCATAACAAGATGATGGAGAAAAATGAATATTTTGTCTTTGCTTTGTTCTGGTTTGGTTCCAACATAATTGTGGATCCTTGCTGGTTTGTGGATGTGTCTTCCCATCACACAAAACCCCCAGAGCTGTTCAGGGCACATTTACTAGGACGCAGAGCTTTGATCCTACTTTGTGGGACATCAGTGTCCCCACATGCACAGGGTGCCACTGGGCACTTCAGGGTGTTTTACAGACAAACTGAACAAAGTTTCTCAGGGTGAACATGGAAGCAGCACTGCTTGTGATGGTCAGGACTTGTTTCCTCATCATGATTTTCAAATTTTCCCTAGTCAGTGACTTAAGGCTGTGGGCATTACCTTAATCCCAGCATAGAAACCTTTGCTATCCTCAGGCAGGGACTGCTGCTCAGGAGGGCCCCTCCTAAAAGCTGTGACAGTGCAAAAGACCTGTAAGAAATAAATAAACAGCACATGCTATAGCATTTCTTGAATAACATTCATATAAATGTGCATCTTCCTGTTGCTCAGAGTTTTTAAGCTTTCATTCTACTGCTGGAATATATTTTGGGGATTTAGGCTTTGAGAATACTTATGTGTAAATTTTGAGATTTGGAAGAATTTTTGATGCATTTAATAAGCAAAGGAATATGGCTTTTGTCTCAAAAATTAATAACACTTTATGCTTACAGTGTGTTCTCTTCTGCAGTTTTTAAACACCTTGGTTTGTCATTTTAACTCATTTTACTAAGGAAGAATTACATTGTTCATATATGTTACTGTCAGAATTCAGACATTTGCTCTTGGGATCCCAGCCCCCAGTCTGTCCACTGGATCAAGTATCTTCTTTCTGCACCACATTTGTAAGCATTTTATTTTAAAATTTAAATTAGTTTGACAGTCATCCAGTCTCAGAAACTGTGTCAGCAATAAGAGAAGCTCCTTTTTTTCCCTTATTGTATTATAAAAGATGATGCAGATGTGCCTATAGGGTTTATGTTGTATTAAAAAGAAAAAGAATATTCACCCAAACAAAAAACTCTCTCAAACACAATGTACCAGGACACTTATGTTGTATTCCTAGCACAGCCACACAACTTTTATCTCTGCTGAGCCCGCACACCATCTGCCAACTTAATGTTTCATTGGTTTCAGAAAAACCAAATTGCAAAAATCATTTCTAGGATCATAAGATTAAAATACAGAAATTTTCCTTAAAGCAAATGACAATAGACTCGGAAACTGTAGTTCTGAATATTTTTTTTTGGTCTTCTTGGAAATGGAGTAACAGATTGTGACATATTAAATCAAATTCCAGATACTCAGATGACATATTTGTAGCTGCTGCCTTTTTTAAGCCTCAAGTAACCCACGAGGAAGAACTGGACCGACCCAATTTATTTTCCATTATAACAAAAACCTTTGGATAGATTTTCCAGCATCACTTACTGGCTGTGCTGATGCCTGTAGCTCTCACCTGCTGTCTCAGGCAAGACCCTCAAGACCACTAGCTGCAAAGCAGGTTCTGCACCAGGATATTCCCAGATTCATGTGGTGATATGGGCACGCGCTGCATAACAGCCTGCAATATTTCTTTTTCCTAAAAATTTTCCCTAAAAATCCTTCCTCGTTACCATCAAGTCATGAGTTTCCTTCAAACCCAAGAATCCTCTTTCCTACCTCATTTGTGCACAGCAAAAGTTCCCCACAAGCAATACAGGGTCTTTTGTAAGGCTGTGGGGAAAAACAAGTGTTTTCTGTGCTCTTCAAGTGGATTATTTCCAGTTCAGCTCAGTCCCAGGCTTATGTGCCTTTTGGGATGTTTTTACCTTCACAATTTTTCTCACTCCCTTGCAGACAGCTCCAGACAGTTCGGCCCAGTGAAAATGGTGTCATTTGTTACATTAACAAGATGGAAGCCTGGAGGTTATACTGGGTGTACTGGGGGGAAAACAGACACAGATCTCACCTCACAGAGATACTTTGCAGCTAAAATTCCTCAGATATTTCATAGTTATCCAGTTTGCCTCTGAAGGAGAGCAAGTTGTTGTCTCCTCAAGGTAATAAGCCCCTGTTATCATTAGATATTTATTATCTCCAATCCTTCCCTAAAGGCTGGTGTTCAGCTTACAGACTTTTCAAAACAGTTCTTCTGCTGGGAAGGCAGAAAGTGAGTGTTGATCATGCTCCTGCAGCTTCTCCTGCTGCTGCCACAGGGAGAGTCTGCAAAATCAGGATCTGACAAGGCAGTGACAATGGAGAGAGACTTCAGACAGTGCATATTCCCCCTACCAAAAAATAACCAGCACTGACCCCCTTGCAGAGCTCATTGAGCAGATCACAGACACCCACATTGCAGATGATGTATTTGCACTTTTGGCTTCACTGCTTTTCACCAAAACTGCTCCCACTGAGATTCCCTGTGAGCACAGCACAGGGAGTGTTTGTGCCAGGGAGGGAGCTGCAGCCAGAGGCAGCAGGGACAGCCCAGCACTGACAGAGGCATTGACTGGTGATCTTCCCCAAAGTGATATTCTGGCAATTATCAGCACCCAGCCTCCTTGTATTTCCTCTCATATATATTTTACAGGTATATTTTATTGATAAAGCAGCAAACACTCAAATAAAAATTTACTCCCTAATGATGCACTGAGATATCTGTAGACTATCAGCCCATCCCAGCTCAATCTTCAGTGCATTTGGAGGTCAGCACAAACTTTAAAAATTCAAAATGTATGGACGGCCAGCACAATTTACATTTTATTTCTGTCTTTTATATCATCCCTTGTATTGTCTCTTCCTTGTTGTGTGCACACCTCACAATCAGCAGACATGTTCATCAGCTGCTGAGCTACAGGTTGACAGTTTGTCACATAATTATGACAGTCATTCCAAGTAGGAAGGTTTTTTTTGCCTTCAGCTAAATACTAACTCTTTTTTTCTGCAGTTCAGTAATCAAATTTTTCTTTCTCTTTTTCCCCCCTACACCCATCTCAGGATGCAGCCTTTTTAAAGCAAAGAGATAAAAGCACCACTGACAGCAGTATGCTGATGGCCATGACAAGTTAGGAAGTATTTTTCCACAAACTCATTGGATCTGTTAAAAAAAAGTCACATTCTATTTTTTCATCATCTCTTTCAAAGGGACAGGTGTGCTTGGACAGGATGAATGGATTGCTTCTTAACATGGGATGCTTTCTTTTTCTTGTGTGCTGGCAAAACTTCCCATAGGGCAGAAAACTTCTTCTAGGGACAAAACTCTTATCAAAAAAGGCTCTTTTAGCTAAGTGTCTCCCTTCATGTGTGTTGGAGGAGATTTCCCTCTTCCATGGACTCAAACAGAGTTGTACCCATTTTGACATGAACCCCATGAGCAGCTTCTTTAACTAAAAGCAGAAGTCAGTCATTAATTTGGTGAAGGTCTCAGTTAGTTCTGTGAAACAATTTAGAAGAATATTTTAATTCTAGGACCTGTCACCTCCAGAAAATTTTTCCCTAATAACTTGCTCATTAAAATGTGGGTATTCTCCCCTATAGCTTTCAGAATTCAAGTTTCCTCCAAATCAGTTGTTTCTACTTATTTTGATGATAATAATGTCTTCAATTCAACCTTTTCCACTAGCTAATTCTGAATGTAGTGCGGGGGGAGTCCAGGCTGGGGCATGCAGGGGACATTTGCCAGCATATCCAGCTTTGCTCTGTCTCCTCTCCAGCAGCCCTGTGCTCATACAAGGGGTTCAGTTAGCAAAGGCAGCTATAGGAAAATCCCTTCTCTACATAAGAAACAATTTAAGGTTTCCTACTGCTGGCCATTCCCTCAGCAGGGAAATCTGGGTGCTGCTGGAAGGTGCAGGTGCCAAGTCTGAGGCTGGCAGTTAACTCTGGAGTTGGATCCATCCTCCTGTAGGTGTATCACCCATTTCAGAAGGCAGGCTGGGGCTGCAGGGCTCAGAGCCCCAGGTAACACTCCTGGATTGAGGGGCTGGGCAGGGAATCACCACATCAGGTGAAAGGTGTCTCCTGATGGCTGTCAGGGCACTGGGGCTGCCATTGCCTTCTCCATTAAACACTAATGGCCTGGGGTCAGAAAAACCTGGAGTCACCACTCTGCTGGGAGCTGGGGGGGGTGTGTGGGAGGGAGCTGTGGTTTACAGCCTTGATGAAAAGAGCAAAGGATGAGCAGAACTGAGGGATGACATTTCTAGGGGAGCTGGAAGAAAAGAAAAATAGTTCTCATTAGCTCGAGAAAATGATCTGGCTGTGGGTATTTGCAGAAAGGGGTAGGAACAAAGTCTCTGGGAAGGCTTTCCAGAAGGGTCAGCAGGAAGGGGAAAGTAGGGAGAATCTGTCTTTGATTTAATTAATGAACTAGACCTTCCAGCTTTAGAACACAAATCACTGCCTGTGAGGGGCTGCTGGCTGTGGAAAGGAGGGAGCAGGTGCAGCTGTGTGACCTGGCACTGCGGGTAGTCCAGCTCTGCTCACTTTGCTACTGGCTGTACAGGAAGAAGGCAGCTCTTCCCAGTTGTCAAATGGCCAGGCAGTGTGTGGAAGCTGACTCTAGGTCATTATTCTGCTAAGGAAGGAAATTTTCCCAGGGTAGTAGTGAGGTGTTTTATCATCTGCAGAATTTTGCTCATCAACTCTCTGACCCTTTCTGCTTTAAAATCTCTGCTCAAGTTCACCTAGAGTTCTGTTTCTGAGGGGATGCTTCTCATTTTCTACCTGAAGGTTGAGGAAGAAATTGTTAACTCAGCTGTGACCTACAAACAGGCAGGTTTTCCTGTTCCTGTTGTTGATTTTGACAAATCCAGTGGCTGGGAGGGGATTAGCACTTAAGTAAGGGAAATGCCACTTTGACACTTTGGAGTCCAGATGCTGGTGCAGACCTCTGAACTGAGCAGTGGCAGAGTCTGAGTCAGTGAGAGCTGAGGTGGGCATGAAGTGACCCCAAAGGGCAGATGCTGAGAGTCAGTGCTGACTTAGGGTCTGTGAGATGGGACTTTACTATTTCTGGGAGAGGAGAAGGGGCAAATCCTCAGGACAGCCTTCTAAGTGCTTGAGTATTTCCATAGGTATAGAATTAATATGATTTAACATTTATGAGCCCACATGCCCAGGATTTTCTGTCTAAGTGCAATAAATGTAGTGAATCCCTCATCTGGTATGAGCTGCTTCTCTCCCCTGAGCTGAACTGGGACATCTCTTAGAAGTGCTGGCAACAAGACAAAAATCCTACTTCCTTGAGAGCTGAAGTGTAAGTGCTGTGCAAGGTTTGGCTTTCTTCAGCACCAAGAACAACAGGACTGTAAGATCTCTTGCCTCATCCCTGGAGGTGTTTAAGGCCAGCTTGGATGGGGTTTGGAGCAACGTGGTCTAGCAGAAGGTGTCCCTGCCCATGGAAGGGGGTTGGATGATTTTTGGGGTCTCTTCCAATGCAAACCACTCTATGAAATTTCACACTTTTCCCCTTGTGAGAGAAAAATAGTTATTTTATACATTGAGGCAATAATTTGCTATCTTTTTTGGCTGGGGCATAATCTCCTTCTGTTGTAGAGTGCCACGCAAAGCAGCCACTTCTATCACAGAGCTCAGAAAGGCTGGTTTTGCTTAAACATTTTTATTTCACAACGAGCACCATGGTTTATGTAGGGTGACAATTGCTCCTCACTGTGGGAACTTTTGGATTGCTGCGCTGAGCAAAATCTGCACAGTTTTCCTCTAAACACCTTTCTTTCTTAGCATAACTCATTACTCACAGTGTGCTGCTAAAATTTATAGATGGCTGTGCCTCGAGGAATGAAATGACCTCTGTCACTATCACATAAATAAGGCTTAGGAATGCCAGGATTTTCATATCAGATGGAGTAGGCTTCTTTCAGAGCTTATAGAGAAATTGTGGCATGTTATAGATTTATTTAAGACTGCCAATAGTTTCATGAACATTAGACTGCCAGCATTACTGTCTGAAATAGCAAAATTGGAACCCAAATATGGGGGGAAGAAAGGACACATGATGGCTATTAAAAAATAACTGGCTGTTTAGTCGATACAAGTTCAGGAATGTTGGCTGGTAAATCTCAACTCTTCTCTAAGGTTTGACTGCATATTAAAATACATCAATAGCTGTTCCATTATGTGACTGACCTATTACCTGGAGACTTTTTTACAGACAAAGAATAGCATCGACATCAACCACCCAAAAAGTGATGTTAAAAAAAATTGTCTTCCTTGGCTGTAGTTTTTTGTGAAGAAAAGAATAGAGCAGATGCTGATTTCAGGCCATGAATGTGTGGAACCAAATGCAAGTTATTGGGCTGGTAGAGATAATCAGTTAAAAAGGTTCAAAGCAGGCAAGTAGTTTTCAAAATGCTGCAGATTCTCTGTCCTCAGGGACAAATTCTGCCCTGAATGCTTCTTATCCACTCTGGCAGTGCACAGCCTTGGGGATGCTATCACTGGGCTCTGCATGGAGAAGGGGAAAAGTACTGGAAAATGCTCCTCATTTACTGTCTCCTCTGTCCTATAGCTTTTATCAGTGTGAATCTGGCCTCCCTTTAATGCTGCCTTAGAGAATATTCTTCCACTTGCATCTTTCTTGGGCACATGAAAGTTCCCCATTGTCTCTGTGTGGCGGAGTTTGGTGCCCAGGGTTTGATTCTCCTTTTAGTGGCATCATCTTCCCTCTAGGGTAGCCCTACAAATGCTAAATCTCTTCACATCTACACCACTGGAGGTGAGAGTCTTCTCCTTTTTGATTCCTATTAGACACCCAGACTGGGATGGCAAACACAATGAAATACTTTTTTAAAATCTTTATTTTGTAAAACCGAATTCTCAGTTGCAGCTGAAGCTTCGTCACTTGGTTTTCACCTGTGATGATTTATGGATAATTATAATTAGTCAAATAGGCCACGAAGACCTTTAAAGAAGCCTAAAAAGGAAGAGAACACTTTAGTCTCACTAAACCCACTAAATTAAACATGTAGTTTCAGGAGAAGACAAAGAAGGGCTTACTGGAAACTTAATACAATAAAATAGTCTTATAAAGATTTGGCAATGCTACTTGTTAACAGAACCATATTTTCTCTGAATCCCTCAGGATTGTTAAAACAAGATTTGAAGTGATTGCAAGTGAAATTATTTTGATGACAATATCTCTTCACAGCACAAACTTGTCTTAAACTGGCAGAATTATCTGCCTCGTGTTGTAACATGTGAGGGCTCGATCAGTCGGATCCTGAACAGGGCTAAAGAAATCATTACCTCAGTCAGCATTTCTCAGGCCACATTTGGAATTCTGTGTTCAGTTTGGGTCACCACTACACAAAAACATGTGGGCAGACTTGAGAGGGCCCAGAGAAGGGCCACAAAGATGAGCCAAGGCCTGGGAAGCTGCCATGTCATGAAAGGTTGAGAGAACTGGGTTCATTCAGCCTTGGTAAAAGAGGGCTTAGGGGAAACCTCATCACCATGTTCCAGTTTTCAAAGAGTGGATACAAAGAAGATGGAAGGTCCCTTTTTACAAGTAGTACCATGGAAAAGATGAGGGAAAATTCAAATTCAACACAAAAAGAATTTATCTCAGAACAATGAGGACAGTTGTCCATTGGAATAATCTCAGCAGTGGTGGATTTCCCAACACTGGACACTTCAGGTTCAACAGGAAAGGGTGCTGGGCTATCGTGTATAGACCATGCTTTTGCCAAGAAAATTTAGACCAGATGAACCCTGAATCCTCTGTTTGGGCTGGTATTCTATGATTCCATGATCTCAAAGAACAGCTGCAAAATGCCGAGACTATTTTCAACTTACTTTTAACACCAGGCTGTTATCCCTATTTATTCTTTCAAGTTGCTGTAGCATCACTAATGTCCCTCTGAATATAAAAGTTATGAACCTAATTTAACTTTAAGACTCTTGTTTCTGTATCATAAAAGGCCATGAATTCATACACAAGTCAATTTTTTTTCACATCTGTATTCGTTTCTGTTTTGTTGTTGTTGTTGAGAGCAGATCATTGTTGCTGTGTAAGCCATCAAATATACTTCTTAAAGATTGTTTTGTAATGAACTCTATCTTTCAGTATGCCATTGAACCAGGAATTTGGAATCAGAGAAGCAGAACAACGTGAAAAAAAAAAAACCCATGAAATGAATCTCCCTCTATTTTAAAATGTACAACTTTTTTTTTTTTCTGTGAAAAGATGTTATTGTGTCTCTGATCCATGGATATAAAAATTACTGAGTGCATGCAGCTGAGCCTGCTGCAAAATCTCACTGCCGCAAGATACAAAAAAGTACTAAGCAAAAATTGGCTCAGGCACATGTACCCACCACTTATACAAACCTCACAGCATTCAAGGTGTAATGTAACTGCAAATATTCAATTTGCCTTTAGAATGTGGTAAAATACCTTCCAAGAACTCACTGCATTCCAAAGAAATGTTACAGGTCCTGAACCGGGTTAATGCTATTAAATAATCTTGTCGTGGAGCAGTTTCAGGTCTTTTTTGGGCAATAGCCCTGAGCATAAGGAGTGAGGAGCATCACTAATAAAAACACAACAAAGATTTACAGGAAGGTTTGATCCCCTCTGGGTGTGTGACCCTTGCTGATTGAAGGCATTACCGTGTCTCCCAAGCGGAGATTGGCGCCGTCCATCTCCACGTAGGAAAAGGGCTGTGGGGTTGTCTCCTGCTGGATCTGCTCCCTCTTCCCAGAGCTGGAGAGGCGAGACCAGAGCACCTTGTACTGCACTGGGGGCTCGGGGGAAGAGGGGCTGTAGCTGCACTTCAGGTGGACTCGGCCTTGCACGAGCTCAGGAGTGATCACTGGTTGCAAAGCCTGGCCCGTGAGCTTGGCTGGAAGAGGAAAACAAAAGAGGGATGTAGCACAAAATGCTATTTTGATGTTACAGTTGTTCACCTAACAAGAAGATGTCAATGTAATTAAGCATGGGAGAAGCGCTACATTTTATGTTCCTGTGGCTTAATTAGTAACCATGCAAGCAAGAAGGTGTGTTTCATGTGAAATGCAAAAATTGTTAATTGTGTGCTGACTACCTGTTTCAGTTACACCATCTGACCTTCTGGTTTTGAATGTGTTTTTTTTTTATTATTATTTTTTTTATTTTGCAGTGAGAGAAACATTATTTAAATGAAACACTCAGATTAATACAAATTAATTACTCTGGCAAAGGTCATCAGCTTTGCATTTCCCTGGAGCAAAGCCTTTTGATCCAAGTTCTACAATAAGCACAGAAGAGATAAGAGAAATCATTATGTTGCAGAGGTAAACTGACTCCCAGAAAGCAGCCAACCCCTATTGCCTTACTGTGAAGATCCTTTCTGGGCTGTTTTAGGATGTATCTAGGCTAGGTCTGCTCAATATAGTCTCCCTCTGCCCAGAATAATGCCATTGCTCTAAAAATACAGCTTGCTTTCTGTAGGCTTCGACAAGTAATAAAGTCTGAAACCTTTCTTCCTGTTAAACTCACCTAGAAAGTACAAACAAAGAGAGGTATAATGGTGTAAGGGGTTGTTTTTCATCTCTAGAGACCCAGACTCTAACAAAACATGAAGTTGGTTCAGATGTTTTGAAAGGATAAATTAAGTAACTTTTTTAGAGGAGTGCAGAAAATATAATACGTGGGAACCCAAGAGAATAAAATATGAAGCTGTTCCAGCAGAACAGAGAACCAATGTGTTAACATCTGTCCAGGGCAAACAGCAAGATGTAAGAAAAAGAAACAAGTTGCTTAAAAGATGAATAAAGACCAGTTGTTTATACCCTTTTCTACCTTGTTTCTCAGAGAAGCTGCCTTAGACTGTGGCTCACATCATGACTGTGAGCAGGAAATTATCCCAGAAGGACAGAGTTAGGTGATCAGCTCAGGGGAAGATGTGAGTGGAATTGCAAGTACGAATACTGCTTTTCCCAGCTGTGTCCTTTCTGCCAACTTATGGACTTTTAAACTCTTTTTGTTTTGCAGCTCAGAAGCGCTGACTGGTGTCCTGCTCCTGAACCTCCAGCAGAAGGGGCTGGGGAATTGACCCTGACACAAAGCCATGACCGTGCCAGCTGGACCCAGCTGAGCCTACTGTGGTGCAATACTTACAGCTGAATTTAAGCCAGTGAGGGAAAAAACCCTCCAGCTTTGGGTGTTCTCCATCCAATGCATGAGACTGCAAAAACATCCTAAAGGCAAGAAATTAAAGACTCTGAAGAACTGGACCTCACTGAAAATGAGATTGGGATAGATGGGAAGGAATAAGCTTTATTTTATTAGAAGTGCAGGTGGCTTTACATCCCTAAACAGGTATGAATCATTAAATAGGACAAAATTATTCACCTAAAATATATTGGCAAAAACATATCTTTCCACAAGAGTAGAAGAAATCTTATAATTTATAAAAAAACCAAGCTTAAACTGAAAAATGACTCTATTCAGTTAAAAAGTAATTTCTGAGTTAGAATCAGTTTCATTTATTTTAATGGATTTTATTTTATTTCAAATAGTGGATTAATCTCATGTTCTTTGAGCCTTTCTTCCTTCCTCTTCTTCAAGTTGGAGTGTTAAAATATTGATAAAGATAAGACAATATTTATCTTTCTTTTTTAAAATTTATTTAGCTTGGATTTTGCCCGATTGAAAAGCTGGTAACCCTTGTTTCTCAGTGTTGTTGTTTCTGTCCAAGAACATTGAAAGGAAAGTATAAAGGTAATTTTTTCATTTGGAGAAAGAAGCATGTTTTCTGATGAAATCTACATGCACCTGGCCATGCTCCAAAGTTCAGGAGGTTTAACTGGATGAGCAATTGCATTCTGCTTTCCCTTTGTTTCCTAGCTACCGAATATCTCTCGTAGTAGGCTGAAAATTATTTCTGAGGAGAACAATTATATAAATGTCATGAAAAAGATGTTATCAATTTAGTTCGGGTTTTTTTTTCCTTGCAGAGTTTCAGAATTCTTTTTTTTTTTGAGAGGGGGATACTGGTTATTAAAGATAAGAAGAGGCCTTAGAGACAGTATCCTGGATACAGTGCCTTGGTACAGCTGAGATGCCTCTGGTCACTCACTTTGCAACTTCAAGCCAAAGTGGAGCCAAAGACAGTGGGAAAGGTTACATGTGAGCTGTAACCAAGCAAAGAACGCTTCAGTAATACACACCAGATTACATTTTGCACTGGTAATAGGAGCTATTCTTCAGGAACACCTTGGACTGCCACTGATTTATTTTCTACACGCTCTGCGCCTTAGCGGGAGTGACGCTTGACTCGCAAGGTCACTGAGATGTACATTGCAACACCAGGGCCTTTGAACACCCAGCCTGAGAGGCATAAGTAATCTTATTGATAAATACTTTACTGGTGCTCACCTTCTGCACAGTAGCCCATGCATCCTGGAGTGGGCTGCAGCAGATACACAAAGAAAGCGCCGCAGTTCCTGACGGTGATGGGGATCCGGAACAGGCAGCAGTCCCTGGTGCCCCCAAAGACCTGCCAGGTGGCACAGCCTGTGAGCCTCTTGCTCTCCCCAGGAGCTGGCAGGGATTCAGACTTCAGTGACAGCCACACTGGAGCTTGTGTCCCACATTTGTTCATCTGAGGGTGCACACAAAAGGAACCGTTTACAGCAAGTGCGGTAAGACCCCGTGGAGATCACTAAAACCCAAGAGCCTGAGTGTGGTGAACCTGGAGGGTCAGTGAAAAAACCTTGTAGGTGGGGATGAAAATGTCTTGCTTGGTTTTGAGAGGTGGCTTTACACAGATAAAACAGAGCACAATAACAGGATTCCAAAGTGTTTTCCTCTGGTTTTGGTTGGTTGAGTGAAGAAGATGAAAACATGAAAGCAGGCTAGATCACCTGCCTCCAAAACAGCTGCCCTGCTCCTGACAGCTCCTTCCCTTCCAGAACACACTGGGCATGTCTGTGGGGCCTGTACCTCTTCCTTATTTTTGAAGAGAATATGAAGGATGGACAAAACATGTGCAGGATATGTATGACTTAACTTTTAATTTTTTTTTTTTAGTTTTACTTTTGCTTTCAGGCTTTTCTCTATTAAATTCCCTCAATACCCTGAACACAGGAAATCTCAAAGCAGAAGGCATTGGTCCTAAATGGTTTAAATGACAGCATGTTGAGTCATGGCCAGGAGAGACTGATTTCCATTTCCCAACTTAGAGTTGTGTGTTCAGGAAGCTCAGCTCTGAGCTGCCCTCTGTACCTGTCAAGTTCTCTCCCCTGACTAAAGAAACATGGCTCTCTAAAGCTGTCTTTAATTTAAGCACCTCAGTGAGGAAATTAGGTGTAATCAGGGCCTTATTAAATATACAAAGCCAATTACAATGGTGACTCATTTTTCTGCACCATTACCTGGCATTTGCCAATATGCAAAGCACAGAGATGTTTGAGCTAAAGTTTGGAAATTATTACCAAATACTGACAATAATTTGCTCTCAGATATCAGTCATATTCAGCAGAGCGTGGCTGCTGCTGTCACTTTGCATTTCTTCAGCCAGTGACAGTGAACCATCCCTGTGAGTCCAGTTTGGGGAATGTGATTCCTCCCAGTGTGAGTGTTTGGCTATAAATCACATTGGGGAAAAAAA
Organism: Trochalopteron elliotii; assembly: GCA_024734555.1. Taxonomy (NCBI): domain Eukaryota; kingdom Metazoa; phylum Chordata; class Aves; order Passeriformes; family Leiothrichidae; genus Trochalopteron; species Trochalopteron elliotii. The sequence goes on from JANPWX010000533.1 coordinate 1,639,665, forward strand.
ACAACAAACTCCAAGCCTAAACCTCACCATTTTTTCCCATTTGCCCAGGTTTGCTGCTTCACTTTCAAGATTGAAAGTTATTTTGAAAGCGGTGAAAGTCAAAGGATAAATTTGTTAAGCCACGCACCAGTGCCCTCCTGCAGTTTGAGTTTTACCTGGGAGGTGCTCAAGCCAGAAAGCAGCACCAGGGGAGAAGGGGTGCACACCCAGGAAAGAAAGGGTAGCTGAAAAAAAGTCAACCATGTGGCATGACACAGTCTGATTTCCATTTGGAGCTGGTTATTGCCAGGCTTCTGAAAACAAGGATTCCAGAGAGACACCACTGAAATTGTCCAAGGTTGTTGGGGTTTATTTTCCCTGAAATGTGGCAGCAGCCGAGCAGAGAGGCTGACTCTGCCTCCCCTCTTTGGTGTCCTGGTGGTCTTGCAGGTGGCACTGGAGCTCACACAGTGCAGCAGCTCCTTGGGGAGGAGCAGCCTTCCAGCATTGTGCAAGCAAAGGACAAGAGAGGACCAACATAAAAATTCTTCTAGGTGGAATTTTAGACCAATCCCTTCCTTTCTTTAAAAGCCATGCTGTGTGTAACTTTTGAAAGGTTTGTTCAGTTTGTTTATTTACAGCTTTAAGGGACATAGGTGTTTTCTGTGCTGGTAAAAATACAGATGATAGGAACTTGTTGCATCCTGGTGAACTTCTGACCCAGAGTGTGAGATGTGGTGTGAAGAAACATGTTTCCAAAGCATGTTTATGAGCATGCACTTGTAATGACCTGGGAGAGTGGAAAAAACAACATCCAGAGAAGCAGCATGGGAGAAGAGAGAAGGATGGAAACTGGAGCTCAGTGATCTCTGCTCCATGCTCATCTGGATGTGATACCTGCAACCTGAATTTCCTCTCACACAAAGAAACTGCAAACTTCAGTGCCTCTGCACGTGTGAGTAAAGACTGCTGGACTGGAACATTCTTTTTGAAATTACACTAAAGTGCAGGTATTAGTGAGTTCACCTTGGAGGTGTTTGGAACCACACAACCTGGGAAGAATTAGTTATGGGGAGCAGAGCAGCAGGGATGGGTGAACACTGGATTTCACTGGATGTGTGCAAACTCAGAGAGTTTTGTAGGAAATGGTTTGGTGAGGAGACACAGCACAGCCTACCCATCCCAACTGAAAAAATACTCTTACAATTCTCTGTGAAAGAACTTTTGTTGCTTAAAATGAGCTATAGTATCAATCTGATGTTACCTTTACCAACGTAACTGGTGCCAACACATCAGTGCTGCTCCACTGGGAGTGCAGCGGCTGTGCTGCCCTGGCCAGGCACACTCAGTGCCTCAGTTTCTCTGGCTGCTTGACCTTGTGCAAATAACAAACCACTGACTCTCTGTGTACCTCACTTTCTTATCTCTCAAGCAGAGGTGGAGGTGGCTGAGATGGTGATAGCGCTTTGGTGCCTTGCAGCAGTACTGGGAAGATAATTCATTAATGAGACACCCATCTCTCTGCTGTGCTGGGGGCCACGTAGATAAACAGATGTGAGTGAATTCTGGCTGTAAAAAAAGACAAAAAGTGATCCATACGTAAAAGTGGGCCTGGAGCTCTTGTTAACACATGGAGGAAAAACTGAAATGCTGGAATAAGATGATGGTGATTTTCCCCCTCTGTTATTATCCTCACCAGCAGTCCATGAGCCATTTCAGTGCTGGAGAAAGTGTGGATTAGCATTGCTGATGTCAGCGTGCAGCTTTCTGATAAACCCCCACTGGGATCTCCTGCATGAGCCCTGGCCAATCTTGCACTGAAACCACTTGAGCAAGACAGTTTGTTATGTAACCTGCACAAATTACAAGCAATGACCAACCCTCTACGAGGGTAAAAAAATCAAATTGTGAGACAGCAAGTCATTGTACCAAGCTATAATACAGGATTACAGGCTGGCCAAGGAAGGATTTTGGTATAAATCAAGTATTTCTCTTTTCCTGGCAGCTCTATGACACACGTGAATTTATTTTCTGTTATGAGCTGCACGTGGTCCTGCTGACTCAGGCAAGTTGCCACACACTAGCCAAAAGGATTTGCTGCATGAGGCTTCTGTTAATTAGAAGACAGATCTGAGAAGGCAAGGTCAAATGTATATTCATGTGTTCAAACAGCAGTAGAGATGAGAACAGGAAAAAAAAAAAACCAAAAACCAATAAAACAAAGAAACTTAGAAGAACAATCTAGGAGAACAGGCTTCAAAGAGCCAAAATTTTTAAGTCCCCACTGTGGCATAATTTGCATTGAACTTTGTATCTGTCATCTGGGAGAGTAACCAGAAAATTGAATAGAGAGGCAGCAAATGACTGGCATTTAGGACAGAGCATTTACCTGCAATGCCTGCAGTCACTGCTGCTCTAAGGATATTGGAGAGATGTGGGAGTCTCACAGCCCCACTCAGCAGCATCTCCAAAAGGAAGGAGAAATTACACAGCTGCCCCTATAGGAGAGCAAACTCCACAAGTTCAGGTGTCCAGTGACTCAGCTTGCACAAGGGAGAACTTTTCCAACACAAAAGGGACACTTCAGGCTGTTCACAGCCTTCTTTAGTATCTTTCCATACTTTATCCAATTGTAATTAAGTGGTGCTATTAATCATCAAAGCATTTTATAAACCTTACCCAGCTAATCTTTGCAACACCTCTATGTGGCACGTAAGCATTCATTAAGTATTTTTGATTCCTAATTAGGCACCAGATAATAATTTAAATAATCCAATTTAGAAAACCTAAACAATTAAAAAAAAATTGCCAAAAGAAAGGAACAAGCCGTTATTGTTTAATCTAATGATGTCTCCTTCCATTTGCTTGGGGTTTGTAGTATCAACCAGTTTGATTGATTGAACACTGGGGTTCTTCATAACTGCACAAAGAAATCAAGCTCAATTGTTCTTGTCACTTGGGTATAGCTGAAATTATGCTGTTAAAAATAAGTAGCACCATATGTGAGGAATGCATTGTTTTAGTTGGATGGAGATGGAAGGCTTTTTGGTGTGCTGCTGGTTGGCAGTTAAAGCATTGTGATTTTGCATCTGTTATCCACTCAAAACTTTACTTTAGCTTTTTTGGTTTTTATTTCTTTGTACTTACTTAAAGTAAATAAGTTTTGTTTTTGTTGTTTTTTTTTTTTTGTTATTTCAGTCTGGGGCCAAACTCCACAGAAATCAGTTTACGTCAGGAATATCTGTAGCAGCAATTAAACTGGTGCCTGTCTTGTTTTTCTTTTAAGCACATGCCTCTGAACAATAAAGGCTGTAATTGTAATTTCTACAGAAGGGTTTTTGCATGTTTGAAAAACAAACAAGAAAAACAAAGGCTCTTCATACCTGCCATTATGATTTGGAATATTCACGTATGTGTTCAAGAAAGAATTACAGATGAAATAATACCTTGAAAGTGTCACTTGCTTTTAAATTCATAGAACAATTGCAAATCAAAACGGGGCTGGATTCAGAGCAAAGTAATAACTGAAACAAAATAATAAATTAATGGTATGCAGCTGAGGTACTGTGCTCTGATTGTGAGTATAAAATGTTCTAGAAGAGGTTAAAGAGGAGGGAGTGAAACTAAGTGTGGAAAAATAAATCTTCTCTAGGGACTGACATATTAAGCATCATGAGAAGGTTAGATTTGACACACTTTAACATGACCTTGTTTTATACACCAAAGATTAACATTTAAATGTATGTTTGGTCCTAGTATATATGCAAAAAAGTAAACTTATATTGCTGAAAATGAAACTATTGAGAAAATAGTTGCTTACTTACAACATAAGTATATGCATAACATGTCTTTTACACCTGCATGTTTACAGCTGTACATGAATTTAGAGCATACTCAGATTTGGAGAGGGTTTTGTTCATTTAGAGGATGAAATTTCTGAAGAAGAGTATTGGAAGTTATTTTGATACCCCATCACAGGCAGGTATTACTGGGCATTTCCCAAACAGAGTCTCATATCCATAAGTAGCCTGCAGAAAAGCTTGCTACACAACTGTGTGTGCCAAAAAATGGCAGTTCTGGGGCTGGCTTATGGGAGAGAAGTTAATTTGAATCACAGAATCACAGAATCTGTGGAGTTGGAAGGGACCCACAAGGTCCAGTCCAAATCCTAGCCCTGCACAGGACAACCCCAAGAGTCACACCAAGTGCCCGAGAGCATTGCTCAAAACACTTCTTGAGTTCTGTGAAGATCTGTGGATCACTTCCTTGGAATTCTTGGAGCTGTGATCGCTTCCCTGGGGCTTCTGTTCAGTGCCCAACCAGCTCTGGGGGAAGAACCTTTTCCTAATATCCAACCTAAACCTCCCCTGACACAACTTCAGGCCATTCCCTCAGCTCCTGTCACTGTCACCACAAAGAAAATACCAGTGTCTGCCCCTGCTCTTGCCCTCACAAGAAAATTGAGCAGCCCATGTCTGAGCCCAGAAGTCTCTAAACCAGGGGTTGCTGTTAATGTGCAAAAATGAAATTATTCCCCTTTCCTGTCATTCCCTCCAGAAAAAGACATTCAGCTGCTGGTGAGGACAAACATCTGGGGCCAGTGGAACTTCTCCACAGGAAGAAGAGAATGTTGAGCCCATTTCTGGCTTTGCTGTGAGCGTGGTGTGGCATTTGAAGTTTGCATTACAGGCAGCAGCAGGCACTGCTCTGCTGTAATCCACAGACTGATCTTTTATCTGACTGTGGAGCAGATCTTCAATAACATTAGTGTGTGATGTTCCCTCACATTTCTTTTTAGTGTTTATCCCTCCCATGGGGCCTGCCCATATGTAGATGTATCCAGATGTATGCATATACCCTGTGTTATTTTAATTCAGAAGCTGGAATTTATGTAATTGATGTATGTTTTCCCATATTGGCTGTTAAGTGCTTCTCTGTATGTTTAATAGATTTTCTGTTGAGCTTTAATTTTTCCATCTTTTGTTCCTCCTCTGAAGGTCATTTTACTATGGACTGGCCATGTCTGTGCATTGTTTCTTGCTTCTTAATATACTGCCTTAATCTTAGTAAAAGCTCCACTATACTTTTATTCATTTAGTTGTTTTGCCTTTCACAGAAAATTTGGCAGTTCTTGAAGAACAAAGCATGATCTGTAGCAGAAGCCTCAATACTTGAGAATCCAAAATTTGCAAATTTTTATTGTAGTTCTACTACAATGTATTTTTGGATAAGGAAGTGCCTGTGGCCAGGAGTGCATGTCCAGGATCTGGTAATTGCTGTGCTTCCTTCAGGACCACAGGGGGAAAAGCAGGGAAGAAACAGAGGGAGGAAGGTCAGGATCATTTGTTACCTGCCCTGAGAAATTCAGCAGGCAAAGCCTAAATTGGAAAGCTCTTTCAATCAAAAACATTTTGCCACTGGAGGAATAAGGTTATGGACAGCAGTTGGATTCAAGGGATGGCAAGTTCAGGAACGCAATTAATATTTTCTTTTTCTCTGACATAAAAGCTTTTGGGTTTTTCTCCTGTCTTTTTTTTCCCTTTGTAGCTTGTGGAGTTTTCTTCTGTCTTTTCTCCTTTTCCCTCCCTCTCCCCCTTTTTTTTTTATTAAATGAGGGGATGAGAAGCAGGTCCTGAAGAGCTGCTGCTCGTTTTTCATTGCAAAGTTTTCTGTGCCCCTGAGCTGTGGCTCAGTTGCATTCTGGGGCTCTCACAACCCCTGTGTGTGACCTGCTTCTCCTCCCTGTTGAATAGAAGCCTCCCTATGGTTATGAAACACCATGCAGACAGGGACACATTTTTACTGTGGAGGTTTATTTCATGGCAAGATTCAGAACACAGGCATTGAGAGGCTGTCTGGAGGAGGCAGGCTGTGGGAGCTGCCCTCCCTCATGTCCCCCAGCACGTGCCATTTGTCCTCACACACTTGTCCCCCACCTCCAAATCTCCATTATGGCTTAAATCCCTCCTGAGCTGGAGGGTGACAGGAATCCTAACCCACCAGCACTTTGAATTAAGAAGTTAATCTCATCCATCGATAAGCAGCTAATTGTATCTGGCCAGTATCAACATGATAACACCAGGCATATATTTTACAAGGTGCTGGAGTAATGTACTTTTTAATTCTGCAGACATATTGTCAGGCTTTATTTGGTCTCTTTTCTCTTCTGTCTGTTCAAGGTTTTGTCTTTGACTTTTTTAATTAAAATCAGCTCTCTCCAGCCAGACTGGAATGTCCAATAATAACTGCTTATTAAGGAGTGGAAGCTGCGCAGTTATTAATTTAAATTATTTTGTTCCAGAGGTTTTGCTGAAATTAAATGGAGAACCAAATCAAACAATGATTTAATTAAGTGGAAGAGATAGACTGTAGAGGCAGATTTAGAAGGTGAAGATCTAAAAGAAGCATATTCTTCCAGTTTTGACATCTAACAGATGTAATCCTTCATCAGCATGGCGAAGCAGAGATTTACTGTCATTCAGGGGATAATGAAGAAACCAATGGCAAGAATTATGTTACAAGATAAGAAACCAAACTAATGAATATACCTTCACAAACCTGAATGAAAAACTCCAGAGAAGAGATTAAAAGAAACAAAGAATGCGTTGTTAGAAAGCAATCTCATACAGTTGAGCATTGCTATACTCTCAAAATTGCTGAAATATAATAGAAAATTACATAATATTACAGAATATGTATGTACACTTATAGAGCAACCTGGAAAACTTCATAGTGCATTGGGATATTCAAGGATGCCATGAAATTAAACTTTCAATAGTAATCCTGCCAATTTATTAGTGTTACTAAGATTTATAGTTTATATATGTGAAATGTTAGAAATTCTGCAGAAATAAAAACTGTCTCTCAACATTTAATTAAATGTTAAATTATTAAGATAAACTTCAGCTGTGATGAGTTCACAGGTCCAGTTTGAATGGATGCTAATGTTTTGCTAATTTTGAGAGGGTTCTCCAGCTAGAGTAGAATCACCCAATACCAAACATCCTGGCACTCTAGGTTGAATATTTCATCTTTTAAGTAATTTATGGTAATTAGTTTATTATTTTCTGAATAATTTTGTTTAACTTTATGCTTGAAATTATGCTAACCTCCTGCAGTTGGGATATTTGAGGTGGCAATGACTCTAGTGAGGGGCTCAAGTTGCTCTGGCAACAATGATTGCAAGTTAAACATTATTGTCATACATATTAAACACCCATAAAAGCAGATAATTATTGTTTTATCTCTTTTATAGAGAAGTCTTATGTGGTGGAAGGTTTTTTTGCTCCACAAAACCATTAGCATACTTATGAAAATAAAGAATGCAAGAAATGATTCAATGCAGAAAAAGATTCAACTTCAGCTTTTCCTTCAGTTTCTCCAAAGGTCGCTTTAAATATTTTTTTTTATGTTTCCTCCCTTCTGATTTCATCAGCAGAAGAAATCCCTAACTCATAATAATTTATATGGGAAGAAAGTCAGGTTGCAGAATCCATTCTTAAAGCCATACATTTGCTTGGAAAAATCACTCCTTGAGGTGACATACCTGGTTTACTAAAAATCTCTCTGCAGAGCTGGAAAACACCTGGGTTTATGTTGGAATATTTCCTAACCAGGCTCAATATTGGCTGTTCCATTGGGACCCTGGTGTCTGACTAATGCCCTTGCACATGACAGTGGTATTGTTGGTTTTGATGGTCTCGATGGTGGTTTTGTCACTGTCGGCTTTATTGTTGTTGCCATTATTATTGAAATTATTAGATAATAATAATTATTATTCTAATTCAAGTGGTTTTCCCATTACCACCCACCTATCCCCACTGGTTACACAATCTAGGAGTGTACAGAGAGAGGGATGTGGAGGAAAACTCCCGAGTGGGTTGATGGGAAGGAAAACTCCCCGAGAGGGTTGATTCCAGGTGCCCGGAGGGAGCGCTCAGGTTCTGCTGACCTCGACACATCTGGTGGGCATCTCCCCGGGCTGGTGGCCGAGCATGAGGCGGTACCATGCTGGTGGCAGGGAGTGGTCACACACCAGGTCCTCGCTGGCCACTCTCTGCAGCTCCAGGGAGTCGAAGCTGGGGCTCCTGTGGGGGTCGCGGAGGACACGGTGTCCCCCCGGCCAGCACTCGGGAGCTGGGGAGGAGGGAGAAGGGCAATCAGTAATGAGTCAATCAGATTAATTCAACTGGGCGCTGCTAAGAGCTGCCTATATCTTTTTATGTTCCTATTCATTTTAGGATTAGGCTCATTTTCGAGTAAAACAAATCCAGATTTAAATATATAAAGGTGCAAGCTTAATAACATAAAGATTGCAGTTATCTAGATTTTCACCATATCTGAATCAGGACCAAACCCCTTCACCTTTTAACGTGATTTCAGCCTAATTTTAGGGATTAACATCTGAGTCACTCCTCCTCAACAATCAAGTAGTGTTTTGAGGTTCCAAAGCCTTGTGACCTTTGAAAGTATGTGGGGTTTTAATTTCATTTACTACATGCATGAGCGATTTAATCATAATATAAATTGATGCTCAAGTGTAAAGTGCACTTCACATGCTTTTAAATAGGTGCTGAGAGGATTCAGAACAAGAACTGCTACAAAGACAAAAAAAAAAAGAAATGGTATAAAAACAACAGCAAAGGGATTTGAGAAATCAGCTCAAGTTAGGCTTGCAAATATTGAAGCCACAGGTCAGACTCAATTGAGGCATAGAGCCAAACACATCAGGGCTTGTGTGTGTGCATCCCAAAGTCTGAATCAAAACTGCTGCCCCTTGATGTGTGTTTGTTTACTCACCTGCCCTGTTTATTTTCATACATCTCTTGACTTTTTTACAGAATATTCAGTTCTTTTCTTTTCACCTAATAAAAAGAAGCCTTGTGGTGATTTTGTTGGAAGTTGCTTATCTCCAAAGGGCTGATCATGTAGCAAAAACGGCCTTTTCTTGGTTATCTGAGCCATTCCTTGTTGAGACCAGGTCCCTTTTCATCACAACAGCACTGCTGAGTGGTCACAGGAGGGGACAAGGTGGAGATGCTCTGCTCTGCTCTGCTCTGCTCTGTGTCTCAGAAACAGAAGGCTCAGCTAATTTCTTACTGCAGTAGTCTTTAATTGCTAATGATGATGTAAGAGGCAGAGGCCACATCGCAGGAATTGCACAACCTGGCAGTTAGCAAAACCACCTCTTTTCACTGTAAATAGAGCTTATTTATTTGGCACCTTTGGCAGAGAATAAGACCCCACCCCTTACCTTAATTTTTCAAATGTCACTTTTCAGATTGTAACTCTGCTTTAATATTACGCCAGTGGCACTCTGAAACACATTTATCATTTTTATTTTATTGACAAGATACTCAGAAGGTCAGAGTCAATCCATTTATGGCAGTATTTTTAAAGATTATTTTGATTGTGCCAAAGGCAAGGCAGTGCTATACAAGACAAATGGGGACAAAATGTAGCGTAACGAAGGTTTTATTGCAATTTTCAGGGAACTAAACTGTCAAAGCCATTCCAATTCCAATGCAAAATTCAGCTGAATTAATACAATTGCCTTTTTAAATAAAAAAAGAAGTGCCCTAAGCTTCTCTTTCCTATAGGTAAGACGCATTTCAGAGAGGGAACACATGGAAATATTGCACCTCTAATTACATCTGGGATCCATTTCCTTCCCTCAGAAGTCCTTTCTGGAGACCACATGGAGATCGTCCTTTGCTAATTCCAAGCCCAAGGGAAGAAGTGACATTTCAGCAGACCAACTATTTTACAAAAATGAAAACTTTTCCCTGTATTTAAAACCCCTTAAAAAAATGCAGACCCTTGCTGACCCCTCCAGTACCACTCAGGGTTTCAGGAGTGTTAATGGGAACAGAACGTTGGCTTCTGATGCCTTTTGCTTGCCTGAATTAGTTCTTGTCTGAACAAAAGGAAAAAGGAATCTAAAAGCAAACACCTCTTTGCACGGTATTGCTACAGGAATCTTGCAAGGACATTGCAATATAATTAATTGCATTCACTTTCTCAATAATAACAATATCAAATAGTGCCTTTAGATGTAACTAATAGCCTTCTGCTCGATGTGTATTAGTTATAACCCAAATTCACACCACATGTTGTGGTCTTACCAGTGATTAACTACTCTGTCTAAACAATGCAAATGTATCAGACACTGACACATGGCTAATTATTTTTCATCCCCTGCATGGTTTTGTTTGCAGTAGTTTAGGAAAAGCTTTCTCACATTAACACCAGAGAAGCTGAAGGCTGCAGATGGGCCTGGCAAAGACCAGGGAGGAGCACAGGGGGGAGACATGCAAGGTCCCTAAGGAGAGGGGTGTTCATCCAGTAAATTTAATGGAATTTGGGACAAAACCCACGTGTTTGGTCCCAAGGGAGCCCTGGCTCAAACAGCCACCTCTGAAGGTGTATTTTACCCCGAATTCACTGCCAGAGTCTGTTTATGTACCTGTGCCTGGGTTTACTCGTGCTGGCAGGCTGTCACTGAAGAGGCAGGGTGGCAAACTGATCTGCTGCCAGCCCCCCTGGAGTCAACCTGACGGATTTTGTTCCCTGCCTGACGCAGATCAGACCGAGACACGCGGAGCTGGTGGCACAAAAATCCTCACCCAGGTTTTGCAGTGAGCCATGAGCAAAACAAACCCTCAATTAGTGAGTTCCCCTTGTAAAATGGTGCTTATTATGGCCCCGTGGCAGGATGATTGTAAACTTTAACATGCAAATTGCAGGCTGTGGTGCAAGTTAATTACCACTGGCTTTCCTGCAGAAATAAATGAATAAAGGCATCACTGTAATCAGACTTTGTTATAAAAATGCTATTTAAAAGAAAACAACAAGAAGGCAGAGCTGAGCCCTATTGGTTCTTCGTCTGAGAGATGCCCACTGGTACCTTATGATGGCTACAGGTACATTCAAATCAGACAAAACCTTCCTGTTCATTTTTAATTCAGGTGCAGGTGTCAAGCTTATGGACAGTCACTAAGTGCTCAACATCCCAGTTGTACTCCTTCATGTCCACATTCATGCCTAGTATGGAACCACTGCTACTCTGGGATATGCTGATTAGGTTGTCTTAAAAAGGAAATTTTTTTTTTTAAATTAAGTTAACAAATTGAGTTTTATCCAGCTCTATTCCTACTATTGTATTTAAGGGGCCCATAAAAATTAAAAAACAAAAACCTGTTTTTTTAGGGAACTGGTCATTATGAGCACTCTGCTTTCTTTCAGGAAGAAACTAAACATTGCAGTGAGATTTTGTCTCTCTCTATCCAGAGAATTATGTTGGAATTAAATGCTGGATGTACCTGGTGCTTTAGTCTCCTGAAAAGAGCTGCTTCTTGGGCTATCACCAACTCAATGCAGGCAAGGAGCTGTTGCTAACACATAAGGATTTGTTTGCTTTACTAGACTCAAAAGCTTTTTCTCTTTTTTTTAATGTAACATTTTTTGTCAGAAAGTTGTGGCAAAGAGACACTGAGTAGCTCCTTTTTGACACTGAAAGCAAACAAATAGTAATACTTGCTGTACCTGCTAAGTGAAAATGACATTTGAGTACCTCTGGTGCAGGTTCCTTGGGGAAAAGCCTGTCTCCATCGAAGCCATGAGGAGTGCTGCTGTTAATGCCTGGATGTTGAGAGCCACCCGTTAATGTGTGGGGAAGGAGGGGCAGCCTGTGGGTTTCCTGGGGAGAGGAGAGCCTCCTGCAGAAGGCAGAAACATCCAGAAATATGCCATGGAAAATGGGCAGGAGGTGGATATATGAACTGAACATGCTGCCGTGCACAGGGGGTTTGGCTCTCAGCTAAAGGAAACATCGATGTGACCACAGCTGGAGGAAGATAAATTGTGTTAGCAGGTTCTGGGGACAGCCTGGAAACCCAGTCTGTGGTGGCTAATACTGTACAGGTGGCAGTGAGGCTCCACAGGGCTGTACCAGGGATCAGCCAAACAAAAATCTGGAAAGGTGTTTTTAGGGAATCACTTTGGGATACTTTGAGCTTTAGGATACACCCCGCCTTACCCCCACATTTAACACCTGAAACACCCACTGGCTGCAGCTTGTTTCAAGCAGGTTGGTACCTGGATGCTCTGCAAACAGCTGAGTCACCTATACACTTCTTGGGCAGAGGTATTGGTAGAAAAAATGCTGCTTTGGGACCACCAGGCATTTACTGAGGGTCTGTCCCTCCTGGCTGGTGCTCGTGGCCACAGGAAGAAGCATTAGCCATATCAGAGATAAAGCCAAGAAACTTAAGAGTGGCAGGCTGAAAAATCATAAGGAAATAACTTGCTAAACCTTTGCTTTCATTTCTAAAGACAGGTGAGTACAAGTGTAATAGAGCTTTACCTGTCCCTCTTGCTCCCAGTAAATATCAGTGGCTTATGTGGAGGAAGGTTTAAGAAGTTGTGAGATTTTGTTTGTTTGCTTTGAACAGAGGCTGCAAATCAAATAATATCAATAGGTGATGGCAGCCAGGAAACCCTGAAAGAAATATAGTCCACAAGCCTGAGGTGCATGTTTGCTTTGGGCAAAGCCACACAATATATCTAAAGGGTACTCTAAAGCCTTGGGAAATAGCTGGCAAATTGTAAAATAACTTTTGTGTGGAGGGTGAATGAAAAGCCAGTGGCTGATGCAGGAAATGCTAACCAACAGCAGCATTTGGTGATGGGCTGTGATTGCTCTTTGTCCAGGAAAGATGTGTCCCCACGTGCAGATTTCCTTCTTGCCATCATCTCCCATATTGTGGGAACACAGTCTGGAGTTTCCCCCCAAAATACACGTAGGTATATGTGTGTATGCATACATATATATGAAAATATATATATATATATTTCAAATGATGTATAAGTACTCATATTTTTAACATTTGTATTACAGTAAATTTTTGAAATCCCTCCCTCTGTGGCAGATTTTTAGAATTCTGCTTTTTGTTTCTTACAGTCTACAGTGGAGCAGAACCTTTTCCAGCATGTGTGACTTTCTCCTCAGAGGAAAATTATGAAACATTTTCATTTGGAAAAATCTGAAATTCTGAGGCTAATAAGGCATAACTCCAAATTAATTGCAGACAAATGATGTGTTCCCTTTCTTCTCTTTCTGTTTTAGAAACAGAAGGAAACTTTTTAATCCCCAGCCACTTCCATGCTCAGGGGCTGGGCTGCAGTGACGTAGAAAAGCTCAGGTAAGAGTTTCTGAAACTTTCAGCATGTCAGTGACATCACTTCCCCATATTATGATTTGCCACGTATTGAAAGAGAGTTTATGTAGAGAAGAAAAGGCAAATGTTGGGAAAGGGAAATTCTCTCCAAGCTCTTCATGGATGTGTTCAACATAACAGTAGAATCCAAGCAATCTGACAACATTTAAAAATTCCTTTTGGTGGATGCACCTTCCAGGTGAACAAACATCTATTAGTAGATAAGATATTTGTAGCTAAGGAACACCTGACAGTTTATTAGAGATAAAAGTTCCTGCCTTATTTCACCAATACCTTAAAGATTTTGCTTCAATTATTCTGCCTGCTGATGACAAAAATTTTTATTCTTAATGGTATTCAGAGGCAGAAATTTGTTGTGAATGTGACAGTGATCACTATATTAAAATGCTTGAACCATGAGTGCTCCTGTGGTAGATAAAACATAATAACTGTATTAAAAAACTTTGATATCTAATAAATAAAGCTATTTTCAGAGATTTCAGAAGCAGAAGAACCTCCTACTGAACTGAAATGATAAGGAAGCCCATTGTACAAACACCACACACTCATAATGGTCAGGTCTTGAACAGGTCACAAAGCATTCATAAGGCAAAATTGATAGAGATAAATGAACCATTGTGCAAAATGAATGTAATTATAGAAATTTTGACCCAGGAAGAGGCAAGAGGCTGAGCACCTGCTGAAAAGAATATGACATTTAATAGATGTTATTTGTACTGAATAACAGGCAGATCTGAGGAAAAAAACCCTCCTACAAGCTGAAGGTGTTGCTTTATAATGCATCTGAGTTTCATTTGTCTGGGAACAAGGTCACTTGTCATCCTGGTCTTCCATGGAGTAAAGCAATAAACTATTGACAAACCAAGGGCCAATGCTCAGTTGCAGAGCAAACAATTATTTATGCATGCTCATATCTCTTATCTTGCCTTGCATTTCTATTTTTAACTCATGTGTTAAAAAGGAGGAATTGATTATGTGAGACTTTTCTTCCAGCTTGTGTACCCTCTGAATAATTTGCAGAATAATGAGCTGCATACAGCTCGCACAGGAGAAAAGACAGAGAAGAATTTTGTGTGGGCCCAGGAGAGGTGTCAAGAGGCACTGACCAAATAGGTGAAAGTAAGGGGTCTCTGTGTAGAGTGTGAGCAAAATCTGAGGAACTTCCTGGCAGGTTACAGTGGAGTTTGGAGATCTGTCACAGCAGATGGGATGGACAGCACTTTCTTCAGTGCTCCATAAATAGAGAAGATGAAGGAACTTTTTATTTTCAATAAATAAAATGCAGGTGTGGCCAGCTGAAGTTAAAGAGCCAAGAAGTGTCCAGCAGAAGTGTTTTCCTTTAAAATGTTTCAGTCTCTGAGAATCACTGTCTGGCATCTCTGATCAGTGTGAAAATTGCTCATGGATAATGTGGTGGACACAAAAAGGACAGGAAACATCACACGGGTAAATAGCAATGGGCAGTTGTACAGGCCAGGTGAAGTCAGAACACCTGCTCTGCAAAATGCAACTTCACCTATTGAATGTGGCAGTTAGAAAAAACAGCAAAGCCAAATTGTGTCAATAGCTCTATTATATTTGAGCAAGTCTCCTCCTCACTCATTCTGGCTCAGCCCTAGAGCCAGGAAGGCTGAGAATCTGAATATAGAAACCACTTACTATTGCTGTGTCACAACAGAATTCAAAACCTCATAAATTTCCTCAAGTTATCTCTAAGTTAATGATGATGTCTTTAAGGGCTTCTGAACAATCAATAAAAAGAAAATGATAATTATTGTTATTGATTGGTCTATTTTGCTCTCATCCCTCAGAATGAAAAAGTGAAATCAAATGAAATTTCTTACCTCCTAATCTCAGCTGAGCATACAGTCACAAATGTAGCTTTCCTAAATAGAAGCAGCAAAAACAAACTTACAGGTTTTGATTTTAGAAACCACTGGGCTCTATTCAGATGGAAATTTGATATCCATGGTTTATCCCCATGAGAGCTGGAGTTGTTTCTATGCCTCAGCCACGACACTGGCTAATTACCATTCGCCAGCCACACACTTTTCCAGACTGCTCCCATGGATAATGCTGAATTTTGGCCACATTTTCCTGCACTTCCTCAATGCAGTGCTGTGTGTGGGTGATATTATGCTGGGGGAAGTGCCACCACTCTCTTGCTGCCAGTGCTTGCAGGATGCAGCAGAGGCTGGTGAGCTGATAAGGGGACTCCGAGTGCAGCCCTGCCAAATTCCAGGTCCTGGGTGTGATTTAGCTCCTCTTGGATTCAGGGTGACGAGGCAATTTTTCCCTGCCATTGTTTTGCTATTATTCATTGCTGTTATTCATCCCATTCACTGGCACAAGGGTGGCTACAGCTCTTCACTTGTTTATAATGGGTTTTTCTGTCAGGGCTCTGACATTTAGGATGAATGGGCGGGTTCCCTCTTGCCTTTGGAGTAAGGCTTTATTTGTTACAGCGCTGCAATTATGTACACAGACTGGCTCCACTTCCCAGCTAATGCACAAACCTGGAAGAATCTCTCCTCCATCCTACCAAAATTTAGGTTTTCTTTGACCCTGCCCTTTGTCCCCTTGTGGGCTGTCTGCTGTGTGAAACTTGGAGAGAGTTGATATGAAACAGGCTCGAGCACACAGCAGCTCCTGCTGTGGATGCAAAAAGTTCTTCTCATGCATTATAGCACTCTGGATGGATTTAAAAAATATTGAAATAAAAGGTCATCAGCTAGAAATAGCCAGCAGCCTGCCTGGCCACTCTGATAAGATAAAGCTGTGTACTCCCAACCGTGGAATTGCGACATTAAGCCTAATAGATTTCTAAAATCCAAATTTATCAGCAATCCTCACTGTTTGTTTCTTCAACTTTCAAAAGGCACGGATTCTGTATGTATAGTCATGGTATCTTCAAACCTCGAATAAATCAGTGCCTTTCTCCCATAGAAACAGGACTGTATCAGTTCCAGCCAGCATTTTCTCTGAGCCATGATGCTATTCCAGGGAATATCACACCTGATTGTGTGTCTAGCACCTGACAGAGGTCTGGTAATGCCTATTCACGCCATGAAACAGCAAGACTTTCAGTTCCTATATACCAAACCTCCAGATAAAAGCATTTGCTATTTTTATTTAGTTGAATTTAGTTCCCAGTTCTAACAGGCACTGATTTTCCTTTTTTGTTTAGGGTCATCTCTGCTTTGGTTGCTCCACAGATCTCTGCTTATTTACCAGGAGTAGTAGGACCATCAATAAAAATAGCAAGGTTTCAGGAACCTATAAGGGTTTAAGCTATAAGCTGCTTCTTGATGTAAAAGGAAATGCAGCTCAGCTAGTATCAGCTGAGTCTTCACCACATTTACAGCTGCTACCTGTGCAACCTTTTGGGATGTAATTATCATAATAAGAAGAAACATCTCCATAATTACATGTATGTAAAGCCAAACACCTTTCTGTGGCCATCCAGGCAGAGCTGCAGGTACAGATCTGCACGTTCATGGGGGATTAGGGAGGCACAGAAACAAACAGGAGACAATTGTTGCCCATATGCTGCATATGATGGGCAGCTGTGCTTTGATCAGGATCAGCCATGCAGAAGGCAAACCTACTGATTTCTTCTCATTTACACTGAATTGACTTTGATCACAGATTAGGTTTGTGTGTTTTAAAGCTTCTGCTGTCTTAAATATGTGCTGGGGAGGTCCGTGTCCTCAGAAGAGAGGAAATGAGCAGGAATGGACTCTGCCCCTCAATGGCTGATGGGCTCTGGGAGGGTTTCCTGTGCAGGGGTGGGTTGGAATGGGATGGGGATTTCTTCCACCACAGTTGACACGGTGTTTCTTACAGGAGGTATAGTACTGGCACTTTCTGTTCTTTAGAAAGAAAAGAAAAGAAAATCAGATTGCCAGATGGAGTATTCTCAATGGGAGCCACTCTCCTCCTCAGACACTGACAATGCAGGGCAGTTTCTTCTCACCAGAGGAGATGAATCCTAGCAATTTTTTATTTCCATGGAGCCATTTCCACGCTGAGCTTTTCATTCTACTCTTCCACCTCCTTCTTGCCTGATAACAGCCAGAGCATGCTTTTAGATTATAAAATAAAGTTATACTTTTTAGTGTAATACATGGCTTAAAAATAGCATTACTGAACTGAAGGAGGAAGCAACCAGATCTCAATTCTTTTGCTAGGGAATAATTCAATTGAAAATGTTATCTGTGCTTCTCCATCCCTAGGTAAACAAGGTGATGACAGGCAGTACTTCAGGTGTTCTTCCATCTTTCTGTTATCAAAACAAGACTCAGTTTTGCATTCTTAGTTGGTGATTGGCTAATAACTATAATTTTCATCCTGAGAAGATAGGCCAGAAACCAGTGTTCAGAAAAACCCTACAATATGACAATTGATCAATTCTTCATTAGACTTGATGCATTCAGGTTACCACAGTCACTTCTTTTGCAATTTGAGCTAAAAATAAAAAACAATGGGCAAAAATCTAGTCAAGCAATTTCAAATTGGAAAGCCATAGCACAAATTAATGCACAAAGAAACAGCAGGCAATCAATTTATCATTTGCTACTTTATTCTTAACAATTTGCAGTCATTGCTGAGTTGCTTTTGAAACCTGTAAAATTTGATTATGTGAAACCTGGTGAGTGTCAGGCTTTGGCCATTTCTGTGTTGGGTTTTATGAGTTGTTTTATGACAAAAGGATGTAACCTCAAGCTGTGCCAGGGGAGGTTCAGGTTGGAAATCAAAAAAATTTATTCACTGAAAAAAGGTTGTTAAGCATTAGAATGGACTTCCCAGGGAAGTGGTGGAGTCACCATCCCTGGAGGTGTCCAAGAATTGACTGAATGTGGCACACAGTGCTCTAGTCTGGTTGAAAAGGTACTTTTTGGCCACAGGTTGGACACAACCATCTTAGAGGTTTTTTCCAACCTTAATGATGCTGTGATTCTGTGATTCTCTTCTAGGAACTGGCTGGAGAACAGAGGGTTTGTTCAGGTGTTGTATTTATTTAGGTGAATGTGTTTATTAGACCTGTCTGGCATCTGCTGATATCCTGCACGAGCACACACAACCAAATCTTAGCCTAGAAGTCCTGGCAACAATATTTTTGAAGTTTTCTATGATTAACCCAATTCAGAGGAGATTTAGTTGCCCCTAAAACTTCAAATGCCACTTTAAAAGCCACAGTGTGGACCTACAACTGCAAACAGTGCAGGAGCCAGCTGTGGCTCCATGTGCAGGAGGGGCTTTTGCCTCTCACACTGTACCCTCAGTGTGGGTGGGGCAGCACAGAAATGTGATGATGTTAATGATGTTTGTAACCTTGGGGTTTGGGTAACTCACCTGCCAGGCCATGAGCAAAGAGGGGTTTGCCTGTGACAGACTGAGGAGTGGAGGTGCCCGTGGTGCTGGGCAGCCCTGACACCTTTCACATCTACCCACAGGTGAGCAGGAGGATGATTAAGACCAATATGATTAAGTCACACAGCCAACTGCCCATGTAGAACACAGTCGTGGAGGGGAAAGTAGAGGGCAAACTAAAATTAAGTCAAAAGGACACAGGAGACAAGAGGCCACACAAACAGGACATGGAGAGGATTTGTGCAGCAGGTAGAGTGCAGATTTTTCATGCCCTCTATTCAGATATTTCCTGTTAATATTGATGGGAACTGTGCACTAACCAGTGCTGGAATGGACAGTCTGTTGAGTGAACACGCATGGAGAGAGGCATGTTTAACTAATTTCACAGTCATGGGCAGAAAAGTCAGATGACAGCCTGTGAGTAAAATCCCCTTCTCTTTCAGTATCCCCCACAATGCCCATCTTTTGCATTCAGAAATGAGGACCCCATTAGCCCTGATGATGAACTGAGCTGTATAAAAATTGTTTGAAAGCAGCAGAAATGCTTCAAGAGGCACTGGGTGTGTTTGGAGCACAGGCTGCAGAACAGGCCCAGCAGAAGGCAAAAAAACAGATGACAGGAGCAGGGTGACTTGGGGACATTTTCTGCTGGGTTTGAACTTCATGGGCAGGTTTGGAGGTGGCTGATTTTGCCTGACTTCAAACCATGGCTGTCATGTGCTGGGGCACTGGCCCAAGCATTTGGCTGTCTCATGGCAGATCCCCTCCCACTGAAACCACTCTCTTTTCTATAATTTTGTTAACTATCCACCGTAAATAAGAACAGTCCAACTTTGCCAGCTTCCAATGCTGTTTCCCTTATTTGAATTTTCCTTTGGACTGATGCATACTCTTCTGTTTATAAAATGCATAATTTCTTGAAGAAAACCTGCAGGTCTAATACCAAAACGTTCTGCTGTCTCCATGCTGGACTCTCATTCTCAACCCATATTACTTAAGCAAGGTTACCCTTTTGCCACCAAATGCAGCTCTCTGTGATAATCCCTCAACTCTCCCTCAATGATCCTTGTGGGTCCCTTCCAATTCAGGCTACTTTACGATTCTACTTTTAACCCACAAAGCCTTTAAAATGTGGTGTGGAAAAAAAATCCAGGGTCCAAATTTACTGTGAAGATCTTTGCTAGATATTCCTCAGCCTCATCCCTTTGTCATGCCACAGTAACACTGTAGGGCTGAAGTCAAGTTCCATTTCATCCTTTCCATTATTTGCTGAAATAAATGTCTGGTGCAAAGCAAGGCACTCAAATCTAGGTTATTCCCTTACAGAACATGGAGATTCAGCAGCATGGCTTGATATTAATAACATCTGAATGGCTAAATCCCTGCAAAGTGGGGTAAAAGTTTGCTCCTAGGGATCCAGCAAACACACTTAAACCACTGAGTTATCGTAATTGTAAAATAAAAGCCTTCCAGCAGCACCACAGGGCCAGGATACACTCATGGGTTATTTTGCTGTATCTGGAATTTTGAGGCTATTCCAGGGACATGAAGGCACAATGAAAAGCAGAGTTGGACAAACATGTGAAGGCTTGAGGTATAAAAGGATTAACAGATGCTAATGTTCTACATTTTTCTACTGCAATAGCATAAGCACTGACAGCACCCAGAGCAAAGCAGAAAGTGAAAGATTGCATGTAGGAGGGACAGAAAGACATGGCTATCATGGTGTGCTGCTGTAAATTCTGAAAAAAGGCAACTGTTGAACAGATGTTACCAGCACACAGAAGATTTAGTGTGTAGATGATTTGCAATTCTCTGGTCCGCTGGGGAAAAGTCACTTTTATCAATCTAAAGTAAAATCTTTCCATTTTCCCAGAGAAATAAAATCTTTAAAATCACAAAGAATGATTGATAATATTGAAATTCAAGCTAAACTCCTCTTCAACATAAAATTAAACATCCTGGAAGCAGGAGGCATTGAGGCATTTCGCTTGCAAAGACATTGAAAAGAAAAAAAAATTAAACTTTCAGAAAAATATAGCTCTTTTTCTCTAGGCTAAATAACTTGTCAGATTGAAAATGAAATTATGCTAAATCTTGCTGACATGGGGAAAAGTGTCACTGATGCCATTTTAACCCCCTGTTAACCCATAATACTCTCCCAAGGGCACCCACAGAATTGGGTTTGCTCCGAGGTTCATCATTATTCCTGTAGTTTTGTTTTTCTTATCTCCATTTCCTTCATTCATATGAACTGTTGAACTCCTTTGTGGAATGAGGTGTGGGGTTTTTTTTTGGGGGGGCAGAGGGTTTTTTGTTTTTTTTCAGGGGTTTTTTTGGGTTTTTTCTGTGTGGTTTGGTTTGGTGGGTTTTTTAAATTGTTTTGGTTTGGTTTGGTTTGGTTTGGTTTGGTTTGGTTTGGTTTGGTTTGGTTTGGTTTTTGTTGGGTTTTTTTTTGTAATTCTGGCTGTGGGATAACCAGGTCCAAAATGCAAATCACCTCAAGCAAGGATGTCTAATTCTAATTTATCTCCCATAGAGTAGTGATAAAGCATCTAAACAAATACCTCCCCTAGATACTCCTGCAAGATTTTTACATATTTCTTCAACAGCAGGACAATCTTCATTCATCCTGAGAGACAGCTGCCCTCACTACAGTTTTGGACCTTTTGGGCTGCAATTCTTCATGGTCTCAATGAAAATTTGTTGAGGTTGTCAGCCAGTCTGACCTGCCACTGGGGTCTGGACATGGACAATGGACATTGGAGTCACTGACAGGGATAGTGCAGGGCAGGTCTGACTCCACCAGAGCCAGTTAATTTCTGTGTTTCTCTCAAGCTCATTTCTTGGTATTTGTTGCTCATTCATTATGAGCCCTGACTGCAGAGAGCACAAAGTTCCACATCAAAGTGGAATTTTTCCCTTTAATCAGGGACCAAAAACATTATCACTCTGATCATAGGATTGCAGTCTCCATAGTCTCTTCTCAGACCTATTCTTGGAATGTGTCCTATCATTTAAAATCCTCTTCTAAGGTAGGAAAAATTACCTTTTCACTTTCAAGGCAAACCTTTTCTTAGGAGATAGACTTTGTGGGCATATGCCAAGAATGACAGATATTTTTATACAGATTAAATTTTATGAACAATAATGATTTGCAGTGTTTTCTCATCACCAAAGTCCTTTCCAAGATTTCTTACAACAGCAGGTTATTTTGGCTGTGATTACATGAGAAATGACAGTCCAGCTTTTTGCAAAAGCCTCTGCAAATAGTCACTAAGCTAAATCTCCTTTCCCCTGAGAGAAGGATGTAAAGATCTGACATGTGATCATGTGTGTGTGCACATGAAATATGCAGCAGAGACTGTTTTCCACCCTTTTTAAAACACAGGTGTATAACAGCTATATTATATAGTTACTATGTATTTATAATAACTAAAATAAGAGTTGATGTTTTCCTGCCAGATCAAGCAGAAGTTGGGCCTGTTAACAGTGTCAAGATTCAAAAGAATAAACAGACCAATTAATCAATTCTTCTGGCCCAACAGAATTAACACTACAGCTGAGTTAGCACCTCTTACACTGAGGGGGGGGTGGGAAATCTCTGTCTAAAAGGGAAAATCTTTCTAGAAGGAGAAAGAGAAGGATGCTCTGGGGACACACTGCCTGTCCCTGCTGTCCTGAGGTCCAAGCTGAGCCAGGAGCAAGGAACCACAGGACACCTGGGCAGTGCAATGGAAGGTCAAAGCAAACAGGGCAGGAAAGGACTGAGGAAAGTCATTTAATCCAACAACACACCCCAGGGATTGCATAGTCCCATTTGTCACACACGAGATAACCTCTGTGAGCTTTAGGGGTGCTAAATTTCAGGGTGTGTGCTCTTAGCAGGGAGCACTGTTTTGGCACAGGACTTATCTTTCTGAGCAGCTCCCAGAAATTCCCTAAAACACGTTGCAAATTCATTTTTTCAGCTCCTCCAGTGCTTCCCTGGAGGAATATCTGCTGGTCCCTCTGAGGAGAGAACTCCAAGCAGTTCCCTGTTGCTCAACAACAAGGGGGGCTTGTTCACACCCTTGTCTTTTTAGGGCTTGGCATGGATTTTCTGTGCTGGTTTTACTCTCTCCCTGCTAACAACTCGCCCCTGAGTATTTGGATTCAGTTGCAAGTAAATAGAGTGAGATACTATATGTTAATTGCAGTATGCTTTTTGGCTGATAAAAGTGAAAAGCATAAACTCTTGGGGAGATTATTGCATGTAAATAGGCTAAGGCAATGGCATGGAGAACCTAGCAAAGCTTCACCATTTAGATTTTATCTAAATGATCCAATGTTATGAAGGAAGGAAAAAGCAGCAGAAAGCTGGGTAGCAAGATCCAACTAGCTAAAAATCTGATTTCTGGTCATGCAGAGGTTTTGAATGTTGAGGTTTTTAGTATGTCTAAGAGATGCTCAGGCTGTGGTGGTGCATCAGAACAGTTAATCTCTTGCTGGGGTGATTGTGTACATTTTGCTCGAGCAAACAAATGTAAGTGGCAAGGGAGAGGAAGTTGTTCCTTGGCGCAGTTGTTCTCCTGACACTTCACACTGTGAAATACACTCCAATTTCCCAACAGAAAGAAACCCAAATTATAAAGAGCGAGATTGACTGGAATGGATGACAGTGTTTAAAAAATGTTAGCTGCTATTGATGTTTTGGAGGGGAAAAAAAACGACTCCAGGAATGCTGGCTCGAGGAGGTGATGGATGGGGCTGCCACGGGGGCCGTCTCGTGCTGGATAAGTCACTCCAGCCATGTCAGGGGTGATCATCACTCCTGTGCTCCTTGTGCTCTGGGTGCCTGACTGACGACCCTGATATGCAGAAATATGAGGCACTTAAAGCTCAGCTGCCTCCCAAATCTTGATGCTGGGAGCTGGCTGTGAGCTTTCTGAGGAAAAGCTTTTTTTTTTTTTTTTTGTCTGCTGGAAAATGTTGACTCGCCACAGCTGAGATTTTCACAGAGTGTGCTCCTCCATTGAAGTCCTTGTTGTGTGTGTTTTTAGTACAGAATTGCTGGAGGGGAAAAAGAGAGAAAAGAAAAGGGAGGAAGCTCTGCACTTTGGCATAATCAAAGCACATGAGAAATCACAAAATGAGGGGCTTGGGCTCTGCTGTGGGTCTTTCTGAGCAAAACTTCCCAAATTAATGTCACAATCTCCTGGGCCATAGCTACTAGAGGGTTGTGGATGTGGGTAAAGGGGAGGAGAAGAGGATCTTTCTCCCTTTCCCTCTCTTTCTATGTGCTTTTGCTAAACATTTCAAAAGAATTTGTTTCATTTCAGTGTGAAAGAGTGAAGAAAAGTGTCTGTGCTTTTCAGGAAAGGGAAGAGCAGTTCTGTGCCTGGCTCTGCTTTGGGCAGCTCTGCGTTCAGGGATCAGACACCTCAGCAGAGGGGACACATTCAGCCCCATTTCCCTGTCTCTGCAACAATTAACTTGCTGTTCTGGAGATGTTGGTGAGGGCAGGATACCCCACACCTCACACTTTCCTCATTAGACCAGAAATGCTCTAAGGAAGGAGAATTGGCTCACATGGTGCAATTGGCTCTTAATAATCCACACCAGCTTTTTCCTTACTTCCCTGTTTTCTGGGGGAGGATTTAGGGTTGCTAAGCCACACACCTGTGGGGTTTGCCTGTCCCTCTTCTAGTTCCAGGTGAGTTTTGTGAACAATGATCTCCCAGACAGGGCGTCTCACCATTTAAATCTTGGCTAACCCTGTTCCAGCCTTGGTCAGGCTGGTCTCCCTCTCTCTCCACCATCCTTGGCTATGAGGAACAGCCAACTTCTGCCTCTCTGCTCCACGTGTAAGAAGAATAAACACAGCCCCTTCCAGTGCTCCCTTCTCCAAGGTAAGCCTATTTCCTTTTCACTTTCTTTTCAGGTTACATTTCCAGGTCCCTTGTTAGCATTGCAGCTCGCTTTCTGAACTGCCTCTAATTTGTCCACCTTTATTTCAGTAGGATGATCAAAATTAGTCACAGTGGTCCAGCTGTGGCCTCTCAAATCCATGTGCACAGGTCTAATGAGTTGCTGTGTTTTATGTGCCTTGTGCTCAGTAACAAATTCCATTCTTAATTTTTCCTAATAACTCTGCAAGTTGCAAATCATTAGGAACCTGCATGGAAGGCAGTCTGGCTGGTCTGTAGCATCTCAAACCATCCTTTTTTTTCACTTTTTCTTGTTAAGCACCGAGTTTTTGCCTCTGTTTTTGCCCTTTTGATGTCACAAGTTCTACGTTCATTTTTGAAGGCAACTTTTGTTTCTAATGATTTGTTTTTTACTCATGGTGATATACCCATTTTTAGCTCTCTCTCTCTTTTTTGTGCCTTGTGCTCTTATTAAGGTCTTGAAATAAACTGCTAAATATCTGATTGTAATGAAATGTCTCTGAGAAAAATGAAGTAAAAAAGGATTTTGAATGCTTTTATATTCCCTTTATGTTACTTGCTCTTCTTCCCTGTTAATGGATCTGCACTTCTTTCCTTTGCCTTTAACACTGATATTATTTTGTCTTCACCCTTCAAAGGCTATGAAAGTAAATTAATGACTGTAAATTAGGTGCCCAGTTAGTATAATAAAGAAGCAAAAGCGCCAGTCTAGAAATAAATGACATTTCCAAGATGGTTTTTTTGCTACTTTGAGCAGTGCATGTGCTCACAAAAGCATGTGAGCCATGTGCTCACAAAAAGAGTGACATGAAATACTGGCTCAGTGCTCTGCAGTGGAGTGTCATCTATCCTAGGAGCTGCAGGAGGCACCAGTCCTGGAGGAAATCAGTGCATGGTGATGCCACAGAGGCTGGATCACAATTTCCAGGCACCAGGAGCAAATTAACAGCTGCAGCTTTAGGGTTTCCAGGCTGGTGAACACTTCCCACTGTGTGTTGATAGATGGAAGGGGAGATATTTTCTTTGCCCTGGTAGTGTCCTGTCAGGTTCTTCAGGGCACTGAGGGCTTCCCTGCCTTGGAAGGAGTTGGGTCTTTCCCTCCTGCCTGGGATGGTGACTTGCATCTGTTACTGTTCCAAGCTTTCATAGATCCTTTTCCACTGGAAAAGGACAGAATAATAAATATGCTCATGGTGAACACGTACATTTGTAGACATTTCCAGTGCTGCAGTGTGAGATGGGTGACTGATGCTCCCAGGCAGTGCTGCTGTCCTCAGTGCTGGTACCCTGCTCTCCCCATGTCTCGTGTGAGCATCTGCTTTGTGACTTGTGTCCACCCTGTTCTGCCCAGAGGGAACCAATTAAAGTGAACTATGTTGTCTCTGAAGTGACCAGGATTTCCTGCAATGAGGCTGTTCTTACCTAGTGACCTGCATCAAAATTAAGACCTTATTTTCTGCTGAAGAGGTGTGAACAACCACCAGAGTGAGTCCAGAGCTGACCTTGCTTTTCCCCCAAATACTTTTTTCTTTTTCCCTTGTACTTATTTTTATTCTCTTGTCCAATCTGGCTGCTGGGGATTTTATTCACAGGCTGTCATCTGACCTTTCTGCCCATGACTGTAAAATTAATTAAACATGCCACTCTCCATGCATGTTCACTCAACAGACTGTCCATTCCAGCACTGGTTAGTGCACAGTTCCCATCAATATTAACAGGAAATATCTGAATAGAGGGCATGAAAAATCTGCACTCTACCTCCTGCACAAATCAGCTCACTGTACAGCCCCTCCATGTCCTGTATGTGTAGCCTCTTGTCTCCTGTGTCCTTTTGACTTAATTTTAGTTTGCCCTCTACTTTCCCCTCCACGACTGTGTTCTACATGGGCAGTTGGCTGTGTGACTTAATCATATTGGTCTCCTCCTGCTGTTTTACCTCAATCATCTCCAACCTTTCTCCACTGAACTGACAAAGGTACTTTCTCCTGTGCCATGGAGAGCATGAGCTAAACCAATATGACAGAGCTGGAGTTCTGCTTGCATAATTTCAATAACATCCTGTGTAACCAGTCACCGGGCTGAGCTCTTTTTAATGAAATCACCCTTGTTATCAGCCTGTTTTCATTCAGTTCTCACAGACGGATTGCTCACAGCATGAGTCATGCCAGGCATTTCAGAGTGTCTCTCAGGAAAACAGTAAAGATAATAAAAAGGGGTGAAAGCATAAAAACACTTGGAAATACAACACTTAGGAGCAGTGATGCTGCTGATAATTTTCAGCCATTTTGCAGAACATTAAGGGAAAGAAAACCTAAACAAATGCTAAAAGTGACATTTTATTCATTGATTTTTTTTAAAAAAATATTTCTGGGCTTACTTGCATCATTGTGCAACTCTAAAGTTTCTTTTTTTATTTTTTTCATTTTAAGGTCTTCTGCTCTCAGAACTTTCTTCTCCACAGGATAATAGAAAGCTCAGCAGGGCAGGAAGAGACACTCATTTAATCATGTAAGGCTGGGGCTGAGCCCCCTGGCATGGCTCCAGTGAGGTGGTGCCGAGGGCTGAAGGGAAATGTGCCCTCCTGCTGCCATCCTTAGGGAGCAGGATGGACACTGTCCCTTTTTTCTGACCTCAATCCTCTCCTGTCTAAACAAAGAAGGGATCACACCACACACACAAGTGTGCACTGAGGTCATCTATTGGTTTGTTGGGGGTTTTTTGCATATGTTTTCCCCCAAAAAGTACTTTTTTTTTCTTTTATGCAAACTCTGTTGGTGATATCTGCATCATTATGGAGCTTTCCTGGCGCTGCATCTGCTGATTGATGGCTGTGAAAATGCAACATATTTCATTTTCTTTTCCTAGACGTGAAGCCAGCTGCTAATGGTTTTCCCAGGGTGAAGCTGGCAGCTGCAGGATCAGGTCTCCAGGCTCTGAAATGTACATTTGCAGGAGAGCCACCTGGGCTTTTGGCTGTTTCGTTAGTGGTCATTACTGCTTGTAGAAAAGGATCTAAGCAAAGTGGGTGCTGAGCCTGGCTGTAAATTCTGGGCTTTGATTTGGGAAACCACGGCCATTAGTGTCGGATGGGAGTGATCTCTGTGATTCCAAAACCTTTCTGTCTGCAATTAAAACTTCCATCTCCCGTTTCCAAAACCACATTAAGTCCCCTGGTCTAAAAGTTCACATTTATTTAGTTTTATTCATTTGCCTCTTCAAGTCAAATGCAGAAACTAATGCATAAGTAGCACCCTTTTAAAGTTAATTGTGAGTGCTTGCTGAGGACTGAAGTGTGAATGCCAGAGCATCATTAAGATGAAACTGTAGCTCTCTGCAGACACCAGACAGCAATAGCAATCTTCTTCAGTTCTTGGATAAAATTATTATCTACTTCACTCTAGAAAAAGGTGTTTTATTTCAACATGTCTGTATTTTGTCTGACTTTCCTGTATTTTATACACAACAAGGGACTGTGGTGGCCTCTAAGACCATCCAGGCTATGGGATTGTTGTTCTGCTGCTTCAAGCCCCAGGTAGCAGCTCCTGCTGTCATAAAGAGCCTCTTTGACTATGAAGAAAAGGGGGTCCATCCTCATGAAGTTCATTCCTCCCAGATGTGTGCCTCCTAGGAGGTGGAGGCAGGCAAAATACTCAGGCTTTGGTGGTGCTGGGTGTTGCTCCCTAAGCTGACCTTTAACAAGGCAGGCAGGAATTATCTTTCCTAGAGAAAGATAGACTCACCAAGATGGCTGGAGGGGGACAAAAATAAAACAAAGCAGAGCTGTGGAGAGATTCCCCATCAGTTTTGTAAGCTGCTGTCAGGCAGGAAGCAGGGGGATCTGCATTTGCATTTTGTGGAGTGTGTCACAGACACTTAAATGGGAAAGAACAAAGCAGGAATGATTGCTTGTGCTGCAGTTTCTGAGAGCAGCAAGAGGATTTCATAATCACACAAAATCACACAAGCACAAATTTCACATTGTTGGCCCCCGACAGAAAACCAACCTTGCCATATACTTGAACAATCTTAAATGGGGGAAATAGGTTCTGTAAGAAGAAATACTGTAAATCAGAACCTTGCTTCCAGGTAGGAAAGTCTTGTTTGCTTGATTTCTAATCTAAATGCTCAAGAAAAAGCATTCATAATCGTTGAGTGGTTGAAGAGTGGGCCCAGAGTGTAGATTCTTTTTTCCTGTGGGCTGAATTCCCTCTCCTCAGTGACTGCCACAGAGGTTTTAGATAAGGAACCTGTGAAGAACAGCTGAACAGTGGAAGCTATTATCCTTAAAGACTGATATTTACTGGATTCCTGCTTTCTGCCTTTCTAGCTGAGTCACAGAATTTCCTTTGTTGCTGCACATTCATTTTCCTCCTTCCTCTAGCAAATACCACTGAATCGAGCAGGCACACGTCTTATACACAGTTATCTGGAATCATCTCCAAAAACCCTTCTAAGTCCTGTTCACACACAAATGAGCCTCGAACACTTCCAGGGCAGAAGCAGTACATTAGCAAGCCTGAGAATTAACAATAGAATTGGGTCAATAAAAAAAGGATACACTATCTGATCACAAGGTGACTGTTTCCAGTGCCATGTGGAAATCTGCTTTTCAATGCTGGAAATACAGTAGAGCAACAGTTAAATGAGTGCCACTGTACAGAGCTCATTTGGATCCCTGCCTGCTTGTTCTGATTTGCACAAGCAGTGGGAAAGGCTATTAGGATAATCAGGAGAATGAAGAGCTTGCTTTTAAAGTATAGGTTGAAATTAATTTGCTTAGCCTAGCAAAAGGGAAAGCAAGGATGCATTTTGTGTTGCTGGTATCTGCATAGCAGGGAGGGGAGCTTGGGGCAAGGGAGAATGTTGTGAAAACATCTGCTTTAAGAGCAACATCTGTGATCATATTTGAGGTGGAAAATAGGGAATTTCTTTCTTTTGAAAGGTGAAGATCCAGGTGATTCAAGCAAAATGTCTTTTCTCTGAGATGGATTTGTCCCTTTCCTCTGTAGCAAGGGACTTGAACTGAACAAGAGCCATGGTATGGTTGGTTCAGGAGGGGCTTCTACCCTGTCACTGAGGGGCCTCTGTGTGGTGGCATTTGCCAAATCCTCTCTTTTCCCTCCCTCCTCAGAACATGGGTGTGACCAAAACAAGCCTTCTGTGTGGCAGGCAAAAAACCAGAGATCTCCCCAGCCACACTGACTGGACAGACAGGTCTCTCCTACCACCCGCTTTCTCTTGTGGATATAATGCCTGAAAAACTTTCTGGAGACCAAAAATGAGGCAAAGAATCTCCCTCTCCAGCCCAGGTTCCTTGGGTGTATTTAATGAAAGGAAAATGTCTGCACATTTCTGCAGACACTGGAGCAGTGAAGCTGGAAGATTCTGGATCAGGGGATCAGAGAGCTCTGAAAGTTTTGAAATTATGTTCTTGTCCTCTCGCACTGCAGATCTGATTGAATGCTTACAAACCATGTTATTGTTTACAATATTTCACTCTTCTGACGCAAGAACTTTGAAGCCTGTTATCTATTTTTGTTATTTTATCATCAATTATTGAATTATTCTTGGGGAGGTTTGTACATTCACTATCTCATCATAAATATCCTGGAGTATAAAAATATCTGATTTTTACACTCTTGCTATGAATAAATTAAGTTGGATTTATGAGGCTTATGGCCTGTTCTTCCCCTGTTCTTTGGAGGGCTTTGTGAATGCTCAATGAGAGCTCTTATTTCTTATTATGGAATTTTATAGGCACCATGTAACTGGGTTAATATAAGAAGTATAAATAAGGATATGAGTTTGCCTGTGAGATGCTTGAATATGGAGAAGAGCATCTGAAGTTCAGAAAATATGAACTGAAGCACAGACTGTATATCTTACTCTGTAAATAAGAAGAGAAACTGCTTCAAGTACTGAAAAAAAAGAATGGAGTGTGTGGGAATTGTCCCCTAGGAAAGGTAAAAAAGCCATTGGAGTTGTGTTTTTTTTAAGCCATTGTGCTCTGCTCTGCAACTACATTTTAGCAAACATGCTCGGATGCTGCAGTTGCTCTCTCTCACCTGCTGGTCTCCTGCACAGACTTTCACAAAGCAAAAGAAAAGGCACTGAAAGCAAGAGAAGCTGGAAAGGATTAACAGCCAGGATGCTTTGCCTTCTAATAGTTCTCTCCTCTTTGGTCTACAGGAACTTGGGTGATGTTGGTTCATGCAGACTGAGACCCAGACAATAACCACATCTGACTTTTGGAAGAAAAAAAAATAAGTAGAGACACACAAAATGCTCTTTTTATTAAAGAACACAGGCTAAATCCTGTGATTTTTCTCTCCTGTGCCTGAGCAAAACTTATCCTCATTCATCCCTGCGCCGTGTTCTTGTCCTTTCCATAGTTCAATGCTACTTCAGCAGCACCAGGAGGATGCAGGCTGTGTCCAGGCACACAAAGGAAGGGATGGAGCCAGCACAGATTTGGCCACCAAAAGAGAGAACAGCTGGAAAACCAAAAAAATGCTCCAAAAAAAGGTTTTAAAGGAGGCACAGATGAGCTGGCTGAAGTGAGAGGAGCAGGTGCTGGGTGTGGAGAAGCGAGGTTGCCTTGCAGGCTGTGGGGACCCTGGGAAAGGAGCAGCAATGGGAGATGGGAAGGAGAAAAGGGAGTTTGTGCTTCACACAGGATGGGGGAAACACCATTCCTGCAGCTCTGCAGCCTCTGGGCTGCAGCAGCCAAAGGCTGTGGGGAAGGGGTTTGGCACAAGAGGCATTTTTGGTTTCCCTTCAAAGCAGAAAGTCAGGGGGAAACCAGCATGAGGCTGCTGCTCCCAAAGGGCTATTGCTGCTCTCAGCCCTCCTGGGCAGATTTCTTTCTGCTGCCAGCAGGATGGGCTGTGGATTTCTGTAGGAATAGGATAGCCACAAGCTCATGGACAGGCTGGCTGTAAAACTCAGTGTTTTGGAGTAGGGGCTCATTGCCCTCTGTGCAGTACTGTAGATGAGAACCTTTATACTCTTTCACAGTTAAAAGACCCATTTTCCTTTAGCCCTAAAAGTGAGAGTGCAACAGGTATTCTAACCATGATAAGCACTTTGTTTCAAAGGTTAAAAATCACACTGCTGTAAAGAAAAATAGTGATTTGCCACAGTGCCTCACTGCTGTACCCATCTTTGCTGCTCTGGGGTGTCTGAGGGAGAGCCAGGCAGTTGTGCTGGATTCTGCTTTGCTGGGAAATCCAGGCAGATTAATGAATTTGGGGTCCCTTGGGGTTTGCATAATTTATATCGATGACTTGTTGTTTGAAGTGTTTTACAAAGTCAGGAAATAAATTGTGGGTTTTATAAAAATATCATAATTAAAAATTGACTTGTACTAAATGTTGGCTCCAGGAATGTGTATGAAGTTCAAGTATGATGGATTGTTTTGCTCACCGAAAACTATAAAAAACCAGGAGAGACTTATGATGATAAAAGGTATTTTTTTAGGTGGTTACATTATCAATCTTTATATTGAGCCAAATGCTGCTTGCATTTCTTCCGTGCATATTTTATTGACTTCGTTGTGACCCATTGAGGAAGGACAGAAATATTTGTATTACAGTGAAGAAATATTGTCACATACAAAATCAAATCGTGTTCTTTAACCAAACATAAAACTTCAGAAGACAGAAATGTCTTTAATATGACTTAATCACTCCAGATCCTGGCAAGCTGCAATAAATTTTCTGCTACAAAAACAGAAGGGGAATTTTCTTGCCTTCCTTTGCTTTAGTAATACAAATATTAAGATGATGAATGTTATTTTTTCAACAGCTTGATTTAGGAGGAAAAAAAACGTAAAATTATGCAAAAGGGAGTCTGTGACATGTAAGGCTGGTCTCAATGTTTTTTCTAATGAAAATGAGTTTGAGGACAGCTGTTACAACGTAAAAATGAGCCAAACTCTGTTCACTGTATGGCTCTTCTGTTCCCAGTGAAAATCAGTGGAGCTGGACAGCACCAATACCCTCGAATTTAACATGGTATGGCATGTTAAATAACACAAGTTTAAAATCAGACACACACTCTTCTATTTTTCACTTGATATCAAACCAAGACTCAATTGTTTGAGCAGGGTACAGAGACACGCAAAAGAACTGCTAAAAATATAAAGTTCTACCTTGTTGCTGTGATTAGAGATGAAGCAAGAAATGCTTTCCTGCCCTTCTCCCCTGGAACAAGGGCTCTGGGAGAGACAGAATATCCAAGGAAAAGACTGAGCAGGAGCTGGGGAGCTGGGATGAGACAGGCTCTGGGGAGACCAGAGGCAGCAGAGCCCCTAGACAGGGATGGGAGGCACAACAGCACCAAAACCTTCTGCTAAAGCTCCTGTCACGAGCCTTGGCTTGAGCAGAATGACTCAGGCATGTGAATTTCTTAGTGTGGGCCATGGTGTGAAGGTGCAGGAGCAGGCAGGGCTGGCTGGAGGCTCTCCCAGTCCAGCCCTTCCCTGGAATGCAGCAGCAGGAGGAGCACAGCAAGGAGCTCTCTCCTGCTGGATTGATGTGCTCAACCAGCTCTGCCTCGCAGCCATGGGATGGAATGGCTGGGAAAACAGGGAGAGAGGCATCCTTCTAATTCAAGCCCTCATGAAATGGGTTTGAAATAAGTCTTGATCTCTGTCTGTGAATATAGAAATGAAATTCTACTCAACAGCTGCTTTTTTGCAGATTTGACTGGCCAGTTCCTGTTTGCTTCATGATTTTACCTCACTGAGAGCCCTGAGAGGAGCCAAAACAGGATGGGAGTTTCTTTAAATAACCACACTGAAATCATGAGGCAAATATGGAGAGAGCTGTGTAAAACTTCTGGATGATAAGCACATCATGAACGTGGCAAACCCAAGAGACTGATTTTAGTCCCACAAATGCTGTTGTGCTGCATGGTGCTGTCTGTCACTGCCAGCTCATGTTCCTCCACAGCCCCACTTGGGTTTCAGATCTGCAATCACACACTGATAACTTTTCTGGGCCTTTATTTTCCAGTTCCCTGAATTATGGGCTAGTGGCAAAATCACACAGATAAAATCTTCCAGATGCTTTATCTGAGTTTCAGGAGTAAATAACATGTTGGGTTTACTCTTGAACTCTCTCACAAAATGCATCACTAGGGGTCACCAGAAAGAAGCAAAACTTTGTTATTTAACCTGGAATGCTTATGAATTTACACAGTGTTTTCCAGCTAATCTTTTAGAGAGGGTAATTTAGTTTTCAAAAAGCAAGGCAAATTATTTTTCTACAGACAACAGGTATTTCCTGCTAATGAAAATGCCATTATAGAAGGCCTGTATTAAAAAAAAAGAGGGGAAAAAAATAAGCTTGTGTGCAATTCCTCACTCTCATATTTGCATGCTGATACTGAATAGACACTGTGATTTGAAATTTTACTGCAAGCAAAAATAAGATGTTTGCCTTTCTGGTTTGGTAACCTGTGTCAGAATACTGGCTAATTTAGCAGTCTGAATTTTAATGTTTCAGCTGGGCTTTAACGAAGCAACAGTGATTTTATTCTGATAAAAACTTCCTGCAGTACCTTTAGGTTGAAAATTATAGAAATACAGAGAACAGATTTACAGAATTTGTTCCAGCTCTTTGCTTGCAAATCTTAGAAAATATATTGCATTAAAGGATGAGGACTTTATCCAAGGACAGTCTGCTCACGTAGAAAGATGAATATTTCGGGATATTTTGGGAGAAAAGAGCAAAGATAACGTGGGTGGAGTTCAGTGGGGATTTGAGAAAGAATGAAGAAAAGAACAATACAATGATGCCAAGCCAAATTCTTAGTGCTGAACAAAGGCAAAGTTTACCTTTGAATATTCAGCCAACGGTCAGTTTGGCTTTAATAAAAATTAAGAACAAGTCAAGAGATCATTTTTTAAAAAAAATATATCTATTTCTGCATTTTTCCAATGATGATGCCTGTCACAGGAGAGGCCAGTGTTTACAGGGGTGTTTGGATGTGCTGAGAACAGAGATCTGCCCAGCAAAGGAGCACAGCCTGTGAACATTTATACAAGTTCTCCCACGTTTTGTCTTGTCCTCCTTCAGTTTGGGTAGAAATGACATTCTTTCCTCCTCCCTCCTCCAATGTATGTATTTTACAGCTAATGAAAAAGCTCAGGAAATATAACTGTCCCTTGTATTGATTTTGCTTTTATGTAGTGCCTTTTTCCCCCAAATGGATGCCAGAAGGCACTCTTAAAATCAAACTATATAGAACAATAATTTCTACCAGAATGGAAAAACATGGCAGCAGCTTAACAGAGCACTTTAGTGCTAGGCAACACTTTAGGAAATGAAGGTGGCTTTAAAGAGCAGGAATAAGCTCATGGCCTTGAAGGAGTTATTGGGTATGAATAAAGAGCAAGATCAAGAACAGCCTCTGTAATCCACAGCTGCCCACTCTGGATGCAGGGAATATATTGCCAGTCCCTTGCTCAGAGCCTCTGATATTAGAGAATGGGTGTTCCCAAGCATATCTTATAGGCTGAAATATTAGTTAAGTTATGAGGGCTCTTAAGATGTCAGATATCAGCTCATGTCACAAATAACCCAAGAGCCTCCAGCCCTTCACACAGGATTTGCTCCAATATATCCCTGTCTGCTGTGTGCCTGTGGGTACCTGCCCCAGCTCCAGGACCCTCCCAGAACCTCCCAAATTCGGGAGTCCTGTGCCTTAAGCAAAATTATGCTCTTTGTAAAGTAAAAATTGGGTTCACTTTATCCCTTTTTCTTTATGCAAAATATCTGGTTGCCTTACTCCTTCCCTTAAGCATAAAACAATAGGGGATGCAGGAATACTACTGCATGGCTTTCTTTTGACAGAAAAGGACCTTTGATTGAAAAAGAAGTTGAAAATTGGTGTGTTAAAGCATTGCTTCCCAAGCACAAATGAACATAAATCACTCCTTTCTGCATTGCTGGGGACTCACAAACAAGTATCATTATTAATATTGAAATTTATTGTCCTTTTTATTCAACTTCTTCATTCTTCTTAAAAAAAGAAAGGTATGCTTTGGGTAGAGCTGGTCAGGAATTTTAAGTGTTGTTTATTTTACATGCTGCTAATTAAACTTTTCACAGAAATTTGAATGCAAATTTTGTTGTTGGTGTAAGTTCTACGTTAGGAAGGGAAGAATTTGAAGGCCCATGCACTTGGGCATGAGGTTTTGACGAAAATAACATGTATTGATCAAATGATGATTAGTCTATCTACTCATCTAACTGTGCTAGAACTCATTTATTATTATTTTTTAATAAATAGCATATATACATTATGCCATAGAATGATTGAAGCTGCTGTCCATCACACGTATTTATACCTTTACTGAACACGTTGGAGGCTGACACCAAAGCCCTCATTTCAAGATGTATTTAATTACTAACAGAAAGGGAAGCAGTTCAGATAAGATATTCTCTCTGGCATAATCGATGGGGCACTTCTGAGGGCACCTGTCTGTGACAGAAGAGATTGATCCAGTCCCTGTATCCTAAAACATGACTGCTTTCCTGTCAGTAGTGATTAACAAAATATCAGACCATCAGTTAACACTTTGGGGTTTTCCTGGCTATGTCTTAGTGGAAAAGTATTAAAATTTTTAACTGGTTGGAGTTTTGAAAGCAATCAGACAGAAGAAAACCTTTCTGTGTGGATCAGCAGTGGTTACTCATGCTGGAGCAGAACATCTTTGGGAAGTCACAGAGCCTGTGAGCTGTTTGCAGATAAACACGGTGAGGAGCTGGGCTATAACAGCAGTGAGGGAATTCAGAGGCAAAATCCCCCCTTAATGGGTGGATTTGTGAGGTTTATTTTTTGTGATCATAATTTTCTCACAGCATTTCTGCAGCACCAATTGCTGTGATAATTGCATGAAGCAGGGATAACTGTGGTGGCCAAAGGGAGGTTTCCTGTGCTTAGGTCCCTACCTGGGCCATCTTTTGCAGGACTGCAGTGTCTTAGTGTCATACTCAATTTAGCCCTATTGAAAACAACACAAAGTTGTCTGCTGAGGGTCTTAAATAATAAAACCTGATGCTACCACAAACCCCAGATTTTTTGTTCCCAGGGCTGATTGTTTTCCAGCTAATCATCATAATATATAAAGGTATTTAGGGTCTCTGCCTCCAGCTTTTCTGAGTGGTGAAGAAGTTTCTGCCTTCTTCCAACAGTATTTTGCCCTTGGGAGTGTTTCTGAGTCCTTGGGAGCAGGGTGGGGCTGACCAAGGACAGCTCTTCATGTCCCCTCACATCCTTCCAGCACCTAAAGGGGGTGTTTGGTATTCTCAGGGGAAATCTGCAAGCTCAGGTCTGAGACAGAAGATGAAGTTGTTTGGAAACAGCAGATGAATAACATTGTCAGAGGTGTATTAATGAGAGGAAGTGTCTCCACACCCATGCAGAGCAGAGGTAATAGCAAACAGAACACGAAATCCTCGTGGATAACAGACATTAGGAAGCAGCAGGAATAACTGTGGGGGATTTTCATGATTAAGATCTCAGTTATTGGGGAAACACAAAGAAGCAGCGAGGGGCTGGGGTGGGCAGTAGATTTATGATTTATGTCAGAGCTGTTTGTACTGTGAGGCAGCAATCATGTCAAGAGGAGAAAAGAGTTGTAAAATTCCTCTGGGAGATGCATGGGTTTTGCTGGGATGGCCTGCAGCCCCAATCCAGCTGTCCTGGAGAGCATCAAAAGTACCTTTGAGCCTCATACCTGCACATGAGCACACACCAGGGACAGGGGCTGAACCAAACCTCACCCTTCCACATCCAAGACTAAGAATTCCACGTGCTCCTGGTCTTTGGCTGTGACCCCTTAAGGGAACGCCAAAGCTTCCTCTGAGCTGTGCTGAGGGGCACAAATGAGCCCAGTCTGAGCAGATGCTGAGCCCACAGGGTGATGGCACAGCCTGTCCTGCCCCTGAGCAGGGACCCACACCCAGGAGGGGAGGGTGAGCCAAAGGCATCCTTGCTCCACACTGGGAATGCTGAGAGGTACTCCAGCTTTCCCAGAGAGCTTCTGCTGCATGATCAATTGGAAAAGCCAAACCTGGCAAAAGACTGACAATTATCTGAATATGGAGGGTTTGTATATTTAGCAATTATGAGTGAGACTTTTAAAGGATAATATGGGAGAAAAGAAGCCCAAATGCTTCAGGAAGGTTATGGGATGTGGGTGTCTGGCACTCACAAGACTCTGCTGCATGCAAAAAAACTTCTGGGATGGTTCTGGGCCTGCGAAAAAGATAGATTTCTTTGACCTTTATTCTTCTTTATAGACATTCAGAAAATCTAATGTCCATGTGTTTTAGCATTTGAAGTAGGAGTTGCAGGTACAGTGGGGCAGGAAATAGCCTTCTCTTCATTTTCCTTCTATTTCTTGCAAAAGAAAACCAAGGAATTAATTAGATTTCATCCTGTTTATGTCTCTGTTGCTAGCTTTAATCTTACCATCTAATAGAAAAAACAGAGAAAATGGCGCTGTGAATTTCTATTTTTTTTTTCCTTTAGTCCATTAAGAAAAGAACAGAGCTGATGACGAGGTACCCTGAGTGAATCAAAGTATCTGTGCTGTGCTGTTGAGGGAGGCTGAGTCACAGACAATTAATTTTATGGCAAGCCCATGGTTGATTATAAAGTAAATAATTGGAGGAAAGGGGCAAAGAAGATTATTTTAATCTCTGAATCATGTTTGTGAATTGGTCTGTTCTGGTACGTGGACCAGATCAACAAATAACACATCTGATGGATGCACTGAAGTCTATTAATGCTAATTTCTAAAGAAATTTTTAACTATTAAATTATGAATAACAGAACATTAAGCTTAGGTGTTAAATAAGCCACTGACTGAATTTTACCTTCCTTTGTTCTTGATATAGACCTGCAGGAAACCAGTGAGATAAAATTCCATGAAAAGTTTGCATGATGGTCAAACATCAGCAAAATACAATTTCTAATGGAGATGAGAAGGAAGAAAGTGTTGACATAAGACAGGCTCCTTTCTGTAAAGGAATTGTCTAGTTCAGATCCCAAGTAATTTTTCATATTTACCATTAAACTCATTAAAGAGCTATTCAGAAGCTTCTGAGAACCCTCTCGTCTGTAACATCTTCTAGATTTATTTTTGTTCCACAGACTTTTGCCTTCTGAGACAAATTGAACATAGATTGATCAGCCATTTAAAAAAATTGAGTGAAAGCAAGGCTGGAGGATGTTATGCCTCTTCTTATTAGTGTGAGGGGGAGGAAAATTTGGGGTATCCACCAGTTTGGGGGAAGTGCAGTGGCTACTGAAATGATTAGCAAATACTGCAGGAGGGGGCATTTACTGAAACAGCACACAAAGCTGCCAAGGGACAGTTGAGTTGTAAAACACTTCAGCTACCACAGGAGATGCATTACATTATTGTGGTAGGCAGATAATTTGCTATCCAGCATTTGGAAGCTGCTTTGTAGAAAAAAAAAAAAATTGGGAAATAAGCAAACTCGTTCTCAATCGATGAATTAATATAAAACCCAGCAAAAGGAGCAGAGCAGGCTACTACAATCCCTCAGCTATATTAGGCAATCAATTATTTTTCCCTTTCAATATGTAGAATATTCCCTGGCGGCTCCCCATGGATGCCACGCAGTGTGAACACAGCAATCAAAGTAATAGACGTCAGAATAATCAAAATAAGATGTGTCAGAAAGAAGCAAATGAGTACATACTCTCATTAAGTAAATCTCCTAAGAGCTTAATGTACAAAATTCTTCCCAGAAAAGCTGTACAAACAATTGCATGCACTAACACATGGTTTTATTGCTGCTTCAAAGGCAGATAAAAATATTCTTCAACCTAATCCGGTTTTTTTTTAGATTTCACCATAAATAATCTCTACCTGAGGCAAAACACATAATGTAGCTGCCACAGTGACATTAGTAAAGGTCATAACTGAAGGTAAAATATACTGCTTTGAAAAAAATCTTAAAAATCATTAAACAAGCAACATGCTGCAAACCCTGTTAAAGACAATATCCATTTCTGCAGTAGACTGGCAGTGTCCAACACTAAACTTCTATCTGTTAGGTGACAAGACACTTCATCCAGGTAGTAAGTGGCAAAAAAAATCAGTACAAATCTTCCAGGGAAACGAAATTTTTGATGAAATCAGTAATCTGGCTACCTTGAGGACTTTTCTTAGCAAAAAGTTCAAAGAAGTGCAATACAAACTCAATGAAAAATCAGCAAAATGGTACTTCCAGACTGTTCCCAGCTTTTTGAGGCAGAAAGACTACTGCACAAAAAAACAAAAAAAAAAGGGAGGACATGTATCTGGAGGAAAGAGCCATTTCCAAAGCCTGAATTATTTTAATAGGCTACAGAAGTGGTCTAGGAAGAAGAAGGAACAATTAGAAAAGAAATTCTGTCCCTAATGAAGCTAATTCAGGATTAACTTTTCCTTCGGCTCTCCTACTATATTTGTATGATGAAGAACTTATTTCTTTTGAAAGGTAAATGGAAGGTTTGGAAGCATTTTGGAACATAAATGGATCATTTCTCATTGAAAAAAGATGGAATTTGGGGAGGGATTTCAAGTACTGGCCACCTAAAACATGTTAAGCAGACTAAAACCTACCAGAAATTCTTTGTGTCCTCTTGAGCTTGTGTGTGGCCATTTGATTTCAGACTTTAGAGGGAAGATGGTGAGAGGCTGAGGGGTTTTTATTGCCCTCCAGTTTGGCTTTTGTGCCTGTTCTGAGCCATGCCAGAGCTGATAGGGCTGGGCTGTGACTCCTGAGGCCTCACCAAAGGATTTTCCTTGTGACCTTGAGCCACTTCACGTCCCCATGCCATCAGTGAGGCAGAGTGATGATGCTCCCCCTCCTCAGCCATCTGTCTTGTCAGGTCAGGAGCAAACACTGATTCGTCTCGACTCCTGGCGGCTCCTATCGATTGCCAGGGAGAGCTGGATGTGCACAATACTTCCTCAGGTTTGGCATGAGGAGACAAAATAACTTTGAGGAACTGGACCATTAAAGGAAACATTTTGGCCATGAATGTCCTACATTGTTATGAGCAGTGTCTAATAAATTGATTCTCCATTTTAGCGCAGTGCAGAGGAGTAAATAGCTGTTAAGGGGTTTGAACAGCTCACACGTCTGGCAGGGCAGTGGGAAATAGGCAAATCCTTGGGAGATGCAGCTGAAAGGCAACCCTCTCACAACAAATATATCTTTAAGCCTCTATAAACTTTGAATTAATCAATCATTAATTTTCGTCAGAGGATTAAAAGGCAAACAGGTGAGCAAAAAATTATTTCCCTGAAAATTTCAGAGTCCTAAAATCCAATAGTGAAATGCCATTACTGCTCAGGAGAGTCAAAACCAAAGGTGATAGAGGTTGCCTCACTCCTCGACTGCAACAGTGCCCAATTTTGCCTTCCTTATGTGAGTTAAGATTTTAAAGAGCTAAGATTCATAAATGAACTTTCCCTGAAGTGGCACAGACAGCCCTTGTCCTTCAGGTAAAAAGGAGTGGAAGAAAAAAGTTATCAGCAAGCAGAAATCATTGTGCAGCCCCTGCTTCCTTTTGACAGCAGAAAATCAGGTGAATTCAGATTTCAATCTTAATTTAAAAAATACAAACTGGCTTAATTTGGTCCAGTGGCCTGGTCTGGTGGGTGGCAACCCTGTCCATGGCAGGAGAGTAGGAACGAGGTGATCTTCAAAGTCCCTTCCAACCCAAACTGTTCTGGGACTCCATGAAAATTGCAGTGAGGCCATAGTGGTACTTGATATTGACAAAATTTAATAAAAGTGAAATAAAATATTAGCCTGTAAACAACTTTTGGGTGATTAAAAATACTGTTGGGAGAGAAACAATACTGCAAAGGTTGTTCCTCTCCCTTTAGGAGGCGTTGCTATTTCTATGGCATGATCTTGGCACTACTTCCATAGGAAAGCATTCAGTGGGTTATTGTTTGTTTGTAAATGTCTGCTGTGCTTTCCACAGAGCAAAGCCATGGAGCCAGATTAATCCCAGAGTTATTTCCATGGGAATTGTCTGACCAAACTCACTCATGGCCCGAGAGCCTGATCCCTGTAAGCTGCTTCCAAGCCTGGGATTCCAGATCCTGGGGATGCACTGGGGTGGTCACACCTCTCTTTGCTCAGGGACCCTGAGGGTGGAACAAGCTCTGGGGCTCCAGGGTGTTGCTGGAGACCTGTGTGGAATGTCTGAACCTGACCAAGGGATGGCAGAGTCAGCCATCTGTGGCAGAGACTTGAAGCAGGTGGGAAAAGTCCTGAATAGTTTGATTAGTTCCTTTTGAAATGCTCATGGGGAAAGGTTTTCTCCAGCCCCAGCAGGTTTTTGTTTTCAGGATGGATAGTCCATGGCACTCAGAATTTACAGCAGAAGCTCACAGTGAAATCATGGGTTGCTTGTGGATAGAGCACAAAGTAAATTAGATCCTCTCATTTTCAATTCACTCTTCCATACAAAGCAAGATCAGGGCTCATATAACTGCAAGAGGTACTGAGTGATTTTGCCATTCTAGACTATTTCCATTTACTTTTTAAAATCAAATTAGACCACTTGGGTCGCTGGAAAACACATCAGCTTTCCATGCTGGCTGTAGGCACCTCACCTTCCCCTGACACCATCCTCTTTTCTTCCTTCACCTCTGGATATTCTCAGATTTTTCCTTTGTGTTTCAGAGTTGAGGGAAACCCACAGGAGCAAACTTGCAAACAATTAATTGTATCTGAGTTTACTACATATGTAACACCTTGCAGTGAAGCCCCAATGGATTTTGGGGAGCTTCAAGGGTACCTTTGCAGGAAACTCATATCCAAATTAAAAACTTTCTCAGTTGTACATTATGAGAAGGCTCCAGAGGGGATGGGGAGAAATTCCTTTTTGCTGGTGAAGTTGCAAGCAACTATTTTAAGATAAATGTTTTTCTGTAAGGTACCACTGTACAGAATCTATTGTCTTTTTCTCTTGATTGACTTATTTACAGAATTTAATCTCAGAAAAGTCTGATGAGCTCTGTGTTGTGTCAGCCCTCCCACATCTATGATTCACTGAGTTGCTTTTGTCCCTGATGCTTTACCTAGTCCTGTAATAGAGAGCAGCTACAGGTGTTGTTGGCAACCTTTTGTGTTTCTCAGTCATGGCAAATAGTGTAAAAACCCAAATACTGAGAATTCCCTCAGTCACAGGGAGCCTCATTACCTAAAATAAGTGTAGAAGATGATAAAGTTCTTCCTTGGTCTTTAAATGACTTTTTCATTTTCTCTCTTTTAACAAAGCATCTCCAAAGAGCCCTTTGGTCAGATCTTTCTTATTCACCATTAAATTCTTATGTGATTGTAGGTTTGCTAGAGTACAAAAGTAAACAGCATATGGCTCTGTTAATATCCTTGCAATGTCACAACACAATCTGTCAGAATGTAAACTCTTTTGAGCAGTTTCATTTACTTCAAGTTCACTCTACGAAAAAAAAGAAAACCCACAACAAGCCTGATGAATCCTTCTGCATCACCTCAGAGACAGCATAATACTTAATTCTTTTGTGTTCCCAGTTTAATAAGTATGTCCATATACATTACCTGCAGTAGGAAAAATACAGTGGCAAATACAGTTACTTAGTAACTCAGAGTTAAAAGGTCGTTTCCCCCGATGAAAAGCTTGCTCTATCAGATAAGTAGCTGCTACACTCCATAAGACTGGCAACCCTTCAAAAGATTTTAGAAATTAAAGGCATTGTTTGAAGATGAAGGCGATAAGGTCATTTGCTTTGTGTTTAGTCCTGCAAAACTTTCTGGGTGACCCTTTGATATTCAAGTGAGGAGGGCTCTGAATTGTTTTATCTTCATAGAGCTAATGAGTGCTGGCTGACAGTCACTGTTAAGACAGTTGGGACTCTGCTAGAATTAAATTTTGTAAAACATTTCAACACATTTCCTTTAAGGGGGAGTGCTTGCTTCCACAGTTTGCCAAAGCTGAACCCACAATCACTCACAGCACTACACTCTTAGCTTTTCTCAGTTTCTTTTATTAACTCAGTTTTCACTAGCTGAATAAATGCCTAACATGATTCTCAATGTATTTCTGTGTTCAATTAATAAAGTTGTATAAACAAGCCACATATGTAAAATCTATGTCCCCTTCGAACTCTCTGCTAGACTGAAACAAGACTTACATTTAATGTGTACAGTAGTAGAGAAATTACTCAAGAATTTTTTATTGCCAGAGGCTGTAGAGCTGTGTATGATTATTATATGTGTAATTAAGT
Organism: Trochalopteron elliotii; assembly: GCA_024734555.1. Lineage (NCBI taxonomy): Eukaryota > Metazoa > Chordata > Aves > Passeriformes > Leiothrichidae > Trochalopteron > Trochalopteron elliotii. The sequence continues at coordinate 1,683,503 of JANPWX010000533.1, forward strand.
AATCAATAATGTTCCTCTGATATATGGTGTATATAATTCTTTCCTAGAGGAATAGAATGTTATTTTAAAGGCTTTTTTTCTGTTATGGTTTGTTTCATTTATTCCATTTATGGGAAAATGTTATGTATATTCCTTGAATCACTTTTTCTTTTCTAGTAGGAAGTAAGAATTTTTACAAGGTTTTTTTTCTTTTTGTTAAAAAAGAAATAACATAACAAAGGGAAGTGCATGTCCTGTAGTGATCAATATACATCACATGCTGAAATCGTGCTTGGCTTTCACTGTGACCTTCTTCATTACTTCAGTTGTTTATTTTAACCTTACTTCCGTCCTATTTTGGAGACTCTCTAATAATAGCCCTCTGTCACTCTAACCCACATCCAAAAGCAAACATAAACAAGACTATCTCAGTTCCAAATACACATGAACTCTATCCCCCAAACGACCATCAAGTAATTAAAAAGCACAAAATCCTTACCTAATGTCGCTGACTCAATGCTAATGGCCAGCAAGGGACTCCAACAGAGGTAGGCAACAAGCTGGAGATGCTGATGGAAAGGAAAGAGCTGCTGCATAGTGTCCAAGACAGGTTTTATCCATGCATCTGCAGTTGCTTACAAGTTAACTTTTGAAGTCCTAAACTTTGCAGGAAAATCCATCAACCCGCCTGCCTGTTTCAATTGTTTTTTTCCTTCCCCCCACCCCTTCCCTGCTTTTCTTTCATTCCACTCTCTTGGAGAGGGCTCAATGTGTCATTAATGCCAGAATTTCCAGGAGGGAAGCCCTCCAGCCACACACAAACCCCACGCTCTCCTCCCACACACGCAGAGCACACGTGTCCCCGCAGCTGCTGCAGCTGCCAGGGTTTGCACACAGGGAGCACCAGGACAGCCTGTCCTGGCTGCTGGGAGGTGATCCCACAGAACTGGGGCTCCTCAGGGTTTGGGGGCAGGCAGCACTCAGTGAGGATCACTGCAGTCATATCTGGTGCTGTGCATAAGTGTGAGGGGCCTGAAAGATGAGAGGTGTTTTTCAGCATGTCGCTGCCCCAGCCAGAGTGGCAGAACAGAGCACAGAAGCAAAGAATTCCACCACTCAGGTTGCACTGATGCCTTAGAGTTTTAGATTTTATATTTCTCATGTGTTTGTGAGCCTGCAGTTCTTTAGTGTATAACTCTAAACTCCATATACAGCATTAGGTGTTGTCTTCCCATTTTGATCAGATACAATTCCTCTCTAGGTCTGGGAACCAAGGACACCCCACTGCCTCAGGCCCTGAGAAAAGCAAATGAAAGTTTGAGTTTGGGGGAGCAAACTGGGGTAAATTACTTCATTACCCAAAGCTGTAACTGGAGACTAACCCCCAACATGTAAATGGACCGAACTTACAGAAGTGTGAAAACCTGTGACCCATCATCCATTTTGGGTGTAGACCCTGGGGAGGCTTCATCTGCCCTAAATGTACCTAAAGGCCCTTCAATAAATATACCCACTTTTTATTCTCTTAATTTTGTCTGGCCTCTGTTTTAGGTAGCCCTAAAAAGGTGTCAGCACTACCACACTTTTCTGTGGTCTCTCAAGGTGCCCTGTTGCCACCACATGGTTCCTCCCTTTGCTGAGTGTGAGCAGAGTTTATTGTGTAACAATGCATGTTGCCACCTTAATGCAAAAAGAGAAGAATTTGCTATTGAATCCCATCTTATATTCTGATATTTACACTCATAGTGTTTTATTTAGAAAATATTGCATCCCCTCCCACTGTTCAGTGTTTTCCATACCTGCCAGTGCTCCTTTCACTTGTCAAGTTTAAATATCTTGTGTCTGCTTGTTTAAGTGAGGATATTGTGAATTATCTGATAAGATAATATGCAAGACTGTAAACATTCCACACAAATCACTGTGAGGAGCATTTCATGGAAAAGCACACATCAAGCCGTGAAAAATATTTTGCAATATAGCCAAGGAGTTTCAAAAGTTGTTCATTTGGCTTAACTAGATTGCTCAAGGAGTTTTATTACTGGATTCCTTGAGGAAAAAATAGGTTATTTAGGAAGAAACTTCTAAATCTTTGTTCTTAATTTGGATTTTGATGTTGCAGAATGACTAGTTTTACCAGTCTCACTGGATTAGCCATCTTATAGGCCTGACTTGTAGCCCTCTGGGAGTCTTTGGAAGTCTTTCCATTAATTTCACTGATGCTTAGATTATGTTCCTTCAAGATCACTCTAAGTCTAGTATTTCTGATATTTTTTATAAGAGATCTCTGTCCATTTCTTAGAAATAAAAAGAATAATTTGTTTTTAACAATACATAATTTTTACTTTTCTTAGCTTTCTCAGCTAATGTTTGAATTTATTTGTGGCAGTTTCCCTGCACTGCTGGGGGTCCAGTGTGAATTTTGACTCTAAGTTTTGGCCTAAAAGGCACAGCTCTGAAATCTGTTGAAGGGTGAGATTTATCCTTGCCAAAATATTGGTAATCAATACCAATTTCCAACAAAGAGAGTTTTCCAAATTCAGTCCAGCCTTTTTCAGTTGTCTGTTTACAGAAAACAAAAGTAACCAGGCAAAAAGAAATGTAAGTGGAAGGTATTCAGGGCAACAGGAGAAAAGGGAAAGTTTTGGAGACTTGCTTATTCCTTTATCTGTGTTCTCCTAAACAGGTTTTAATCAAAGGGAACCTTTGATTGTGGTAAAGATGAAATTGAAGCTTCCCGTTGTCTCAAGTAAGAATTTTCCCTGAGCTGTATATGGCTCTCTTCATTTCAGGAAGACAAACAATGGCAGGTCAGAAAATAAGGTATTTCCCATTCTCCCAGGTCAAGACAAGACCTTACAGAATTCAATAAAAGAGAATGACACTGCTTTTTCCCTTCCCCTTAACATCATTCTAAAAAATAATGTGAAACTAAAACCATGGAGAACCTGCATAAAAATATCAGAAAATATTCTCACAGTTAATAAGAATAATAGGAGAATAAGAGGAGAACTTGAAACTGCACAGAAAGTTGGCGTAGTCAAGTGTGGGTAGTGGATGCTTGGAACAATTCTCTTCACTGTGAACAACACATCAGTGAATCCCTGACACCAGTCCTTCCAGTATTAAATGAATTTTCAATGGTAGGGATGCATACAGGGAGATAATACAAGCCAAAATTCACAGCTGGAAGCTGCCAGCAGCATTTCAGGCTCAGCCAAAAATTTCCTGATGGATACACACATTGGGTATTCAGATGTCTTCACTTTGTGATACAGAGGCAGTGTTTGCCTGAACATCCCTCCTGGCATGCCAGAGCTGGGGAGGGCTGCAGGACATGGGCTGGCTCTGCAGGGAGGGTGGAGCAGCCTGGGGGATCAGCAGAGGGAGGAGGAAGGCTGGAGGAAGAGTACCAACGGCAGCAACCTTTGCCTTTCTCTTCAGACACAGGACTAAGTGTCAGGATGGAACTGAGAGATAACACAGCCATAAAAATGCAAATACATAAAGGCTTCCAAAGGTGTGGCTGTTTGACACTTTACTCCAAGTATGAAATGTTCAGGCTCCAGAGTCAGTGGAGGAGGTTTGAGAGCCACCTGCAGAAGATCTGGGCTGAAGTGGAATTTTAAGTGCTGAATCCCATCACCCACATGTTTTCTGAAGGTGAGGTAGGAGTATTTTTCTACCCAGGAAGGAAAGGAGAAGGGTGTTTCATGTTCTGCCTCTCAAACTGTGAGTGTGGCTAGCAGTTTCCTTTTGCACTCGAGCCAGCAGGGAGCTGTACAATCCTTTACTTCCTTCTGCTTCCCATGAGGAATGCCCTTAACACGAGGCTGTCCCCTGGGGTGGCTTTCTAGGCAGAGATTTGTTATTCACTGGTGACATAAGAGAGTATGACCCTGTCTGTACACACACTTTCCTAGTAGGACAGTGTCCTTCAGAGGGAAAAAATGTCTTCACTATAATTGCAAGTCTGAATTTACACATTTCACATTATAAAACCCTCCTCTGTCCATTTTTGTTTGCTTTTTCTCTCATCTGGCTGAAAATACCTGCCAAGTCCAGTGACAAGAAATAAACTCACAGTGCTCTCAGGGCAGTCCCCTCTCTGTTGGTCTGGGTTGGCTGTGTCCTCTGATTCTTCCAGTCCTTTCTGCAGCTTCTGAGCAGGAGGAAATTTTGGCATAATGGATTTTGACTGAGTCCCAGCAGCTCCCAGCAAGGACCCCTCCCACCAAAAGGCTTTCCTAACAAGGATGAGAAGAGGATCAGTTAATGGGATTATATCTCTCTATCTTTTTAGTCATCTTTGTCAGTATATTTTAGAGAGATGCCAAAAATCTTAGGATTGCCAAAGTGCAGTATTCAACCCTCTTTTTAGCCCGAAAAACTGCTCTTTATCTCTTACCTTAGGACTGCACAGATGACATGGAATGAGAAAAACTTCATCTCAGTTTATGCCCACTTTGGGGAAATATACAGTGAGCATACAGTGATCAGAGCTCATGTTTTCCTCTGTTTTGTGTTCTTGTGTACAGAACAGAGCATTGCAGGTTCTTCAGAAAATAATGCAAGAAGTACTGTTTGTAATTTAGAGGACCAAGCTCTTTATTTAAATGAGAATTAGTTGTGATCTTTAGGGTAATAATTCATTGCACATAAGCATATCCCCCTTTTCAGAGCTCTGGGATTATGGAGAACAATTTCTACCTTAGATCATTTGGTGTGTTCATCTTCCAGCTCCCAATTCCCTTGTGAGAGGGAGAACTCTTTTAGAGAATCACTCCCCATTAGCCAGCAAATGAAAATACTGGACTTCAAACCCCAAAGCAGAGACAAAATGCAGGAACCTAATGATCATCTCCAGGTTTGTTCAGGGTAGCAAGAGCACGAGTGCCTGGGCTCTGACACAGCATAAATGCAGCTATTAGAGGCAATAAATCAGTTCCTTGTAACTGCAGTGGCCCTTGGCATGGATCAAGGCAGGCTGTGATCCCTGATCTGACCTGCAGCACTCTCAGCTCTGGCAGAACAGGGAAGGACCCTCTGTTTCTCTCTCTTCACTGTCTTGCCACGTGTGTTGCTCTGACCACCTGAACTTTAACTGGGCACCTCGTGCCCTGATTAAATTTGCAGAGTCCCTTCTTGGATGGCAGCACTGCCAGGTGCCAGGGCACGGTCAGGACTGATGTGTGAATTATTCATGTGAGCTCCTTATTTAACGGAAAAACCCCAAATTGTTGCAGAGATGTCAAAATAAATCACGTTGCAATTTGCCTCTGCTCCAGAGTGCCCCAAGACATGTCTAAGAATGGTTGTTGCTGCTCAGCATCTCAAACCCAAAAATGATTATTCTGTGTGAGGAGATTGGCAATCACCAAATATTCATAAAGAGGACACTCATGTATATATTGCAACTGGCTGGTGATTTCCCATCAGAAACCATTTTCAGAAAAGCATATGAATCCCACAAAATCTGTATGAAAGAGATAAATTTTTTAGAATTTTTTTTTTCTTCTTCCTAGATCAGCTGAGTATTTATTTCACTTTTGCGAACTGCCTGGCTGTCTGAATTCCTTCTGCAAGGAATTGCTTCTTCCTCTGCAAACATCATTTATTGTGCAACGTAAGTGAAATGGATACATGATTAAAAAAACAAACAAACTGCCTTTTGATCTTTTTTCTGCAAAATTAATATTAATGACTCTGGAAGTGTTATTGAAACACTTTGCCTCTTCTCCCTAAGTCTTGACTTATTTTATCTCGATAGTAAAAGGAAGAGTAAGAGAAATGACCACTCATAGCCTTCATGCAGTCACTACTGCTCAGGAAATTTTCTGAGTGAATTTTCCCATTGAGTGAACTTTCCATCTGGGAAAGAATTTCCTTTGAAAAGGCAGCAGAAAGAAAGGCATTCCACAGGAGGTTTTCATCAGTACCACCAGTGGAAAGGCATGAAGTGGAAAGGTGTTGCCTATCCCTTGAACCATTTCATTCAGCCTTTTCCTGGAACCTTTCTTCTTTTGCAGAAATCAAAACTCTAAAGGTAGGGAACCACTCCTCAGTGTTCCAGCCAGGGATAATAATGAGAGTCAGAGCAGAACCCCCCGTTTGGATGGAAAACAGACCAGAACCAGCACTGGAATTGCCTGTCCATATATCTGTCATCTCTTCTTTCATCCTCCTTCCCCATCCTGGCTGCTACAATTGGATTTTGTAGGAGAGGCTGTGTGAGCAGATGTTGTGTTCAAGGAGAGCTCAATTCCTGCTCGTGGCCTTGGCAGGGCTCCTCTGGGGCAGGCCTGGGGCTTGCTGACACTTCTCCCACACTGATGTTGCCTCTTCCTGGCTTTCAGAATGCCAAACAGGCCAGGGATGCCAGGAGTAAATAAAAAAAATCCATCGGAGCTCTACCAAAAATATTATGCAAATGGTATGAGATGTAAAATATGGCAAAACTATTGGGTGAATGAAAAAAAGTGGCAGAGAAATGTGAGTATTGCAGTGTAGATCACTCCCCTAATTTGATTCAATTGCCTTTCCATATTCATTCAAGACAGAGAAATGCTGCAAATGTCATTTCTTTTCAGAGATGATGGGTTAATATAAGTATTAATGGGAGTATTCCTCACTATCAGATTAACTCTAGAGCCCTCAGAGACAGGCATCCCAGCAGATTTAGGAGGACAGTTAGGTTCCTCCTTAGGAACAAATAATATATTGTTTCAGGATCCCTGAGAAATCCCCCGGAGAATCCTCACTGCATCACTAAAATGGAAACCAAGGCATCAAATTGTGGTTTTAAAACTCCTCCTCTTCTTTCAGTCTGTGTCATACACAAATAGGAAATGAGGTTTAACAATTTTGTTAAAACATTTGCAATTACAAATAAGAATTTTATGTCAAGCTTCCAGTGACATACGTTTCACTCTATAACCTTATCACAGAGTAGATTCCTTTGGAAAAGACAGAGATTTATTCTGAAACATTTTTCTTTCATCTCTTTATGGTTCTTTTGATGATTTTAAATGTTCATGCTATTGGTACTTACATACAGTAAATGACAAATGATATATTATAACAACAACTCCATGAAGCTGAATTGCTTATTTTTTACTGAACTTAGTGAATTTACTGCCTTGAAAGGTAACAGATTGATAGCTCTGGTGAATTAAACCCTCTCTTTATCCCCAGAACAAGTATAATATGGGCATTGCAAATATTTTCCAGGCCTATAAATCAGTCATGGCACCTCAACCCTCATCCACAGGGACCTGCTGCTCCCTGCTTTTCTTTTGCTTTTTTTTCTAAAATTTCTTTAAGGATTTTATAGAATACATGGATTTTAAGAAGAAAAGGGTGGTGGAGTATCTCATAAGCCTCTGTTTTATGTATGAAACAAAATTTATTAAATTATAAATTATTAGAATTGTTGGGGAATACATGGTTTGGTGGCCAGTGCTGTGTTAGAAGGTGGAACAGGAGCTGCTGCTATTTATCCAGCCACTCCAGCTATGGATGGGAGACTCTCCTCCACCTCTCACAGACACTGTTTTCAAAATCTCCACTCTTTTACTGTTAATACTGTCATAAAACTCCAAGTGGCCACCTTGAAAACACCAGAAACCACAGAAAAGTTGGAAATACAGTGCTGTAGTCTCTCAGATATATTTACTTCCTTGCTCTCAGTGAAGTTAATCTGATTTATACACATCACCCCACAGGAAAAGCAAGTTTCCAACAGAGCTCAGAAAGATCTCATGGGAGCTAAGGGTCAATTTCTAGCCAGCCCAATAATTTATTTTCCACAAGGCTTGCTCTGTTCAGTATTCTCCACCACACATTTTCCAAAATCCAGATTTTCATCTTTTGAGACGGGTAAAAATCAATTAATTACTGAATTTTTCTGAAGAAAATTGTGTGCAGGGAAAAAGCAGGTGTTAAATAAAAACTGAGGCCCTTCAAACACATTATTTCAGCTCTTATAAATAACAGTTGTCTCTTAAATTCATCTCTTGTAAAGAGATCTCATCTAATTCACCTGCCTTTGAAAACCCAGTAATATAAAACTAATGGAATAATATTTATTGTTATAGACCAGTAGCATTTTAGAGGCAATGAAGGGTCTAGAATAGGTTTTATTTCGTGTGGCTTTTTTTTTTTCACCAAGGTAAGTATTCATTTCAAATATCACATAAATTGGAATCATAACTCTGTGTTACAAACCTGTGTGGCTTTTTGGGCAGCAGATAATGGGCTGCTCTTAAATAATTGCCTTGCTGTCTCACACTGCACACAGACCTCCCTCGGGCTAGTTTCTCAATGATTCCTTTCTTTCTGCCCAACTTTTTTTGTTGTTGTTGTTGTCCATTTCGACATTTTTATGACCTCATTTTGGATTAGCTGTTTTAGCCACATTTTAAGGGACATTTCTCCCTCAGTGCAATGGCCCTTGGCTTCTAATATTCATAAAATTCAAACCTTGCCTTCAGCCAGTTGTTCCTGTCGTTCCCTTCTCCAGTTGTGTTGCTATCCTTTCAGTTTGACTGGCCACACGAGTTTTGCTGTGAACCACCCAAAAATTCTGCAGTTGCTGCTTCTGAAGGTTCATGAAAACAATACAAATGCAGCAGCAGAGATAATTTTTCTGTTTTCAGCTTTATTTTTTATTGTGGCTCAAACCAGTGCAATGCAGGTACATGAAATTAGTGGTGTATCACAGCATATCTTATGAAAGCATTCTGGTATCTATTTATATAAACCCAAGAAAAAACATTTTTGCTTTATTAGGGACTTCAATAACATTTACCTCTTTGGATTTTACAGCCTCAGTGTCACATGATGGGTTTTACACAGCTGACTGCTTGTTAATTGAATACTCTAATTCAGCCTCTAATTCTGCCATTTAATGGTTGAAAGGCCATTAAAGCAGCTATTTCTCTAATAGTTGCGTAGGAAAGGTGATTTTTGTTGTTTCATCCCAACCAAGTCTCCCCCTCACCTTTGGCTGAGTGGTCTGAAGGGGCTGACCAGACCCTTGTGGTTTAACCTTGGTTCCAGAGCAGCTCAAAGCTCATTTTCTGAGTTATCTCACAATGAAAATAAAGCAGAAGTGTTCTGTGCGTGTTTTCCACAATAAAACACTCAGATCAGTGTTTCCTGTTAGCACACATTAATTCTATTTATTAGCCTAAAACAATGGTCTGCAGAACTCCTTTCAAAAATTCAGCCAAACCCTTTTACCTATCCAGCTAGAAAACCTGGATGAAGCAAAGCAAGTCCTCAGAAAATTGCACAGGGGGAAGGAAAGCTGAAAGCCTTTTTTGTTTTTTTTTCCCCTAGCACACCAAGGTCTTTCTAAAATTCTTGTCCAAGTTGAAGCACACTGGGTTACAGGACACTTCTCTGCAGTTTTAAAAAAAGAAGCAGATGTTTCCACCTGCCAGATTTGCTTCTGACTTCCATGCTGTGAACGTGTAATCACTGCAGGTAATGGCATCTTGCTGAAGAATTAACTCAATAAGTTGCATTAAGGGACATGGAACTTATGATTCATTTTGTTACAGCATTTTGTTACACACTCAATAGAACTGACTCAATATCAATGGCTAAATTATGGCTAAATACCATTGGCTAAGTTATCAAGGTATCTGATTTTATAACTCCATCTGAAATGTGCTTTGCTCTTTTTTGGGCTTGCTAATGTGTTGCAAATTGTCAGTTCTTTAAAATATTCTAGAAAATGTCAGCTCACATCGTTGCTTGGCCTAAAGTCAAATGTAACAAATGCTTTGTTAAATAATTGGTGCAAGACTGGAGAACCAAGTCATCCATCACCGAGTCACAGGTTTTGTTTTGTTTCCAGTAAGTTCTTTCAGTGCAATTTCCTTTGGTAATAAATCTTAAATCTGTGATATTCAATAGCATTACACGACACTGAATTTTCTCTGTGTGTTCAATGTTAGGCTAAACACCAATATGAAAACCAAGAGCTCTCACAGACCTTCCACAGCATTTTTGAGTGTATAATGGACATAAAATATTTAAGATATGAGCCAACTACTGTTCAGCTGAAGAGGGAACCTCTGTTATTCCCCCAGTGCTCATTTTCAAGTTTGCTGAACTTTCCTCAGGAGCAGCTGGTGCTGGGCAATGCCTGATAAAATGAACAGTCTGCCTTGTCACATCACAAATGCTTATTTGGGTTTGGAGTGGGTCACAGAGCAGGAATTGGCTGTTTCATGGAGCAGGAGCTGTTGCACCAGCCACATTTTCAGCCTTTGGATAAAGCCCACCTCACTGCCCCTGAGTGAGGATCCTCCTGGCCTGCACTGGGGATGAGCATTTGGGGAATGAGGCACTTCAGTGGTGCAAAGGCATCTCAACAGCCAGTTTGGAAAGGCATGCTTCCTCTTCTAGTGTGAATCAGTACATCTGAGGATCTCATTCCCATTATATTAACCTTCTCTGTTGTTGTGGTTTTGTTTTTAATTTATTTAAATGGCTTGGAAGGCAAATTGATTAGTAAAAGATTCAGTTGCACAGGCTCACAGAGACATGAGGGTCAAAGTGGTTCATTAAATCAAAGAATAAACAGAATATTTTTGATAACTTCTGGCTTTCTCTATGTTTTGAGATCTGAGTCAAAATGGTAGCAAAACACAATACATTTTTGGTCCATTTTTTTGGTTGAAATTACTAAGAATTTTAATGATTCTATAAGATTTTCAGATGAATTACGAAGACCATTTTATCACAAGTTTCTCTGAGACTCTCTTACCAAAACTGACTCCAGGTTTAGCTAGAAAAGCTTGCAATTTTTTTCCCCTAAAACAGCAATATGAACCTATTTTCTGTTGGCCAAGATTCCACTACCAGTCCTACCAGGAGGTGCTAAAGCAGAGATTAAACTCCAGAGGAACACATGACCACCAGATCCATGGATGAGCCTACAGGCAGCTCCCAGTCTCTCATGAGGTGTGTTGTTATTTTGTAAGATGAAGACAAGATATTGGTGGTATTTTAACATTTGCACAACGTCCAACAGCACTTCAAGGGCAGTGGATGAAAAGCATTGTTGTCTCAAAAAGGCTTGTGAGGAATTTCTGGAATACCTGCAGCATTTCAGCACTGCCTACAAATTGCTAATGTCATTTGGTGACAGACTGCAAATAATTTAAAATGGCTAAATATGCTGCTTGTAGATGGGCTTGTTGAAAACTTTGATCACAGGGAGAAAGGGATTCTTTAAAAAACCTACTGTTAACAGTAGGTAAAAAGTTAATGAGAAACATGTAAATAATTAATTATTCCTCTAGAGCCAGAAAAGATTTGTTGTTGCTGTTAATGGACTCACAATATCTGTGGTATTGTCTTTTCTGAAGTAAGCACTGAATTACTTGATCTCCATACAAAAGGAAATTATTTATTGCACCAATAGCTTTATTAGTGTTTGCATTCCCAGAAAAACAGTATTTTCCTGGGTTAACTACAGCAGCATGCCTTGATGGTAACACATGGCTCAGCTAAATTGACGCTTCAAAAATAAACTGTAAATCTAAAAACTGGAGAAGGAAACTATGGGAAAAAATTCTGGCACTTGGTATTTGCAGGAAAGCTATTGCAAAGCACACAGAAGTGTCTCAGATGACCCAGTTGTAATACTGCATTTAAATATATTTCCTTCCTCCACATGATGTTCCGTGAAGCAGTTGCTCCAGGAGAAGCAGCACCCTGACTTTATTCACAAATAAAACAAGCAGAGTCTGAAGGTCACAACCTGAAGGTCATTCAGGTCAAAAGTACTCACAGGATGGTTCAGATGTGGTCATTCCACAGCTGAGCTGAAAATACCCTCTCCCCACTTTATTTGGTAAATATTTTGGCAATGTTACAATAATGTCTCCCATAATTTCACATTATGATATTAAGTAACGTGATTGCTCTTAGCTGTCTCAAGGAAAATAATTCCTTGATAGTTGTGATAAGCTCTTAATTTTAATTCAGCCTTTCTGACCACATTCTCTGCATTGCTTTAGAAACTGTGCTGAAGCAGGTGCATCTCCTGTAGTGACACCTTGGCATGAACCAGAGGATACCTGGGGTTTAAGAAAATACTGGATATTTTTTAACCCAGTATTTAAACCCAGTATGGTGTTGGGTTTAAAAAAAATCCCATAAAAAGTTGTCAGCCAGGTGCTTTCTGGATAAGATACTCAGCTCCTGGTACAGCTTCATTCTTGTGTGACAGACAGCAATGGTATTTAATCATTATAAATGCACAGGACCCACTGCTGCTCTTGCTATTGATGGAAAAGTTGCACTTTGCCTATCTGATGCTATTAATTTTCATTTCTAAGTAAATATAAATGAATAAATATAGTGGAAGGATTTTTTAATTTTTTTTTTTAATGAGAGGCACAGTAAATTCCTGAGGCTAGGGATTTACCAACAGCTGCAAAGATACACACTAACAATAAACAGAAACTAACCTAAAAGAAAAGCCCAAACAAAACAAAAACACAGAAAAAAACAGGGGAAAAAGCAATTTAAATATCCCCAGGGAGTCTTTTTCCTGTACTGATCATCCCTGGAGGAAGCCCTGGCAGGGCCCTCAGCAGGGCTGCAGCCACACCCATGCCCACCCTGCTACAGGACCTGGCCTAAGCTTGTGCCTTCCCTCAGCCTTTGCATCATCACATATTGCCCCAACCTCCATGTATTCCATACAAAATAGCCATGTTCTTCATCCATCCTCACCATCCTCACCCTGCAGTGTTTCCCTGCCTGTGGCCCTGTCCTGCCTCCAGGCAAACCTTTACAGTTCAGGTAGCAGATCACATCTCCTCTGGGCATCACTTTCCAAAAAAGGGAAGCATTTTAAATTTCACCAGCACCCAGCAGGAGTTTCGGGAGGTTGAATTACTTCATCCTATTTTATTTTTTTCCCCAGGGGGGTCTGAGATAGCTGGAGGCGTCACAGCTTTTACAACTTAGTGAAAAATCAGTGGGGTGATGGAGTGGGGGTAGGTCTTGTGTAACTCCAGCAATTCTTCCTCTTCAGAAATGGGAAATCTCCAGCAATTCTTCCTCTGCAGAAATGGGAAATTTCTCTGACTTTTCACACAAGGATTGTCACTCACCTTCATTCTAGGGACCACAGCAGATTGTCTTCCCACAGTAACAGGCACATGCTTTAGCCTTTTTTTCTGGTTCCTGTGAAAGCTTTTCTCTACTGATCCAACTGTTAGCAAGCCTTTGGTCACTTGGTGGGTGGGGAAAAGCTCCATGCAATCCCGGGCACACCATCCCTGTTTGTGCCTTAGGCTACAGAGGATGATGAGCCCTGCCCACGTTAGCTGAGCTGGCAAGCTTGAGGCTTTTCAGCTCATTTCTGCTGAATGCCACCCACGTGTCACAGGCCCCTCACGCCCTCCCTGGAAAAGACTTGTGTCAGAAATGGGGCTACAGTAACAGCAAGTGATCCTGCTGCCTTTATAATTCCTGCAAGGACCGTTCCTGGGTCTCTGTGACATGCTGCTCCCCACATCTGGCCGTGGCAAGCAGCTCAACTTGTCAGTGGACGTTGCTATTTCTGGGTTTCTGCTTCCCAGGCTGGATGTGAGCAGCTGCATGTGACCTAGCAACAGATATGGGAGAGCAAGTTATATCAGTCCTGATGGGAATTAAATTCATATATCTTTTACAGGGCACAGCTGCTGTAGGGGTGCTGCTCCCCACACAGAAATGCTGTGAAAAATGTTCCCCAATTCCCTCCTCGTGTCGTGTAAGGCAGACATGCCTTGTTATGTTTCTTTTTAGCTATGTCTTACACAGCAAGCAGCCTGGGACAGCATCAGTCGGCATCAATAATAGAAATAATTAAGAATTACGTGATGAGGGCTTACCAGGCGTGTTCTAGTGTGTACCAGGGATGCTGTGGCTGGGAGTCACACACACTCTCATCTCCAAAGGAGCTCTCCAATCCCTGAATTATCCAACTGCCCAGCAGATGGTGGTATTATTTCAACTACTTCGCTCTGAGCTCCCTGGGAAGCAGCCAGGCTGCACGGAACAGCCATCGGAAGAGTTGCTTCAGGATTTCACAGCTCACACTGTTGCATTTACAGGTTATTTCCTGCAGCATCCTGACATGCCTTCTTGTAGAAATAAATGTTACTGGTATATATCAGCCTCCTGGTACCCAAAGGGGACTTCCAAGAAGGTTGAAGAGGAACTTTTTCAAGGGCAGAGTGACAGGACAAGGGTGAATGGCTTCAGACTGACAAGGGCAGGGTTAGATTGGATATTAGGAAGAATTTCTTCCCTGTGAGGGTGCCGAGAGTCTGGCACAGGGTGTCCAGAGAAGCTGTGGCTGCCCCTGGATCCCTGGAAGTGTTCAAGGCCATGTTGGATGAAGTTTTGAGCAGCTTGATCTAGGGGAAAGTGTTCCTGCCCATGGCAGAGGGATTAGAACAAGATTCTAAGATCTATTCAATTAAGCATTCTTACAGTTGTCTTCCATAAAACGCTGGTGACATGAGGATGGTTCCCTTCTCACTATCAGGAAGAAACAATTCTATGATAGCTCTCTTTTCCAGAAATTTCAATCAGCTACAAGCAGCATTTGAGCCATGGTCTTGTGGTGTCATTACCTCCTGGGATTCCAGCCTTTTCCACAGCTTATGTGGGATAACCTGATTACTCATCATCTTTACTAGCAATAAGCTGTTTCCTTCATTTTCGGTTCTTGTAACGTGTTATTCTGCTCTGGTTTTCCCCCTCCTGAGCAGATACTTCATTAGATTTGCTGACCCTCTTCCATCTCCTTTTTGCAGTCTGTGTCATGTTCCTTTCCCTCTTGAGCTGCTGGCACATCTACAAACACCAGCTCCTCTCCTGGCTGTTTGGCTGCCATGGAGCAAGATTCCCCAAGGGAGTAGTAAACCCCATCCCAGACTGATGGTGTTTGTGCCTTTGGATGGGAGCTAGAGAGGGGAAATAGCATTTTTAGGATAGAGTCTCTCTCTACTCTCTTAAGTTGCACTTTAATCTTTTGCTCACTTTAAAAAAACTATTATAAGCCATTGAAGCCTGACATGGTCAGTCACCAGCTGGGAATGATCATCCAAAGGCAGTTGGAAAAATTAGTTTGCTGAATAATATTCAATAATAATTGATAATATTCTATCAACTGTGGCCTGACACAATATCTGGAGGCTTTCCAGATGAGTGAGGAATGACATGTTCTAGTGCAGACTTCATGAGCTGCTGCACGTATTTAGTTAGCTGGCATGTACCTTCATGAATACTTTATGTGAACCCAAAGCCTGGAACATGATGCAGGTGATTTTCTTGATGCCAGCAGGAGCAGAAATTTGTCACACCTGTTTAGGTCTCAGTGAGTCTGTATTAGAGTGCTCAGAAAGCACCAACTGATTATAAATATTAAGTATTATGTAAAAAATATATAGGACCAAACCTTTCTTTTTAATAGATGTATATATTGCTCAGCTGCAGCTTTCCTTGAGCTCTGTCACTTAACCTGCAGCCAGGTTGCACAGAGCTGGCAGAACATTCCAGCCTCTGGCAATCTGGCCCTGCTGGGAACTCTCAGAAATATCAGCACTTTGAGGCACCCACAGGGCAGATACAGCTGAAATTTGAGGGTGGGCCCCAAAATTCTGTTTCAAGTGTGTTTCCTCAAACAGCACAGGCCATGCCTGACCAAGACTGGCACTGCAGAGCCTGAGTTGCAGTTATCCCACCCACTCAGCCATGCTCAGCAAGGTGCACATCAAAAGGTGAGGGACATGACAAGGAGACTGCTCATGGGAACTGCAGAGTATAATTTTTGTGATATAAAGCAATTTATATGTAAAATGTCCTCAATCAGAAAAAAAAAAGTGCCTTAAATACAATATTCAAAATTCAGCAATAAAAATCCTGTATCTGACAATGATAAAACAGAGCATTAAAAACATGTCACTCAGAGAGGAGGTGTTCTTTGTGAGAGAGACAAGGTTTGTAATGTGGAGTTAAAATAGTGCTGACATGAGCAGGATCAGCCATGCACAGCTGATCCCTGTCCTGAGCTCCCAGGATGGGAGCTTGGAGGTGCAGAAATATTTCACACTTCAGAGTGTTGCTGTGGGCACCAGGACTCTTCACTGGGGCTGCCAGGACTGTGGGTTTGGAGAATTGGACCCTACAGTGATAGGAATGAGTTGTTGGTCAAATGGTAAATTCTTCTAAGTTAGCTCAAATAGAAATATTCTAGCAATTTCTTTCTTTTTTGTGTTCCAGACCCCAAACCACTTCATTTTCAGTCAAAAATAATTCATAAACTTATCAAGTCTTACCTAACCATCTTGTTACCCACCACTATGAATATTCCCTTTGAATCTTACATCTGCCTGGTCTTTTAGATGACTTTTCAATGCACTTGATCTCTACACAGATGATCAGAAGAAGATTTCCTTGTAACCCAAAGACAAACAAACTAAGGAGATCTCTCAAAGTAGAAAATAGAAGCAGTTCCCTTACTTAGAGAAAAAGCAGCCAAAAAAATTCACCAAAGAGAGTGGAATAATGCATACCCTACATCCCTGAGGTGAACTTTAGACAGCTGTAAAGGAACTGGGACATTTCAGCTGTACAGTACCAAGAACGAGGTCACAAGCTGGCTTTCATGGGAATTAGACCTTTATATATCTTGTCTGTGCTTGATTAGAGCAGTGGGAGGAAGTGCAAGAAGTTTTCTAGTATTTTCTCTTCTCTCTCTCTCTATTTTTTCTCCCCAGTTAAATCTATTTCCAAAGCAGTGAGATGGAAAGTTCAGATGCTGGAAAGCAACAATGCCATCAAGCAGTCTCAGTCACAGAAGACATAAACATGTAATACAGTGTGCAATTTAACAGGATTATCAGAAAGTAATACCCAAGATTTTGTCCTACTAAATGTTCACCCATCCTTTGTCAAGTATTTCTAATTACCAGGATTTTAATGGCAATGTTTAACAGCCCCAGAACTCCAGGGTCTTTTAATATCTGCCACGACTGAGTTTTCAATTATCATAATTCTGTCCTTAATTTCCATCATCATAATTATCCTTCATTACAGCAACATTCTTAAATCCGACTCATCAAAGCAAAATTTTTCCTTGTTTAACTTGACTTGCAACTCAGACTGACATTTAACCTCTTAAACTGTCATTTCACTCTGTAGTATCAGTACATGGAAAAAAAAACCCACCAACCCACTTCTCTGGTTTTCCCCATTCAACCGTTGTTGTTTCAGTGTCAGGGACACACCATGCTCATTTTTTTTTTGTCAAAACTAAGAGTCAAGGGTTGAATATTTATACAATTCTTGTAATAATAACAGGAACAGTACAAGATAGAACTCTGTGATATTTGCAACAGTCACTCACATCACAGCATGGCTGACCTTCAGAAAACCCAGCACGTAACAAAAGAGTATTTGTAGTAGATAAGAGCCATCTCTCTGATAATTCACCTATCTTAGAAGAGCAATCCATTTGATATGCTATTAATTACATTAAAAAATGCTGGGATACCAGTAAGCTACAGCTCTTAATTTATTTAAATTTCTCATATGCAATTCATTTCCAAAGTGCCTCGATGTTTGCCTTTGAAAGACGTGATCAGCCTACAAAGGAATTTAGATGTTCTCAGTGTCAGATCTCCCAGCCTGACCTCAGTTTGATGGCAAAGCAGGATGGAGTCTGTCTGCTTCAGAAAGTGGCTTTCAAGCCCACTGAAGCAGGTCACTGGAACCAGTGGTGCACTGCTGCATCGAGTCCTTCCCCACCTCACCCTGAGCTCATTGAAGTCAATTTTATTGCTGATTTTGTGGGAACAGACTTCCAGCTCTCCATCCCTTTGTCAGTGTGCTTTCAAAATCCCTTCTGCAGTGCTTCATCCAAGAACTCAATTTCACAAATTCAGATCAGGAGGAGTGCAAAACAAATGCAGCTGTGACAAGCAGGTCATGATAAAGGGTTGGGCACTGTTTATTACTTTGAGTACTTCTGTGGTATTTCCTCTCTTAAGTCTGTGTAGCAGCCTCAGCTTGGAAGGTTTCTAAATTAAAACTAGAATGTGAGAAATGCTACTTCATAGAGAAAAATAACTGGCAATCTCACTTTATTTGATGGAGAAAAATAACTGGCAATCTCATTATCCTCCTCTGTCATTGCCCTGTGGGATGTTGTGTGGTTCAAGGAGATTGTGTGGTGTGAGCAAGCCCTGGTACCCTGCTGAGCCTTGGAGTGGCTCTGGAATTTTGGGCCAGTCTCTTGACCTTCTTCCATTTCATTCAAGCAAACTGGAAAATTAGAGGCAGCACAGACCCAAAGTGAAAACTGGGCCTTTTTTAGAGCAGTATTTTCTAGGAAGGTGAATTGCAAAGCATAATTTTGGAACAGGAGTTTTGTTCAGCACTGTAATAATGTGTGTGCTACATGCAAGCAGCAATTCTATATATACAGAGTGCAATATAAATTTATGAGATTTATAGATGCACTTCTTTGCTTTTTGGCTGTGTGCTATGCACTAAAGAGATCTTCTTGCAGCTGCCTAAAACCTACAGATAATAAAAGTGTAGTCCATACTCAATTGCTAATTAATCTAAGATCTTCTCTTTACATTTTTATTAATTTTAATGTGGCTGATTAGAGGGCAAAAGACATGATTTATATAAAGGCTGCACTTAGCTTATTGCAAGAGGCTTAAACTCTCAGCTGTAACATGAGAAGGAGCCTGGAAATATTTTCTTTCTCTCTCTTCTGCATCCTTGTTCTCTTCAATCCAGTGTTGACTGCACATGGCCAGGAGGACATGGAGTCATTCCTGATCCTGGTGATCATCCTGCTCATTCCTGTTATTTCTGGTCTTGGTAATCATCCTACTGCATTCAGGCTGGAGTAGGTGAGCTCCAGATGTTCTTCCAAAAGACATTTCTGGACTCCCTTGGTGCTGCTGCTCAGGGGTACAAAACCAGCCTAGGTGGCATCATCTGTGAGCAGGGGACACTGCAGGGCCTGAGGGCCTTATTGAACTTCTTAAGAGTTATCTTGGGAACCTCGAACTCCTCAAAAGCTCATTTTGACTCGTGTTTGCCCAGGAACTCTTCTGGGGGTAAAAATCTGGATCTGTGTCTTACTTTTACCCACCCCAAGTGCCTTTGATCCAAAACCTACAACTGACGTAAATGGGAGATGGTAGAAGATGCTTATCTAAAATACAGAAACTCGCCCCAAAAAAACAAAACCAAAACCAAAAACCAACTGAACAAAAAACCCCCAAAAAACCCACCAAATAAAACAAAAAAACCCCAAACTAAAACAAAACCAAAACCAAACCAAACCAAAAACAAACATTAAAAAGACACCATAAAATATATTTTCCATCTAAGATGATAGTTAACTCTTAAACAAAGTTTTCTGTTTCACATAACAGCTCCTGAGCTGCTGACATCTCCAGAGTAGCAGCCTGAGAGCAGTTTTGTTCTTCCTCTCTGATAAAACTCCTCCTGTTGTCCCAAACGCAGCAGTAGGATAATACCAGCCCTGAAATCTACCTGTGTCGGATCAACATTTTGATTTATAGTCTGTATGTAGCTACTTAATTCACAGCTATATAAATAAATGTTTTTTAAAAATTGAGTACAGCAAATAAATATGTCAGAGTGGGAATAACTAAGATAGTTTATGGAAATATCAATGGCACCAAGTGCATGTGTGTGACACCAAAGAAATAAGCAATTACAAGGCGTGGTTTGAATGCTACTCCTGTAGTAGGAAAGCAGTCTGAGGCAAGGATGAGGATTTTTATTTCCTGATGGCATTTTGAGGGCCAGCCCCCTTACAAGCTGGTGATCCTTAATTTAATGCTGTTAAGAATTGTCAAGATTGAAGCAAATCTGTGCACATGAAAGGGTAAGTGAATGCATGTGCTTGATCTCACCTGCTTGTTTTCATGTGGTCCCAGTGTCACTGCTCTTTACATCCATAATGTTAATCAACAACATGACTTGACTTTTGTCCATTTAAAATCTTCAGAAATTATTGGCTGGCTTAAATAATGAGAGGGCCAGCTTCTAGCTGGTCTTTGGACAGGCTTTGTGCTGCAACACTTGAAATGTACAGGAATGTATAATTAAAAATTACATACTGTGTTTTAAAAATATTCACTGAAAATACTTTTACTCACACAATATTACCTCTTCCTCTTCAATTTGGGTTTCTGGTGAAAACATGCTGAATTTCAGGGGTGATCAAGAGAGGCAGCAGAAAGCATTGCCCCAATTGAAAGTAAATTCATGAACAAGTTCTATCTGTCCTGAACTAATTACCAGCTCTTGCTACTGCAACACACTCCTCTGGGTAGGGCCCATCTGCCACTTTAGCACATCCTACCCAACATCTTCTTTAAGATGGAGGCAAAAAAAAAAAAAAAAAAGTCATTCTTTGCTTAACCTCTACTTGAAGGAGAATCTGTGTCTCATAAAACGTTGGGCCCTGAGTGGGGAAGGTGTCTGAGCTCACCCAGAGTCAGCTGTGCTGGGAGATGGTTCCATTGCAGGAGTCCTTCACAGCTGGAACTCCTATTTCATCTGCTGGGACTGCACCAGGGCGTTGCATCCAAGCAGTAATCCAAGCCCCCAGAAGAGGCAGGCAGGCAGGCAAATTCCACCAGAAAATCAAAATTTGGCTGCGTGTGGAGAGTTGACTCTGGCTTGAGTTACCTTCACAAGCACAAGTGCATATTTCAAACGCTGCAAGCACATATGGTAAGGGCTGGCAATTAGGCATCCCCTGACAAGGATATTTGTCTTCAAAGTCAACAAATACAGTGTGATCAACCTTTGTCTAGGTAAAGAACAAAAATATTACAGTTCCTTATTTAAAATTATTTAGTTTGTTTATTATTCATAACATTCATTTACTTTATCATTCATAAAAGCCTGATCGTGCCATCACTTAATAAAAATAATATTGAAGGAGCCAGCAAAATCTCAACAAGAAATTTTATCTGTCCTTTGATTGAAATAACTTACAGGCCAAGCAGCAAACCACTAAAGAAAATGGAAAACATTAATCCTGTTCACTTTTCTATTAGCACAGCATTGTTTTGCCTTTTGTTTTGTCAGTGTCTTGTCTAGTCTAGTCTCCAGAGTTCCTGACTATGAGACTTCTGAAATAATTTAGCAATAAAATAGATAGTGCTGTTAAAATTTTCTCTTTGATATGTATATTTGCCAGACATTTCACTCTTCTCTGATTAAGAAGTGGATAAATGTAAACTTTAACCAATTTTTTTTCTGCAGGGCTTTTTGTTTTATTATATGCAATGAAAACAACGATTTTTTTAAAGTCATGCTAAAATTAGGATTTGGTTATGATCATGATTGATAAAATTTAAGAAGTTGCATTTACAACCTCTGAGTTAATGTCCTGTCTAATGAATCATATTTTTGTGTCCTTTTAATCACATTTCTGTCATTGATAGGAAGAAGCTGCCCTATAGTGCTCATGATCAAATCTGGTATTCATAGACATGTTTTCAGATGAAGCTGTAATGAAGAAATATTTTCAATGGACCTGTGAACTGAAAGCTCCATTGAAACTGAAAATATTTCAATGAACCATTGAAATATTTTCAATGGAGCAATGTAACAAAATATTAAACGCATTTTTGCAAATTAAATCAAAAATAAAGGAAGGCATGTTAAAGGCAAATATGTCAACAGTTACAGGCTGTGCAGTCTTGCCCTTGACTGACTGAGAGAAAGCTTTTCTGCTTTGGTAAATATTAAGAGTAGAATGTGAAAAACACTAATTAATGTGCATAGCCCCTATTGACTCTCAGAAAGACATGACTTTCAAGGTCACTTATCCATTTTCAGTTATTCCATCTTTAGGCTTTAACAGGAGACTCACATCACCATGGTATTCAAGAAAAAATGATGTGTCCTGTATTAGGAGCTACTCTAACGAGTGAAAAATCTAAATCCACTTTATTTAACTATGTAAAACCTTCCATTAGAGGAGACTTGCCTGGAGATTGGATGGGGGAATCCAAAAATTCCTTGGATGGTGGGGAGAAAAAAGTATAGTAATTCCCTCTGATAATGAGGGATAATGAGCAGAACAGCTCATCTTCCTCTGACTAGAAAACATTTTTACCTGGGCCCAAAGTGAGCTGTCATTTGAAAAAAAATCATAAATAAAATATGATTTAGCTATACACAGTGAAGAACAAATACAATGCTTTAGTAGAAAGAGCAGCGTGAATGACTGCTCATAGAGGAGAAGAGATGCTGTTATTACCAACATCAGATTAAAAATGAGTGTTCCAGAATGGATTCCTTATTGAATGTACAAAGCATTACCTGTCCTTCCCTGAGGAACTGAAGGTTGGTTGTTTCTTTTTAAGGGAAAAAGCCAAAAAGACTACACAGGCAATAAAGAGGAATCATACAGTCTGCCAGCAAAGCAAATGGAGAATGGGATATGTGCATCCCATTTTAACTTGTATGCTGACAACTGAGACCAAGAAATACCATCAGCCCATACCTTGTCCTCCCACTGCTCATCCTTGCTATTAAAAAAAAAAAATAAATAAAAAAAAAAAAAATGGAGTCTTGTTATAAGAATACAGAGATTCCTGTCCTGGAGCAGTGGGGAGCCAACGATGAAGGGAAACACTGAGATAAAAAGATTTAATGAATGACTATTTATATTATAATTAGCCCAAGAAAATGGGTTATGTGAGTAGCAGGAGGCATATTTTGTCCTGTGATACCAACATTTCAATTCACCTCTACGATGGAAGCTTATAAAATTCTGAGGTGGGAACGTGTTAAAACAAACTGTTCCATTTCCAACTCTGCCACCAGCACCACACAGGGTGGTGGAGCCACCCACTTCTCCTCTGTCTCAGTTTCCAGCTCTGAAAAACAGGTTAATAACACCTATCTCACAGAGAAGTCGTGAGCTTGCATTTTTCAGCCAGATTGGAGACAGCCAGAAAACACGCTGAGGTAATTGACTGATAGTTGCAAAGCACTTTGAATGTAAATATCCAGTAGCCTGACTTTATTCGGGATTTCTTATCTTTAATTTCCCATTTACAAACATGTGGCACGCTTTTGAGTTGCAAAAGACGTTTTTTAGGGGAGCTTAGGAGCGTGGCATATCAGAAGATCTGAACAGGGTGCATTTGTTGTGCTTCTTCCAGGTTAACTCTTTGCAGCTTTTACCACGGAATTTCAAAAGTGCTAGAAAACAAATCTAGATGCCTACTTAGCTTTAATAGCATTTTGAAGACTAATGGCATGATGGTTTTCTTCTCATCATTTTGGTGATTTTTCTTCTTTCCATTTCTGTCTTAATCTTGTGCTCTTGTCCTTTTTTAGGTTTTTTTTTTGTTGTTGTTGGTTTTTTTCCTTGTGTTTGGTTTCTCCCCAGGCACCTCCAGAAAGAGGCCAAAAGGTGGGATCCAAAAAATCTGCTGGCACCAACTGCAACTCCTGCCTCACAGAAATGCTCCCAGGGAATATCTGTTCTTCTTCATGGATTTGCAGAGGTGGGTTCCTCCTCTTCTTCCTCCCTTGCCTTTAGTCACACACTGATCCAGGTACTGTTTCTCCTGGTTAGGCATCACACAGTCATGATTAGAATTACACAACAAGACCAAGACGTGTGGATCAAACCCATTTCCTTTCTAGAGGCTGCTGTGGTTTTTGAAGGATGAAACAAGCCCTTTGGATGATCTAGGACAAGCTTTTAGGAGTTTAATGAAGAGACCAGGAAGGCTTTATAAGGGTCAAAGACCATTTTAAACACCACACAGTTTTGTGACCCTGACTCACACATGCAAGGAAAGACCAATCAACTGTAATAATGTGCTTTGCCACACTGAAGTGTATTGAGTCCTCATCAAAGCTCCCATTTTCCTCTGTATTTCCAAGCTCCCAAAATCTGAAGTTCTATCAATTGGCAGCACAGGTATTCAGCCTTACATTTCAAATTGTGATGCTGCTTTTGCTAAATGGGAATGCTTTTGAGACCAGTGTTCCTGCTCCAACAATCTCTGTAGCTGCTTCTTTCCATCAAACCCTTCCTCTGTGCTGGAGTGATTGCAGTTCCTTCCAGTTCAGGAGCACTGTCACAGGCTGGCTGGCCAGAGCTAGCTCTGGCAT
Organism: Trochalopteron elliotii; assembly: GCA_024734555.1. Lineage (NCBI taxonomy): Eukaryota > Metazoa > Chordata > Aves > Passeriformes > Leiothrichidae > Trochalopteron > Trochalopteron elliotii. The sequence goes on from JANPWX010000533.1 coordinate 1,707,707, forward strand.
GCCTGAAAATCTGACTGCTGCTTCTGCATGTCACTAATCATCTTACTTGGGCTTTAAGATGAGGGATCATTGTGCAGTGCTGTTCCAGAAGGCTTCGGAGTCATTGAGCAAAAAATATGAATCCATCACAACGTGTAATTGGGTGTGAACTGTCTTCATCCCACAACTGGCACTTTGGCAACATCAGAAGGAGTTTTTACTGAAGTAGTCATCGCAGCAGGATCCTGTGTCTTGCTCCTGCAGCTTTTACTAGCTGGGAATGCAGAAGACAATCTGACATTGCTGCTCAAAGCAGCTGGGAGCAATCCTTGAGCCTGCTGCATGGCCTGTCATGGGCAAGTCTTCTCTGACATTCAAATAAATGAATTTATGGTCTTAGTGTTGGCTAGCCAAGTTCTCCTCAAATCAAAATCACTCCACAGCACTATCCAGAGCTGTCAACAGGAGGGCTTTCAAGAGGCTCTCTGTGAATGCCCAGCTGTTGTTAGTCCCAACTCAGTGGGTGAATAAATATTTGAGCCCACCAGCTGTTGGGAGGGAGAGAGGCTGCTCTGACAGGGACAATAGGTAGGAATTTGAAGTGTCTTCTTAAACAGGAAACATTCTTGGCATTCTGAGAAGTCATGATACACCCTTTTTTTTGCTGTACAAATTTTAATCTGTTGTTTGACCTTCTTAGACACCCACAAGAGGTTCAGTTGCTTGTCTCACACTTAACTCCCTCTCATGAGCTCTATTCTGCTGGGCTGTCTGCAGGGAATGAGGGTAACCAGTGTGTAAACTCACATTATTCCCACTCTTTATTCCCTTTTTTATCCCTCTTTGGATGTGAGGGTTGAGGAGGGATTGTATTTCTGAACCATGCAGAGATCATCACAGTTTTAGACAGTGTTACCAAAAAAAATAAAGAGAGTAAAAATGGAACAGAGATTGTTTTCAAAACACTTCATTATATTTCACTGGCTCCCATCAGTCAGCAGAACATGCATGAGGAAATCCTGCACACAGATGACATTAGAAACAGAAACAGACTTTTGCTTTCTAACCCAAGAGCTCTTATCAATATTTGATATTACTTTCACTTGGCCTGTGTGTTTCTAAATGTACCTTGAAATCTCTTGTAATGTGAATCCAGTCATGTAAGTGTAGAGACTGCTCCTTTCTCTGTATTTCTTATTATTGCTTTGGACAAAATATTTCCAGAAGAGCCCTGGCAGTGCATGGCAGGCTTCATATAATAGAGGCTTGCAATGGATTTGCTGACAGGCTCTTAGTGCAGCACTAGCCACCAGAGCTATGATAAAGAGCTTTATCTGGGATTAAAGCTTCTGGAATTACTCATTAATTGGATTAATGAACTGTAATTCATCATGCATGTCAATCCTACTTTGCTCCAGCGTCTTCTTCCACCCTCCTTGTAACATTCATCCAAAGGAAGACCTCTGTTCTGGGAAAGTTCAAGAACAATGTTAAGACTTCCATGATTCATTTTAAATCCCTAATGTGATCAAAAAATCCCTTTATTTCTTCCCTGAGCACCTCTATAACTTTTTTGTTGTATAATACTTAGCTCATTTCTTTAAAACCCCTCATTTCAGAGCTTAGGCCTCTCTGGGGGGTTTTCTTTTAAGCTTTCAAGGCTGTAGAACCATCTTCACTCTTGTTTTTTAATTTTTTATTTTAAGAAATTAAAGTACTTCAAGGACTTAACTAATATTTTTGTGTGTGTACATGTTGTGATGCATTCTATTACAATATTTATTTAGGTACAGCCAGAAAGAAACACAGGTTGAAACTTCCAGTTGATTGTGGAAAAAAAACCTTTGGAAAATACGCTCTAACTTTTTTTCCCTCACTTTCTTTTCCTATGTGCTGATAAATGATCTAAAATATTAGCATTTTTTTGGCTATTTGCTTCAGATAAGCTGCTTCATTTGTACCTCCAAAGGACACTTCATTGAATATACAGAATATAACATTACTCTAGCGATGACACTGAAACAGTAACATTAGACCTGCTCAGCTGTCAAAAGCTGAAAAACAGTTTCTGCAGATATCACTCCTCCAGAGCTGTTAATAAATTGCCTCAGAGTCTGCTTACAGAAGAGTATGTACATGGCAGGAAGTCAGAATTTGAAATGAGAATGTTTCTGGAGTTGGGGAGTTACCTAATCCCACATCTTCCCATTTGCTCCATGTGTGTCGAAGCCCCTCGGCCTGAAACTCAGAGGGGTCAGGAGAAAGGGATGTTTCATCTGCATATCCCAGCCATTCTCCATTTTCAGCAGCCAGCAGCTCCTGAGGGATAGGGGCTATCTACTCCCATTTATTTGCAGAGTGGAAGTCAAACACGGTCGCAGGAACGGTTTAATGTACATGTACTTTCTGTGCAGAGCATTTGCAGTAAAACGACGGCACTCGCCCCACTGAAAAGAAGTCAGAATAGACTGAGGAGTGGAGTAAAAAGAGATTCTGCTATTTCATGTCATTTCTCTGCTCCTGTGTTGGTGGAAGGATGCTTTGATGAAAGCCTGCATCTCACTGAGGGGCAGAGTAAAGCCCCTGTGCAGGAGGAGAGCGGAGATGAGCCCAGCTCAGCCTCTGAATGTGAGTCCCTCCTTCAGAGCTGGGTCAGGGACCTCCAGAGAGGGGCAGGCTTGGCAAACAGACCAGAATCAGAATCAGAATCATTAGGTTGGAAGAGACCTCCAGGATCATCAAGCCCAACCCAATCCTAACCTCAACTAAACCATGGCACCAAGTGCCACATCCAGTCTTTTCTTAAACACATCCAGAGGCTAGACCAGGAATCAGGTCAGGCTGATTGCACCCAGACTCTGATAGTATAATATTCCCCAGAACCAAAGCAGGGACCCAGCTCAGCCAAGGAAGAGGAGTAGGATAAATGATATCCAAATTACATTTTTCCTTGTGCCCTTCTCTTAGTCTGGGGGAGCTGAGCTAATGAAATACCAACAGTGCTTCTATGAGTGAACGCATTACTTAACATAAGAGAAATATCTTTTATAAAGAAAGGTAATATCCCTTATTAAACCAACTAATATAATTAGAAAACAGAGACAGATTTTCAAGCCAGGGTCTTTTTGTCAGTCTGGCAAGAAGAAAAAAATTCAGGCCAGACATAAGAGCTCATAATTCAACTTAATTGTGTTAATCATTTTGTGGCAGAGAAGGGAGCTGGCACATCGGTGCAGGGAGGGCTGATATCAGGGGAACCAGGGACCATGACCTTAGTTTGGGAGAAGTATGAAGGTGCCCAGCATGGCAGAGTGGGTGAGAGGAAGATTGTAATGTAGTGTAAAATCAGAGCTTTTACAGATTTTTATTAACCAGTCACCTTATAAGATTTAGTTCCTGGCTTGACTTCTGAAGGAATTTTTTTGGTATTTTCCATTCCTGAGGATCAGCTCTGAGAAATTAAAGATGGAGCACCTGCTTGAAGGAAATGCTCTTCTACTGGCAGAGTAGAACTGTGATTCATATGGCATCTCTGCTTTCTAACAGGACTGTTCACTGTCTTTTATCCCCAAAAGTTTCCCTTGTTTTGTACACAGACTCAGGGTGGGATTTACATCACTGAAATTTAGCTGTTTTCTACAGGAGAGCCATCACCAAATCAGTTAAAGGAAAAAAACACTCCTCCAGAGAAAAATTCACCTCACCCACCTTCAGGAGAGGCTGCTACTGGATTAGCATAATGTATTTGACAGAAAATCCTGGTAATTCAATAGCTGTCATGTCATCAACAGCATCCTACAAAGGGGCAATCACTGAGGGGTCCCCTCAGGGGTGGAAACCATCCAGGTTATGCAGCTTAAGCTACTCCTGGTGTTCCAGATATATTTTTAGGATGGGTTGGATCAGCCTTTAGAGGTGGTGAAACACAGAGCACCAAGGTGAGAAGTTTAAACCATCTGCCTTACCAAGGCAGCCATCCCAAGTTTAATTATTTCACTGTTTGAAAATAGGGCTTACCAAAATAGTATTGATGCCAGGAATTCACAGAGGCTGGCTGTGCATGACAGAAGCCATTTTCTTTAAAGAGATCAGCTTGCTATTTGAATCTGGCCCTTGCTGCTAATAGTAGGATATGAGAGATGAAATCTAAAGGTAAGTAGGCATGGAAGATGTTTGCAATAAAAATTTTGTACTTTTTTAAAAAAATTAGAATAATAAAAACGAATTGAGTTGAGTGTCCAGTTGATTCTTCTGCTTTCAGGGCACCTGGAAAACTTACCAATGCTCTGAGGCTTCTCAGCATGGGTAGAAGACAGAAATTATCTTAGCCAGTGGAATAAATAAATAGAAAAGACTGTCCCATTAGTTTCAAGTAGGGAGATTTTTTTTCTTTTCTTCACTGCTGATGTAAACTGGGATGGTGACAGGTAAACACACCCGTGTCATGGATAATGAAGGTGAAAAGAGAGAGCCCAGGACTCTTGGGAAAATCATCCTCATGCCATGAATGTCCCATGAAGGTGACTCCACCCATGCTAGCAGTGACTGTGTGTCCATGGAGCTGCAGACTCGAGCCTCTGGTTGCTCCAGACAAAACCCTCGACCTCGACCTCAAAATTGGAGCAATTTGCACCAAGTTTAACAGGCAGAGTGCAGGCCCTGGAGCACAACAGCTAGCAGGCACTGTGCAGAGATGCCACGGCAGAGATTGACATGCCAGAGGAGCAGGATGCTGAATGGAAATTGTGTTTCTGGCTTTAATTTCCTTAGGTGAGAAGCAGGGTTGTAAACTCTGTGTCTTGAGAACCACAGTGCTGATACATCTCCATCCCACTTGGAAGTGTCCTCTGCACTGAAACCCTCACACAGTGTGACACCCTGTCTATACTGAAATAAATCCCTGTAGATTGTCTTTTTCTTTATTCAAAGGTTTTTGTTGTTTTTTTTTTTTTTTTACACCACAATATACAATATACTCTGTATCTCCTGGTCAATCTGAGTGCTTTTTCCCTCCAAAACATTGATCCCATCTTGCTCCTGGATCACCTCTACTCAGTTTTGTTCTGTGTTTCAGAGAGCAATGATTCCCATTCCCAGGCATTGCTCCAAGGAAATGATAACACTTTACTTGTATTTTAGGATGTAGATTGAGGCAAAAGGCTGTTTTTCTGAAAAATCCCACATCTTCCACCATTAGGGAGCTTTTCTTCAACAAGGCTGACACCGCTTCAAACCGAACATTTTTAGATGGCTGTCACAAAAACATCAGACTCTTCTGTTGAGTGCAACAGTCGATGCTGGACCCCAGGAAACATTGCCCAAATTATCATTTCAAATGTCAGCACTGGCTATAATGAAAACTGAATTTCTAACCACTCCAAAACCACACTTACAAAGGAATTTTTTCTGGAGTTTTCAAAATTCTGTGGTGTGTGAGGGGACAAAACAATGTTATATGTATATAAATTAATTTCCAGAAGAACAGATTATGTTGCATTATTATTTTATTAACACTTAATGACTGGATCACCCTACCAGGAAGATGACACTTTCTGCAGAATTGCAAAAAAAATGTGAGCCTAGCAAATAAAATCTAACACAGCACAAAATAAATTATGATATGTAGTTTTACCAAAACTTGAATGCCACAATATTAAAGAAAAAGTTTATTACAGATAATTGCTTGCTCTTTTTATGCTGTTTCTGTAGAACTTGGATAAGCAATTTAAGTTACAGAGATTTATAGCTGTTTCCCTGAAGATGTATGAAACTAAAAAAATTGCAAACCTTTTTAATCCACCTATAAATCATTTTATGCATTTAATTTCTTCTGTATACATTTCATAGGTTCATATATAAAATACAACTGAAATTTGCTACATGCTTTCAGATGAACCAGCTTTTGCATTTCTTTTCACCTCCTTACTTTACGTATTCACTTCAAGTAGAATATATTAAAAAATTCCCAGTGGTTACTTAATATTAAACATTTAATGGCTGTATAATTTTGCATTTAAAAATATTTTTGTATGGATGTCAGTGGTGAGTATTGGGTATGTTTCTCCTCAACAGGACTTGGAATGTGTTGCTTACTTTGGAAACCTGAGTGCTGATGAGGGAGCCCCCAGGCAAGGCTGGCTCCAAGGAAATTGCCAAAGACTGGAGAAGGCTCTGGGGAGACCTCAGAGATCCTCAAGGGGCTCCAAGTGAGCTGGAGAGGGGCTTTTCACAAGGACATGGAGTGACAGGACAAGGGGGAACAGCCTTAAGCTGAAGGAGGGCAGGGTTGGGCGAGATATTAGGAAGAATTCATCCCTGTGAGGGTGGTGAGGGCCTGGCACAGGTTGCCCAGAGAAGCTGGGGATGCTCCGTCTCTAAAAGTGTTCAATGCCAATTTGGACAGGATAGTCTGGTCTAGAGAAGGTGTCTCTGCCCATGGCAGAACTGGATAATTATGGTCCCTTCCAACACAAAGCATTCTGTGATTCCATGATTCCAAGGGAAACCCCAGCTGAGACCCCTTGGATCAAGCCAAAATCTTCTGCATTATCCCACCTCTGATCCCTGCCCTCAAGGCAAGCCCTGGGGAGCTGGGGATGTTGGACTCACTACTCAAAGACTCTCCTGCTTCAATCCATTTTCCCTCTCTGCAAGGTGCAGCAAAACCCCTCATTTGCTGTCAACAATCAGTGAATTTAACTGGAAAAAAGTGGCAGAGAAAAAAAGTGTCCATTTTCTCTAAATGTTCCATAGAGGAAATCCAAAGGGAAAACCACAGCTAGGGAAAACCACAGCTAGGGAAAACTCAGCACATCTTCTACATAAGAAAACAGGTGGGGACATAATTCCATTATTATTTATAAAGATCTCCTGTTTTCACTGAGCAAAGGAAAATTCAATCTTACTGTGAAAAGCCCTGGTGCTGTGCCTACAGTCATGGCACTGAGGAAAAGAGCATGGATTGTCCCTTGCCACTTGACTTTCAGTTCAAGTTCCCTAAAGTGTCTGAGCACCTCCTTCACATTGTACTTCCTCTCACAATTGTCTTGCTCCTTTTTTAGTTTTGTACTTTTCCTTTTTTTTCAGTTGTGTATGTGGGTGTGTTTTGGGTGGTGCGTGCAGTATGCAAACCTAATAATTAAAGATACTCCCAATTTCTGCCCCGCAACTCCCCACAGTTTGCTCCAGGACACTATACTCCAACTGGACCACCAGGATTTCCATTTTCTTCTACCCTCCAGTGAACTCAGAGTCCTCGTAGGCTGTTTAATGATTTTTTCAAAAGGCTTAACAAGGTTATTGCCACTAAAGTGCTTATATCTCAGAGGACCGAGAAAAATAAATATGCAGTTTAAGCCATGGAATTTTACAAAATGCTTATGGAGGAGAATCCTCCAAACTTTGCATTTAGGTATCTGGGACGTATTTTGATGATATGCAACTACTATCAATGTGCTGCTACACATATTTTAAACACAACAGGGCTTCTGTTATAGATTACTTACTGGTTTTTTAAATGGTAGTTGAGAAGTTCAAAGCCATTTTATTGCTACTGAGAAATTTATCTGTAGGGTCATTAGAATAAAAAGTACTTATTTCTTTGTGACTTAAATTGCACTATTGTGGGGTACCAGTTTGCATTTTAAAGCTGTAAATTCACGAAACTGCATTATGTTTATAGTTGTCATCAAAATATGAAAAGGAACATTAATCTTTTCAGATTTAATTTTGCCTGGATTTTAATTTCATTGCTTATTATCAGAGGGATTTATAGATTTTTTTCTTCTTAATATCTCTCTGACTTCACAAAGTTTATGTTTGAAAAAAAATATATATGCCACAGTACTAAAGAGATTTTCTAGTTAATTATTTTTCCATTTCTTTTCGTAGGCAAATATTTTATTGAGCAGATGGGACTCTGATCCTCCAGAACCAGAGAACATATGTAAAATATAATATCCCTGGCTGCCGTATTTGCACTGGTGTGAGAGAATCCTGTTTTGTCCTGCAGTTTTGAAGCCTTGATCGAGATGCAAGATGAGAAATGTGTGTAACATGGTAGATGTACATTTACTTTTCTCATAGCTAAAGGTGGGAAGAGCAGCTGAAGTAAGAAGATGCTACAACAAAATAAACTTTTGGCTAGATCTCAAAGTGCTTTTGTTTAACAGTTTAGGCTTGTTTTGTTTCTTAGTAAAGTGAAAATAATAAACTCAGAAATGGAGAAAAGTTACCTGCACTGCTTGTTTCCTGCTGTGTGTCACTGGAGGATCACCCGTGAGATTCACTGCCCGCTTAGGGTGAATTTCTCATGGTGGAAATGACCACCAAAATTCAAGTTCAGGAAGAGATCTCTCTCTTTTACCTCTAAGCCAGGCCCTTTTCATCACTGCCAACCCTACTCTTTTGTTGCCTCAATTTTTATGGGCTGTGTTTTAGCCCTGCCAAGAGAACAGAAGCTCCTAAACCATGAAATGTTTTCACACAGGGCAGCTTAGCCCTTCGTGTATTTCCGTATGGATTTTTGCTTCTTTCCATTTTGTTGTACAAAAGCATGCAGCAGACCCAGTCTCCCAAAGGAATGGTTTGCCATGTTTGCTAACCTTGAGAGAGGGAAACAGTTAATTTCGACGTGCTCATTTAGATGATCTTTTTACCAGTCCTTGTGGGAAGACAGAGAATTACTTGCAGATATTAAAATCTCAAAAATGCGACTGAGATGCTACCTTAATAGAAGTCAGACCTTATAAATATTCCATGTGCCTGGGATTCTATATTACATTTCTGCAATTTTCATTCTCCTATGATCTATTTTTATTATGAGCTTTATTCCATCAGCAGCTCTGATAACTTCGGTAAAAAGTTTATTTAGACAAAAACAAATCCAGAAAGGTTTTCATTGTAGACTGCTAGGGAATTTTTGGACTGCTAGTCATTCTTATTTCCAGTTGGGATTTATTGCCTATTTGTCACTTGTAGTCTACAGATTATACTTATCAATAAACAAAGACCTTTTTTTATTATTATAGTTTATGCATGTCAGGGATGACTTTTCACTCACCTGCATCATCAGACAAGTTAATTTCTTAATATCCAACACCTCTAGTTTGTCAGCTCAGGATATGACATGGCACCCCTGCTGCCATCCTTGACGGGTTTTTATATTAAGTATTATGTTAGTGTCAAACTCGTGGATCTGTGACCGAAGGTACAAATGTGAACAAACTGTGATGGGTGGGTAGGTACTCACAAGTTTCTTGGATTAAGATGGTTTGGTGATGCTGTTTTACACCACAATGACACAGACTCCGAGATTCAGAAGGCTGAAAATGACTCCTTTATTTTTAGGATGTGTCTCCCTTTTGTACTGTTTTACACAGACCAATTTGATTCGTGACAAAAAGACAAACCTCTTCAATCACATTGGTCAGACCAGAGGGACATCAAGAAGAAGTCCCTCCTAGGGAAGGGAATGAATAACAAAGTACAGTTTACAAAAACACTTCTCTTGTTTACAGAAAATTCCCTGGGAAAAGAATTTCAGAAAACCAAAACATCTCAAGCATGAAACCAGGGCTACAGTTTGGGGTCCAACTTACAGTGGAGAAAAATGCGGCTGATTTCAGAGTTTCAAGAGTTCTTTTTCCATGGTCAATCTGCTAGACTCTGCTCCAGGGAGGGAAGCTAAGTAGAGAAATGATTTACCTCTCTTGCAAAAGCTGATCCAGGACCTTTCTGCTTACCTGCCTACATGGGTTAGAGCAGTCACACAGCGAGGAGGAGGCATTTGCACGGGGCCACCTCCTCCATATGGGGTTCAGACACACTAAATAAATAATACATCCCTTCCTAATGTCTCAGCAGGATGATCTTTCACCCTCTGGCTCCAGTCTCCGGGAAGCCGTTGTAGTTCCAGTTACAGTCATGGGCTTCTAATTTTTGAAAAGGTTAACACAGTTTTATCTTTAATAGCTGCTTGATCATTGCAGAAGCTAACAAGTCATGTTGGAAACATTAGTCAGGGAGACAGGGGAATATATCTGGATGTCTCACACAATTATAAGGAGAGTTATTCTCCTGCTGTTATCGCTGCATTACCATGGCTGGTATTGAAATGACATATTTATTAGGGAAGAGTACATGAGGTTCAAGAAGTTTTGGGTGCTTGCCAGCAGTGGAGTGTTCTCCTCTCCTCCATCTGGTCATCTGCTTGTCCAAACCATCTTGTGAAAATAGTCAGGCTATTGCTGCTCCTCTTATGTTCAAGGATTTCACTCTGGCACTTTCACTGAAGGGCATCACCATGTTCTCTGCCATGGTAATTTGATTAAAATGGCAGAGTGCTCTGTTAGATAGAGAGTCAAATAAAACAACTTCTTTTTAAAATGTACTTAATTAAGCATATGCAACTCTGTGTCAATTGTCTTTGAAAAATGAATTATAATAAAAATTTATTGTTCATTTTAAAAAGCAGTCTTGTAGTTTTCCCCACAAATCCTCTCTGACCAGATCCAGCACTCTTTTTGACAAGAATAAGTAAAATCTCTGAATTCCTCCTGCTTTGCTGCTCCATCTTGGGAGAGATTAATATCAGGAACTGGACTCCCATGAAAACTGGAGGCATGGGACAGGTCAAGGAAAAAAAACCAAAATCAGTGATCTCTCATGTGGTTTCAGCCACAAATCCACTCTCTTTCCAACAATTCAGACTAAGAAATGTTATAATTCCTCCTGTGTTTTAAATAACTATGTGCTCTGGGAAAAAGGTAGATGGATGCAAATATGTTTAAGTTGCTTTTTGACTGGAAAATAAAGACTGTATTAACTTGGGGATCAGCAAACAGATATAATGTTATTTGGCAGTAGTCCATGACTGTGGCTTATTTCTAGAGATGTATTTTTGTGTTTGCTTTAGTTCATAAAATACTTTGCAAAGATAGACTACAAAAAAAACTGTATTCCTTTTTATTGCAAAATATGTACTATATATTTTTGTAAATATATTTGTAAATATACTTTTATTTTATAAATATACCTTTATATTTTTGAATATTTTTGTAAATATACTTTTTTGTATATTAATAAGAATACATAAACAATAATATAACTATATATTACTAATATATCTATATCGATATCTATGTTTGTGGAGAGGAACAGATATGGACATTGATATCATTATAGATATATATATCCATATGGATATTCCCAAAAGCATTTTGTGTTTAAGAAATGAATTGTCTTAAGTCAAATATAACCAGCAACATCTGCAGCTGATAGCAAGGTTGCTCAGGTAATTTTTAATAAAGAAGTAACAAAAATTGTAAAATTCACTGGTTTAGAGAAAGCACACATTGCAAGTAGGGCATGAAGAAATATTCAGTGCAAGAGGATTGACATTTTCCCACACCTAACTACATTTCAGCTGAATATAGGTTAGTATCTCAGCACCTTTCATAACAATTTTTACTAAAAGTAGCATTTTAATGGCAATATTTGTTGCTAATTTCACGCTGAACCACTATCAGACTCTATTTAGGCAGTTTTAAATTTTAAAGTTGTGGCTGCCCCATCCCTGGAAGTGTCCAAGGCCAGATTGGATGGGGGTTGGAGCAACCTGGGAGAGGGAAGGTGTCCCTACCCTTGGCAGGGAAGTTGGAATGAGATGAGTTTTAAGTTCACTTCCACCCCAAACCACTCCATGATCCCGTGGTTTTAGTGGCTCAGTGTTACTACTTGAAGGCTCATTATTTGCTGCAATTTCCTAAACATTCCATATTGCCTTTAAGTGGGGAAAAGAAAAACTAATGAGGTTGTACAATAAGAGTAATAATAGCTAATAATTAAATAAGGCTGTAAATTGCATCTGTGGAGTTGTTCTGCTTTTTTTTTTTTTTTGATGTCCTAATTTTAATAACTTTCCTGAGTCTTGAGAGCAGAAGCTTAAGTGAAAATAAATGTTCCCCATCTAGAGCTGCTTGCCAGAGATTGTGCAACACTCCAAAATAATTAAATTCTAGCTGAAAGCCCAGCACACATTCATTGTAATGCAATAACATTTTGATGCAGTTACTGCAATGACATTTTGATTTTTGTATCATGTGAAAGTATTTTGGAATTAGAAAAAAATTCTACTGAAGAAGCCAAAGGGGCAGAAATTGAGTCTTTTGGCTTGCATGATTCCAGGAGAGGTCTCTGACATGTGCTGTGGGTGTGCAAACCCTGACATCCTTTCCTGTGGCCACCTTCTGGTGAGCAGGGAGGCTACTGGGGACATCCAGAGCAGTGAAGAGGGAGGATAAACTCATTAGATCAAGACCACAAGCTGGGAGGGAAATGCTTGGACTGATAGCTGGGGGCAAGTCTGTAATGATTCTGGGCAGTAGAACACCAGCCTGGCCACACTAGAGGCCAGAGAAAAGAAGGTAAAAATGATTCTTTTTTTTAGCATTTTGAGCTAAAGATTATTTTTATGTGTTTGAGAGTTTTTTTATAGCTAGAGCATGCTCTCAATTTTCTTTATTTAGCCTATTTGCACACACATATTTTCTAGTGTTGGAATTCTCTGCTGCTTAATGTAAACACTGGGCAACATCTTGGTTATTTTATCAGGAGTGTTGCATTAAACATGAATGTGTCAACACATGAATAAACCTAGAAAAATTCAAAATAATTGGACAAGTAGTTTCTATTGCAGCCTCCAGTTCACTAAACTAATAGCAAATGAGAATGCCGTGATGGAAATATTGAGACATACAGTGCAGACAACACATAAAATGCTAAATGAATCAAGGAAACGCTGATATCACATGACAGCAGTGAAGTAAAACCTGGCTCCAGGAGAAGGAAAATGGAACTGAGACTCCTGCTACAATTGTGACAGGCTTTGGCCATAATCCACCATCTAAATCCATATTCCTGTCCCCTGAGTTTAACCTCAGTGTCACAAAACTTAAAAAACCCAAAAAATCCCAGACTGCAAAATACAGAAAAACTGGGGTAAATTAAATACCTTTTAATTTATGTAATTAAATAAATTTTAATTTATTCTGCTTTTGCCTTCCCCCACCCCAGGGAAAGTGCTGCTGGTACCAAAGCTGTAGAGTCATCTGGAGCTTCTATCAAAACATGAAGCCAGTTTAGAGCTGGGAAGAGCATCTCAAAAACTCTCTGAGCCTCACAAAACTGTCATTAAAAAGGCTCCTTCAGCCTGTCAAGTTAAAAAAAAAAACAAAAAAAAAAACCAAACCAACTAAACAGAAGATAAGAACAAACTTCCAACAGATGTAGCTGTCATTTCAGATTAAGGCAAAAAGCTGTGGTACAAAACCTCACGATGTGTGCAATCACCCTTGTTTCTAGCAAAGCAAAAGCAGCAACGTCTCCCAAAATATATCCATTAAAAATAAAGGAACAAAGTGCACCAGCAGTGATTAAATCGAGGCACTGGGCAGAGGAGCTCCACAATCTGTCCACACGTGCATCCTATAAGCACCTCAAAGCCCTGTCCTCAAGGACCAATAATCCCTCCAAGAAGTTATTTACTCTCCTTGCCACAAAACGTGCTGAAACATGAGGACAGAAGTTCTCCTGCTGAAAGGAGGGAAACATACCCGTTCTAAAAGTGAGAGTGTTAGCTTTGAAACACATAATGACAGAATGATTATATGCAGGTGCTTTTATTGAAGAGCTCTGGGAATCAGGGGTACAGGGTACAGACCCAAATCTGACTCTGAGATGGACATGTTTTCATACCTTTTCTGTTATATAACTATATATATTAATTACTAAACACATATTGTTCTATTGTATATATTGGTCTTATCCAATAGATAAGATTCTTGTAGTTTTCATCAGGCACCCCAAATATAGTTTCTCATGATTCTTGTTACAAATAAACAGTAATCATATTCAATTACCAAACAATCATTACATTTAACAATCATATCATTTATCATATGATGATTATGTAGGTGCAGTTTCACATGATCTAGTAAAGATAAAGCCTTACCTTTCATTCCTAGGGCCTATGTAGTTTTGGCTTCCTTTCCCAGGCCTATCCAGGCCCAACCTTCCTTTCCACTCCCCCCTGAATCTATTGTATACAATTCCCATGATTTTAGAAACATTTTAACCCTATGCTATCAAGAGGAGCAGGGAAGAGGAATGGTTAACAAAACTCACAGCATTGTGCCTTGCTGAGCCTGGGCAGGGGAGCACTGCTGAAGGCCTTGGCTTGGGATCAAATGCCTACAAAAGAAGCAGGCAAGCTGGTTGTTTTAGGAAAAAAGACCTATTTCAATAAGGCAGCCATCATATCTTACACAAATAAGTGGTGCTTCCAAAAAAAAAAAAAAAAAAAAAGCTCCCTGCTAACCTGGAAATAAAGAAATCTTTCCATACTCATCTGTGCCATGTCCAAACATCCCTTGACCCGAGTGTGAATGGGACAGAAAACTCTTCATGTCTCCAGAGCCTTTTTCAGCTTCTGGGATCAGAAAGGATTGAGGGAATAGGTGATTGACTACTCAAAGTGGGAATAATTGCTTTCAGGTAAAAGAAGTTTACTGTCATAGTCAAAATCCACTTTTACTCAAGTAGCAGCAAGCTGTCTATGTATATAGGAAAAAAAAGTCATGGAAATATGTCTAACTCCTGTGTATTTTACTTAACTAATAATAATAATAATAAAAATAAATATTTTTCATTGCATTTTTATTTCTGAAATTATATCTTTCCCGTTCTAGATAGATGGCTTTAAACCATCTTTCTATGTTGTTTCACCTCATATCTTAACACTTGCATACAAGGAAATGTCATTTTCAGATTACTGCTTCTGCCACACACATTAGAATTGCTTCCCAAGGGAATGAAATCCTAATTTTTAACAGCCAATCCAATTATTTGCATTTTAAATATCATCTTGATTAATCACTGACAAGCTGCTCAGTAAGAGACACCAGTCAAGTGAATATATTTTAAAAGTACTATATAATCAAGCCATTTAACCAAGCATTTTATATGTCTCAGGACAAAACAAACCTCTGTCAATAAAATTACAAGGCATATCACAATCTACAACAGATGCTTTATTGAATTCTTTAAATATATTACTCCATTAGCATCAGTTCATGTCAGTGTGGCATGTCAGGTGAAGGTTTCTTAAATGAACACCAGATAAAGGATGGACCTGTTGCAGCAATAGATTTACCGTTATGGATTTAAGAGGTCTCTGCTGTATTCACATTACTTTATTACCATTTAGCACATTCTAATTAAAAATAAAAAGACTTCTTCCCTTCGCCTCCTTCCCGTGTGCATTGAGAAATGATTTAATTCTACAGAGAAAGAGCAAACGACAGATCAAAAGAAAATGTTAGACTATAAATTACCTGCTTCTCTGGACATATGGACTATTCATTAAGTATGAGGTTGAATGTTAGTTAAATTGCTTGGCTGTCAGATATGCTAATTCAACCAAGCCATTTTCTACATCATGTAAAACATTCCCAGGCTGTGATTTGGGGAATTGTTTCTCAACTGGAAGCTCTGGTTCCCAGAGACTCTCCAGCCACATCTTTGCTGGTGTGACAAGGACTGGCACTGGTCACAAGGCCAGGCAGGTGTCTGCTCCACCACTACCACCCAAAAACTTAATTAACTTAATTAATATTCACTTAATTAATATTGAATCACAACCTGAGAAGGTAAGCAATTTAACCCCCCAAAAATTGCTAGGAATAGAAACGACAGCAGCACAGATTTGTCCTTCTCTTGGAAAAGCTCAAGTTTGCCTTTATGGAAATGAAATGCTGAGCTCCCCACATTTCCAAGTGTCCATGTCTTTAAAGACAGCCTGTGAACAGCAGGACAAGGCAGGCAAATTGCACTCAAAACAGAAATGGAGTTGCAGAAAAAAACGACTTTGTTGACAGCCTAAAAGTATGTTAATGGGAGAGTGGGTAGCTCATGCCTTTTGGTACACTTGGAGGGGGTTGTGTAAAGTATCTACATTAACACTACATTTTATTATTTAATTAAAACCTCCCACAGACTTTTTGTATTTATGCAAAATTTTGAGAGTGGAAAAAATTGTTGTTATTATGAATGAAAGTCCTGAATCCTCGTTGTTGGATTTTTATTTTAAATGTTGATAGTTCTTAGCATTCATAAAAATAATAATGGGAAAATTTTCACTGGATAGATCCTGGTAAAACCCTGCCAGAACCAGCTTAGCTTTAACAGAGCTGAGTGAATGCAATTTAGCATTCTCCAGCCACCCTTTGCTCTTCCCAGGCTTCCTTTCATCAGAGACTTGCCAAAGTGTTTTGAACTGCTTGGTTATTTCTGACTTAGATAAACACCCTGTAGGAAATTAGATTAATACCAGTTCACAATGGGAAACTCTTATGACCCTGTTTCATTATTACCACTCCTATCATTCACATCATTAATAAAGATATGGGGCATTGCTCCTGGAAATACATTATGCTGCTAAAAGGCTGCATTTTTTAAATTTACCTTTGCCTTGCTGGAAGGGAAGAGGGGGTGTCAAGGCAGGTTGTCTGGAAGAGTTTCACATTTGCCAAAGTGAGCTGATACAGTGAACCCCCAAAAAGCTAAGAAACAGCAGATACTGCCTTAGACTAGGGATTTGCTTTCTTTTAGATCATTTATGGCTTACCTAGTCTCAGGTTAAATTTTTTCCCTGCCATTGGATAGAGACAGATTAGGAAAGCTGGAGTTTAATCACAGGCTGGCATTGCACTCCAATATGGTTTTTGCTGGATGAGTTTCCAACTCGAAGAGCAACATGGTTGAAATTTATTTGGGACATTTTCCTACCCAGTAAATTTGCCAAAAGGAAATTCAGTTCTGTGAGAGGAGAGAAATCTTCTGTGTATGTCAAACTAGTTCAGTCATTTGGGCTGTAATGAAGAATATGTTATCCAGCTTTAACTGGATATTCTCGTTAGGGAGAAAATTTCAATTACTTAGCAGGAATTTGGTTATAGAAATCAGGGTTCTCATTGTCATTTCTCTGAAAAAGTACTGCTGATTAATCCTGTGGTGGCAGGAGTCACCAGGCAATTGTGTTAACAACAGCCTTGAAGTTATTTTATTTGGAGAGAAATAAAATAACTTCGGAGAGAAGGCAAATCAGAATTTTTGTCTGGAAAAGCACCATATTGTTCTCTGCTCTCCTAAAGAGTGGTTCTTTGAGAGAAGTTGTCAGATAGTGAAGAACTTGTCTTTGCATTGTATTCTCAATCTTTCAAGGAAGTTTCCAGGACAGAGCAGCTTTCTGGGAACTGAATTATGGTTCAAGGGCTAAAGTTTTCAGAAGACTGGGTTATGGTTTGCCTGAATTCACCCTTTTCCTCTGATGAGATTGGTGTGGATATGTACAAAGTAAGTTAAACTCAGACTGTAGTCAGGCTCTGCTTCACTGGTTTCTCCTCCCTGAGCTATTCTCTAAAGGCAATGCTAGCACTCAATTGTATGTAACTTATTAGAATGACACTGAAAGTCTGGCCAGTTGGTGACAGCATAAATCTGAATTAAAATGTCCACTTTTGAAAATTTTTGGTTACTGACACTGATTGCAATTGCTTTGCAATCATACCCTGAAAATGCAATTGTGCATGAGTTTGTAGAGTTTTATTTGTACATAATTAATGTTTTGTCTCATTGGCAGTGGGTACAGAAGGTTCGCAGTGGTTGGAAAGGTGAGGGGAGGAGTTGGCAGTTCCTTCCTCAGTACTCAGAGTTGCTAAACTTAAAATTCAAGCTACATTTCCATAAACATGAAATATGAGGGTGAGAAGTGATTTAAATTTATGAATGGGGAATAAAATTCTCCTGCTCTAAAATTCTCTTACCATTTTCTAATGGTAGAATGGCAGCTAATGATGGAATGGTTTGTGAATTTACTTTGTGACTAAACTACAGATTGAAAGTTCTGAGCTTCCAGAACATCAGAGTTAGATGACACACAGTACTATGTAATTGTCAATTATCACAATCTATCCATAAAGAAAAAGTCATTAAACAGCAGTGAAACTGCAGATGATTTGAAAGGTATCTAAATGCTTCTAAAATTAGCTCAATTAAAATAGCAGACCAGTGTGAAAAATAGTCCTTAAGAAGTCTGAGGAGAGAAAAAATTATTCCAGTGATCAAGTAGTCTGTGCTCTGTATAAACAAAGCTCTAAAGATTCAGAAACAAGATACTGTAATTGAAGTCCATTAAAATCAATAGAGGAATAAAAAGCAGATGGAAACAGCACAGGAAGGAAAACATGCCGGGGGAGTTTCAGGGTACTGATTGTACCAAGGGAGTTTCAGAATATCGAGTGCTCACCTGCAATTTCCACTGAATTAATGAAAGCTACTGATGATCAGCAACTGAGGAAGCCTTGGAAATCTGTCTGCAGGTAAATTTTGGTATGAAGCTCTAAGGGTGTTACTCTGCTGACCTCCCTCAGCCTGGGATTCCACCCTGTCCCTCTGTATTTTCCTTTACAAGGTGCGGACTATAAATAAGTCACAATGCTGAATCACACCCTTTCTGCAGTGCAACACTCTCTGATCTGCTGCTGCATTTGCTTCATTCGAAAGGGCAGAGAAAAGTATTTATGTCTGTCCTTAGGCTTGCCACGAATTACCCTGTCAGCACCCAGTATCTCTAAAAATATATCTGCCATTCAGAGAATTCTTGTTCCCTCCCTGTCCTCCTCTCCCTCATGGCCATGAGGAACCTCCCCAAGAATAGGGGACTATACAGCAGCAGTGACAATTTTCATGTTCTGAGCTCACGAGCCCGGCTTCAACAACAAAAGATTTTACTTCTATTTGTGTTTTCCATCTGCTTTTTTCATCTTCGGCTGTCGTTTTCATGATTTTCTTCCTGTCTATGAAGAATGTCATTTTTCCCATTCAGGGAAACACAATTTTAAAGAATGTCATTGTCATTTTTCCCCGTTCAGGGAAATACAGTTTTAAAAAATGTGATTCTAAGTGCTGATGCTTTAGAAAAACATAAACTAGCATGAGATTTATAAGATATATTTAAATGAGATTTTGTTGGTTTACCTTAGAGGAAATTTTCCCTTATTTTCCTGACTCTTCTCTCTATTAAAATAAACACAAAAGCAAGGAAAAACCTATACCATCCTCATATACTCACCATTTGAGTTCACTGTGCTTGGGTACCCAGCAGACCCATTAGTGAGTATCATTACATACAGGGAGTGCTTATTTCAGGAAGAGCATCATATTTGATTATAAACTGTGGAACACATATAATTTTAGTGTGCTATATTGGCTAGATTAATTGGCCCTTCCTCTTACATTGTAAGTGGTCTCATTTATTTCAGGACAGCACAAAATTAAGGCAAGGAACAAATAAAAGCGACAATGGGTCAATTTAATAGTCAGGAGGTTGCACAGCCTGCACCACTTTTTCTGCTTGCACTCAAGACAGGCTGCTGTGATAATTTTAACTCTGCCTGGTTAATGATGATGTGAAATGCTGGCCAAATATTGTACACCTTGCTCATGCCAGCAATCCCACTGAACCCTGGTGTTTATAGCAGTTTCTGTACTCCATCACCCGGATGCCATGAAATGAAGTAGGATAGTCCATTAATTTCTTTTAGTGCAGGGCTGGCAAACTGAAGACTGCACCAGCTGATGTGCTGAACAGGGGGCTGGGAGGTTGGAAATGTATCTGATGCCGAATCTTTGCACACAGGTCAAGTGAAAATAATCATTAATCAATAAACAGCAAAATGTATTTTTCAGAGGAATTTTTTTCCCAATGAGAAATCCGCTGCTAAAATGGCTGCCATAGGAAAGTTTTCCCATTTCAAGGGACATATTTGTGTAAACTGGCTGATAAACAAAAGAAACAAGATTATTTTGCAGCCACCCTTTAAAGAAATTTTAGGCCCATCAAGCAAAGAGATGATGTGTTACTGTGCCTATGAGTGCATCCTTGCCTCAGAATTTCCTTTGCCCTCATTTGGTGGGCTAATTAATTCCCATTTATGTTTAAGTAAATGATTCTTCACAGCATTCACTGACTCAGTCCTTATTGAATAAACATAAACAAAATTTATGGATAACTCTAAGCCCAAGTCCTTGAACTGCTGAGAGGACTGTCTTGAGAATTCAGCCTTCAATTCCTAACTTCTTAAAAAGTCCACAGTAAGTAATGATGCTCAGTATATCAGCCTGATACTGCCTCTGCACATTAGCATTGGTTGGATGGTGTCCATAACTCTTGAAATGCTGAAGTCCACAGTAAAAACAGGCACCATCACGAGGCTTTTCTCCCTCAATAAAAATGTTTCTTTGCATGGAGAACTATAAGCCTATATCAAAACAACTTGTCTAACTAAATAGCCATTTGCTCAATGAATTTTGGGGAGCAGAAAGGCAAAAGTTTCAGTGGGCTGAGCTGCTTGTCTGGCTTTATTTCCTCTGCCTTCTTAAAGATCATAAACTCAAAGGTGGGTGACACTGGATAAATTGATGTGGGAACTTGTACCTCTGTATGATTTTCTCAGCCTGGAGAAGAGAAGGCTCTGGGGAGACCACGTTGAGGCCTTTCAGTACTTAGAGAAGGCCCATAAAAAAGTACAAGGACTTTTTACATGGGCAGATGGGGGCAGGACAAGAGGGAATAATTTTAATCCAAAAGAGGAGAGGTTTAGATTAGGTATTAGGAAGAAATTTGTGGCTGTGAGTATGGTGAGGCACAGGTTGATCACAGAAGCTGTGGATGCTCCATCCCTGGCAGTGTCCAAGGCCAGGTTGGACAGGATTTGGAGCAACCTGGCATGGTGGAAGGTGTCCCTGTCTCTGGCAGGGGTGGGAACTGGATGAGCTTTAAGGTTCCATCCCAACCCAAAACATTCTCCAATTCTCTGCCTATGGAACAAAGCAATCTGGCATTTCAGAAATATCAACAGGAGTGAAGTTTACCAACATCTCTCTAAGTGATCCCTTTTAGATCTTCAGGCAAAGGCATAACATTTAATATTTATTAAATAAAAATTATGATTATTCAATTTTGCATTGGTGCTATCTACTAATTCCATATTGCCTTTGGTTAAATTTGGGTAAGAAAAGTGAGTGTGGACCTGACCCATGGGCACTCTGCCAGTGTAAGAAATCTCCTTAAGAAACAAAAGCATGCAGGTATTTAAAAGAAAAAAGCAGACAAGTGAAACTACATTTTCACTTAGAAAAGGAATTTTATAGAAGAAATGGAAAACAGGCAGTGTAGGAGCATTTGTTCTTAACAGATAGGCAGCATTTTTAGACAATATCCAGACTACAAGGGCAGTAAAATTAAAATAAAAATGGAGAAACTCAATGAAAAGAACAAAAGATTCCAAGAGCACCGGAGTACATGTTTTACATAATGAAGAATTCAAAGGAAAAGGAGAAAAATAATGAATTTTAAGTACTGTTTCCTGTAGTACCTGTCTCTAAGTCTCTAATCGAAATCAGAAGTCTTTGTACAGAGCACAGCAATTATAGTTATCAAATACAGTGTGCAAGTTTATTTCTTTGGACTTTTTCTTGTTTCTTCTTTTTTCTTTTGTTCTTTCTTTATTGCTCAGTTATTTGTTTTTCTCTCTTCCTTCCTTTCTTCTCCCTCACTTATGCACTCTATCCCCTTTCCATAATTTTTCAGTGCTTTTTCTTATTTTCATTAAGTTATTTCTAGAAAAACCTTAAGATGACAGAGTGAAAACACGTGTGAAAGCCACATTTTTTGATTTATGTAATACAAAATTTCTACAAGGGTGTTCAAGCTTTGACTGTGAATAGTTTTATTTAGGTCCCAAGAATGTAACACGATCCCAATGGAACAGTATTTCTTGTCACCTGTTGAACTGTATTTTGTAAACACAAGGATGTCTCCCAGGGGGATTAGATACCAAAATCCTTTGGCATCAGAGTTCTGACAAGAAGATAAAATAGGAAATTAGGCAGGTGAAAATCAGTTATCTGTAGCTGGGTTCCATTTGCTGAGGCTGCAGACTCCAAAACAGAGTTTACATTGGTATCACCCTCAACACCAATGGGATTAGACAGGAAATGTCTGATATTATAAATTAGCCCATACTCAGGCCCTTACCAGCAATGATCACACCAATCATTTCAACATCAAATACAGAATATATAACCCTACAGCAAAAGTCTGAGTAGCTTTAAATCATTTTTCTTTAGAGTGGTTTAGCTTGTTACTTTCTCTCTCTGTCATTATATATCTCTCTCCTTTTTTTTTAAGGCTTACATAATTTAGCATCTGGAACAGTTGGGAATGAAATTGTCTACATTAGAAACAAAAATAATAAAGCAAATAAGGCAAGTAAAGCAGAAATCACTGCCGGTGATTTTATTATTATTCCCAGTTCTTACCAAAACCATAAAAAGAGAAAGAACTTCAGAATCTCTATCTTTGCCCAGTTTAGTTAAGCAAAACACAAGAAAACTGTGGATAGAAGCAGAAAAGCTGCTGTTGAATAATTTGCGGTGTAAAGAAACACATGCACATCTCTCCTTTCTCACTTTTCCAACTGATACCAAGCTTTGTGAAATAACACATCTTGCCAGACATATCTGAATTTCACCCCACCCACTGGATTTTCTATAGAAGACAACCTAGAATGCTGCAACATTCATACATAAAATACTTTTTGTTGTCTGCCATTATCAGGGCAGAGGGATGTCTTGATACACATAGACTAGTTCCTCACATCGTTGATCTCATTAACATAATAAATATCAATAAGGCAATATGAAGACTCCAAAATTATTGATGCCCATTGAAAAAAAAATTCCATTTCAAGAAAAAAACCTTAAAGGTATTTTAAGAGGCTGATACACAGAGCTTTTAAAAGGCACTGCTGAAGGCTGATTGGCCTCTATCATGTCTGCAGCTTCTAAGTCTTCCAAGCTGTTCATTTTCAGGGAGATTTACATTAGAGAGAAAATTAAAGGGTTTAGATTAAGCATAAAGATTGTTAGATTACAAATAATAAAGCAAACATGAGTGCCTGAATAAACCAAGTCATTGAGATTTTCAGGCTCACCTACAAGACTGTTTCTCTTATCACTACTCCTTGCACTTCTGATAATTCAAGTTTTAACTGGAAAGAAAATAAATCCATTCCTTCAAAACAAACTTATTGTAGAATTAGCATAAAACAGAGCTTAAATACTTGTTTTTCAACAAGGTATTTGATATGGTACATTATAACTAGAAAAGCATAACTCTGTATTTGCTCTACTAGGGAAAGACTTAGGAAAAAAGTAAAATTATATTGCTTTAGTATTTCCTTTGGAGAGCTCCTCTTTTCCACTTCTTTTATGATCTCTGAAGTCCCCAAAAGAGAATCACTTATGGCATAAAAGAGGAAAAAAATAGAAGTAATTTTCTTTCTGTGGACTTTCAGCTTCTGTGAACTACACTGTAAGCAGGAGTTGCCTCTTTTTCACCCAAGAATCATTTTCACTCAGTTATCAATACTGACAATTTTACCTGTTTAGGAAAGACAAGATTGGTTTTGACAGGTCCTGGTGAAGGATGCACCCAATTGTGTGCAGCTCTCAGGCTCTCTGCTCTGACTCCTGTCCCAGAACATTAAATCTCTCTTTTCCAGCAGGTCGGCTGCCGTCATCTTCTCCCGAGGACATCAATTTCCTCGAGGCCAATAAAGGAACAAATGAAGGTGCTGCCGTTTCAAAAATCATTGTTGGGCACTGGTGGTTCACAGTAACCAGAGTAAAGAAGCCAGTGAGTGATTCCTACAGTTAACCTTCACACACACACACAGATGGGCCTGAGCAAGAGAAAATGCCACGGAGAGCAGAGCTGCAAATCCCTATCAGAAAGACAAATGCTCCTGATGGAAAGTGATCTTTCACCATCAGGTCCTTGGTTCAAACCCATTCCAAAGCTGTGAGATTAAGCAAGGTTAAAGGATTGAAGTTACTGAGAGCCCAAGGCTCCAAGAGTTTCCTTGTCCTCTCTGGGTACTTAAAAGGAAAATACAAATAAGCAGCAATATCGGCTAAAAATTCAGTGAGACATGAATGCCCTTTGAAAACTACAGAAAAATAGAGCTCATACATTTCATGTATGCTCCTGTTTCTAATGGTAAATGTGTGAAACCCAGGCACAGAAAATTCTCAAAACTTTGTGCACACAGGCCTAAGCACGGAAATGAATACAGGGTTTGACCTGAGACCTTGGAAAAGGCTTCCATATTTAGAGACCATAAGCAAGAATGTGGGTTTGTAGCATGGGCAGAGACATATTAAGCTAGGTAGTGGAAAGTTTTAAAGCTTTGTTGTGTAGATATAGAACTAGTTACAGAAATAGTAAAAAGTTTTAAGGTGCAGCAAGTAGGTTTGTGTGTTGTTATGTGATTGGTTAAGAAAGTTGGCATGGCAGCAAGACACGTGATACAATTTAATTAATGATTTGGTGTGAAAGTAGAAACATTCTTTGTGGCAGTAGTTTATTGGCTAATTAACCTTTAAGAGACCTTGTAACCAGTGATCTTGTGGCTACTGACCACGAATTTCTGGCTTATGCATTGAAGACGTTCTCACTCCTTCATGAAACTGTAGAAAATAAATATCAATGAATTATGCTTTAAAGCATCTCTCAGTGGTCCCAGCTCTCCCAATATCATACTAAACAAGGCCACATTGTCCCAGAAATTAAAGGAATTAAGAGTTGAGTGGGAAAATGAACACTGCTCAGAATAACAACAAAATGTAGCAAGTGGTGATAATGATAAATAAAAAAAGATTTATGATATCAATGCACATTTCTGAAGCTAATCTCAAAAGTAAATAGATGGATAAATGTATTCAAATCAAATAAAAATTGGTGATAGGGACACAATATATACTGAAAGGTCAGCCCCCAGAACATCAATTGCACCTCACACTCACCAAAACTTTTAACCCCCGTTTGCACTCAAGCTGGAGTACAGATGATTAACAGATTTTCTATCACAAATGCTGGCCTAAGAAACATCAGCACCTTCCAGATATGTCACTGACCATAAAGATGAAAAGCGCCTGCACAAGTACCCTCTTAAAATGCTTTATTTGCAGGAAATCCTAGGGAATTTAAATATGGGCTCTTTCTCATCTATTCAGTCAGTTTACATTATATGAAATTTTCAAAATACCCTTACTTTTGGACAATAATATTGTCTTTTCAAGAGACTGCAATTGCTACATTTTCTATATGGCTATGATTGACTTTTTAGTGAAATTATTACTAGAGCACCTTTACTATCTCAGAGGAATTTTCAGTCTGTCCTTGACTCACATAACCTGGATAATGTCTGTGAACTGCCTCAGTGTGGGCAGTGCAGGTCGTGGCACACATCTTAGGAAAGGAGGTAAGGTCCCTGATTATAGTTAAATATCTACATCTACATGACTGGAAAACAGGGATTGTACTGACCTCTGTTTCAGTGCTTTTGGAAATTCTGCCTTTCATGGATTTAATTCATGAAAATCAACAATTTATTGTTGCTGCCACTTAACTGTTTGGGAGAGGAATGAGAAAAAATAAACTTCACAAGTCAGATGTTAGTAAATTGACTAATGCACTTCTAAAAGACTTGCAGTTGACAGAAAATTAAGCTGATATAGGAACCTGCACATAACAATACTTCTTCTGCTCTTTTCCTAAAGTGAAATAATATGTACTCCCCACATGCAACAATCAATTTCACAATTCACCATATTGAAAAATATTTAATTTAGAACTCTTTTTTTTTCCCTCCTACTAGCATGAGGTTTTACTGTTGAATCCTGAGTTTTGATGCATGGCTTATTGGATAGATGACAAAACCCAGCATGGCAATTAGCATAGACAAGTATGAGGGAGCAGAATCAAGCTTTCTTGGCAGCAGAGTGAGTGCTATGGCCCAGTGGATCCATTTTCTCATTTGCTTGCAGAAACAACTGCACCACTTCCTCATGCTGAGTCTCAGTTAGAATTCAGGAGCAAATGGGGAGAAGTCATTGACAAGTTTTATCCAGCACGGAAAGTTAACTTAATTTGCTAGGAGATTGGTTTTTTTGTGCAACAACACCACGATATCTGACATGAGGAGCTTTCTTCTGAGATCTAAATTGTTTTCACCAATTCTTACACCACCATTTGCTTCACTCTCCTTAATGGTTCAGTTACTAAATGAGATAGAGGGAAATACTCTCATATCTCTTTAAAATTCCAGGAATAATTAACCTCTCAAATAAACTTTTGTTCTACTTTTGGAGGAATCATTAAGCAATAATGGAAACAATAGACTTTTTAATTAAACTTCACTGGAGAGGCAATTCTGGTATTTGCTGAGCTTGTCAGATGCTTTGATAGCATTTCCCACTTTTGCTGGCATTTTACTACTTTTTCTCCCTGACCCTCCCTGAACTCTAGCTTTATTTTGGGAATCTTGATGTTGACAAAGACGTTCCCAGCAAACTGAGTTTTCATCTTGCTTGCAGACACTTTCTGGCTGCCAGTGTCACCTTGTGCACTCCAGGTGTGTGGTGCAGGCTGCCTCTCTGAGCTCACAGTCGTGGGACAGGTTTCAGAGAAGGAAATATTCATCCTTTACACTTGGTCATTGGCTCTCTGCTCGTATTTTCTCATGAACCACCTGAAGTCCTGACTTCTCCAGGAGCAATCCAGATTTCTGAAGGTGTTTCCACTCTGTTTAGAAGGGATTGCCCCTGATATTTGAACCACCAATACTAACCACCCCAATCTCTGCACTACAAAACAGTACTCTGAGGAAATCAACCTGTGAAGAATCTGCTGGGGAAAGGACAAGGAGAAGAAACACCAATATCAGCAACTCCAGATTTTATCTCCTTTTGAGCAGTCTGTACAAGAGCAGAGAAAAAGCACAGAGTAAAAAGTGGGTGAAAGAGGCAGAGGAGTAAATTAAGATGTCAGAAGCAGCAGAGCGTGCTGAGATTGGGAAGTCTGTGTTAGACTTGAAATGTGTGAGACAAAGTTGCCAGACAAGGACACACACACAGAAGAGTGGTCAGAGATGGGACTATATTTAGATGTTAGTGAGGATGGTTAGACACTAATGGGTTTTCAAATCTCACAGTAAAATGGGTGTCAGGAGCTGAAAGGAGAGCAGCTTGTCCATACTCCCCAGAGGGAAAATAAAGCAAGCTCACCTTCCACAGTGCCTTTGGGTGCAATAGATAGAAAATCTGCTGCCAAACCCTGTCTGCAAACACAAAATGATGATACCAATACAAGTCTCTGTTAGTGACACAGCTCTCCTAAAAATGCTGCTGAGGGCTTTTTGAAGTGCTGGGTAGACAAGAGGTAAAGGCAGAAGGAAAGGAGACAGCTCAGACACAGTGCAACAATTAGACCCTCTCACCCAGTCAGGTAACAGAGTGTAAGAAAAAGCCTTATAAGCTCCTTGTGGGGAAATGGGAACCTGGGTTAGACAGATGTATTGAAGTACTATAAGAAAGGATCTCAGGAAAGTACTAACAATTGTACTAGGAGATTATTGTGAAAAGGGAGTTATAAGTAATCAATAATTGTCTGGATGCGAAGAAGGCCTTGGCTGTGAAAAATCGTCCAAAAGAAGAAACTATTTACTGTATTATAAGAACTAATCCTTTAAGATCAATGTCTATTTTAGATCTTATAATTTCTCTCTGCATTTACCCAAAATTTCAGTTACAATTTGCCCCTTGCAGCTATGGTAAAAATTAAAAATAAACTTTTTTTATCCTCTTCTACCACCTGTTTAAAGAATGGCATTAAGTTCTCATATAATAATCACAAAATATATAAATAATATGTTTGGCTTGTTTAAATTTCACTAAAGAGAAAATAATTTGTTACTTGAATATTACAGTTTTCAAACACCAGGATTAATTTCTGACCAGGTGATTTTAAAGGGAGTGACATTGCATTACTGACAGGCAATGCATGAAAAATATCCCCTTAAGCGTCTTCATTATCATTATGAAAACAGTGCAGTTCAGCTAAATCCAAAAAATTTATCCCTAAGTAATCTTGCCACAACTTTTCATTATGGTGCATTAGTTTAAAGCACACATTGAACCCAGGCCAAATCAAAGCTTGATTTAAAGTGGAAGAATGGAAAATTTTGCAGAAGTCTGGAGGTGTCAGTGTCCCTACATCTCTTTTTTTGGATAAACATGCATCACAGTAACATTTTCTGTCTGAGAAAACATTTGGTTGGCAGGTTCTAAATACACAAACCCCAAACACAGAATGCCTTATTTAAAGTGTGGAAATCCAGCTGGGACCCGCAGCTGCAGGAGGGACATTTGAATAACAGAATAAATAGGGGGCCATTTCCTGACTGACCGGCTCATTTCTCAACTCCTGTAATTTGAGAAGTGACGAGTTTTCCCTTCCAAATCTTCCATCACCCAGAGCACACCTTGCAGAGTCTGATCTAATCCTACCAAGAGTTAATTTCCTTTGTGTTCAGCAAAATGTTCAAGACTCCCTATTTAATCTTTTGTCTGTTATATGAGCTTCTGGAATGGGTTCAGAGGGTACAGCAGTTTTTACATTAGGTGTTTTTACTCTTTATTCTGATCTATGTGAAATCTTAGTCAAATATTTTACTTAATTTTAAAATCCTATTTTTATGCCTTTTCCAGTAACATTAACAAATACTGTGCTATTGCATAGATAAATATTAGCATTAAATATATGTTGAATACCTGAATGATTTCTAGTCTGAACTACACCTTCAGCTGTTGCTGTTTAACAGTCATCAATGCCTGGGAATTGGAGGAGAGTTCAATTTTTCTTCCTAATTTCTCCTTTCACATTTTCAGCTTTCAGACTCTGTGGCCTTTTGGGAGAATATTCTCCTTTCTGGACACACACAGTACAGTGCTGTGGCCATGGAAACTGGAGTCCCAAACAAGAAGGAAAAGCAGAACAAGAGTTTCTGCCTTCTCCCAGACCCAGCACTAAGTCCCAACTCATCTTCTGCACTTCCCTTCTCTTCCAGATAATTGTTTGCTTCCAACTATTTGTTTTTCTCTTGAAATGGTTTAGTTCTCATCTTAGTTTTCAACTATTTTTAAAGGTATAAAGATTGATTACATTCTCTCCCTTTCTTTTTAGCTGCCATTTGTCACTGTTGTGAAAAACATCAGCATGAAGGCTACTTCTATTAAATGGGAAACACTATAATTCCCATGCAATTTGTCCTTGTACAAGGAACAAAAAAAGGTAAAAAAAAAGAAAAGAAGAAATAGCACTTCCTCCATGCCTAGATTTGATTTCCCCACATAAATCCACACCTTCACACATCCCACCCACACATCATTTCATACATGCTGCCGAGGTAGTGAAATGCCACAGACTACAAGCAAAGATTTTAGAAGCAATTGCATTTATCTTGTGAATGGCACCCTCTGATTAGCTTCCTTATAATCAATCACACTGATATCTGATTCACAAAAGCCAAATCATGCCTCTGTAAGAGCAATTAGATGGAGACCTTAAAAAAATGGATTAAAAGGTTTGAATACTTGGAGAGAGTAATTTAAAAATATTTAAAGGAAATTACTTTTTAATTTTATGTATTCATCTATTTGTAAGTTAATGAAATTAATGAGGCAAGAAATGAAATGGAAATTCCACAACTTGCATTTCTATAGTTAGTTTGTTTGCCACGAGCAAGCACAGAAAACCATATTTACAACCATTCTGGAGCTAAAAATAATGAATAGTCTAATTGCAAGAGTAATTCTATTACATATTTTGCCCCTTTTCTCTCATATAATCTACAAATATCCTAAATATCTCCTTGAAGGAGTCTCTGTTGGCCAGCATGAGGCTGAAACTCTACTGTAAATGTGTATAAAGTGACCCTGGAAAAATCAAGCATTTCTGTTAAGATTGTTTTTCTTCCCTTCTGCAAACAATATCTGCTCAGTTTTCCATGTCAACCTAACTTTGAAATGAATCATTTGTGCAGCTGAAAGCTGTGGCCTGAGAACTGTGAAAAAAGCAGTTTTCAGAAGATATGCGTGTACTGGAAATGTTTTCTTCTTGCTACAGATGGGGAGAGATTTGCTCGTTTCTTTCGTCTTAGCTTGGAAAAATCAACACAATCAAAATAAATACTGGAAATGGCCTGAAACTCAGCCTGCAGCTCCCTTGCAATCACTGAACATCCATAAGCTTTGATCAAGCACCCAAGGTAAGGAAGAATTCCAATGATTGATAGCCCAGGTGCTCTAACAAGGTGGCTGGGCAGCCTCTCCTCCTGCTGACACCTTCTACAGTTCATTCTTGGTGGGCTGCTATCCTGAATTCTTTTGCTTATTAAAAAAAATCATAATTCACCATCGCAATGCAGGGACACACTAATATACATGAGAATTAAGTTTTAGGGTCTTAGGTTGGGTTATGATGGTGGCTTATAGGTGATTTTAGGTTTATAGGTGGTATGGCTGTAGGCAGGATCACACCTCTGGATTAGGATGGGCTATGGCAGGAGATGGGAGGCTCCTAACAGACAGTGGCTGACACTTTTTTGTTGTTTAGTCTCCCAAAAATCCATTGTCAGTGGGTGCAGACACAGAGCAAGAGAACAAAACCTGAAAGTGTTGAAATGAGGCAGGAACAGGAACCACCACTCTTTAAAATTCTCCTCAGAAATGTTAGGAAGGTCATTAAATAAAGGAGGCACTGATATTTGATAAAGTTCTGAACCTCACAATCTGACATTACTGCTCATGAAATTGGTGGCAGCCACTTGGTTGAATTCTAAGCTCCTTTTGAGAATATCCTTAGAAGGATCAAAAACGGGAACAAGCGAAGCGTCAAAATCTGAATGATTACATCTAAAGTAAAAAGGAGTCATTGCAAAAATTCTAAGAAAGTGACATCAAGTAGCCTTTAGGTCTTATGAGGAACAAAATGATAACTTTTGAGAAAAGTAAGAAAAAGTACATCATCAGGGCAGATGTCCCAAGCTAATATAACACCAACAGAACATATTTTACTTTTACTGGAAGCCATGAAGCACTTAATTAAAAAGATCAAGTTGGCAAGAAGCCTTTTTATTAGTTATATCTAATTACAAGCAATTGTTGTAGTATTAAACAGGTAATATAGCAAAAGTGTCATTTATTGTTATGAGATTCTGCGTGTTTTAAAGCTCTGTTTAATAATACCAACAACAGTGATAATAACATTAATGTACAAAAGCATTAGCAGAAATCTTATGAGGTCATTGTCCCACTTGTCCTGCTCAGAAGGAATCCTCCTGGCAATTTTGGGTATATAAGAAAGAGATAGCAATAGAAAGTCTCTCAGTTGCACCATTTGGGTCTCAGCCCATCAAATATGAATGTTTTCCAGCTCGTCTGAATCTCTTGCTCTTGATCCCTCATCCTTGGAGACCAGGATGCAGCATGGCACCATCCCTAGGGTCCAAGCATGAGAACTTTCCTTACACTGGTGTCTTTTTTTAAGAGGATGGTTTAAACCAGGTGATTTTTTTTAGATAAAATAACTCCTCTAAAATGAATGGCTGGACATACAGCATTTCAAAAGCAGCAGATTTGGCTTTAGACTCTCATTAGTTGCTCTTTGGCTGGGGTAACAAGGGCATCAATCTGGATTTGATAGGGAAATCCTGCAGGTATTTATTCTCCTCACATTCCCCCCTAACTTCACACATAGACACTGACCCTACACTCCTTCCTGTACCTCAAAATCTCACCTGACCTATGACTTTCCTTCTTCTTTCACTCATGCCCCACTGCAATGTTGACCAGAATGGTGACTATGCATTCAGGTCCACATGTCTGAATGGCCATCAAGCTTTAACAACTTCCCACCATTTCTAGCTAAAATTATGCTAATGGCAAACTGCACAGAACTGTGATATATCAAAGCATCAAATTAAGGAAAAATTTTAGAATTCCACCCAAAATTCATAAATTCAGCATAAGCAGATTCCTGGAGCCATCCCTGTTAAGTCAACTGTGAATATCTGTGAGTAAGTGAAATTGCTTATGTAAGTAAAATAAACAAATAAAGTAGCAGATGACATCATATCTTTAGTAACACAAAAATAAATCTTCAGACTAGAAATAGGATCCAGCACATATTTGTGCTAAGACAGAATCTCATCCAAGATGTTAAAAAACATTTAAGTACATTGACAATGTCCAGCAATGTAATAGTTCATCCCCCTGTTTACAGCAGCCCACTGACCAGACTGAAAATCTCAGGCCTTGAAAATCTCAGACAAGAAACTTGACTTGGAGAGGGTTTGGACCAAACTGACTCAGCTGTATGTTACGAAAAAATTCTACTGAAAGAAATTTTTTATTGTATATTTGATTTTAGATTTGAAGGACAAACCCTTTTAAAGTTTAAATCTAGACAAATTTTTACTTTCTTGATGATCTTTATATTATTTTTTACAGAGAGATTTTGACTTCATAGCCTGTAAACCAGCATGATATCCTGATACTCTGACCAACACAAATTGTTTATACATAAAGTCATGCTATCTTCTTTGATACTTTCTCATTGAAATTGGCATCATTGATATTAAATATATTGACATCTACATGATTTTAGGTGTGTCACTGCATCCTTAGGTATTTATTATTTTTGTATTTCTCATTGCTATATTGTGTTTTTCTTGGCAGCAGCTTTTTCCCCTCTGCTCTCGTCACTGTCTGATGCAATTAATCAGCAGGAAGTGCTGGTCCCTACAGTCACTGACTCATAAATATTATAAACACTCCTTCATTCAAACACTCAACAGTCCTGAGAATATAAAAATGATGACATCAAAGTGTATTTCTATGAGTCATGCAGTTACTTCTATGGAACCAAAAATACATCTTTTTTTTTCATGAGAAAAAACAAACGGACCTTTTTGGCAGAGTTTGACTTCCAGAGAAAGAATTCACTGTATCTCTGTAATTCTGCTTGTTCTTCATTTGCTTCATGGATGATTATATGCAGATTATGGATATTGCAATGACTGAATCTTTATTTCAATGACAGTTTGAGAATGAACTATCTGAAATTGCTCAACAGAAAATAAATTCACAGTAAATAACAAACTACCTTTGTCTTACACAGCAAGCTAAATAATGGATTCAAACTTCCTTGAGAAGAAGTATGGAATATTCTCAAAATGTTAATTTAGAAAATTAGATGCTCACATTTGTTTCCTACACTTCAGGCTGATCTGCAAGTGGAATCACTTCTTAACCAAAGCAGCAAAGAGAAAGAATAAATTTTTCAGAAATACTTACAGTAAACCTAAGCAAAAAAATATTTACTTTTCACTTTGAAGATAATTAATAATAGTGATATAAACCCATGTCAGTTCCTGCTTTCATGTTTTCCAATATATTGGCAACTTTTGCAGTGTGATCTTAGCTCCACTGAAGTCCATAGTAGAAAATAAAATCCTTCAGGTGATAAACACAAGCTCACTGTGAAAAAAAGTGGTACTCTGAAAATGAAGACCTTGAAAACACAACACACTTTTTCTTTTGTCCTGCTTTAGCGTTTCTACCTCTGTCAGCCCTCAGAAACCTCCAGCTTATTTTTTTATGGATATTATGAACAACTTTCTCTCTCTCTTCTTTTAATCATCCACCAAAGCAGAAGACAACCCTTCTTATTTGCAAAGCAGAGCTTTAGAGCTATTATTTCTCCTCCAAAAAATCATAATCTAGGCAGCAGCAGCAGCAAACTGTTTTTGTGCTCTTCACATTTTGCCCCAAAGTATTGCAATCTTTGAAATAAATGCTGGAGCTGGAAAAGTCCTACATTCACAATCCCCTCAATAAGGCTAAGATTTCTTTAGTGGTCCCTGCCAATAAGACATGACATTTCTTTTGGCCAGGATTCATATGTGTTGACAAGGGAATGAGCAAAGTCCTAACCCACTTTACACAGGCCATGAAATATTCCCATCAAAGGGCTGCACTGCTAAACTAAGGCTGATTTTAAGAGGTAAAGAATGCTGTATAAGCACGATTCCTTGGAGCAATTATAACCTTCAAAAGGCAACCGTATAACAGGATTTCATCTAGAATAAGAAATAAAAGACCTACATTCTTGGGTCACATATGAGATAAAGCTCAAATTCTGCATTTTTAATTTTTTCTCCCAAGAAATGATTTGAAGAACATCTACTTTATTCAACTGCCAGACCTAAAGCTTTCCAAGCTAATACACTGCTTCCTTTGTTCCTACTTTGGCACAGCCACAATCTGCCTCATTGTAATCTGAATCCTCTCTTTTGTTTTCTGTTTAACATCAGACACTTTAAGAGAAGAATAAAAGTCCCTGTTCCATACAGGTCTCAATAACCTCTTCTCTGCACTCTTTGGCTTTACCTCTGAAACTGGCAGGTCTCACAAGTACAAGATTCCAGCTATGATTTTCCAGTGATTTCTGGAAGTTTCCCTGTCCCACAGCTCTTGTATTCACAAACCTGCAGTTTGCACATATAGAATACCCTCTGTCCTTACCTTGTGGAAAACATGAAATACACACAAGTATTAAATACTTCCAGCTCTCCATCACATCAAGATGGTTGAGTTGAGGTTGCTGCCATGAACTCAGGCCCTCAGATTATTCACACTGATTATTCATCCAAGAAATCAAGATTTGAATCTGAGCTTGCAATCATTGACTACTAGCTAGGATTTGTGGCTGAGCTTCTCTGTTTCAAGGAATCACTACTGCTTTTCTGAGACAAGCTGGGCTTTGCAAAATCACCAGCACTGTCACATTTTCAGAAATTTCCATAATTTCCTCCATATAGTCATTAAATATTGCCCAGGCTGTTGAGACACCTGTGGCAGGGGCCAGTTCTGCACACAGAGCAATGTCACAGTGCCCAGTCAGGGGTGTTTTCAGAAAAAAAATCCCACAACAAACAAGTCCATCCTTGCAAGTGACCACTTCAGATGGTACAAGAAGAGTTTTGTTATTATGAATCCTTGGGGCTATCCATCTGTTGCTACAGCAGAATCAAAGAATCACAAAACAGTTTGGATGCAAAGGGTGTTAAAAGTCATCTGGTTCCAATCCCCAGCCATGGGCACCTTCCACCAGACCAGGCTGCTCAATGTGTCATCACATCTTTCATTGCATCTTGTCAGAAAATCTCTTTTTAATTACAATTTAGATATGATGGGCTCAGGTTTTCCTGACTACTTTGAAAGAAAACTCTACAGTTTTTAATTTGTTTTTGTTTACATTTCACTGCCAGAATTTCAAGAAGGGCGGACACCTCTGGATCATGGAGAAATCCTTGCATGGCTGAGAATTTAACAACCTGACTGTGCAAACCAAACATTTTCTGAGTGCAAAAGCTCTGCACATTCTTGCCTCGCTTGTTCAGAGCAATATAAATGAGTGGGTCAGATGGGAATCTTTATTCTTTCGTTTTTAAATATCTGCTAATGAAGCAATTGTCAGAAGGCTGAGTCATAATGTAAATATGCTTCTGACCAAAGGTCTGACTACTCCAGCACACTTCAGAGTATCCGGAGGAGTACATCTAATCTGCATCCACTCAGTTATTCATCAGACTCCTGCAATTATCTCAAGAGTCTTGGAAGGAAACAAGCAGACACAGGGAAAATCTTGGAGTAAATTTTGATCTAACTGAAGCTGCTACTTCCTACTACAAGAAGAAAGGTTCTTTACAGAAGCCAAAAACAATTACACAAAATATGCTATGGTTCATCCTGGCATCAGAAAGGTGGCTAACAAGTGTTTATTTTAAGCATAAAGAGAGTCTTAGAATCCCAGAACTACAGAATAATTTTTCTTGGAAGGGACCTTTAAAGGTCACCCAGTCCTGCCCCCTGCCATGAGAAGGGACATCTTCAATCAGGTCAGAGCCCTGCCTTCTAAAAGGATGCTTGAGTCCATCCCTTTTGATGCACAGGGGTGGGAAAAGAGCCACCAAAGGAGAGGGAAGAAAAGAAGGAGGGAATGATGGCATAAATACAAAGAAGAACCAGCACATTTAGTTTGAATCCTTCAATATGATGTAAACTAACAGAAACCAAGCTGCAAATTATATTTGAAATTAATACAAAGTGAAATCATAATATATGGTGAGAAGACTTAGCATCGCTCATGTAAGAGCAATGACACTGTCCCTTCCCCTTGCAAGTATGGATCATTTATAATTGTTACTCCAATTTAAAGGCTTCTGAACAATTTTCAAGCATCTTCTCTAGATGTGGTTAGAAGAAGGTCAGGAGTTTTGTAAGTACGTAGGAAAAGAAGGGACAGCTAGCAAATAGAAGGAGGAGAGAGCAAGAAAGAGATGTTAAACTGGTAAAAAGAGAGAAACTGGGATATTTGATAGCTTCTCTTGCAAATACTGGAATTATTTGCAGAGGTAAAGACCTTCTCTAACAGACTTTTTCAGAGCAAAGATATACTTGCAGTTTGGTAAATCCTGAAATCAACCTGTTCTTTCCTATAGGTCTACACCTCTTCACATCTTCCTTCCACAATTTCAAAAGATATCACCAAAATATATAACCACAGTATTTATTTTCTTAATGTTAATTGTTGTCAAAGTCCATGATATGTTTTGACAGCCAGGGCACATTTATTTGCAGCCTCTCAGCTGGAAAGGAGCTGAAGCAGAAGGGAGGATTTTTCTGGACCAGCCTGCTAGGACACCAGATTTTGGCTTTACAAACAGGCCCTGACTCTGAAGTAGGTATGTGCATGTGCTTGCACAGTGTTTCAAATATTTTTAACTTTGGATTGCCACCAACTAGTAGATTTTCTGTGTCCCTGTGCGCATTAATTCTTTTCCTCACTCTAAATTTCCTCACCTTCAGGGAAAAAATGGCTTGAGATTATGTTAGGAAAATAAACACACTTGGCCCTAGGTCTAGGTCAAACATTGACTTGAAGAAACAATACTTGTGTCAGTAAATTATTTCTGGCACAATATCTGTCACCTGTTTCAAAGGAGTTGAAGGCAAACATGCCCATTCCTCAGCTTAAACAAATCTGGCCTCCATGCTGCTGAGCTGGCAAGAGATGCTTATATTCCTTTTCAGCTTTTTTTTTTTTTTAATCAAGTTTTAAAAGGTCCTTGTTGCCAGGTTTCTAAACAAGCCATTTCAAGCCAACTTCTGGTTTCTTCTTTGTTTTCTGAGGGTGAATTTGAGGGCTTCACTCTGAGAAAGTCAGTAATTTTCCTGTGGTCGTGTCTCGACTTCTGCTGGACAGTCAATGTCAGGGGAGAACTTAAAATTTGGGGAGTTGGTAGGGACTAGCAGTCAAAGTACTCAATGAAAGTATTTGTTTAAACACTAGGAAATCAAAATCCTACATAACACTAACATTATTGTATAGGAGAATAACAATATTGAATAGATGCAGCCACACACCTGCTCTGGAGAACTCATTTTAAATAGATTGTTCAGCAAATGCAGCAACTTCTCCTGTTGAACCAGTTTGAAGCTCAAGTGCAATGTTATTATTAGTTGCTTCTCAGTTTGTTTCTCACTTTACTCACTTTCTGAAGGA
Source organism: Trochalopteron elliotii (assembly GCA_024734555.1). Lineage (NCBI taxonomy): Eukaryota > Metazoa > Chordata > Aves > Passeriformes > Leiothrichidae > Trochalopteron > Trochalopteron elliotii. The sequence continues at coordinate 1,745,337 of JANPWX010000533.1, forward strand.
TTTTAGACTAATCTTGTTATTTTTCGTACTAAATGAGGAAAACCAGATGGACAAGGTGGATCACAGACTGCCTTGAAATTATGCTTGTTCTCCAAGGAAGGGATGAAATCCTGCAGTTATATCATTTATGAGTGGCTGTTTACTTTTACTGCCTCATAACTAGACCTTGGGATCCATTAATGACTAGAAATCACAGACCCTGCAGCAACCATTTATGCAAACTTTAGTGAGCAAAAAAAAGAGAGTCATCCATATCTTTCAAGTTATGTTATAGGAGAATAATAATATCAAATAACCCAGAATGTGCTGCAATGTAAAAGTATCAGCTGCAGGTCTGCATACAAAAAAAAAAAAGACATATAAAACTTTATAGTCAATGTCTTTTTAATGTTCTAAATTAACACATAAGTGTAAAAAACTACTTTGCCTGTGTCCTGTTAGCCAAGGAGGGCAGAGGTCTAATGTTTCATCTTATAAATTTATTTTAAGAAATAAGAAAACCTGCCTTTGAGAGGTATGTCAATGCAAAAATAATTATTGCATGCAAGCCCCTCAGCATAAAATGAAATTAGACAAGAAATAAGGGAAATGAAACAACACTATTTGAATGATTAAATCAATTTTGGCTGGGGTCATGTTGCATTAAGGGAAGACATTATACAGGCAGGGCTATATTTTCCCTTCCTGTCAAGAGGACTGCAGTTCATTTGACTCCTACAACTCAGCAGTACACGTGCCACAGAGGAATGTTATCTTTTTTCTGGAATGTTTATCTTTTATCCATTTTAGTAGGAAATGAAAGCTGTTCCTCTTCAGCGCACACCTTGTCACTGTGACCCAGGTATTGTTGAGTTTGGGTTGTTTGGAAAGGTTGAACCAGTAGTGATCTCAGCAAATTCAATTATCAAGGGCAATCAGATTTCCCCCTCTCAATGTTTCACCAGAAAAAAGTTTGATTTTGTAAACAAGCTCTCCTCTGAGATCCTTTATCCCTTCCTGTGGCAATTCCAGTCTGGATTCACCATATCTGGGGAGGGATAACAGTCAAGATATGGAGCAACACACTTCAGAGTTTTATTCATTAAGACACCTAAATATTTAATTATCTTCTCTGGAAAGGGCCTGCCATTACAGCCCCACAGAGCAGTCTGAATATGGTATCTTCTCTTTTCTCAGGTGTCAAATTGATGACTTCATCACCAGCTTCTCCACCTGAAGTAATAATTTTCCATCTTGCAACATATCAGATGTGCTGCCAAAACTCAACCCCCAAAATATTATTTTCTTTTTCTTTTTCTCTTTTTTTTTCCCCCCAAAACATATCATGTCTAAAAAAACATGGTGATTTAGAGATAGTTAATGTATAGAGCATTTTGCTTTATTGCCTGCTATGCACTTTTTTCATTCTGAGTGCAGATAGAGGTGAGCCTAGCAGATGTGCAGCAGTGGTTTCACATCTTAACTCAAATATTTTGGTTTTTTTTCTCAGGGCCTTCTTCTAGGAGTTGTAAAGGCTACAAAATGTCTAGGCAGTGATTGTGTGAAGTTCTTTGTCAACAGATTATTTAAGATTCTAAAGGCTCTAAGTTATGATTTGTTTACATGATTGACATCAAACCATGAGGCTGAGGAAAGGCCTGGGTTTTGGACCATGCATTTGCAATTTGTTGGACTGACTGCTGTCAGGTGTTACCCAGGGAAGGTGTTTGGAAAAACCCAAATGAATGATCAGCTGTGGGTGTGGATGGAGAGGAGGCTGGCTGAACATCAAATAAAGACATAATGAAGGGCTGTGAGGGCTTTGCTTCAGGCCATAACAAGAACTGCAGTGCTGAGGAGGAAAACACTGTTGTGACTGGGTCTTTCCATCACCACCAGGATTATTGGATTTTCTTATTCCTATCAACCAGTGCCTAAAGAGCAAAGGATGCTGCAGTGGATGGACCATAGGACAGCTGTGATATTCCAAGGGACAAACTCAGAAAATCAACACTCATCAGTTTAAACCTCCTAATCTGTTCTATCATTTATTCTGCCTATTCTGTTTGTAAACTCCATTAAAGTGCATTAACAAACTATACTACTGAAGGCAGACAAGAAATCTAATTATCTTTTGTCACAGAGCACCATATGCTTCTTTTAACTTCAAATAATAGGCTGAAAAACATTAGTATTTTAAATGAATCTTTGATGAAGTTGAACAAGACAGAATAAAAAAAAATAAATTAACCAATCTCCTCCAGTTATATTGTTTTTTGCTAAACAATGGATGGATTTACCTTTTTCATGTGCTTGTTTTGCAGCATACTAAAGGGCAAATGAAAACAGGTGACAGGGTTAGTCACTTTTATGTCAGACATCATTTTGCTCCCAGCTGTGGCCCTGAGGAAGGTTTTGTTCATGGCTTTTTTTATTATTACTGTATTTTTGGCATGCTCATCTAGCTGCAAAAGCACCAGATGTCTCCATTGACTTTTTGAATAAACAAGCAAACTAGAAAATTATAATAATTTTAAATCCCTTCATATGTCACACGCATCAAGGAGGGTCCTGTTCTTTGGGGTTTATTTTTTTTTTTTTAACTCCAAAATGTTACACGGCAAAAAATAAAATGCAAACAACACCCCAACCCACCAAAACAAAACAACCCCCTGGAGCAATACCTTCTCCTGGTTGAGGGCAAGTGTGGATCCACCAAAGGGGAGAGCACTTTTCCAAAAGAAGGGAAATCAAGGCATTGCCTCTCCATCCTGCTGAATGGTTCCTGTGCACCAAGAAGAGCGAGGCTGTGCTGGGGCAAAACCACCCCAAAATAGGATCTTCATCCAGGAATATAGAGTGGGTCAAATGAGGGGTCCATTCCTCCAGGGAGATCTGTGAGGAGGAGAAACCTGCTGTCAAATGGCAACCCTCCTGGTGGAGGAGGGGATATGTATGTTTACATACGTATGTTAAATACGTATGTAAATATGTATAATAGTTAAGAATATTTCTATTGCTTACCTATGACTTTTTTCCCCCTCTTCCTTGTTCACAGGTTTTCCATAAAACTTTCTGAGGTAACTGGTTGATCTTTACAGCTCTATCAGCAGCAGATATCAGAATTTTTAAAAATGCACTATTAGTCTTCTACAGAATAATCCACAAATAAACTCAGAGGGTAAAAAATTGGCTGTTTACAATACTGACAATAGAAAAAAAAATATCTATTTTAGATACTTGGCAAGTCTCCTTTTTGCTTTGTCTCCAGCCAGGAAGAGAGCAGGAACCATTTGGTGTGTCTGTGCTGGTAATGAAGACATACTCATGGACTACTACCAGCTCTGCTTCATGAAGCCATTCCCAGCTCTTCAGGTGATTAATAAAAGGCTTTATGGTTGAGAGTTAAGAGAAAGGTTTTCGTACATTTGCTCTGGTTTTCTTTTAAAGGATTACTCACATTCTTTCCAAAAGAAGCTGGCAATACTTTTTCTCGGAAAGGAAATTAATTATAACAGCAACTTCTGGTTTCATTAAATATATTAGTACATTAATATTTCATATTTGGTTAAGATCTGAAAAGAGAAATAAAAGCTGTTAAATCTTTAGCACATCACTTCAATTTCCTCAGAAAGTCTGGGGAAGCAATTCCATCTATTCTATTAATTACATAAAGGAAAAGAGGATTATTTCAAATGTATTCAGAGACCTTAACTATGCAATATCCTGGTGGAATTTGCATGTAATGAAGAGTTTAGACCAAATTCTTCTTTCAGATAAAGTCACAGTAGTATTTTTGATTTCAGAACTGGTTCTAATGAAATCAGCTCTTGACCACATTGAGCTCAGGCAGTTTTTTGGGCAGTGCCTCCTTCCCTGCTCAAAAAACTGTTCCTATGGGTCAATCCTGCTCTGAGTGGAGTCTCAGGGACCATCAGTCACCTGCAATATCCTCCAATTCCGAGTGCAAAGTGAAAGGATATGGAATTTAGATAAAGAAATGCAATATAAGAATTTCATTCAAAGCAATAATCCACAATTAACAAGGCCTTTAACAAGTCTTGAGAATTCCCTTTTCTAGTTCCACCTGCAGGAGAGGCACAACTGGCTGATACAAGTTCCAGACTGGAAAGAAATATTTTCCTTTCTAAGCTTTTCATTTGGATCCTGACAGTTCTTTCACAACCCTTTGGGTTTTCATCTCTCCATTTCAAATATATTATTCCAGGTAATAACTACAGTATTTACCATTTTTATCTCCTCCTCCCAGTGGTGCTATGAAAATACTTTTTGGAGGTCTAAAATGCTTCTCACAGAGCATCTGAGTGCACTGAGGGACACTGCAGCCCCTCTCAGCTGGAAGTGGGTGCTCTAGACACTTCTGACCTTTTTACCCTTTTATCAATGAGACTTTTGAATACTCACTTTACAATTAGACCATCCACACCAGTCTTATTTGTGCTTCTTTATGAAGTCACCCTGCTGCCTCCTCTTTGCAGTGATTCTTTTGCAGCTGGCCTTGCTTTTTTGGGCTGCATGCTCTATTTTCCTGAAATGAATCCTATATTACTTCTGAAATGTGGAATACCGTCAAAGGGAGGGATATTGACTGCATCCTCAGATAAAACTGCTGAGAAAGGCACAAAAAATTGATCTCACCCCTGGCTGAGGAGGACTTAGCCCCATCCCAAGACTAAACTCAGCCTACTAATAAAGATGCCAAACTACCTCCCTTTTAGGAGTTCTGCTGCACATTTAGGGATGAACAGCAGGGATGCTGTTCTTACCTGAGCCTCCATCAGCTGTTCCAAGGCAGGCACGTGGTACCTCTCTCCATTCAGTCCTTCCAGGTGAGCTGCATGTGGATGTTGACAGGTCTGCAAAGCCCCAGGTGAGAAACCTGTGCTGCAGTGAGGACAGCATGCAAAGGACTTTCTTCTTTAATATCTTACTTCTTTTAAGTGGATGTGTCCTAACTTGTACAGTTAAAGACCATAATCATTGAGGGTGTCTTCTCACTGTACAGTTCTGTATTCCAGCCACTTAGGAGAAAGGCTAGAATGCAAATAACTGAAATCCAATTTTTGAAAAAATTAGGGCTTTTTTTTTTCCCTTTCAGTTGTATTACATTGTCATTGTAGGTCTCTTCTAAGCGAAAATAATCTATTCTGTTTTAATGAGTTCAGTCTTAAGCAACATTTGCATTAGCAGCCCCTTACCCAATCTTTGTGTAGCAGTCTGTCTTCACTGCTGAGAGATACTCTGATCAACAGGAAAGAACAGAAAAATGGACAGTTTCCCCATAGCCATCATAAATATTTCCTGCCAGGACCCCCGTGATAAGATGGAGCTGCTGATTTCATATTGCAGCTGCATTTTAGAATGGCAAAAAGCAACTGCATGGTGTTGCTGCTCAGGGAGCTCATAAAGTCCTAGCAAGATCTCTGTCCCCACATGTCCAAAACAAAGAATGGATATGATAAAGCTTGGACACCATCCAAACCCTGCTTTCTGTCTCCAGCTTTCTGTTTTCAGCAGCCGAGCCTTTCAAATTTATACCAGAATAATGTGACCTCAGGAGATCTTTATTTAAACAAATAGAATTAGGTTGTATAGCTATGTGGTTAATGACAGCTCCTGAAACACATTCAGCAGCAATTTGATGTTATTATTACAGCTAAGTAGTTTTCATAAGGTCCTAGTTAAATATTTCTCCACTAACTCATCAAGACAAAGAGTTGACCTCAGCTTTCTTTCAGAGTCCATCAATACAGCTCCTTGTGAAGCAGAGGGGCTGTTTAAAACAGAAATAAAGCCAAGAACTTCCACCTCCTCCTGTTCCATATTAGCTAAACACACAGAGTCGGCAGGGCTGCCCATCCCCTGATGGCCTGTAAGATCTGTTCTCATTCCATTTTTGAGGGTAAAGTTCTCCATAAAGGTGGGCTGCCTGCTGGGTTCCTGATGGATTTAAGATCTTGGTATTCAGATTAAGGCAGAAGCAGCTAAAAAGGAAGGAAAATATGTTCCTTCCTTTAAGACCTTGGTACTCAGATTAGGGCAGAAGCAGCTAAAAAGGAAGGAAAATATGTTCTAGTCTTGCTGTTGTGTTCAATGAAAGTCTAATCACATCAGGCAACTTTTTTTCAAATTAGCATTATTTGTGCTTAGCCTTCATTAGCACAGTTTAGATTGAGCAGTTGGTTACAATAAACCCTACAGATACAGGGACATGCTTAAGCTTCTCTGCAAAAGGGCCTGGGTGCTGCATATTTATAGATATCCGTGGCAAAGATTACAACTGAAAAAACACAGATGCTTTTGTGTCAATTTAATTAATAATAGTAATGTGAAACTATCAACACGAAGGAAAAAGATTCTGCTAATAAGGGAGCATCTCTGCACTTGTCAGCAGGACAGAAATGTTCTTTAGATGGGTATTTTCTTTAGAATGTGCACATTGTAAAGCTCACCAAACCTGACATTGCCTCAGAGTCTGAGTTCATATTGAGGGGCAGATACAGAAGGGTTTGGGTGGAAAGGAATCTTAAAGACCATCTTTGCAACCCCTTGCCATGGGCAGGGACACCTTCCACAATCCCAGTTTGCTCCAAGCCTGGTCCAACCTGGCCTTGGGCACTTCCAGGGATGGGGCAGCCACAGCTTCTCTGGGCAACCTGTGCCAGGGTCTCCTCACCCTCACAGGGAAGAAGTAGAAACACAGACATGTAATTCCCTCAAAGCACAGCTACATGAGACCTGCATGAATTTTTGAGGGTGAAATACACATTGTTTGCTACTTGGCCTCTCTGGTTATGGAAAACTGTCCTGGACCCAGGGAATGGTGTGGACTGCCAGGCAGATCTGGTGCCCCAGAGGTGCCCAGCACTGTCTCAGAAGGGTTACCTGAGGAAGAGCTACCTGAGCTTTGTCTACTGCCTGGAAAAGTTCTCATGTCAGACTGTGACATTATCCCTGTTATCCCAGATGTCCTTGTCCATGCCTTCTAATTGCCCTCTATACTTTTAAGCCTGAACTAATGCAAAACTACATCCTCCAAAACGTCAAGGCCCATTTCCTTCAATCTTCCCTTCATGAGCATTAACTCCTAAACAGTGTGGGATACATAAGGCTTCCTGACTGGCACACAGCTCTCTCTTCCAATTCCAGATAAATTAACAGTCTGAGCTGCTCTTCCCTCCGTTCAAGGTTGTAGTTTTGCACCAAGCCCTTGGAGTCTGGGGACTAAAGAGGTCATGGAACAAAAGAGGTCATGGGACACCTCTGGAGGCCATGCCTGGCTGCTGGAGGCCCAAGGACAGGGCCCAAGCCCACCACAACCCCGTGAGGTTGTGCCTGTTGTTGTAAGACACAAAAGAAAGATGAGAGACTCCAAATATTTCAGAAGGCAAAGAGCATGGAAAAAAGACTTTATTGTCTAATTCTTACTGCCTTTTATAAGGTGTTCTGCTACAGACTTAACATGATTGGTGAATAGGAGCAACACCTCTCTAATCCCACCGGTTAAGCTAGAGAAACAGCAAAACACCACCTGGAGAAAGATTGTTTTGAGAAAGGATAGTTGTTTGCCAAGATTGTTTTGAGAAAAAGCTTTCTTGAGAAAATTTTTCCTTGGGAAAAATTTAGTAGCTGCTAGCAGGCTAAAATCTCTCAGACCCAGAAATATCAGGCCCACATATGCCCATCCATCAGCAAGCTGAGGTGATGCCACTGCAGGAGGAGTTCACCCAGCACCAGGGAAGCAGGACACCTCTGTGTGAGCCTCCACCTGTTCTCCATGATTTAAAAACATAGCTGCAGAAAAAAATAAACAAGATTTTGCTTACAAACGGAAGGAGATATGATTGAACCACCTCTGTGGAGGCTTTTAAAGCAGCCAAGGGAGCACAGTGTGAGTTTGTAATCAGGCCACGCTGCACTGTCGCAGACTGAGTCCTTTCAGCAGCCGTGGCAATGACGTGCGTGTGTTGAAAAGTGAAAAAACAACTTTATGTTTTTCCCCGTGGGGGAAAACACTGAAAGCCTTTTTTTTTTCTCTTTTTAATATACTAAGAGGTGTAAAAGATTTCATGCTGTCTTCAGATGTCAGAGTTAGATTAGGATGTGATGACAGAGGACATAAGGTATTGCTGGACAGTAAAACTCCTCTGGCCACAAGCAAGGCTGTCCTCGTTAATTTTATCTCAACCTCATCTCTCTGATTTGTCACTGGCTCTGAATTCTTCAATCCCTTCTCTCCATAAAAATGTCTAGCTGTCTCTTAAATTCATTTATGTCATTGCCTTTCATGACCTTTCTTGATAACTTACGCTTTGTATTTTCTATCCTGAGTAAAAAGCTCTGCCTGAATGAATTCCCTCATTGGTCCTAATTTCCTAATTTTGAGGGTTTGTGGCTGTCTGTCCAAGTTATTAAATTCTGCACCAATAAGAGCATTATTTTTATGGACATTTACTTTTTTCACTAGCTAAAATGCTTGGGGAGCATTTTTTGTTGTTGTTTGTTTGTTTGGATTTTTTTTTTTTTAATAGAAGTTCATTTACTAAAACACCCATGGGCAGCCTTTTTTCATATTTTCTGCCAGATTAAAGTTTGGAAAGAGTTTTAAAACTATACATATCTATACTATACCTGGAGCAGGGACTCTTTAGCAGGGTTGGATGTGAGGCAGATAAACACAGCCCTGAGTCAAGATGTTGGCTGTGGCAAGTTCCTTCCCAACCTACTGTTCTTTTCCCCTATTTTATGGGGAAAAGAAATCTTGTGTTTTAAATCATCATCCTCTACTATGTCAACTATGAATGCAGCTTCTGCAAAAATGTTCCTCTTGACTGTCTTCATGATTTTTGCGGTACTTGGAATATTATGAAACTTTGAGAAACAGTAATAAAAATACAATGTTCTCATGTATCTCTATTCATATGCAGCTCTATTCTTTACACCTCAGCTTGGGCTACCTATAAAAGTCTCTCATATGCATTTTCTATTTCCAGACTTTGTGCTCCAGAGTAGCTCAAAAGGCTTTATTATTAAAACTTTACCCATTTCATTTCTGTGCAGATTTCATTGTCCGTCATGGCCAATATATCTTCCCTTAATTTTCACAAAGTCCAGCCAGGTAGGTCACGACCAGATTCTTCTATAATCTTTTTATATATTTAGACACTAATGAGATCATCATCCAGTGTGCTTTTTTTCAGGCTAAATATGCTACACTTCTTGAGTTCCTTTCTCATCCATGGCATGAATTTAACTCCTTACATTTACCACACTACTCTAAAAAACTGACTGAAGTGTCAAAGCTCTGGGTGGCTTTTCAATTTCTTGAGTTGGTGCGTGATTTTAAAATGTGGTGGGTCCAGCTCTGGTACACTTCTTATCTATCCTTCCTTCCTTCCTTCCTTCCTTCCTTCCTTCCTTCCTTCCTTCCTTCCTTCCTTCCTTCCTTCCTTCCTTCCTTCCTTCCTTTCTCTCTCTCTCTCTCTCTCTCTCTTTCTTTCTTTCTTTCTTTCTTTCTTTCTCTCTTTCTTTCTTTCTCAGAAAGAACTGCCTTCATGACACTGCTGAGTGTTGCAGAATCTGCCATTTGGGAGCACTAGTCAGAAAAAAACCCCCAAAAATAAAAACATCCATTCTTACCAGCATCCAGGCCTTGGAAAGAAGGATAAAGGCTCCAGACTTTCTTGTTCCTGTATTATAAACCACACAGGTCACAGAGTTGGGTAGAAAATTGAGTAAATTCTCAGCAAAACAACTCAAGTTCTGCTCTGGAATGTTCATAATGTTCTCTTATGAAGGCAATTTTTTCTTCTGGACTTATTAATGAGAAGAAACTGTGAAATGCTGAAGCCATGGATTCTTCTGCAGCACTAAATAATTATAGCAAATTCTTCTAGTTCTGTCTGTGGGCTTGCAATGAAATAACTCTGTCCTTCCTCTCAGTGTTGAGCAGTATTAATTCCTATGTCTCTGAGTTATTTGGCAAGAGTAAGCTGAAAATCCAGAGGAAATGCTGCATTTATTTTTTAGTACTGTCTTCAGCCTCAAGGGGCCAGCATGGTTTGTGCCAAGGAAAGACAATAATTTGTTCTGCTTACAAGGAAAGAAAAAAGCAATTGAGGGGTGGTATTTACCATTGCTGTGTAAATAAGAGCATTTTGATGTTGAATTTGGGGGTAGATGTGATTGGAATGGTCAGACACATAGAAGAGTGCTGGAGCTGATGCTCAGCAGGCAGGACAGAGAGCATCAGGAAAAGGTCACACAAGTCCAAGAAGGAGGTTTGGGCTGATGCCTGTGCTGCCATCCTTTCCTGCAAGACTAGCTCATAAACATGCACTGTGCATCACTTTAAAATATTTGTTTCCAGCTGCAATTCTGGGCATGAGCTGCAGCTGCTTTGCTGCTGCATGTCCTACTCAGGTGTTTCCATAAAGATGGGAAAGTTTCTCAGCAGAAAAGGGCCATGTAACTGATAAAGCACCACAAGCAAATATATATATTTTTTTTAAATATTATCAGACTAGGACTAGATTAAAATGATAATTATCAGGGAAAAGAAATGCCATAATAGGCTTGATTTGCTCAAGTCTGGCTGATCGTATGAGCACAGACACACTTCCTCCAAAGCATGCCTGAGATCTATTCCTGAATCTGGATCCAAGTGATATTCATTAACAGCTCTACCATGTGTATTTATTTTGCACTGCACATGATAATGTGTGAACAACAAAAGGGGTAATATCATTATGGAGGTGCAAGTAACAGCTCTGTACTTGTGAGCAGGTTTGTGTTCTCATCCTCTCATTTTCTGCTCCAAAGATCTGTCTGCCTTTGGTTAAAGTAGCAGACAAAAAAAAGGAAAAAGAAATTGTTCCAGGAAATTTAAACCCAGATTAAACACATTTCTATGCTGATTATTAAAATGTCATTAAAGTACCAGCTTATGCTGTGCTTTTCACACAGATGTCCCACACTGATGAGAATTGCCAGGGCAGAGATGGACTTAAAACCTCTCTTTGCTTCAGGAGCAAAAACAAGAGATGCAGTTTAGGGAGCCCACCCTGGAGATGGCAGCACTGGCCAGGTTTCCCGAGATTATGAGTGTTTTGTCCTCTCACGCTTTACTTGAGCAAAGCTTTGGCACAAACCCTGGTGCCAGGATTTATATCAACAAGTGTGGAAAGCCCACAGGGCTCCACTGAGCTGCCTTTTGCAGCACGTGCCATAACACTGGTCTGTTCATGAGCTCCATGGTTTCACAACTGCATGAGAAAAGATGTGGTTTTTGAAGGAAATAAAAGCCACACCCAGGAAAAGAAGATGAAAAATAACCCTGAGAAAGGTGTGAGAATAGAGACAGAAAGATGCAAATACCTCAGCTCAGGATGGCTCCCAAACCAATTTTGAAGCCAACAAACAGCAAAAGGAAGTTACAGGGGAGTTTTAAAAAGGTATTTATGTGAGAAAGCAGGCTGCTCCTGTATTTGTTGCACATGAAAAGCATGCAGGATCCTCATGCATGCCCAGACTTCTCTGGTCACAGCAGGAGCTGTGCTGTCCTGCCTGGAGCAGAGCAATTGCCGCCACCCAGCCTGGAGCACCGACTGCACAAACAAACCAACAAACCAACAAACAGACCAACAAAAGGGCTGGTACCCACCACACTCGGGAATTTCTTTGATGAATTGCCATCTGTGGAGAATAATTTATCATAGCTGAGCCATTTTTTGGTAGAAAGCACTGTCTGAGCGATGAAAAGTGTCAGGAAACACTTTTCAGCTGGAGGCTTTGTTGAGGATGAAAAATGCCTTCCCTGAAGGAACCAGCACACTGATACCCAGGACAGGGAACAGGGATGTACAAGAAAAGGTCCTTTACCCCAGGAGTGCACTGCAAGGCTCAGACAACAGAATCCTAAAGCCTCTTGTCTGCACAAGCCCATGGTGAGGAATGCTCTTGGAGGATGGAGAACTGACAGCATGAGGACATGAGTGTCCTACACCTCCAAATAGAAGACATCAACTCTGCCCAGGAAAGTTATTCAAATCTCAATTAAAAATTGAAAAATAAAATAAATTTTGAAAATTATTCAAATCTCAATTAAAAATTGAAAAATACAAAAAGAAAAAAAAAAAGAAAAAAAAGAAGAAAATCATTCAAATCTCAATATTTCCTAGGAAGGGAAAATTCTTCTCATGAGGGAAATGCGTCTCTTTTAGGAAGGATGTGCTTGTTCTGAAACAACTGCCAGCCAACACTGCATTTCTACCTTTCATCAGAAGATCTCAGGACTCATTGACTCTAATCACTTCTTGTGCCATGGGTGTTTGAAGACTTTCCTCACTCTAAAATTGGTTTGTGGTGTCCTGGTAAACCTTGGCACCAGGAAAAAAATGCCAGCTTCTTGTTGGGGCCTTTTTTCAAGATTTAGGAAATATTACCCTCTACCCTAGCAGTATAATAAACAAAGTACCTATTGAAACAAATGGACTGCTTTCATTTTTGTCTCCTCTCCCAGTAAATAACAGCTAATTTGAAAGGAGCAGGAATTAGCTGACACTAAATGAGACACCTACCCATGATAAAGTTTGTGACAACCAGACTGGAAATGGTTTTCTGGTTTTGCCCAAATTTTTTCAGTCTGCGGCTGCCTGGAATAGGTGAGGGTTGAGATCTCACTCTCCATTACAAAATGGCTGTGAGGCTGGTGGAGTTCTCATGAGTCCACCAAAACTTTTCTTTTCACAGGTTTCATTTCAGTTTTGATTTTCTCATGTTTACACTGCAGTTAGGGAGAACAAAGTATCAAAACAAAACTCATTTCCAGCTTTCAGAAAACATATAAGTAGGTTTAGAAAAGGTTGGAATGAAATGCTTCAATAACATGCAAGCCTTCGTCTCTGAAGAGTTTCACATCAATATCTTTGTGGAAACAAACATTTTCCTGATTTCAACAAGCCAGTGTTTCTCCTTAAAATACCTTTCAAGACTCTCACCTAATTCAGAATGTTGCACAGACACAACTCCAGAAATCTTATGACTTTCTTTAGGCTTTTTGAATTTTCCTACAACAAAGGCACCAGTTTCTATTCCATTTTCTGGGACAGAAAGTCCTACAGAAAATTGTAACTGTTTAACATTCACTGGAGCTTTGCAGCAAAGCCTGAAATACAAACCTTTATTCTCAGGTTCTCCAAACCCCTACACCTGGAAGTTGGGGTCCAGGAGAGAGCACCAGACATTTCCTCAGTGTCCTCACCCGGCGCTGGTGATGCGCACAGGAAATTCCATGTAATTGGAATCATGCTTTGAAATCCATGACCCTTTTTGGGAAGCTGAACATATTTTGTTCAAGCTCCACCAGCAGAAGGAGGGCAACCAGCTGCATCCTCATTTTCCTCCCAGTGCACTCCTAGAAATCCCAGTGGGTAACAGAAATTTTGCTCTATTACAACCCCTCTGTGTATGGATTAATGCACTCACTGCAGCCTTCTAGCACTCCACTGCTCAAGTAATAGACTGTAATATGCCTGACATTCAGGATGAAGAAAACAGAATACAATTAAAACCAGAATACATAATATTCACTGAAATAAAACAGATTTCCAATCAATTAAAACAGACTCTCCTTCCAATAGCACCAGACAAATAATACATTTACAAAACTAATCGGTTCTACACCAGCTGAGCTAATGAGTGTCATTTGGGTCACATCCTCAAATTGCAAATAAATGTTATCATTTATCAACCTAACACATTACTCAATAAATCTTCTGCACCACTGTTCATACTTATCAGCTGTGTCATTTAATATTCCTTTCTGGTTTAGAAAACTATTTCCTCTGGTGCCTGACCCTTTGTAATGGAAAACTCCTGAAAACAGACAGTAGCTAATTCAAGAATCATATAATTTGGAGCTAAACAGAGCTGTGCCTGGTTTTGAAATGTTCTAATATTAATTTTTCAATGGGTCTCCTTCCAGGTTGGAAATACTACAAGCTGTTGAGATGAAATTTTCATTTAAGGAAGGTCAGACTGTAGTCAATGCCATAAGAGGTTTTATAGTATATAAATGCATGAAAATTATTTTCTGTTTTTTCATTTATGAAAGAGCAATTTGGACACTCCCAGTTCAGGCATAAACCCTTGCACGTCTCAGCCACCTGATGCACATCCCACCACCTCATGTGCAGACTGGTGATTCTGGTGATTTCAGCATCCCCCAGTCTCTGCTGGGATGGAAATGAGAAAGGGGAAACTTCCAAACACTGCTCACCAACATCCCTCCTTCCCTCACTGACAGCTGTGCTGAGGCCTTGGGAAGGCTGACCTGAAACAGAGACTGGACAGAGCCAGAGAATAAAGTAGGTATTTATTGAAAGGCCTTTTAGGATACACCTTGGGCAGAACAAGAGCCTGACCAGGGCTACACCCAGGGTGGACTAAGAATAGTCACAAAAACATCATGAGGTCTCACACTTCTGTAAGTTTTGGTCCATTTGCATATTGGGGTTTAATTGTCCAGTTGCAGCTTCAAGTGGTGAGGTCCCATCCTTTTGTTCCTCCCTTCAGCCACCCCTGTTTGTGCTTTTGGGCCTGAAAATTGTCCTTGGTCCTCAGCAGGAAAAGGATTTGTTTTGTCTCCCTACTGTGTGAAGAGCTGAGTGACTTAATATGAGGCTCAGAACTACACCCCTAGGCAGTACAGAATCTGAAAAACATGAAAGCCAAAACATAAAGCATCAACTGGGCAAGCAGGTCTTGTTACCCCATGGGTGATACTTTGGGAGGTCCTTTCTTTTGTCCCAAACTGGTTCCTCAGCAGTGGCATCCTGACAAGGCTCCTTGCAGGCCTACACAGGGAGGCCCCATTTCTCAGCACATCCATTCCAGATCTGAATTACTCAGATTCATCTTCTTCACTGCAAGCACATAAAGCACAGGCACACGGCCACTGGGACACATCTGAAAGGGACATCCTGTGACTGCCCTTCTTCAGGAGCATGCTTGTGTGTCTCCAGGGCATGTTTACAGTGACTGCTAAACACTAAAGGAGTCATGAACTGCAGTGTCCTCTTTGTGCACTTGCTTTACAGCCCACAGCACAGCTGGACACAGTACATAGGCACATTTCACCCTCACTAGCAGTGCTTGGGTCGTAAATGATCCATCTGATGAACATGGCTGAGCTGGGCATGCTGGTGGTCAGCTGGCTCAGGTTACTGTGTGGATCTAACTCGCTCCTCTTTTTCAGTTCTCTTTACCCTAACTCCTGTCGTCTGCTATCTCCCCCATCTCCTGCCCCACTGCTGCTCAGAAAAGTGTCCTTGCATTGATTCCACCCCCACCTTTAGCACCATCATCATTCCTATCCCCTCATCTTTATGGCTCTTAATGTTCTCCTCAGCTTACTTTTACTTTCAGCACACATCCCACCCATTTCCCATCTGCTCATTTGGTCCTGCCCCTTCATTTCCCTCCTTTTCATCCTTCTCCGTCCTTGCCTTTCATCTTTTGACCCAGATATGTTTTGTGATGCCCTGCCTGCCTCTGGCACCTGCCCAGCTAAAAGCAAGGATGAGACAGCATTTCGTTGTCAGCTCGAGCCTGGTTGTGACAGAAACCCCCAAATGCAAAGAGATATGACTGCTCCAGCAGCTGGAGACACAAATGGAGTCACAGGATGGTTTGGGTTGGAAAGGACCTTAAAGAACATCTGGTTCCAAACCCCTGCCAAGGGCAGGGACACCTTCCCCTGGAAATATGAGCAGGCTGTCATCCCTGAGCAGGAGAAGTGGAAGTAGGGACCGTGCATGCCTCATGCAAAGCTCTGCAACAGCTCTCTGCAGAGCTGGGGACACAGGTAGAGGTTTGCAAAGATTCCCCCTTAGGGAAGTTGTGATTGCAAAGTCAGCAAAAACACCTCTGGTACAAGAGGGTCTGCTGATCAATAAGAAGCTGTCATAGCAGGAGATTAAATCGAAGGAATGTGGATTAAATTATGTAGCCAGAAGCAAACAGAAGTGTGGGGAGTTATGAACAACTGAAGATTAGAGGTTGATTATGGGAACTGTTAGACAACTTTAGTTTAAACATAGAATTCTCACTATTGGTATATAGTGAGGTAAATATATATGGCTCCCATATTCAATAAACAGGCTTAGATCTACTGAAATGCCCCAGCACAAGGAATTTTGCATCCATCAAAAACTGGCCTTAACACTTTTAAGTTCTACCTTATCTGATTTCACTGAGAGTGTATGGAAACAAGCAAATCTGCCATTCTGGATTTCCATATCAACAGAACTCAGATAAACATCCCAACACCTCGACTGCTCCTTTGAACTGTAGTTTTGATCTTACTGCTTTCAGTCAGAGCCCTGGAAGCTTAACAGCACTGGAATATCCAAACTGGTTTCTGCTGTGCAAGTCTGAGGGGGAGCTTTACGCTTGACTGTCACATTTATTTTAATATTTGTTTATATAATTCAATAAACACAGCAGCAGTATAGATGGAATTTAGCAATATGTAAATACTTCAAAAATAGTATGCATAACATTTATGGTACAGTATAGTCATAACACATCAACCACTATTAAAAACCCATTTACTTGAATTTTAGGGTTTGCACTTCACACTGCTAAATGTCTTAGACAAGTTTATCCAGCCATTTCTAATGTAACTTGCAACATTACAGTAAAGGCATTTGCAGTGCCTGTTGACCACTTTAACCAGTGTAATAAACCATGAATAATAAGGTACATGCACAGAAGTGTCGAATAAGTATTGAGCGAATCTTCATTTTTAAAATATTCATCTCCTCAGCTAAAAGAAACACCTTTTCTTTGAATGACAATGTGCTGAACTCATGTGAATTAAAGAGTCTCTTTGTGTTTGTAGTAAATATTTTCCTTTGTGAGCTCAGCCTGTGTGCATTGTGTGGGGGGCTGCTTCAGATGAGTATTTTCTGGCAGTATTTACATTTCTATATGCACGTCACTGGTCACCCGCAGTGACAATGAACAGTTGTTAAGCATCTTGTAGAGCTTTGTCTTGCTCAGAACCATTTCTTGCTCTTGTACATAAAGAGACTGCTGATTCCATACCTGTGTTAGACTGTTTGCATTTAGAGCAAACTTCACTCTTATAATCTGGGAATGTCTTGACTGAGCCGTGTTATGTACTTCAGGGGATTTTTAGGTAGCCTCACGTGGGGTGGACATGCAGCCTGCTCCATGAGAGAATCTATTCTCAAAGACATAGAGGTGAGACCTGAGAGCATTCACAAACCACATTCTGCTCTCTGTTGTTTCACTCTAGTGCACATTGCTGCACAGAAGTAGCAAGTAGATTTTCACAGGGATGTGAACTTCATGCAAATCCCTTGCCTGTTTATTCTGTGAAGACACATTCCATACCTTTATTCCTTTGCTAAAGAGTCCTTGATTTAACTGCATCTTTTCACATAATCATTACACCCATCACAACCAAATTCCTGTCTCTGTGCTTTCCCTTTGTCCTTCTCCCATTCAGCAGTGGGCAAAGCCCCAGCCTTTCTCTGCATTTATCATTCTTCTCCCTGCTGCAGCTCCTGCAGAACCTGGCTTGCGTGCTGAGGAACAGCCAGAAAAAAACCACCACCCCACCATTTAACAAGACTTTGAGCACCAGTCATCTGGATTTATTCTGTGAGTCTTGCAGCTGGTATTGATCACAAGGAATAACTCTGAAATAGTAAGTTCTGGGAAAGTAAATGGAAACAGCCACCAGGGTTTTTTTTACCCATGCTCCCAAGTATCGAATGCTCCATTACGAAAGCCATTCTGGTTATAATTCTTCCCTTATCCCAACTTCTTTCTGCTGCTTGCTATTTTCAGCAAAACCTAATAAATAGTTTCTCTGGGGTTTTGTTTTCAAGGATACAGAATAATGGGCTGTAACTTGCCTCAGGTGCCTGTTCACTATGGTTACCACGTCGAGGTTCAGAGAGCTCTGGACTGCAGGGACGTGGGCTGGGGGACTGAGCCCCTGGCAGGACAGGGAAGCAGCTTGGAGACTCCTAAGGTGGCAGAATAAATTACAGATTAATTGCCACTGTCTAAGCAGTGACAATCATAATTTATTTTTCAACAAGAGATGACATCAGAAGTCTTTAAAAAAAAACCAACACATCCTTTTAAAGTCAGGCAAATTAACACAAGTATGCAATACGTCTCATCCTATGGTTATTTATAATTGCAAAACTTTCTTCACCTTCCCCTGAGATGTCAAAATTTTTACTCTGAGCTCTGTCATTTCTTAGTTTTTGCCATTCTTCAACAGTATGCCTAGATGTTTAAAAGATTTGTCCATAGCACTAAACAGCAATCAGAGGATGATGAATTTTAGACTTTGATTGCCTGTAAAGTTAGAGAGACAACAGTTCATCAATACGCTGCTGCTCTGAGCAATGACTGAAGCCTATTCTCTCACCAGCTTTATGGCTGTAGGAGTCTGACTCATAAGAAGGTATTTTATTTAGTTATATCACAGAGCAGGTTGTGCTCTGCATACTTCAGTGTCTGCTGACTGAGTCTTCAAGATTAGTAATTATCCAAAGACGAGATTCACAAAAACATCACCTAATCAGTGTGCTCTCTTTATTGCACACGTTAGTTGACATTAGCAGTCTGTTTTACTCCAGGCTCTGCAGCATTTTGGACATCTTTTTGCAACTACCTCAATAAAGTTTTGGTAGAGAGCTCAGGGTGTTAAGCACATGTTCAACATTAGCAGTAATGGCAGTCATGCACATATTGCTATCAGGGCTTCATTTACTAATTACCTCCAAGGCTTTATATCCTAAACCAAATACATTAAGTGCAGCATTTGCCAGAATGCACTTGAGTTTCTTTCATTCATACTTCTGTTCCAGGCTCCAGACAGACCAAGTATTCTGATCATGTCACTCTTTGATGCTAAATTGGATACAAATGTACCCGGGTAATTAATCACACTCAGTGTTTATTGTGCATCTTTCTTATTATTATGCAAGCAGATTTCTCACAGCTTGTAGTTCATTATCAGAGTGCATGAAAACATCTGATTACCTTTCTTCTCATATAATTACATTAACAGCAAGGCCAACTTCCTATTTTCCATGTATCTTTGACCACGTGAAGTATTCGAGAAAGAATCGTCAGGAAAAACAATATTTCACACTCTCCAGGTTTCAATTACCACTGACAAATGCTATGTCCAGAAATATCCAGCATTCCCAACCCCATAGAAAAGAACCCACAGCAACATAGTAGTGCAGGAAAAAAAAAAAAAAGACTAAAGAATAAATCTAGGTTTAGATAGATTTGGTTGAAGAAACATGTTCTTCGTGGATCTGTGTTTTCATTGTTAAATGATTAAAAAATTCAAAAATTACCATGTTCCAAGTTGCATCAGTTCACTGACTTTTACTCATCTACCCTCTGGGTCACTGGAGATGAGATTTTTTTACCTTATGTAGGTATTGCTTTACTCTGTATCTATTTTCCCAAAAAAGGATCTTTTGGGACCCTTTTCTGGAAATGGGTGCTCATTTTCCAGCCATCCCACAGGTCCCTCCATTGTTTTGGTATTCCCACCTTGGGAACCTGCCCAGACCTCTCTGTGTTCCCCTTGGCCAACTACCTCTGTGTTCTGAATAAGATGTGGACATTCAGATCTGGAGCAGCTAAAAGAGAGGTAGATCCCATTTGGATTAAAGTTCAGCCTTTTAATGATGGATACCATCTAAATAGTTTCACCTAAACTTCTGCTGATGGACATTTTTAAAACAAAGTAAAAGTGTTACTTGGTTAATATTATTTTTATTTTTGCTTGAAAGGATATGCAATTTTTTTTTGTCATTAAATTACAAGAAAGTGGACTATGAAGTTTTAGCCTCCTTTTTGAGTTCCCATAGTAGATATTTTGCTTTGTATTGAATCTGCATTGCATTATTATTCATAATTGCCCCATTTTGTCTGATAAATTACAGAGAAATGAAGAAGAGAGGCTTAAATTCTACTAGGAAATTAGGAAATTTGCTGGCAAAAGATTAACATCATATTGACTCACCTTAGTGGTTTTTTTAAGACAATTATTGGAGGAGAATTCATCATCTAAACTTCCCCTAAATATATCAAGCCTCAGCCCATCTATGATATGGAAAAACACCACCTTTATGAAAAGTCATGGCAAACATAAACCAGAGAAACCTTTGTTCAAGGTGTTCTAATTGGCCCCATCCATAGAAAACAAACAGAGCTGCTGTGTCCCAGAAGAGGGGATAAAATCAGCCTTGTTCTCCCTGTGCAGCTCTTGCAGAGTTGAACAAACAGGTGAGCAGATAGATTTTCCTCACTCAATACTTGGAAGGGGAAAGGCTGCCAATCAAGCACCAGTTTTCAGGAGAGGGATGAGTGCTGGTGAGGGCTGCTCAACAGCCAGGGCTTCTTGTGTTTGCAAGGAGACTCCTCACTCCAATTCTGTCCCACAAACCCTAATTTTGTACCCTGTATATTCTGTTTGAAAACAGAATGCTTGAGCAGTCACTGTGCTTGTTTGCATATGGGCATTTTACAGCACATATCTTCAACCCTCTTCCCTCATGTAATTGCACCAGTCCAGCTTTTTCATGGGCCTTTCTTCTCCTTCTCATTATGCCTTCACCTGCATTAAACTTCTCTGTACCTGCATCTAAATTATCTTCTGGATCCTATCAGTGTTTAGAGCTTTAATGGAACTGAATTCAGACTCTGCATCCTTTCTCATTAGTTTGGTTACACTTTCAAAACTGTAGAGACAAATAGCAATATTTCTATTATGCTTTGGAATGATTTCATTTCCATTATGCTTTGGAAACACATCTGGGATCAAATTATCTTTTTCATCTGGATGAAGGTGTTGACTTCACTGGGATTGCATGTGCAGGTATGAAAACAGAGTACAATGAGACCAATGGATGCTTAATAAATTCTTTCAGAAAATTAGCTCTTGTCTCTGATGGGATAAAGCAGTACCACAAAGTCAACCATAAACACATATCTGCAACACAGAGTCCTCAATTATTTTCCTGAAGTTTATTTTTATTGTCTGTAAATTTACCAGGAGGGTAATTCCCTCTGGTAACCCTTATGAAATTTCATAAACCCGTTTTTTTCTTATTAATGGCTTCTCTTTAGAATTTAAGGAAAAAAATAAAAAGAAAAAAAGAAGAAGGTAGGTCATGCACTGTACTGCTCTGGTGTCATATACATATTTAAATACTTACTGCTTACACAGGTTGATGCCACTTCAACAGCAAGCAGGGAAGAGAAACTTTCAGTCAGCTTCCACAGTTCCAGGGTTTCTCTCATCACTGCTTTTAGACTTTTATGCTGGAGGGACAAAAAATGATTTTCACTGTTAATTTCACATATTAAACAGAGTAGTCTTTGAAATTTCTGCATGTTCTTGTACATATTTCCTATGAACATGAATATGTACCATAATTTCACTGCTAAAATATTGGAGCTTTTTCAGATGGCAAATTGTCCATGAGATTTATTCTTGCAAATAAGAGCATTATTAGTTCCTTCTTTCATTTCTTTTCAAAAATTGGTATATGAAAAAAAGAGAGAACTCTGGCCTCAGATAATTATTCAAGTAAACTGTTTTCATCTTATATCAAAAGCGAGCCAATAACTATGGTGCAACAAGAGACATAACCTAGCATAAATAAAAGGGGGTTTAATTACTCCTATGATTATATGAGATGAAGGTAAAATCATGGGTCTCTGATGGGCAAAAGCTCTATCTCATCTTGTCATTTGTGGAAATTCAGAATGTTTCTGCTTATGTTGTTTGGGGCCACTGTTTTAGGTTTCAGTCTTTTCCCCTTTTTGTCCCCTCCCATTTTTATTCCTATTTTACCAAGAGCCCAAATTTAATTTCTTCAGAAGGCCAGGTTAGAGCAGTTCACCCTCTGTAAGTGTTTGAGTTCATATGCTGTGAGGCACTTCGAAAACAGGAGATAAAATACTTTTATTCTCTCCTGATATTCCCTGGGACTCAGCATGCTCTGACAAATACGACCTCAGACCCAAATTATCCTATTTGGATTAGCAGAGCTTGCTGCATCCCAGGAGGGATGGAGGCAGCACAGATCTGTCCTCCTCTTCTTCTTGTGTAAGAACCAAACCCCGGATCAAACATCCTCAAAATCACCACCCTTGTGAAAGAACAACAGATGGACAATCAGAGTTTAGACTCTCTCTGGAATTCCATTGGAATACTTAGCAGTGTTCCTTTTGTTGTTCTTGCTGCTGTTGATTTATGGAACAGAGCAAGATTAAAAAGTATTGTCTCACTGAAGGAACCAAAAATTGTAATGAGTTTTGTGGTCAGCAGTGATCATATTAGCTTTCCCTAAAACAGGATATATCCAAATTCTCATCTAATTACATTTTCAGAATGAAGTAGTGGAGAGAAAGGTCACAGCATTATAGCCAGCATATTTTGTTTTCCTCTGGAAAGAGTACAAGAAGTTTCAATGGAAGCAGTTTGTGATTATGCTTGATAATTTGTAATTAACTCTCCAGGGTGCTGTGAGGCCTAATTAATTACTTATTGGAAAGCATTTGGAGATCTTTGGATCAACGCTGCTATAATAACGCCAAGAATTGTTATTATTGTTATCATTAGGTATTTTCCTTCCCCAAATGCAGTTAGGTGGAAAATGTACCTTTATTACCTTATGATGTCTTACAGGCAGGACTAATCTGCAGAAAAGCAGTATTTAAAAGCTGAGAATAATTTTCTCTGCAGTGTGAAGCCGGAGATGTTTATTTTAAACCTCCGAACATAATTTATGACTAAGGCAAACACATAAATTGCATTCAGGAGTTTCACAGTAATAACACACTTTATATTCTCCATCTGCAGATAAGCAGGTGCATCTATTTGTAGAATTTGTTTTAAGTTATGAAACTGTCTTCAGTGCTGTGAAACTGGCATATCATGAATGCCTCTGTGTGTTTAGCATCCAGCATCCATTCTCAGGCCTGTCAACAGGAACATGCCACCTGTGCAATTAACCCAAATTAATACAGAAATGGAGGGTCATGAAGAGATGGGGATGATACCTTGCTGCAAAACATTCAGAAACCAGTCCATACAATATTTGTTTTTCAAGGAACCTGGGTTTGCAGGGTGGGACAGACTCACGTGTAAAAAAGACGGCAGATGCCGGATTTTCTCCCAAAAGTCAGAGCAGAAAAGGACAGCTCCATAAAAACCAGCACCTTGCAGGAGGCTTGAGCAGAGGAAGGAACTGACTTTTGCAGTCTCTGCTGCTCAGGTGAGCTGTGGAGGAGGGAGGTGAGCAATGGAACAAAAGCTGTGTGCAAGGGCTCAGGAACCTTTCAGTGTCTACAGACAGAACTCCAAAAATGTTCAGTCTTGGTATAGAAACTGAGGAATCTGTAGAGAATTTTCTCAGAACTGCAGGTATTTTTCCCCCTCTCACCCCAGATCTTATGTTTTACGGTAGGCAAATCTAAAGCAAATTATGCTCTGTGACTCCTAATCATAGCTACAGGTTTATTTTCAGTCTGGAGATCCCTTGGAAATACCTGTAGTGAAAAAGTATCTAATTGTGTTACACTGAAGAGTCCAAGAGATAGGAAATATTCCTGAGGTTTCCTCGCTGTGAAGGGCTAACAATCTGGGAGCCTAAAGCAGGATGTTTTGCTATACACTGTTCAAACAAACCAAGTCTGAAGTCTGAAGGTGGTGAGTGTCTTTCAAGTACAGAGTAACCCTGGAGGAACTCTGCCAGTGCTGGGAAAATGTGGGTAAAAATAGACACAAATATGCACATGATCTACAGAATTCATAATAATTACCCAGAGAAATATGCTTTACTAGTAGTAAGTATTCATGCTTCTTTCAGAAGAAGAAAGACCTCAAAATATATTGCTTTCAATATTTTTTCCCATGTAGTAATACATTTATGAATAAATCTCAAGATAAACATATAACACTTTTTATTGCATTTATTTTTTTTTATGGTGTTGGATGTGTAGTTCCCTCAAGCATTAGCTGTCTCTAACAAGCAGGTGGTGGTGGCTCTCTGTTTACCTTGTCAACAGTGCTCATTTCTGTTATCACTCTTCTGGAAGAACAAAGTTTCTAGATATGCCTCAAAGGTGAACGTAATTATGCTGTTTACATTGTTATTCCTACAGGGATCATAAAATAGTGCTCAGAATGATGTTTACAGTCATCAGCGAGGCAGAAATCACTCCGTACATATGAGAAAGGCAGAAAACAATACCCTGTCACTGACTAATTACAAATGGGACTGTGCTGTGCAAAGATCCCCTGCCTCACACGTGATCTAGGTGCTGGGTACATCGGTAGCCTGAAGCACTCAGCAATTACTCTGTCCATCAAAACAACATTTCCCTGAGCTGTTTTCATTGGGGCCCTGCACAGAGCGTGGCTTACCAGTTTCTAGCCTGATATTCAAGGCAACAAAATAAATAAACCAAATATAATGATGTAAGGTTCAATGTACCAAAACCCCCACATCCTTCCTCTGTGCCAGACTTTCCTGGTTTTCTGCTATGCTCAGCAGCAAAGTAAAGTGAAGCCCACGGAATAACTTCCTGTCACTCCAGAGTGGCTTGGGTCAGAAGTTTGCAGAGGGGCTCATGAAAAACGGCAATGAAGTGGAAATTCTGCTGCAGGGGTGTTCACACCAAGGGAGCACAGCTGCTCCTCCTGCCCTCCACCCTGTGAGATCACAGACACAGCAACACTTTTTAAAGTTACTTCTCTAAAATATATAAGAAATACTGATTTAAGTCAGCTGAGCAATGATCATTCATGCTTTGCTTTACACTAAAACTTAGATTTTTGCACAAAACCAGGTGTTTTCCTTACTTCCTGACTGCTAATCACCAGCAAGCCTTTTCCATTCAGTGGAATGTGATGTTATTTCACATTCACAATCTTCCTGCTGTAATAAGAGCTTTATCCTGGCTGACACTTTCCTCCCCTCATTTGGTGGCTTAGTAGTCAAACATTGTTGCTGTTTGTGGAGGAAGAGCATGGGGGAGGCATCAGCTCCATTGAAAATCCATGGCAGCATCAGCCACAGAAGCTCAAATTAATCAGCCAACATCATCAAATATGTGTCATAAAAACTCAAAAGCTATCATTTTTGGAGAAAAGAGAAATAATGAAAGAACTACAGCATAAGAAATGCACGGAGGATGCAGCAAAACCAATTTTTTGTGGGAATCCTTGGACCTTGTCGACACAGCTCTGTTGTTTATGGAGGCAATTACACCGGTGTAAACACACTGCTGAGAGAAAAGTGACACTTTTGAAGTCAAACAGATGGAGGATGGACCTTTGCCCTGGTTAACCCGGACAGGATAAAGGTCTGGGACAGCCATGCTGTGCTGTTGCTCACCTGTGGGTTGCACTGAAACTTTTGGGGTGTCAGTAGAAGGACACTGGGGCACTGTTGCTACATCTTGAGGACACAAACCACAGAATCACGGGGTGGGTTGGGTTGGAAGGGACCTTTCAAAGGTCATCTAGCCCAGCCCATGTGCAGGGATGCCTTCCATGAGAACGGGTTGATCCCATACAGGCTGTCCTTGAATCCAGTAATGCACTGGAAATTACTGCCCAGAGACCAAAAATAGTTTTGAGAGGTTTTCTTTAGTTTGCCATTTTTTCCCCCTTTTTATTCTGTGTAAGGGTGAGAGCTGGTGAAGTTGCTGAGCACATAACCGTGGCTGACAGCGAGGTCAGGGTTTCCACCAAGCTGTGAAGCTTGTTCTTAGCACAGCACTTCCAGCTGCAAAACACAGGCCAAACTCAGGGTTATTGCTGTCACATATATTTAAGAGGTGACAGTCATGAAAGGAAGGGCACAGAGTCCACCAGAGGTACAGTTCATACATTAGCAATTTCACAACCCATCTGTTAAATTCTTAACTCTTTAGATTTATTGACAAAATAAACCTCTAAGAGGACAGAGGCATCTTCTAATCACTCAGAAAGCTGAAATAAAACATTTCCATACCATGGTTTGCTGTATCTTTTTTGTCATTTTTACAGGATATTACAGTCTCTGTTACTCATGGAGTGTTTGAACTATTTTAAATGAAACTGGAGACAGCATTGTCTGCTTTTCCCTTAAAGAGTTTCAAACTAAAGAACTTATCAGGTCTCAAAAAATTCAGTGTTGAATCTGGTCTCATAGTATAAAAGAGGAAGTTTTGATGCTCTTGTCTTTCCAGAATACTATCAGTACCCTCTGTTGCATATAGGTAATACCTTACAAAAGAAAAGCCTTATAAAATCAGGGCTCAGGCCTGTTACTTTGGCTGAATGCAGCTAATAGCCAGCTGCTAACTTCCCATGTGAAAAAATTATATGAATGAAAGTCAATCTGCATAACAATCTATTCTTGTGAGGAAAATAAGTTTGCACTGGCAAAAACAAGAAATTGATCCCATAAGAATCAGTAAAGAAGATATGTAAACAATCTAGAAGCAGAGAGATTTGATGGACATTAAAAATGGCAAAATTTCTGACATTTCTGGTTGACATGTATATTTTTCTTAATTATTTCTTATTTCATCATAGACCAAACTCTCCAAGTTCAACAGCCATTTATATATAAGTACTCTTGTTGATTGTGATTAAATTCTTTCTGCATCTCAGTAATGATGGATAAATGCTCCAATTAATTATAGAATTAACTGTTCTCAATACCATTACAGAACTACTTTTTTTTTTAATTATCTAAATTAACATGATTTAGCAATTAAGATCAACATAATGAAAAAAAAATGAAAAATTGTAGCAAATTCAGAGAATCTGCCCACAAAGTCTCAGACACATGAACAAAACACAACTGGAAGCTGAGGTAGCACACATAGAAGGCTTCATCATGGGGCTTTCACAACTTGTCCCCCTCCTCTGGACAGCCATTCTGCTTAGAAAAAATCCTTTTGTTATGCCCCCAACCATATCTTAAAATTAAATTTGCCATTTCCATCACTGGTTTAAATTCTGACTGTTCTACTTTTCTCAGTAACACCCTAAATTTGTTTATTGCAATAATCTTTTAATTTGTATGCAGATAAATCCATGTACAATTTCTTAGGTGGACCAGGAGGGTGAGAATACAGTCAAGAAATCTATTTTTAGGAAGCTCTAAATTACATTAGCAATATGTTTTAGTAATAACAATCAAGCCTGTCTCATTTCCTGGGATTAATGATTAGCTGGGAGAGCTGATGGCCTCAAGTAGAAGTCATTATTTTATTAGAGGTAATTGTTTTGTTTTGTTTTTAATTAGACAACAATTAGAAAAAATCCTGACCTCTCTGTGTGTAAGAGGAATGAAAGCATCACAGGAGAAAAAAAAAAAATACAACCACTCAGACAAGGAAAAAGTCTCTTTAAAGTGTTTGATAACCTTTGGTAAAATAAGCAGGTTAATACTGCAACAAACCAGTCTTTTCTGTGGGTTTCATCTGCTCTCTCAAGTGTTTGTGTTTCTCCGCTCCCAGTGGGTTTTTTTGTTGATGTTTGAAAAATGAAGCATGTAGATTTCGAGGAACATTTGCAAATGTATTGTGCATGCCTAGAAAAGGTTTTACAACATAATCTTTTATGATGAGTCGCTCTGTCTGACTTCAAGTCTGTCAGCTAAAATGCATTGCAAATGGGTGAAGAAAAGGAAAACTGGAAAATGTCAAACACCTTTAACAGAGAGAAGAAACCCACAAGCCCCCAGGGAGATAAAAAATCTAAACCAAACCACAGCACAAAAGAAGAGTCAGAGATTTACAACCCAGTCAATTTAACCCCTCTTACACAAAAAAAAAAATTAGAACAAATAGTTAAATTAAGTCATTGCAAGTATCCAGAAGACATTAGGGAAATGGGTAGCACCCAACACAAGCTCATCCAGAGCTGTGACATGATTTCTTCATTGTCATTTGTGTCACCTATGTTCCTATTTCACAGAGAAAGATTCATGCTACTTTCATGCACTTTTCTTGCACTAACACAACTTAAATGAGCTTGTTAGGATGGAAGGTGGAAAACTGCCATCAAACACACACTGAGAGGGAAGGCAGGAGGGGCTGAGGTGTCAGAAGGTCAAGACCTGGCAGCCTCCTGAGAGAGCTGCAGCAGCCTCAGGTTCCTGCAAGAACAGGTTCCATTAGTGACCACTGAAGGTCAGAGCACAGACTTATAAAATTTACACCTAACATGAAGCAGAAGAGAACTGCAAACACATTGGAATATGAAAACAAGTTTTAAAAAAATCAAGACGGTCTTGAGTGGTGGAGTTGGTCTGAAAAGAAAAATAAAGGAGGAAAAAATCAGTAGGAGCTAATTTTGTGCTTTAACAAGAGCAATCATCTGCACAACTGCAGAATGGTGAAAAGCACCCAGTTTTGGGTGCCATAAACCAGAAAAAGTTGTGGAGCTCAACCAAAAGTTTCTGAGAAGTGCAGAAGGTATGACCAGAGTGGAGTTCATATAGGCACCTACATACAGCTGCCATCCCGGATTCTGGGGAAAGAAGAGGCATGGTACTGTATGACAAGGTAATAAAGTGATATCATAGATAAAGACAAGGGCAAAAATGCTTGAGATCTGATGGATTCTGAAGACAAGTTTTTCTAACTATGCCTGACCACGTTGCTCTTGGGTTCCTTGGCAGTTTTTTGCACTTCTCAAGAAATGTTGTCAAGAAAGGGAAGGGAAGAAGCCTTCTTGGTGTGTCTGACAAGCAGGATGACACATCTTGAGTAAGAAAATCTTAACCCACTAGAAAAAACTGGTGTGCTAAGTTCAGATCAGTTGGACCTTCATTTTCCAAACAATTTATAAATTAGCTTCATCTTGCAGGTTTTCACTCTCCTTAAATGTGTTATTTATAACCTTAAGTGCTGTAGCTAAAGAGAACCAGCGCTGTTATCAGCTCAAGCACACTCTTGATGACTTTGTCTTTGTTAACTTATTTGTCTTTGCTTTGTGAAATTATCTGCCATTTGCTCATCATGTTCTGCAAATCCTCTGCAGTAATAACAACATGCAGCAGCCCTTCTGTCTAGTCAGCCGAGATTTGACAGCCTCTGTTTGTTAAACGAATCACTTCACTGAGACTTTGGAACACACTTTTCATCTCCCTCCATTCTCATTATCCAGCTAAGGTCCTTATAACATATGGTCCTATTTTCCTAATTGCATCCACGGCTCCACGTCAAACCAAGCTAATCTTTCAAACCGTCAGGCTAATCAGGACAAAATGCATGGCCACTGTTTGCACACATGCTGGTAACAAGAGGGGAACAGGACCTACACAAATCAGAGAATGCCACCGAGTCCCAGCTGCCTTGTTTATCCCTCCCTCATTTTCTAAGATTATCTGAAATGCATCTTCTCCGGCATTTACATTTTTGGAGTGATTTTCTCAGCAGAGAACTATTAGCACTGGTGGCTGCTCTCCTACCCAGCCAGACCTCCACCACAAAGTACAACCTCCACTAGGGATTCCCATGAGACAGATCTTTAGGTGAAGGAATAATGCTGCATAAAACGTTCTTATTATCCACAAGAAAAGACAACATATTATTAAACCACCTTTAAGGTAACAACAACAACAACAACAACAGAAGTAGTTGGTGTGGCAATTACCACTCAGTTGCAGGTTTCTTATTTGGTAAAAATAAAAGGTAACATGTAGCTGGTAATTTATTTATCATAACTTTGACATAATCACAGCAAGCCTGATCATTCCTCTAAAGTTGGGCAGCTAATGCAGAGAGGGGCTGGAGAGATGTTGGTTTGTACATGCAAGCACACAGCTGCAGACTAAAAGAAACAAAGAAAATCTCCTTCCTTGAAGTTTAAATATATTTTTGGTATCTGGGCTAGCTGATACATCACAGACAATTCCATCATAGCTGCGTGAATTCTGTAGACCTGACCTAACTCCTAATGCATCTTCAGACTGAATTATCTTTATTCACTAATAAATTTAAGAGAAACATGAAGTCTGAGACAGTTCTGAGTTAGGATTTTTGTCAGTTTTGGTTTCATTCCCCAACAACCCACATTACACATTTTACCACTGTGCCCTGGGCCCCTCCACGTGTGTGTGGGGCTGAGCCTTTAACCACACACAGGAACAAAACCCTCCCATTTTCTGTGCTTGGTCTGCAAACACTTGTGCCTGTGGGGAGCATTTCTCACAGTGTTGCTCCACAATAGCAGAGGAAAAACTGAGGGCATCTTCTCAGTGAGCAGCACAAGAGGTGTAAATCCTCATTAAATTAAAATATGAGTGCCAGGGGACAATTGGCTTACATAATCAGAGTCTGGACTATCTTTAGGTATAAGTAAATGTTTCAAATACAATTAGTACAAATCCTCACAAGCCTACCTCGAAAATTAGTTCCTGGAAGAGCTATTTAGGTGTCACTCCCCATTCCTGCACCACGGACTTGCTCCTGGTTACACAGATCCTGGTTTACCTGATCTTCCAACTCAAGGTCTGTTCCTAATCCATGATAACAAGCACTGAATGAAGGAAAAGACTGTATTCTCTCATATAAAGAGAACCAATACAGAATTCAAGGGTCCTGCTCTTCTTTCATTGGTGCCTTGTGTGTCTCACATTTATCTGAAACAGGAATTGTGGAACTGCCTCCTGTAAAAGACACCTGAATACTGCTCCATGGAAATGCATGTATTCACACTGGGGCCCTATTTAGTGCCTTGGTTTGATCTCCAGTCTAAAGATACCTCTGAAGTAACATCAAAGCATGATTTTAGAACAGCTTTTCTTACATGTGTTACACAGAGCTGACTTTATACAATTCAACTGGTACAACTCAGACTAGAAACCAAGTAGGGAGGTATTAAATGTGAGAAACATGGCAGTGCCAGGAGAGGCACACAGGAGAGGAAAAGGCTGCTATAGATGTAGGTACAGCCTCTGAGCAGGGAGAGATTAAATAGGCTGGTGTGCAATCTGTTTGGGAGAGAGATGGCTCAGGTGGGATGTCGCAGAGGAAAGTTATGAACAGCACAGAAAAAGTTAATAGGGAGCAATTATCTGCTACTTCTCAGCACAGAAGCGTTTGGGATGGTGCACTAAATTAATTTATGTAATTTAAGAAGAGGCAAAGGGCAGCGGGTTTTTTTCATGCCTTCACGATTAAACTGTGGAACTGGTAATTATAGGGTGTTACAGTCGTAAAGAGGTTCAAAAGCAATTAAACTAATAGAGGGAAGAAACACACTTCTGGGGCCAATCTGTGGTGATGTGGATGCTGTGTGGGTGAGTGCAGAGCTGCCAGGCTGCAGGTGTACTCTCCTTCCTCAGGCATTTGCTGACAGCCACTGCCAGAGATGAAACCCTGAACGGGGAGACTCCACAGCCCAGCCCATCACAGCCAGCTTTCTGGTTTATATTCTGAGTTTTCCCTCTACACAGAGGCCTCTCAGCAAGTAGTTCAGCAAGTAGTCACTCCAGAGCTTCTAGTAGGAGAGGGCAGTGACATCCCACAGCAAAAAAACTCCAAAACAGGCTACAGTGCTGGGCAGGCAGCAATGCCTGGCAGTAATTAATACAGGTCACTTAAATATAAAATCATTTGCTTCTAAACACATTACAAAAGTTCACCTAATGACCAAAAGAAAACAAAATGCAATTAAGTAAATTATGTACTTCTCTGTATTTTTGAGGCTTTCTGAGGAAGAGGGGGGGAAACGATGCTTAGGAGCTTGAATTTTCAAGATAATTAAGTTCTGCATTTGAGGCTTATTAAAATATATTGCCCAAGAGACCAGACAGAATGTGAGATGGCTGGTTACAAAACTTTCAGAGATAAAGAGAACAAAGCTGCGAGGCCTAAATGACCTTTTATTACTCTTGAATACCTTATGATGTTGGGAAATGAAGACTGTGAAACAGATGGAGCTGTTGACGAGTTTAGGCAACAACAAGGCATATGCTCAGAAAGGCTGTAGAAAAAAAGCGTGAATTTCACATTAAATACTGTGGGTCAGTTAAGATCAGTCAAATGTAGAAGGGCAGAAGATAGCAAAGAATCATAACTTTTTCTATTTTTAAAAGCCAGAGGATATAAGAGCTTCTCTCCAAATGGGCTGCCACTTTTGCTCAGCCAGATGATACCACAGCTGCTCCTGGTGGGCAGAATAGGCTGGGGATATCTCAGGGGAGGGCACCTGAAGCTGGTCTATACCAGAGCTACCTGCTGTAGTTTATGCCTAAATAACTGAATTGAATCGTTCAGCAGAAATCAACCAGCAGAATTCAATCAAATTCAGCAGAAAACGATGGATATTGCACCTGCAGACAACTGTTGCTTGAGAAAACTGAAAGTACAGAGTTTTGTTTAAAAACTGAGGGCCTACTAAGAGTTGAGATGAGGTCATTTAGGGCCCTAGGACAGCCTGGGTCAATGCTTCTTGCATGTGTCTTGGCTGCTGAACTTGGTCTGTCTCACCAAACTGCACCTGGCAGAAAGGTTAGATAAGCTTTCTGTTACATTTCGTACCCACCGCACACAATATAGAAATGTTAATAATTTATTACCATTTGTCATTAATATTGCAAAGTCAAGCATTCATAAGCCGGGTTGTCTGGGCAACCTTCTCTTTTGCTCTCTTGTGCACTGTATTGATGAGATCTGTAATTACAGCAAGACTTGTCATTATTTCTGCAGGACCCTCGACTCGTTTTGCGCACGGATCAAGCGCGGCTCCTTTAATGAGCACAGCTCGTCAATATTTTATTTCAGCCCCGCTGTTAATTGTGTGGCTGCATCACATTTACCAGCAAAGTTTAAACACAGTGCTGAGGACTGACCTGCCAGAGTCCCCAGTGACTTTCAAATCACATTTGTGACTCCCCTGGTTCTGTGCAGGGCAACTGTTTGATCCCCACACCGACACCACAAGGACAGGGCAGGAACCTGCTGATTTCCTTGTGGGAAACTGAAATACCAACAGATGAAGGTTAAAACAGTTTGCTGATTTTGAATGTCCAGCCTGGGGCCTCTGGGAGGCGAATTTTTGAGTGTGTTCAGCATTATGTGACATGAGGTATGTGCAGTGCACCCCTCCTAGTGCCCTTAGCTGCATCTACAAGCCCTCAAAATTTCTACACATCACACAGTCAAAAACAATGACCAAATGGTAAAAATATCAGAACTTGAAAATGCTGCAAGACTTGCCACATCAGGTTGAATTAAACAGCCTTGCTTGTTCAAATTATGATGTGTTTCCATCTTGTAGATATTTTATATTATTCGGCTTTTCCTTCTCTTGCTCCCACACAGTCCCACGCATTGATGTCCTGATGCTGCTTTCATGAAATGGCAAACCTTTCAATGGTTTTAACAAAGCCAGGCTTGGCCTGAAATGAGCAATATCTAATGCTCTGTTCAATTTGGTCAATAATGTCTCCTCACAATACTGGAAACAAGGATGAACTGACCCACGCAGTGACCCATGTCCTCCTCTCATTCCCTTGCCTTCCACCACACTGCTGAACAAATTAATACAACTTCAAGGCAACCAAGTTCAGGAAGAGCAGTAAATGGTGTGCTCTCTTCCAAACCCCCAAATAATCTACATTTGTTTTGGAACACTACCATGAATCACTTTAATCTTTCCTTTCTTGAGATATTTCTTTGATTTTTTTTTTCCTATGTATTCCATCCTTCCCCAGCTGAACATGTCTATTCTGGGTGCATTTGAAAACTCCTCAGATGAGGGTTTTAGTCATTTGCTTTTTGGTGAGTAATTGTGCTCATTTTCAGCCAGAAGGCAGTTAACCTTTTGAGACAGTCAATTGCCCTCTGTGTGTACCTACTGCTGCTCTTACGGGTGGTGGAAGGCTAAAACTTAATAACCTAGAAAAGATGAAGCATTAACTTCTCTCTGACAAAAACTCATTCTAAGTTTTAAGGCCAGAAATTTTCAAGGGAACCTGAAAGATTTGGTTCTCAGAGAGCTGTTGTAGAGTTGGAAACTTGACTAAGTTAGTACTTACTAAATCACAGTCTGCATAACTCAGACAGCATCTGTGACACTTTCTTATATTTGATTGTGATAACTGTGTGAGTTTGAAGACTATTACTGAAAGATAATGTAAAATACAGGGAATGCACAGCTGTATATATCCTTTTTATCAATTAGAAAATCTTGTTTTGCTTCAGAGAAAGAACCCTATGCACTTAAATTAAATGATGGCAATCTTTAACAAACACACCAGGAGACTACCTATAAGCATATTAAACTTTGCATATCTTTGTAAGAATTCCATTTAAAAAGCATTATATGCATTCCATATGCAAAACAAACATTGCAACAGGATACTCTTGGAATACTACCTGTGATAGCAGCCAAGTGATAAAAGATTGGGCAAACCCAATCATGAAAGACATAAATCTTGAACACTTCATAAGTGAAATTCTACCCCCACTTTCTGGAAGGGCTCACAGTTATGCAGGCAAGCCCCAGGTGGCCTTTAAAGGGGAGAACAAGGAGGGAGGCTCTTTTTCTGTGCCCTTGAAGGTGGGATTTAAGCACCTACATTTCCTCCTTGTTCCTCCCTCTGTACCCTGGGGGGCCACCAGCACTGGGACAACTGGGACAGAAAGAGACTGGGGGAGGTCAGAGGGTGATTAGACCCATCCAGCACCAGTGATAATGTGAGGGGAAAGAAAAGATGAGAAAAACAGGAAGAGACAAAATCCTGACTTGGGTAGCTACCCTGTGCCAGCCTGGGAGTTCCAACACAGCATGGGCATAGCCAGAAATCCTGGGAGGTGGTTGTAGGGGGAGGATGGGGGAGAAGACGATGTTGTCTTTGAGAGCTGGCAGGACACACAGGTAGAGCTCTTCATCAGAAGATCAAAGACTGAAAAATAACTAGCTATGGCTTTGGAGACTGGTTTTGTTTTAGTTTTGCTTTTATTTGTACATGATAGATGAAGAGGAAACAGGGCATTTCCATTGGGTTTGGATTTAAAATGGATCTGTAAAATCATTCTTCACTTGACAGACTTGGTCTCCTGGGTGGGAAACTTCCAGAAGACAGTTCAAAAAAACCCCCCAAACATCAAACCACCAAAACAGCCCAACCCAAAACCTGCTTAATATCCTCATGAGTATAAAATCCAAACAGATCTGTGTGAGAGATGCTCCTACCCCTGGCTGAGTAGCCTAATGATGATGTTGCTGTCTCAGAGAAGAGCAGATGTAAAGCTGCAGAGCGAAGGGAGCCTCTGATTCACACACTTCATTATTTCCCTGTGCATCATGAAAAACCAGACTCTGTCTATGCCATACAAAGCAGGTGTTCTTTCACAGCTCCTCATCTACCCTGGTCTTATCTCAGTGTCTTCTTACCCCCCACAGCTTTGCCACCAGGTGATTTTCCTGCTCCAGCAGCAGGAGAAGAGCAAATCCCCACACTGGCACATCCACAATTCCTTACCCTATTTGTAGGAAAACGTCTCATTTCTAGAAGCCTTTGTGTGGGCTTGAATAACTTAAATACAAATTAATTCTTTTTGAAGCACTCTAAGTTCTTAATTCCTCAAATGCTAAGAACATTTGCTACTGAGAGACGTTTTATAGAAAAAAATTTTTACTGCAAATCCATCTGTCTGCTTAAAGGTGAAAAGTTACATACATTTCTTAACAGACCCCAAGTGATATGCTCTTGTGAGGTGCCTATTTTCAGGTGTTTTGTGTTTTGCTGCAATCAAAATTAAGAAATTTTTTAAAATGACAACTCAGAAAATCATATTTTTGTGTCTTTTTGATCTTCCTTCCGCTGACTACAAAGTCAAAATTCTTTAGGCAGTCATTATCTGGCAATTTTTGAGCAATTTCCTTGCCAAAACTAGAAAGAAATATCCCTACAAAGGTACTTAAAAAGAGACAATACCTGCTTTGGTGATCACTCCGTGCAAAGCCTTTGTGAGAACTGAATTTAAGCAGACATGCTTGGAGCTGGAAGTCTGTCTTTGTTGAAATAAGAATGAACTGACCTGAAACAGCATTTCCAGCTCCTTTTCAACCCCTCAGAAACTTAAAGGTGTAGCTTAAGGAACGTCCTGCATGAAAAAATAAAATGGAAACTTTTACAAAGCTCAGTAATTTCTGCCCATACAAAGGACACACAGCCATCGACCTCAGGAAAAATTAGAACCCAACCTGCACATGTTGTAGCAAATTAACCATGGATGAGCTGGTCCTGCTGGCATGGCAATTCCATGGAAACACCATGCAAATGAAGAAAAGTTAAAGGAAATGAGGATTTTTATCAGCCAGTGCCTGGCAGAGGTGATGTCTCATGCTGTGTGGTACACGGTGGTGCCAGGTGAGCACAAACACTTCTTCCAAGAACCCTTGTTTTCATTATTTTCATTGATCTGGCGAGATTTGATTGAAAATTCAGCTTTGACCAGTTCTAAAACCGGTCAAAGCATAGTTCCTGAATTTTTGCATGAAGTTATTCTGCACTTTTATAACCAAATACAGTTTTCCTTGTAACATCAGTATAAGATGCTCTAGCACAAAAGACATTTTGGCCTTATGTCTCTAAGGACACATCCCTGGTTCTTTACTTTCTCCCTCTGCTTTCACAGCCTGGGCATGGAATTCTTCTTGATGACCCCATATTCCAGGTGGAAAATTTAGTTGCTATTTGGTACATCATCTGTCTTTGCAAACCAATAAAAACACATGTATTATTTATAAACACTTTCTGCTTTCTTAGATACTAAGCCAGGCTATGACTTTCTACACTGTTCTTTTATTAAGAATGTTGCCACATTTTTTATTATTACCTATTGGGTTTTTCAACTATTCCTCCTGATCCAATGCCTGGAAATTCAAAAAACATGAAATATGTTGGTTTCTCCTGAGAAGCTTCAAGTATTTCTCCAAATTCCCAGCAAATCAGGCAACAATTATTAAACAGTTATTACAAATCATAAACTATTCCAGAAAAGCTCCCTTCCTTAATACATTCATGATTTAAGAGAAGCAATTATCATTGCCAAGGCTTATTTTAGGGCTGCAGCTGTAACAGACTGAGAGCACTGTGATTTCATTAATAATCAATAAAAGAGGCAATAGAAGCCTTCCCTTTAAGCATCCTATTCATTGTGAAGGAATTTTCTAGTTTGAAGCAAAAATGCAATGCAGATGGATGATGACATCATCACTGGAAATATCTTAAGGCATTTACATATTTTTCTGATTCCAAAACCCATTAGAGAAGTCAGGCACATTTTGCACTCACTTTTGAGCACTGTGAACACCATGAATTTAATAATGAGAAAAGTTCCAAGTCAGTGCTAGTGTAGTGCTAAATGCAACCTGTATTTCTCATAGGTTTGTTTTTTTTTCCTAAGTGACAATCTTGACAAGTCTAGACAGGGTTTTTCTCCCACTTGTTCACTGAATTCCTCCCATTTTGCCACGGAAAATTTCCAGCAGCCTCCGCAGTGCAACAGTGCAGCCAAAACCAAACATTAAATGGTGTTACAAACCCTCGGGGGGGAGTGGTGGGGAAATAACTGGGTTTTGCTACAAAACTGGTATTTATAACTTGAAAATCTTGTTTTTATGTATCCAAGTTAAAAAAAATCATAGGGAAAGATTTGAGATGGATAGATGCTTACCTTTTCCTGCTAATGTTATGATAGTAGCATTGTGATAACTGAAAGGGATAGATGAGATTTTCAGGAAAGGAGGAAATACCTTTTATTAAAACCTAGCTGGAAGAATGATGAATCCCTATCTGTGGTAAAAGATTTGTATCTGAAAGTGTATCTATTGGGGTTTGGTGTTTTTTCGCCTCTACTGAGAGCAGCAAGTCAGTGAGAAAATACTCTACTGAGTATTTTCTTCCTACAACCACTTATAATTCATTTACACCACCTATGACAGGAAATCCTCCAATCCTCACCATCTCTGACATTGCCAAAGACAGTAAAAATATTACTCTAAAGAGACACTCAGAGCTTCTTCACAGCCTTTGGAGTGAAAATTGTCCAGAAAACATGGGGAGAAAAACAGGACTGCAGTTCTCTGTCCTGGCTTACCTACCTCTGGAAGTGGGTGATATATAAAGAGGAATAAACAGAGAATCATAGAATATTCTGTGTTGGAAGAGACCCACAAGGATCCTTTGAGCCCAACTGCTGTCCCTGAACAGGATAATCCCAAGAATCCCACGTGTGCCGTGGTGTGATTACCACAGAGGATGGCTAAAATGCCCTGAGGAAGACAATGCCCTGACACTGTTTTACACCACAGCGACACAGACTCCATCTTCAGAAGGCTGAAAATGACTCCTTTATTCTTGGGACATGTTTCCCTTTTATACTATTCTACACAGACCAATTTCATTGGTGAAACAAAGGCAAACCTCTTCAATCACATTGGTCAGACCAGAGGGACATCAAGAAGTCCGTCCTAGGAAAAGGAATGAATTTCGTACAGTTATGAAAACATCTCCCCTGTTTACAGAAAATTCCCTGGGAAAAGAATTTCAGAAAACCAAAATATCTCTGGCACGGAACCAGGGCTACAACACCCTATGCAGTCCCTGTGTCTATGTGCAGACCCAGCTGAGCTGAATGCAGCCAGGGCTTTGCACAGAGGAACCACCAGCATCTGGAGCTTTCCTGGAGCTTTCCACCAGCCTTGTCCCCAGCAGAGAGCAAAGAGCAGGGCTGGCATGGGACCACTCACTCTAGCTCAGCTCCTGCAAAAAATACGAGGCAGGGCAAGGAGGAGGGAGCACCACTCAGACCAACACAGCCTTCCCTAAGAGGGAGGTCAAGGGGGAAAAAGACTAAAGGATCTCTTTGTCGAAAGTTGTCAAAAGTGCCATCTTTTAATGAAAATGGCAAGCACAAAGTCACTTATTTTCCATGTATTACATGGCAACACTTGTCTGGCAGTCAAGTATCACAGGCACGCTTTCAGCGCCGGGCTTTTAATGAGGTGCTTGATCCTCATGTAAAATCAGCACCAGAGCCCTTATCCAGCAGGAACTAACAAGGAGCTATAAATGGCCCAATTACCAGACTGAAATGTCATTCACACATTTGTTATCTCCCACACCAACAAGGAAAAATAACACAGAGACACAGTAGCTGAAGGCGAATTGAAATTACTGTCGATTGAAGAACTTGTGAAGCTCTTCCTGCAATTCAAAGCTTTAAAATTTAATGTGAACTATATTTAGTTTCAAATGTTAGCTGGGTTCATTGATATTTTGTTTTAGGCTTGCCAAAAGTCACAATATCCTTATTAATAACATTAGCAGGTCTGAGTGTTGCCTACGTGATGATGCAGTGAGCTCTTAAGAGAAGTTCTTTAGAGAAGTCACTCTGGGAGCAGCAGCCCTCAGCACAAAGGATTTCTGGGACATGTAGTCTTGGGGGTCAGATGCTCTTCCTTCAAGTTACCATCACTTCAGTGTAAGGCATATCTGACACCTGAAAAAAGGATTTTGCACATTTGGTTTTTAACTGAATTTTTCACCTTAAATCTTAATAATTCTGTTGTTAAATCATATGTTGGTTAGCTTTGAAAAAACAGATGCTAATCCCATATTATTTAGACCCTTATATTGTCAGTGCTATAATACTAGAGCAGCTAAATCACAAAGTTATAGAATGATTTGGGTTAGGAGGGACCTTAAAGCTCATCTCCTTCTGACCCCTGCCATAGGCAAGGACACCATCCACTAGAGCAGGTTGCTCTGAGCTCCATCCAGTCTGGCCTTGGACACTTCAAGGGATGGAGCATCCACAGCCTCTGTGGGTGAACAGGTCCTGTGCTTCACCACCCCCACAGTAAATAATAGATAAATAAATAAAAAACTTCCCTGAAAGAAAAAGAGAGCTGCTGATATCATCATAGTCTTTAATACTATGATATGATTTTAATAATATGAGCTCTGTCAGGCAGTGGGAGTGCCTTGGCCACAGCACAGCAGCCCTCACCTCCTCCCACCTTCCCCTGTTTCACAGGCACTTTGTCCAATCCAAGCAGAGCTCTGAAAATAGAGGAGATTTCCCACTTGGAGTTAGAACAGGCAGCTCCCAGCAAGCAGACATCATCTAAACCCCTCACTGCTTTCTACAAAAACAAAGTTGTTTTCCTCCTTCCTTTCCTGTGAGCTGCATTGTTGCTGTGGGACCCCTGGATCTATGCCCATGGGGATGCTGTGATCCCCCCTGAAGCTCTTTGGATGTGAGGATGAAACAAAGCTTTGCCCTGAATGTCTCGTTCCTGAGGTGCTCAGGGAAGATTCAGGGCGTGCTTAGATCCCAGCACTGCCAAGTTTAAAAAGCCTGTGAAGAGAAAGGAAGAGTTTTGCGTGCCCCCTCTCTTACTTCAAGCTGTCAGTAAATCCTCTAATTGGGGCTGGGAAATTGCTCATTTCTGGTGTTATCTGGAAGGCAAACAAGGGATGAGGATTGAGGGTGCAGGTTTGAGATCCACTCAGCTCCAGACACACCTTACACAGGTGCATATCCAACCTTTGCAACACATTTCTGTTGATTCCCAGCCAAGAATTTTCAGGCAGATTTTAATAAATGTGGTTAAATTTGCTTGCGGGAGCACGCCTATATTGCACTTTAAATAAAAACAAATTATGGTAATGCGTGTTGCTGAATGCAGAGAGGTATAAGCACTGAAAAGAATAAACATGTCTTATCTTCTTGCCTTTGTAAGTGATAATACTTCAGGGTTTTAATAGTGAAATAGCATTTTTTTAAACTTTGGCATAGGATATTCATTCATTAGATTTCACTGAACTTCAGTGCAGTGAAGGGAGACAGTTTAATTTTCAGTAATTTTGGTAAATCTCAATTTACCATGTATTTTACAGAAAATACTTAGTACATCATGTTAGGGACTGATTTGAGTCACAAAAAAGTGCATTTTTTCCTAATTGTTTTTTTTTTTTTAATAAAGGTATTACAAAAAAAGAAAAAAAGTCTGATTTTACTCATGACCATATACAACATGAGTATTTTTCATGAGAATATTGCTATAAAACTTCAACATTTTAACACAATTTAAAAAGGCCCCCTTTTTAATGCTCTTTTTTCAATAAATATTTAAAACACAAGGAGCTACTCACTGCCATTGAGTAGGTTTTTCCTTCTTCTCTTACATTTTTTCTTGTTTTGCTCTTTTGGCTGGCCTTTTGGAGACTTTTCAGGTG
The DNA here is from genome assembly GCA_024734555.1 of Trochalopteron elliotii. Taxonomy (NCBI): domain Eukaryota; kingdom Metazoa; phylum Chordata; class Aves; order Passeriformes; family Leiothrichidae; genus Trochalopteron; species Trochalopteron elliotii. The sequence continues at coordinate 1,786,688 of JANPWX010000533.1, forward strand.
ATTAGGGGGTGGTGTCGGGTTTGTCTTTTTTCTTCCCTTTCCAACTATTAGGATGGAAGAACAAGATAAATTACTTTTCCTACCCATCATTTTTCTCCTGGAGTATCCTTCGCATCAGCATTTCCCTCCAGCTAGACTCATGCCTCACCAGCTTTTTAAGCACAACAAACAATCTCAGTGTTGCCATCTCAGAGCAGAGCCAGCCCAGCTTGCAGGAGAGGATATTACCCTGTGCTCCCTACCCTGCACACATCACTCACTCCCTTGGGGAGATGTGCTCCTTTTTTCTCCTGTTTAATGAGGGAAGATTCAGCCTTTGGGCCAAATGTCACTTGCAGCACCCATTGGAACAGTGGTGTGTGTGGTGAATTTGCTGCAAAATCCAGTATATTATGGAAATTTTCCTTAGAAATACAGTGGTCCAAGAAAAAAATTCTTAATAAACCACAAACAGACACAGAGGAAACCATTGGAGTGGGTAAAGCTACTTCAATTCATTGCTTTTTAGAGATCACCTGGGTTAAGATGACTGGTTTTGGTTTGGGAGGGCTGGACACTGTGATCAGGCCTGATCCTCTTCTCAAGCTCTCCTCTGATCTGTTGGCTTGGGGGTGGGTGTTTTTTGGGGTTTTTTTGGTTTTTGTTTTCTTCTTGTTTTTTGGATGTGGTTTTTTTTGCTTTGTTTTTGATTTTGGGATTTTTTTGATTTTTTTTTTGGTGGGTTTTTTTTTGGTGTTTTTTCTTGTGCAGGTTTTCTGCTGGGTTTTTGTTTTTTTGGTTGTGGTTGGTTTTGCTTTTTAAATATCATAGAATCATAATTTTTTGCTTTTTTAATATCATAATCATCATAGAATGGTTTGAGTTGGACAGGACCCTAAAGATCATCCCATTCCACCCCCTGCCATGGGACACCTTCCACTGGACCAGGCTGCTCCAAGCCCCAGCCAACGTGGCTGTGGACACTGCCAGGAATGAGGCATCCATAAGGACTGTCACAAGTTTTGCCTTTAAGCTGTGAAAGCTTACACAGAATTTTAGTTATAAGCAAACAAGCAGGAGAGTTTACAGTACATCCCTACTTGAGTCAGACAAGAACTTAATCCCTGTGCAGGAGCAGTTCCTACACTGTAGCCTGACTTGTAGATTAAATTTGCCACAGCACAAGAATTTTCAAAGGGAGTAGATAATCCTATGGACAGCCAAGGTATCCAGGGACATAATTAGTAGCTCTCAAAGAAGCTAGAAGGAAGTTCAAACATTTATATTTCAGATATTAGTGGGCTGGATTGCATTTTGTATCTTTGCATCCTGAATTTAGGGAAAGAGCTTTTTGCTTTTTACGTTTTATCAGGCATCTCACCACTGACAGAGACAGATTACTGAAATGTGTGATCTTTAGGTCTCATTCAGTTCCTAATCACTGGATCCTCAGATGCAGTCAGGTAGCATTTTTCACTGCAATCACATTACAATTTGTAGGTGAACTCAGTAACACTTTCCAAACTTGTTTAATATTTTTGGTGCAGTTGTCAGCCAGCTTATGAAATGTTTACCTTTACAGTGGTTTTCATGTTCCTCTCACTGAATTTCTTCTTTGGAAATTAAAGCTATCCATGATTTTGTGCAAAGATATTGCTGACCAGAAGGAGCACTGACTTTCCTGAGGCCACTTTATAATTGCGTTTTGGAATACAAATGAGTTTACTCTCTGAAGAAAATATTTCATTTGAATCCTTCCCAGCTTAATTTCTTTCATAAACTCCATCATCCAGTGTTCCTGCAGTCTACCCCACAAATTAAACAGTATTTTGTGACTGTGCAAAGTGGCTCCTGTGTGGGATTCTGACATGTGATTTTATCCCTCGTTTATAGGATGAAGGACAGATGAAGCAAAGTGGGCACAACCCAAAGCCTCTGTGACATGCATCACTCTGCAGTGGTACTGAAATTGCAAACCCAGAGTCCCTGACTTGCACAGCTGTGAGTCAAATCAAAATAAAATAGGCAACAAATTGCAAGTGAATACTCTCTCAGACCACCCAGGGGCTCTGTGATGGAGCAGTGCTGAAGTAACGCTGTCAGGTGGTGGCAATTGCTATTAGAGCTGCCCCACTGTGGAGATTTGGGTCAATAGTCTCAGGAAATGGCAGAATGTTCTCTATTTCATATTACTCTTTTCTGATTTCAAAAGCTGTGAGTGCTGAACCCCCCCAGAAGTTCGGAAGGAAGACTTCTATAACGCGATAAATGTCTTGCCAGAAAAAAATCTTGCCACAAATAAGTGGTGATTCTGTCCTTCTTGTATTCATTATTTTTCTCTATCTTTTGTGGCATTTCCCCCCATTTAACCACTAAAACACAGGCCAGAGCTGCTGAAATCCTTTGGTCTGTCTCCCTGCACTGTGGTGTCCCAACCAACCCCAGCTGGCCACCAGAAATATCTAAAGGGGGATTTTCTACTTTGTGCTCACATTACCTGTGCCAGCCCTTCAGCAGAGTTTTAACGCACTGAATTCTTCCCCTATCCATTCTTACATCCTTTAAGAATTTCTAATCATGATTTTCCTGCCAATCTAGACGCTGATAGCTCATTTTATCTTTCCACACAGTGCCTGCTTGGCCGACCTGAGAACCATTTTTAGAGATTTTCGCTAAACTCCCTCCAAATTAGTCAACATCTCCCTGCTAATGATGCATTCAGAGTTAACACAAAGGTGAAAAAGCACCACTAAATGAGCTCCTTTCTACGTTAGCAGTGACTTAAATGAAAGCAAGTTCAAGTGAAAAAGCTTATTTTAATGGTAGTGGTGTCTGAGCAAAGTCTGCTCAGATGTGGAGCACCAGGCAGATGAATGGCTGAGGGAATTTTAACAGGCCAATAATGCTAATGTGGGGATGCCAACAAACAGAATAATTTAGATGAATATTTGATGGATCCAGGAGAGCTTCATAAGGATTTAAACTTTATTATGAAGGTCTCAGAAATTAGAGAATGGCAGAAATGTGTTCCCTTCTTGCTGCTTGAAGGGAATCGTGGTGGGTTTTTTTCCATCCAAAAATATGATTTTTTTTTAGAGAAGGAATAGTGAGCATGGGGTCTCTATAGCTGTAGACACGTCAGTCTTCAGGGATGGCCTGAAATATTGATTCAGACTGCAGCAGAAGGGATATTTGGGGCAGGGGGCTTGAGGTAGAGAAAGAAACTTTTCAGAATATCAGTAAGAAAAGCCCTGAGCTGGGATGAACCACAACCACATGCTGCTCCTCTGTATTCATAGGCTACATTGCAGTTCCTTTGGTGTTACAAGTAAGCAGTAGAATGGACTTGTGTGGAATTGCTCAGCTTATAACAACTTGTTGTACAGAAAGATGCTTTTTAAAGTTAAAATTGAATATTGTTCCATATATGCCTTGAATGTAGCGCAACACAGGAATAGGAGAAATTAAGTATTAAAAACATCTGCTCATGAAACATCTTTCTAATAGAAAAGAGAATGCTAAAAGTTGGAAATATTAAATACCAGCAGCTAGATCCACAAAAGGTAAAGCAAATACTTAATCTTTTGCATCTTAATTACATGAGAACTAAATCCATGACAGAGTCTCTGGCTGGGCTAAGAAAAATACAAGTAAAGCAACTTAGATTCAACATCAAATCATGAGAAAACTTCTAATGCTTCCCACAGTTAGATTAAGAGCAAAACATTTATGGAAATTCATAACAAAATACAACTCTTAAAGAAAAGGAAAAAGGTTCTTGTAAATTTTTAATGTGAACTATGCAGACAATTACATTAATAAGATTTAATTATACCATGAAATATTTAGTGTTTCTCTCTATGCTAAATATTATTTTGAACATAGTTCTAGAAAGATTAGAAAGCACAAGAGATACCAAGAAAAAAAACAAGAACAAGAATTAAAAAAAAAGTAATTTTGAAAATGCATTAACTGTAAAGACCATTGTTTCAGTCTTTACTTAAAGTAAGGGAACATTTTGGTCAGCTACTGCATATTAATATCTTTATAAATACAGATATAAGAAATACTTTGTGTGTTATGTTTAATTGATAAAAAAAACAGCTCCTATCTTATAGGTCACATTTAACAAAATCTACAATTAACATCCAAGTTTTGGCAGAAATGCAAAACTATTTATTAGTGTCTATATTTACTATTTATTATGCCAGAACTAACCAGCCAGATATCTACTATCAACCCCAACGTGACTGGCTAATTAACCAACTCGTGAAATTCTGTTTCCTAAATTGTGTGCTGTTGCTATCTTTGTTCTGTGGCTCCTTGGTCTAACACTACTCCATAATTAAGGGAAGCCAAGTTTCCTGCAGGAAGTGCACTGGATTCTGCCCATCCTCAGCCCTGGTTCTGCTTCAGTGTAGGCTGGATCCCTACTGACCCACAGGACGGGCTCCCATTGCCACCCAAATGCTTGCCCTGATGCCCACACTCCTGGTGTTGGTGCTGGGAGTTCAAATTGTGATTTAAACTTATTGCCAAAAGCAGCAGAATACCCCCCAGGACAGCTGTCATTGGATAAACAAGCTGTTATTCCTTAAAATGCAAATTTCTAATGGCATGGCAGTCTCCCCTGTAGCACCTCAGGCACTGTACCACTCATCTGTGCCTCAGACCCACTGAGTTCACTGAGGTTCATAAAGAATTAGGTGCCAGAACACCATCAGGTGAGGTTTTTCACCTTAAACATGAACAAAATGCTTTATGCACCTAATAAGACCAACACTGAATAACCAGAAAGGGACTCCAAGGGTTTACCTGGCTTCCAGGTGATCACAGGACAGGCAGAGCCTCCAGGGCAGTGTGCTGGAAACCTGGGCAGCCCATAAAAACATGCAGGATAAGTCCTTATGGGAATGAGTGCTGTGAAGGTGGCCCTGAAAACATAAGCATAGTTTTTTGTAAATGGGATGTTTGTCTTTACATTTCATAGAGCCATAGAGTCACAGAGTGATTTGGATTAGAAGGGACTGTAAAAATCCCTTTAACTAGTTAAGGGATCTTAAACTAGTCTTAACTACCCTTAAGCTAGTTCCAACCCCCCTGCCATGGGCAAGGACACTTTAATGCAGTAAATTCATGCACTGACTCAAATCTACACACATCTTTTAATAAGGAATGTGTAACATACTTTTGCATATGGATGCAGAGCTGTCTTTATGTACACACATATAAAATCTGAAGCAAAGCCTCCAACCTCTGCTCTGTCCTCCCCTCCCCTCCATGTCAGAAATACAGATTATTTCTGCAGGCCATGACCACAATTTGAGGAAGAAAGAGGTGAGGAACCTGTGATGCTGCTGGCACAGACTGTGTGTCCCTGTGAGGACAATCCCTGCAGGATCCCCACAGCCAGGGTGCTCTGTGATTTAAGGGATGGGGTTTGGAGCCTGCTCCCTGGACCTGGCATATGGAAGAGGGAAGTGGCACTCTGTGTATCCAGCCCCAGCAACTCCTAATATTTCATTTAATAATTCGTCACAGGAGGAGGTGCTATGATTAATTTTGAATACAAAGTGCTCGCAGTGCTTCAATATGGTGAGCTTTTTGAAAGATCTGCTCTCAGCAGACACCAGTTGTGATTTCCCACTCTACCTGGTCTCACATCAACTGGGGCACCACAACTTCTAAACTAGTCCTTGGTGGGTGGTGTCCCAGCCTGTGGCAGGGGGTTGGAACTACACAGTCCCTTCCAATCCAAACCACTCCATTATTCCATGATGTCATGCTATTCTGTTTTACATCTTTTCTCTGCCCTTCTCCACCACTTTCCCCTTTTCTTTTAAACTTTTAAATCTCAATTTTATCTCTGTTCTCGTTTGCCTACAACACCTGGTTAGCTTTAACACACTACTTCACTCTGACTATTCTGCCAGGGAGCAGCTTGGATTTGTTTGTTTTCCATTTTATTTGTAAGCCCATAAAGGAGGGAGAGGAGCAAGTGGCCCCAGGTACACAGGGGCAGCACAAGGGCTGGCAGGAGGAGCCACCTGCCCCTTGTGCCACACAGTGTAGGGGCATGAAAAGCAAAGTTACAGATGGGGAGCACACAGCTCAAGGAGAGAGGCTGCAGGGAAGATGAGGAGCCAACAGCCTGGGCTCAGAGGAGGTGAGCAAATGAACCTGCCCAGAGATGAGAGAGAGGAGGGCACAGTTTGCTGCAGCTCAGAAAGAGAATTAACCAAAGCAAATCCCACAAGCCAGCACAGCCCTGCAAGTGTGGCAGGGGAGACGGGAGGAGACACACAGAAAACCCTTTTTTGCTGTTGTTCTGTCACTGCTCAACTCAGTCCTTTGAAGATTTCTGTTTGTTTGAGATGGCAAATACCAAGCAAAAGTGAACTGAAAAAATATTTTGTAGGTGTTTCTTTTCTTTTTCTTTTTCTTTTTTTTTTTTTTTTTTTTTTTTTACTTTAAAACACTCTGTTCCTTCTTGAGATCTCAAAACCAAGAGGAGGCAAGTGCAGACCATCTCTGACTGGTTTGGGGTCCCATCACATCTGCCCTGGGAGACACAGACAGGAATGGGCAGGGCTGGTTCCCTGCATACCACACCAGGCAGGAGAAGACATTCAATTTTACAAGATCAGAAAATAATTTTAGATTTGTATTTGGTGGGCTTTTGCTGAGGCTTTTTATGCCTATAAGGGTTAGGAATATAAATCCCTCAAACTTTCACATGTCTAGGCACCTGCTGGGGGACCGTGTCATACCTTGTGTTTAGTGAAGGATAGGATAAAGCTCTACATCAATCCTATTTCCACTCTTCCAAGCAGCAAACTGGGCACAAGGGACCTCACCTTTTTTTATAATGTGTGAGACAGTCATCCTTGCACCCCTCCTCACTGACAGGCAGGAAGGTTGCCCACTCTGGACCAGCAGTCTGTGGGTAGCAAAAGAGGCCATTGGTGTCAACACAGCATCAGGTTTGCAACAAATATCACCACTTTGGGCACTCCCAGATATTGAATTTTCTCACCTCACACACAGTGCCATGCACATGGGCAGGGGGACGGAGGGAGAAGAAATCTCTGCATTAGGCTAATCATGCACTGGGTTAAAATTTATACTTGCAGAATATATTGATTTCAAAATAAGTATCAATTTACCTTGCCACCCTACAAGCTTTTTCTAGGACACTAATTAATGAGCCTTACACACACAAACACAATTGTTGAGGGGCCAGACATAAGACATGCTGGTTGAATTTCAAATTATTTCTGCCATAACAAAAAAACCCCAACTTTTTGGGGGACAGATTCTCAGATAAATCTGCACAGCTTCTCTGAAGTGAACTGACCCATGATGTTACGACAGAGTTTGTCCATACTAGAGTGATCCTGATGGACACAAAGTCAGCCATAAAATCCCATGTATTTTCAGCAGGGAAGGATTGGTTCCATTGCATAAACAAAGTTGAGTTGCTGAAAAGATGAAGGAAGAAAAAGACATCATAAAGTTCCTGGTTTCCTAAGCAGATGGGAGAAAGAAGGCCAATTATAGTGTAAAGCATCATTTCACCAAGAGAAGTGTCAGTGCTGGAAGAGCTCTCAACAGAGAGGATTTTGCTTTGCCATGTGTGGTCTCCAGGAAACAAAAGGAAGGGTGTGACTGAAATGAAGACAGACAGAATGCAATATTTTCCTTTGATGTGCAAACAGATTTAATGCAACAAAAAATCAATGAGGAAACTCTCCAAAGGAGAGTGTTTTAATGTGTTATCATATTTCACATAGATTTCATAAAAATTCAATTTCAATTATAGCACAGTTTACAAACAGAGGAAAGCGCTGTGCCTCCCTGGAAAACATATGGCCATCAAAACTTCAAACAAAATACTGCCAAAGTCACTCGTAAAAAATAAATAGCCATAAGCCAGTGTGTTATTGTCCTTTTAATGTCTGTTGAATGGCTATAACTCTCCCCGTGTCTGCCTGGCTGGCAGCTCCCTGACACTCCAGCCCCCCATTCCCACACCTCCCCTTGCCCAGGAGCAGGAGCTGCATTGTGAGCAGGGCTGGGTCATTCTGGGTGTTCTCTGACATCTCCAGCTGGGCTGCTGCAGGAAAAGGAGAGAATCAATAAAGCACAAACACCCCCAGTGTAGTGGTGCAGCAGCAGCAGCAGGGAGAGGCTGAGCCCAGGCACAGGCCACTGCTGTTGAGGCTGCTGCAAGGAGAGAAATGGGCTTTGTCCCAGGCAGCAGCAGTACTTTCCTGAGAGCTCTTGGCTCCAGCCACCAGCTCCTGCTTTGCCAAATTAAAAACTCCTTTGGTTTGCCCATACTGGACAACAAGACTCAGTGTGGGGCACCTCATTTCTGGCTTTGCTGCAGGTGTCAGGAGGAGCTGGGCTCCAGCCCTGTTCAGGATCTAAAACTGCTGTACATACAAATGGGGACCTGCTTTTGCACTGTTGTCAAGGGATTGGGATAGGGATGAGAGGAAAAGCCCAGGCTGGAAGGCAGAGGTGGCTGTGAAACACCAGGCACTTGGCAGATGTGCAGCTTTGACATCAGCACAGCCTGTACCTCAATGCCCATTGCTGGGATATGTTTGTGGGACAGACCCCTTTTCCTGCAACTGGGATAATACAGCTCAAGTTTTATGGAAAAACAGCAATGCTTTTTCCCTACCTTTAACTGCTAGAAGGATCCCCATGTCTCTCTCAGCACTTTCCAGCTGATGGAGGGATGAGCTTCTTCCATTAACAACCAAACTGTGCCCTTTTCTCCAATATTTTGTCCTTCAAGAGCTTCCTGCTGTTGGATGGAGACCAGCACATGCAAGTGAAGGGATGCCTGGCTGGGGGAAGAGAACATGCCCCATCCTTCTCCAAGGTTTTGCCCCTTTGCAGTGCCCACAGAGGGTGAAAGGGAGGGCAGGGAGGGGGGAACTTCTCTTGAGACAGGGCTGGGGGACAGCAGGGCAAAGGCAGCATTCAGGGAAGAGACAATCTCCAGGGGCAGCACTCCCCAGCCCCCTCACATCCCAGTTTAATTTGGAAATACAACAGGGAGCTACTGGTTGTAGGGGTTTCGCTTGGGCTGGAGGGAGGTGAATAAGGAGCAAGTGCCAGGAATGGAGCAGAAGAAATGAAAAGCAGAAGTGCATGGAAGAAGGAGGACATTAGTGAGGTGTAAGTGTGGGGGAAGGACACATGATGGATGCTGGCAAGGGAGGATGACCTCACAAACCCAATGTATTTTAGCTGTGAGGGAGAGAGGACAGGGCTCAGAGCTGACACTTTTCTCAGGGCACACCTGCCTAGCACAGACTGGGGGATGTGATGGCAGCAGTGGGGCTGGCTGCATCTCCACCAGCTCTTACAGCTGTAAGGTACCTGCATGTTTTGCTCTGCTTTCACTGGAGCACAGGACAGACACCCTACATAAATGAAGAGAAGAAGAAAAATCCTTTCTCCTTTCTTAATAGTAGCCTGCACCTAGACTAGAGATTTTTTTTTCCAGAAAGGATATAAAATGTATCATCCCTATCCTCCCACTGGCATTAATGTGTTGCCTCAAAATATGCCCAATCTTGACTTTAGGATGTGTGGCCCTTGGAGTAAGGCCAAATATCCACATATCTGCCATTAGGATTTTACAGGAAACCATTCAGTGACAAGGTTTTCCCACAAGCAGTTCATCTGCTCACTAAATGAGCCATTTTGACAGCTTCTGGACCATCTTTCTCTGTGAGCTCTTTGGGGCAGTTTGGTATCAAGGCTCCTGAGCATAAACAGCTGACAGCTCCCTGGGTTTGGTCACTTCTAGAATGATAAAGACAAAAAGAAAAGACTGATTTTTTCTTTTTGTTTGTTTTTCCTATTACAAGTGATAGTTCACAGTGGGTATCACAGGAATATTAAAACAGATCATTCTCCAAAGGCCTGAGAAAATAGCAACAATTAAATGTTAAATATAAATGCATGACCCTTTCAAGGTAGTTCTAGCCAGCTTCATCATTATAGAGAAAGATGAGTCTCACAGCACCTCCCAAAAGGAACTAAAAATGATGGGAAAACTTCAGGCACAATCACAACAGCAATAGCATCAGGGTGCACTGGAATGCACATTTCTGCACACTAAATATTCTCCTTACAACCTTCCATCTGGGTCTCTCCTGTGGGGGTAAATTTATTCCAATAATGTCCAATCCTCTATTTAGAGATCTGTAATGTAAAGGCAGCCTGAGGCACGAATTCACACTGAGACAAAAGCCCAGGAGAATATTCACAGGTGTGTGTCTCCACTCTGCCTCACCAATGAACACAAAAGCCTGGAATCTGCAGCAGTTTGGGGTCAGACACAAAGTACTTTTTAAATTTTGTTTTTGGGGGTTTTTTTTAACTTTTGCTTCCTCCTACCATGTTAGCTGGGTGCCCTTCCTGAGGGTGGGCAGTGTGGTGGGGTGGGATGCTCAGGTGGGAGAGGTTTGGGTCTGTGTGTTAAAGAAAACAGCACATATTTGTAGGTGATCTATAGAAAAGCCTTGGGTTGATACCTAAATTCTCTTAAATATTTTACAAATAGCCATGAAGAGAAAAGTGGCCACCTTGTTTAACCTATGAAGAGCTGGGCTGTGTTAGCTGGCAAATAACAGTGTCTAAAGGGCCAAGAGGAAGGGGAAATAAAGAAACACAACCACAGGGGTAATGGAGACATAAAAGCACCTCTGTCAGTGGATGAGTCAGTAGTTTTGGTCTGCATGGGAGGTGGGGCTGGAGCCTTCCAGGGATCCTCCTCTGGGTTTCAAGGGTGGTGGTGTTTAGGGACTCCTCAGAGACCAAGCACTGCCTGTCCCCAGGACAAGGCTGGAGGGGAGGAGAGCAGCTCCAGACATGTCACCTCCAGATTTCTAGTTGCTTCTGGCTAAAGCAACAGAGAAATAAATCCCCTTCCCTTCCAAAAACTCTCCAAGGATCCACAACAGTAAAATTAGAAAGCTCTAACCTAACATTTATAAAGAGGAATATAAAAGATGAATAAAAAAAATACTGCTCTGGTGGGTAAGCAGTTGGTTAAATCAGGCAGGAAAGCCAGGAAAATGACATCCCATGTGATGAAGTGCAGCCAGGGGGACACAGCAGTGGGAGGGAGGAGTGTGGAGCTCCAAAGTGGCCCTGAGGGGACACAGGCTGCTTGCCCAGGGTGCTGCAGCAGCCTGCAGGCTTGGGCAGCGCTTCCATGCCTTGAGCACGCTCAAAGGAAAGAGAGAAAGGAGTGAAGGACATGGTTGTGGATTTTCAGGAGGAAAAAGTGGCAAGACCAAAACAGTTTTGGAGAAATTTGCCCCCTCTCAGGTGCACTCAAGGATGACACTACACTCTGCTGGAGCTCCCCAGCATGAGGGGACTTTCAGAGAGCTGCAGTAACCCCAGGAGAAGGCTGGGATGGTGAAGATCAGCCCTGGGAGTGCTCTCCAGGAGATGAGCAAATAAATTTGGGCCACAGCATCCCCACTGTGGCCAAGGAGCTGGGAGGAGTCACAGCACAGGAAAGTTGTGCTGGACTTTAACGAGGCTGCCTGTGGGCAAATGTGAAATGAATAAAAGACAGCTGATGGGAACTAATCACTGCCTAAGAGAGCTCAGTGCAGATGTGTTTAAGACACAGTTATGAAAGAGAGGATTGAACATCTCCTCCAATAAAAGCTGTGTCGAATGACAGCCAAGGCCGAGGCAGTTAATTAAAGCACAGCATTGAGACACTCATGTATAGAAAGCAATAAACAGCTTTTGCAGTTGATTAAACAAAGAGGACTGGGGGTTTTAAATTGGCACAGGAGATATTTGCTGTAAGCACACCTCAGAGCCTCAGGTATTATTGCTCCAAAAAGGACAGTTTGCTGGGCTTACCTTCCCCAGAGCAGGAGCAGCAAGTGCACGGACACAGGCAGATGAATTTTCTTCCCAGCAAAGGTGGCTGTGTCATGAGGGAGGTCAGGGAGAGGCTGTTGTGTGGAGCAGAGATGAGCTGAGCCTCCAGGAGTGGGTAAAACACTTGGTGACAGGCACTCATTTTGTGGCAGTTTATCTTTTCTAATCTTCCGTTTCACGAATGCCCCTGTTGGTTTTTAGACATGCAAGAACTGAAAATTACTCTCACTGTGAGAGCACCTGGCTTCTGCAGCTTGCAACCTCCAGCCATCCCCACCAGAGGCAGCCAGACGTGCTGTGTGACACTCAGGACACACACACAGCAGCACAGTGCCTCACCCCAACTTCTTTTTATAGATAAAGGAAGAACAATAGCAAAGCCAGAGGCACATTCTATGAGTCTCACAACGTCTTGCCTTCAAAAACAGCCTCCTGCAGCCTTCATTCCTGAGCAAAGAGTTTTACAGAACAATTTGCCAGGGCCATGGAGAGCTAAAGCTGGGAGTGGGTGAATATTTTGTTTTCCACCTCACTGGTTCATTAAGCACAATTAACCTTGCACTTGAGTGTGCCACCAGCTGTGCCTTTCCACTGCTGGATCCTCTGCTATGCCACACCCACCAGCAGCCCAGAATTCGTGAGCACAGTTCATACTGGACATGGAGAGTCTCACAATTGCAGAATATTTGTGTGAACAGGGCATACACAGCCCAGATGAAAAAGGATAAGGTGGTGAGGCAAAATATTTGTTGTGAAATTCACTTCTCTGTTAAGTGGCACCACCATGTTTCCCAGCTGTATCTACATAGATAAACAGTGTAGGGAATTCAATCAGAGGAATTCTACTCAAAATAGCAGCTGAGAACTGTAAATAATATAATTATTTATATTATTTACAATAATATTTATAATATTATATATAATGTTACAGTGCAATGTAATGCAATGCAAGGTGCATACAGGTGTCAGTTGACAGCAAAGAAAGAAAAGATGCTGGATACAGGGGCTAATTGACAATGCTAATTATCTCTCGTGAATGGATAACACATTTTAAAACATTTAACACATATAAAACATTACTATTGGTATAGGATGCTGAATGCTGAGAGAAGAGAAAACCATCAGGACATGCCAGGAGGAGTGAAGGGACAGGATGGATTCCAAGGAAGGGACACAGATCAGTGACCCTGTGCTGATTTCAGCCCAAGTTCTCCAGGCTCAGGAGCCAAGCAGGGCTCCCTGTCCATTCTGTACTGAACTTTAGAGTGCAGAGAAAAGCAGGAGCTCAAAATGAGTTTCAGTAGTGAAGCTGCACTTTACTTTTCATAATAATGGATTTTTTTTAAAGGTATGTCAAAGAGAATTGAATTTGGGTCCATGAATACAGCAGTAAGTGATGTGACTCAAGTTAATTACATTCTCTCTCTGCCTCCCAAGAACTGGATTTTTCCTTCTTCCAGCAGATTCACTCTCTGTATTGTAGTCTTAGTTAAAATCTAGGTTCACTTTAGATCAAGGTATTGTCCTAGTGAAATATACTGAATATATTTTGAATTTATAAAATACTCTCATGAACAAAAACTATCGAGAATGAAGATGGGAAAGTAGAGACCATATGAAAGAGTTTGTAAATCTTTTCTGTGAAATTCTGGTGTATGTGTAGGAGTGCCCCTGTGCAAGCCCAGCCTGTGCTCCAGGGGATGGGGCATTGTCAGCCCTTTCCCTTTGGCCAATACTTTCCACAGCAAAAAAACCAATCTCCATCAATGCATGAAAGAGCCCATGGGACCAGGAAACAGCCAAACTGTTAAATCCTGCAATGTCCTGAGGTGTACATCAAGAAAACAAGGTTTTCTCCAGGCTTTGTGGAGAAGATGGTGCTGCTCTGACAGAGTGATGGTTATTATTTCTTTTTGGCCTTTGGCCTGTGACTATCATTTCACATCCACATGCCCATCAGCAGTGTCCAAACAATGTTCATTGCAGTGACATTATTGTTATTGTTGTTGAAAAATGGAAGTAAACAAGGGGCCTGGACATATCCACAGGGCAACAGGGTTTTACAAGTACGTTAAAATACACAATTTTTAAATTTTTCACTTGAGTACTCTCAATAGCAGCACTGTGTGTTCTTACATGGGTTTCAAGCCTGCAGATTTATGCTCTAGTGTGAACTACATTGCTTCAGCTGTAAACTTGGTTCAGGAAAAGAGAAACAAACTCATATCCCCTGACTGCACAGTGAACCTAAAAAAAAATATCCTGTCATTAAGAAGAAGGTTTGCTACACAGAATTTTGAACAGCCTTTAATTTCCACTGTACATTCTCACACACACTGGACCGACTGCAAGCTCACACAGGAAACATCCAGAGAAGGAATTTTAAATTCTAGAGCAAAAAGAAACTGATTTAAACAGCTTAAAGCATGTTGATAAAATAATTAAGTAGATTAGACTAAAATTCAACAGTTTCAATGCTTCATGAGTAAAGCTGTTTAGTCCCTATGAGAGGAGCTTTTTTTTTTTTTTGCCATCATCTAAGGAAAGCAATGAACACTGAATACATGTCACATCACAATAAATGCTCTGTTCCTGGCAAACTTGGAATTCAGAGCACTCATAAAGAGCAGGTTATGTAAATATCCATTTCCTATTAGAAATTTAATTATGTGAGACCATGCTATGAAAATCAGAAATTCTCTTCCTGCCCATGTACCTGAATTTTAGAAGAGATCCATGTGTTTCTGCAGCAAAATAGTCTCAAACATTCTGAAATTCCTAAAAATTCCTAAAAAACAGTGTCACCACATCTCATGCTGACACAAAAAATACTCACAAAAGTGATTTTGATATTCAAATGGGAAGCTAAACAGCACCATGAGCAGAATCAAGTAAAGCAGATCCACCTCTCTGGTGGTTGCTGCCAAGATCCCCCCAGCTTAGCAGGCAGAACAGGTACAGAGAACTCTTAACAGCAATCAAAACTGAAATTACAGGGGGAAAAAATATGTAGGATAATGGAGCACTTTGCCTTGCAAGGCCGCTCTAGGTTAGGTCAGGCAGAGTTTTCAATGGAAACAAAAAATCTCTATGCTATGACAGCAAAGAAAACTGAAGTAGGAGATGCCCTTATTGTCATAAATGTCCATTCCCCTCTGTACCCTTTAGAAATATAACTTTTGATGAACCTCACAACTTGGTAAGGTCATCATGAGCCCTGGGGGAATGAGCCAGCCCAGCCAAGCTGGCTGAGATGTCCATCCCCTGGAGGTCGTGGGTCTGGTGCCCAGAGGAGGGCAGCTCAGAGTGGAGCTGAGAGAGAATTCAAGAGCCATCAGAAGGAGAAATGGCAGAATTTCAATTCCTCGGGGCCAGAGAGCCTGGTGGCAGGGGTGAAGAGTGAGAGGAGGGAGCTGGAGTGGAAATTAAGGGCTGCTGAAACCAGCTGGAGAGAAAATGGGTGAGATCATTGCAATAGCACAGAACAGACCCGATGCATTGTACAGCCACAGCCTTTACAGAGAAACATTTTTCTGCCCCTCATGAAGGAAAATCTGGGGTCAGGGCCTCCCTGGGATTGCTCTCAGCTGTTTACTTCTCTTGCCTTCTTTTCTGCTTTGTGAAATCCTCTTTTTAGCAGCTAATAATGCTGAAGGGGTAGGTAAGAGGAATCCCAAACAACAAAAAAACCCATCTCACTAGAGCATCTGGGAACACAGCAGGACACCAGGTATTTGAAATGTCATCCTCTCTTCTTCATTCTACCAGCACAGACCTCCCCTCAACCCAACAAAGCTCAGAGGTTTCTCCAGCAGAAATTATTCAGAATGTTTGTAGGCACAGATCTTGCTCTTACAGACATAATGAAATGAACTGCAATGGCTACACTAACACAGAATCATAGAACATCCAGGGTTCAAAGTAACCCACGGGGATCGAGTTCAACTTCTTAGATACATTAAATACTATCTGCATGACTCTCTGATGCCCAGAATTTTGCAGAGGTATGGATACAGCCTTGTTTGTTTGGAGTTTTTCTCTGCTGAGACACGCAGATATCTGCTCACAGTGCCAATTCAATTTGGGGGTCAGCTCCTTACAGATCCTGCCTGGCATCAGCAAGGGATCAATGCATGTCCTCACTTACTGAGCAGGATTTACAAGCAATGAAGTGACAATCCAGAGATGTGTGATCATTTGGACTGCAGTAAGGAGGAGGCAGAAAGCCAAGGGTCAGGTGTCACACACAGACCATGAGAAAGAGGACAACAAGACTCCTGTGGCCACTGTGCTGCCCCACAGCCTGGTTGGAGATGACATTCCAGCAGGACCATCCGTGCTCTTGAGGTGTAGAGCAGCTCCAAGATGTGCCCACCACAACAGGCTCATCTCTGCTTCATTTTGACTCCTCACTTTCTTAAGGGCTGCATAAAGTAGGATAGTTTGTCCATGATGGATGGGACAAGCAGCTTTAAACTTCACCAGTGGAAACTGAGACTCATGCATGATAAAAAAGAAAAAAAAAAAAAAAAAAAAGAAGGATAGCAAGTGCTGAAATTGTCTGTTTAAGGACATTGCTGTCACTCTTGAAATTGGCTGTTTAAGGACATTGCTGTCACTCTTCAGAAATTCTGGAGAAATGCCTATGGAGGCTCGGCTGAGCTATAGCTGATGCTGTTAGGGAAATGTGGAGAGGGCAAGAAGACCCCCAAGGTACTGTCAAGCCCTGTGATTCTGTATTTGTTATCCTTAATTAAGTAGTTCCCTCCCTTGGTGCTGTCCACAGGGTTTCTGTCATCTGTAATGAGTATGATTCAGTTTTCCTGTCACTCAACTCTTCTAAAACACCACAAGTTTTTAAACTGCAATTGGAACTCTAAAATTGCAGGAAGTAGAAATAAAAGGAACAGCTCTGTACAAGGAACTCTATTTCATATTATCTGTACCCATGGAAATCCAGTTAATTTCCCTGACTTTTTTCAACCTGCCAAGGAGTAGGAAGTAAAAAGCCCTATGAAAACATTAAAGAAATAGGATTGCATTTGAGTACTTTGGAATAGGAATAAGGAAGGGTTGAAAACAATTTAAGAAATAAGAGGCTTCCAGTAACTGAGTCCCGCAGACTTTGGATACTCCTTGTATCTATAGATGTAGATACTCTCTGAAATATCTGAAAACAAGAATTAAAAGGATCCCATCTGATATATACAGTGTTTTACTCATTTTCCATAACTTCCTGTGAGGAGTTACTATCCTGGACTTTGACATCCCTCAAAGCCCCCTCAGCCAGCTAAGGGAAAATCTAAACAGAATTATTTCTTCACAATATCCACACTTAAAATACACCACACAGTTGCAAATGAACAACCCCCTCGAAAATCATAAGACTCATTATTTCTCTTTTTTTTTTTTTGTAACTTACACGTGGCTTTCCATGTACCTCTTTGAATCTTCATCATTTTGCTCCATACCTCTGAAGCAGCACCTCTGGAGACAGTTCCCTCTCTCAGCACTTGCTCATGAAGCCAGGCAGATTTTGTAGCTCCCCAAAAGCTCGTCCTAGATCTAATTTTGCTCTCTTGCCATTACAAGGCTGTGTAGGTGTTTTTCTTAACTAAGAAGGGCCTCGTTTCCCTTCCTCTGAGACACAACTGTTGCTTTATTAGGTCAATAAACACCTCCTCTCCTGATAGACTAATTAACTGCTCCTTGTCCAAGGGAAGGACACTTCCTGTCCCTTCCCCTTTGGAGAGTCACCGAGCTCCTCTCAGGATGTCCTTTTCAATGAATATTTGTATTTTCCATCAAGCTGTACAAATAAAACACACTTGACCCAGCACTGCAGTGGAGTTTCAATGGTCACAGGTTATTGCCTGTTCCTGGCTGACATGGAAGCAATTAACCACCCCGGGGTGACCTCAGGGTGACTGACCTCAGCGTTTTTCTCTGTGGTGGACTGTAACAATTGCTCTGATATTAATGATGTCGATAGAAATAGGATGTGATACAGTAATGTGTGACAAGATCCAGGCTGTCATACTGTATTTATGGGATATGCCTATTTAAACAGACAATATGATTGCTGCTTTTCAATTACATTTTCATTATGATAAATGATTCACTGTTTCATTTATTGCTAATGTGCTTGTTAACCTAAATTATTTTATTCCTTCATTAAAATATTAATTAAAAAAATCTTTCTTAAAGTCAATTTTTAAAAGTACATGAGAAGAAAATTCCTTGAAGGTATTTTCATATATTGAAATGTTAGCTACATTTTAAACCACTTATAGCAGTAGAAACAAATCATAATGGACGTCATGGATGCCATGTGGTAAAAATTAACTTTTTTACTACAAAAAAGAGGTTTGCCCTGCTGATTATAGACTCTTAAAAGTAATTTAATATTATTTCTTTCAATTTTGATATTCCTCAAAGAAGAACACTGTTTGCAAGTCAGATGTGCCTAATTAGGACTTTTTCAGTGACAAGAGATGCTGTTCATTCCTTCAAGACATTAATTTTATAACAAAACGAATGACAGCTGTCATATATTTTGCCAAATATTCTTAAATCTGGGTAGACAATATTTTGGTTAGGATTATGGACAACTGTAACTGTCCAGTGTGATTCAGTCTGGGAAATAACCAGCTAAGAATTTTGTTGGTCTAAAGAAGTGGGGCCAACCCAGTGGTGGTGGTGGTGGGTGGTGGTCCTTCACCCCATGAGTCCTTCAGGGGGACACAAGGATGTGTAATCCCTGTTTCCCTCCCAGCCCTTCCGTATTGAATTTCTCCAAGAGCCAGGTGGAATCATCTCTGTGAGGGTTCAATACCTCTGAGGGTGTCCAGCACCTCACAGAAAATGACTTAAATAACTAGCGAGATGGCATGATTAAGTATGACTTGAAAAACCAAAAAGGTTTTAATAAAATAAGAAAATAACACAAAAACAAAGAACAAAGCTGTACACAGTGTAGGGACAGGTCCCACACACCTGCTACAACACCCTGAGAATGCACTGAGAAGCCTCCTGCTCTCCCTTAAGTACTGGATAATTTAGGTGGGTTTTTTGGCAAACAGCCCAATAGAGAATAGCTACTTATCTGAGGAACAGGTAAAGAGACCTGTCAGTGTTTTTGTCTTGGCACTGAGCCAATCACTGCCAGGAGAGCAAAGAAACTTCCAGTGTTGTTCCCTTAAAAGGTTTTGGGGTGAGTCTTAAACCTTCTCTGCATGGAAACACCTGTTTGGGTGTGGAAATTCCTACACTTCCATGCCTTCCCAGCTGCTGCCACTGTACTTGGGGATTACTCTCAGCTCTTCCACTTGCTGTGTCCCCGTGCCCTTGCATATTTAATCATAATTGGAAGTCAAGTGACTTTTACGAGACATGAATGTTAATTACCTTTCAAACTGCTGGAGAGGGTACTTTGTCTGGAGTTCCTCTGATTGTGGTAATTAATTACTTGTGCGAGGTCAGCCTCCTGTCTTGCACAGTTCATTGAACAGAGTCTTTTCAAATATTTATAAAGATGTTTTAGTACCTATCACTGAAAGCTGCGTCAATGTTTTAATTTAAGCAGAAAAAAGCACAACTTAATCCTGTCAGACACGACTGTGGTAGTATATACACATAATAGCAATCTCAAATTAGGCATTATGTTTTATTTTATTCTTGTTCATTAAGAATAGGGGAGAAGTATCTCTGGTTCTGCATTGTAGGAAACAAACTAGAAGAAATGAACTAAAGCTAAAACTAGAAAAATTTACATTAAAGTACTTTTCAGGGCAATGAACTACTAGGATTTCAGGAATTTCAAGATGATTAAAATAGTTGAATATATGCAGAAAGTCATTGCAGATCTTCTGCAAAGGCTTAACAACTTCTGAGAAGTGTCAGATAAGACACGTCAGGGCAGGACACGGTCTGAACCCAATCAAGCACACACAGACAAATCCCAAAGAAGGTCACTCTCTCTTTATGACAGACCAATTTTCAAACTACCTACTGAGCTACAAAGCCCTCCAGGCTAGATAGGTTTTGTTTGTACCACCACAGCTCCCCACAGCCAGTGGAAAGGACACCAAAAGTCCATGGGATCTCCAGCCTGGGGGAGCAGGGGCTGCACACCAGCCCTGGGGAGTTCACACATGGCTTTTATTGCACTGTGACTCTGGTTCTGCTGTATAAAAAGCCCTGGTATTGGAACTTCTTATGACATAAAAGAAGTTCCAGTGATTGCCAAGCTCAAATTTGAATATTGTGACTCCTGAAATAAGATATGCAGCATTGCTAGCCCAATAAACCTGATCATTGGAGAATGCACTGGGCACCTCTAAACTCCCCAGTTCTACTCCCCAGTGCACTCCTCCTGCTCTGAAAAGCAGCAGATATGACCAGACTTTTTAAGTTGAACGTTTACAAGTGTGCACAGAAATGCAGGACATGCACATATTCCATTTTGGTGTCAGGTAGGAGAAAAGGGATGTCCAGAATTACAGACTTACCTGGAGAAGGGCAACCTTAACCTTACACAAAAACCAGACCACTCATCCCATCTTATTATATTCTTCCTGAAGGACATCTCTCCTGATGTGTTATTATAAGACATAGCAGACCACCTCCCAGTACGTGGGAATATTACTTGAACATTTCTTTCTTTTCCTTTTAAAAATAAAAATTTCCTTTTAAAAAAAGATTATTTATGGACCTCTAACACCCCAAAGGAACAGCATAACTATAGCTGCTATACTTACATTTCTGCATTCACTTACTGATTTACCAAGTAGTTAATCTCATCTTTCGCCAAGTGTGCAGAATTTCTGTTGGGCAGTTCTGGGGACACCTGGCCACATTCTCTGAATGTGTGAAGGAAAGGCAGAGGGTGATCAGCACAGCACCAGGGCTGAGGTGGAAGGCAGAAAGCTCCCCCTGAAGCTCCCTGCGACAGTTTTGCTATCAGGTGTGACTGCTCTCACACTCAGCAACTTCCTTCTCTTCAGAGCTTCATTCCTGCTTTTCCATTAGAAAAGGGTTCCATCACATGGGATACCCCAAAGCTCAGAGTCCTCAATTTCAATTTAATTTAAATTGAATTTAAACTTTGTCCTAACATTGGCTTCTGCTCTTTGGACAGAGCAGTCCCTCGTGGCTCCTACCCTGGTGTAGGTGTTGGTGTGTCACAGAGCTCGGTGAGCAGCTCACACACACACACAGGGCACCAGATTTAAACATCATCCCGTGAAAACCCATTCCCCAAGGCTCAAATGCAATCCTGGCCAACCCCCTGAGCTACTCATGTGCTTGGGCACTCACCTGTCGAGCAGGTCATCTCTTCAGCAAGTGTTCTCATGAATCTGCACAGACTTACCTTATTCTGTTTATCACTAAGGAATCATCAAACACCAACTCATGTGACAGAATGCTGCTCGTGCATTATCACGTTACAAACAGTGAGAAACTATTGGATTGCACAGCTTGTTTCCTGAAATCTTCTGAGGTGCCAGCTCTTGTAACGTTCAACATTGTCCATTTAAGAACTATTTTAATCAAAAGTCAGTGGCCAGCTACTATAATCTTTTTTTTTTTCTCCTCTCCAGCATAAACAGATATTTTAAAAGAGCTTTAGCAGTAATTCTAAATTAACATTTCATTTGACTTTCCATGGCAGTTTCAGCCCTTCCTTTCTATTCACCTGTGAAATTTTTTTACTCAGAGTAACTACAGATGAATTCTGATACTATAGACACTTTGTGTTTGTATGTATTGTGGTATTTTAAAGTTTTTTTTTGTTTTTTTTTTTTTTTTTTTTACCAGAAAATGGATCATTAGTAGGCTTAGTAGCAGTAGTGGAGGTCAGCAGTATCATTATCTTCATTGCAGGGAAAACTCATTGAAGATCCTTTGAGGCCAGCAGACAGTTCCCTCTATACAAGTTTGACTTTGAACATCATTGTCAGAGGTCATGAGAGGCACAACACGTACCAAGTGATGTGCAGCTGGCACAGGGAAGCAAAAAGATCCCTTATGCTTTTCTCTTCCTTTTTGTCACCTTAAAATATGGGCCCTGAATGAGAAACCCTTGCTTCCATGAGATCTGTATTTCACACGTGGAGATGGTGAGCACGATAAATTAGTGACCTAGGATGATAAATTATCCTTCCCTCCATCAGCCATCCTTCTGTCCAGCTAAGACTTGAAAAATTCCAAATGCCTCAGTACTTTTGCACAGATGCCCAGGGTTGGACAGATAAGATTCATTGTTGGTCTGCTTGTTCCACATGAAAAATGTCTTCACTTTTCAAGCTGACAACCCTGAGGACCTTTTATCATCACTGACATTGCTTCTCTAGATCACCTTCACATGCATCCTCCAAAAAGGAGATGCATGAGAAGATACTTGGTTCTATTCTGATACATTAGGCACTTTCACAAATTCTCTGAAATGTTTACACAAAATTCAGTTAATGTATGTGACTGCACTGATTCTGATTAAAAATAAAACAATTGCTGCTACATTAGGAGTTTCTCAGCAACCTCACTGCTGAGTAATAGACTGAGGTAGAAATTTTAAAGCCATTCCACTACAGAGCTTTCCTTCTGCAAACATCAAACAACATTACTGTCTTAGAAATGAGCAAGAAGCAATTAGAATATGCACAGCAAAATAAATATTCTCAAAATAAATATTCTCAATTCTGCTTCCTAGTGTGTTTATCAACAGGACTGCACTGATATTGGCAATCTCAATTGTGTGGTACCAGGAGCATCACCCATCTCAATTTGTCACTTAGAATTTTGGTGTCATCATTCAGAGTTTATGCAAACCCTTGTACAGACCAAGAGGCCAATCACAAGGCAGAGACTCCACTGCACTATTCTGTAAATAAATTAGAATAACCTCTGTGGGGAAATAAAAAGTGCATTAGACAGAACTATAAAATTTTCAACAAATCCTTTTTTTTCCCCATATTTTGCACAGAGATTCTCCATTCAGCAAAGAATTTTAGAACTTAGTTTGTGATGGAGCACATCACTTCAAACTTAGATTTATTTTTGTTGTCTGTTGAATGAAAACGTGGGTATTCCTTAGCCTAGCAGCACAAAGTCAATGAACAGTTCCATTTCCATAAATAATTTCAACACCTGCTATTTGTGGAACTCATAGACAGCTTCCCATTGCTAAGCAAAATCATTAGTACTGTGGGAGAAAAATTTTACCCAAATGAATTCTGTGGAATTGTGCAGAACTGGCATTTTACCTGAGTGTTCACTGAATGCTCTCACAGGAAAGCAACCAGGAAAAGCCTTGGACCTACACTCTGAAGAGACAGAGGCTTCTGTCTGTGATGCAGCCAATGTTTTTTTTACTTCTAAGCTTGTGTCAACTTAAAACACACATCAATCTGTGCCCTTAATGACAGCAAAAAGGCTGCGGGAATGTAAAAAAGTTAAACATTTTTTCTTGTCCCTTGTAAAATTTTGTAGAATTTCCTGCCCAAAAAATATTTTACTGAACTTATGAGGATGCACATGTAAGAAATTGATCAGGCCCCCAATCTTTCACCCTTCAGCTCCTTGTGTGTTCTGCTCACCTACAGAACCTGGGGATTCTAGGACTGTTGAGGAGACAGTCCCTGTGGAAAACCTTGGTAAAGTAAAAAAAACCAAACAAAACCCCATTGTGGCTTATTACACCTATGTGCAATTTAAAGATTTTTAAGTATGGCGATGGTAGAGCTCAATATCTCCATCAAAATTCTGCTTACATACTTATGACCTCATTCTGATCTACATCAAATATTTAATAGCTCCAGTAACATCAAGTGTGTATTTACAAGGAAATAAATTTATTATTTATAAATAATTAACTCTCAAGCAAGTGTAAAGTAAATAAAATGCCTCAGTGAAGGGAAACTGAGACATCACAATAAGCAAAATTCCTCAGGCCATGTAAGAATTCATGTTTTAAAATTCATGTTACTTCTACAGCCACCAGATAAAATTTAGATCTACCTGAGTTTTGAAGATAAGAGATTCTCTGCCAGAAAATGAATGTAAAGTTTCTGAAATGTCCAACTAGTTACTCCTCATAACAACTGTAATTGTGAAGGAAAAAAAGAAAAAAAGAGGGCCTAATCCATCTCTGATGATGTCGGCAGAACAAAGGCAGAACCTGTGGAATCGTAGCTGTGTGGTATGAAACTATTTAATACAGTATTTTTATAGAAAAAATAATAGCTTTAAAATTCTATTGACATTAATATACAGCTATACACCTAAGTCATCCAAACACGTGCAGAGCTGCAAAAACATTTAAATAGAATTTCTATAAAAAGCAAAAATTTTCAATAAGAAAAGGGATTTAGCCTTTTGTACAAAGTAATGTTCTTTCGCTTCAATTTGATCTCTTTAACTTTCATTTTATAAGTTAAATTTAAAAATTAGTCAACACACTGAATTAAGTATGTAGATTTTCATTTAAATAAATCAGTCAACAATTTTTTTTTATAAAGTATTTAACACTTCATTGTAGAAACATAGGCAAAATGACTATTATAACCAAAATGAAAAATACTGTTCAATTTAAAAAAATGTACTTAAACAAGAACCTGAAAAAGTTTATGATATGCATAACATTGTTCAAGCAAAATTGCACTAGTATTACATAAATCAAGAGTTTTATAAAGGCCCCAATATGGCAAAGTTTAGAAATAGGTAGTATGCATGCACAATAGTACAACAAAAATCTCTTATAAAACAGCAGTTATTTTTGTAATGCTTGTACAAAGGGAATAAAGAGCAACCACAAACATATTTAATCTGTTAGGTTAATATATTATGATAGCTAAAAGTCAGTCATGTCTAGCAGAGGAAGGAAGAGTCCTCCACAGTATATGTGTGAATACATCTTTTGTGCCTTTAAAGTTATGTATAAAACATTTTGATTCAGTTCAAACCTGAAAGTAATTGTATTCTTTATTTCCATCAAAATTAGAAAAGGTGGGTCGGATTTTGCCTCTTAGCAACAACAGAAAACAGGCCAGGTCAGAGAAGTGCTGGAAACTGATACTGATGCTTTTCACTTTTGATACTTGGATATTGAACCCAGACTACTGAAACTTGGGCTTTGCTAAGGTTTCACTAATATGCAGCTCGGTTCCTTTTACCTCCACAATACCACAGTTTATCTCAATTTAAAGAAACTGCTGTGTTTTGAATTCTTTAATACCACTAAACAGGTGTGAGGGGTTGTTTTTTGTTTTTTTTTTTTTGTGATGGTCAAAACCGAATTCTGTGTTCATCTGAGTGTGCTTAAGGTTTGGGGTCTGGCTTTTTCCCTACTGCTCGGTGTGTGTTGGGGAGTCATTAATCCTTAAGAACTGCATGTGATTAAGTGAATAAACATGTAAAGCATGTGTAGGCAATGCCCTCTTGTGCTCTAGGGTGGCTACTGTCCTACAGGACTGTTGGAGTTCGAATGCTTTGTCCCACAGCAAGTAAGGTTTCAGCTTCCAAGATATATCGTTACTATGTTCTATAAGGTTTTAATAAATACAAAGCTTGTTTACATGGTATAATATGTTTAGTATATCATGTACAATCACTGAATTTCTGAAACATAATCATTGTGTTCATGCAGATCATTAGATGTTTCACTTCTATAGTCTCGTTTGCTTCTTGGCAACCTAAAGCTAATTTAAAAGCAAGTTATGTTTGTTTGTGAAAAGTTATCTAGCTTCATCAGGATCTGAAGAGAAGTTCTAATGGGCACAAAGAAGAGAGTAGACCATTCAATCATTCTTTCACCATTTAAAATAAACAAAATTACACACTGTACTACAGCTTCCAAACTACATAATGAAAAAGTGCAGATACCATCTTCATCGATTAAGTAGAACCAAAAAAGTTCATAGAAAATAGATTGCTCATTTTCACGCTACAAACGAATATGTTGTTTGCCATTTTAACAAATTTAAAGGTGTGTTATTTCAGCAGCATTGTTGTAAATTGTACCGTAGTGCAGTTTCTTTTTTCATAAAAATACCTTACAAATGGTCAGTCAAAAGTCATCAGCAAAAGAAAAACCCAGAAAACAATCAACCGAACAAAAAACAGAGGTAATGCTGATGCCAAAACAATTATAATACTGTTGGTACATAGAAAAGTAATCCTTATATTTTATACATTTATACAGAGTATAAAAGGTAACAGCAGATTATGCCACAGTCTCCCTTATCCCAATATCTATTTTCTTTGGAAGAAGTTCTCTTCTTTCATCAACACTTGCTAAGGAGTTTCGACAGTTTTGTCCATCCACGTATAACTTTGCATATACTGGATTGGCGTAATTTGTTGGCTGCAGAGAAATGAAGCAAACATTGGATCAGTCAGATGGAATCAAAATTAGCATTTATGGAAATGGAAATGGCTTTGTTAAAGCAAGAACAAGTACACATAAAATACAACGGGACATATTTAATAGATACCTGGATGTCTGCAAACCTGATGATGAGTTAATTATTTAGTTGAAAATTAAATTCACGATGAGACATGCTATTAAAATAACCAATGACATGACATGCAGCATATTATGATATTAAAACCATAAAAACATCAATGAAAATTAAATGAAAAACCTTGAAAAAAATGTCTCTGAGGTTGACTCGTCCACCTTATTACACTGCAAGATTTCAGAATAGATATGAAGGAGTTTATAGAGGAGGTGCACTGTGAGACCATGTGACAAGTTTAACAGTAGAAAACTGCAGCCAACAGTTTCCATATATTACCTGTTCTAAGACATCAGCATCCCATCAATAGCTGACCATGTTTTCGAATTCTGTGGCCCAAATACACAACATGATTTGACCAAAAAATTCAAGACTTTTGTCATGTAAATTAAACTTCAATAATAAACCAGCATAACTGTTAATATATCATAGTAGTTACTAATTGAGAAGTCTTTTCTCAGCAATTTTGGTGGTTTGGACTGTAATGAAAAACATCTGTTGAAATGAGTGGCACCTCAGCAGAGGACAAGTCCATTTTTAATGCTGCAAAGCACTTCATGGTGTGAGAAATCCCCTGAGTCTCCACTACTTCCTTCCTACTTTTGTGCCTTTATTGTCTCTAGAAGAACTTTGCTATCCAATTAGAGTTCAGCTTTCACCCATGATAACAGGAAAGGGCACCTTGTGGTCAAGATCCTCCTCTTTTTATACCTAATTTATCAGCACTGCTCTGCTTGCACAGATACTGAGTGGAACACCAACAAGCTCTAAAAAAGGGAAATTAATTTGTTTAGTGTAAGAAGAAGGGGCTAAACTTTGAATTGGCCAAACCAGAAATGGGTAAGTTTTCCTGAGTTGAAAATATCCTCAGTACACCCTCGGAAACAAGGAATGAAGGATGATTTTAGTCTTAGTTCCTCCTTTCCTTGTTGCTCAACTCTGTTTCTGAGCCCAGGATTCAGATATTCCTCAGGCTGGATAGCTATAGCAGCTGCTCAGTTAGTGAGTTAAAAGCTGCCCATTCCATCTGTTACATATGACAAAGTGATGGCCTCTTGGTCCAGACTTTCCTGGAATGGAGGCAGAACAAGGTGAGCCACACTTATTTAATTAAAAACAGAAAAAAAAAAGCAAAAAACAAACAAACAAACAAAAAAAAAAAAACAAAAAAAAAACCACCAAAAAACCCAAAAACCTACTCTCAGTTCTACCTGCCTGTCCCCATAGATCTTTACTTTGTGGTCATGATTATAATCAGAAATTTAGTTCTATTTCAATTGTCAAGACTTTTTTATTTAATTGACAGTTGTTATTAAGGATGATAACCACAACAGAACAGAGACCCTTGGCATCTACACAGTGCCTTACTGAGTTATTAAAATTATATATAATAGTAAGGTCTGCCTCATGATACCTCTTTGAGTGGTACTGATTGTACAAGGCAGTACAGTGAGGTACAGAAAGAAGCTGGAGTGACCAGAATTGAAGAGAAAAAGTTAAAGATGGGTGAATATTCTGGCTTTCATCATCCATGGTTCTGTGCTCCATCAGAAAAACCACACCCCATAAAAATTATTAAACTTCCAAATACAACATATTACAGTCATGCAAGAACGTGAATGGCACAAAAGATGGATATATACTGAGGCACATGAAAATGAATGTCGTGTCGATGCCCCTTTTGTATCTTAAATCTTAATGTTTGCAAACCTCATACTAAGTTGTAGTAAAAACTCTGATGTTTTAGAAGGAGCTCTTTTATGATACAAATCCATTGAAATCTGAACAATTAAAAATGCTTTGCAAATATTGAAGGAAATTGTTAATTTTTATGTGCATCAAACTGTTCTAAAATAAAAACACCTGTTACCATTATTTGAGACTATCTTTAAGTTTGATAAACTTCACTAAATGGCTTTAATTCCATAAAAATTGCAAATATACCAGGATACATGGCTGTGAAGGCCATGCTAAACTTATATACTGTTATGGCAAAGCATCACATTGCTAATTGTTTCTGTATTACTTTGCAAAGACACATTTGCAGTTTTAGATCATGTTACAATGATGGGTACAGATGAAATTTTGTATGCAGAGGGGGACCTTTTATTTCAAATAGAAAATGTATTATGTACTGTCATTCTTCATTCCATTAAAAGAAGAAAAACAAAATTAAAAACAAACATAAAATGCCTCTACCCAAAAATGACAGACAAACTTTCTTTAGCAAGGGGCTGTGGTGGAATGGAATGGACTTGGATTGTCATTTCTCACCCCTGTTGATAGTGGTCCTTTCAAGTCAGAGTTTAGGTAGATTGATGGAGCTGTGTGGGGAAGCTTGAATGCAGTGGACCCTCCCCCTATGTATCTGGCCTGTATAAACAGAAAATTTCAGTTTCTGTGCTAATAGAGCATTTTCCACGTGTACTTATCAACACTGCTAAGCAAACAGTGCACCAATTGAAAACATCATTTTAGAGCAATCTACATTTACAAAAACCTCCTTCCAGGTAATCCTCAGCACGGAAAAATTCTCACATTCAACATGAGAATAAAATTCAGCATTTTATGACCATTTTCCACTAAGGATTAGGGCCAGACCTCACAATGAGCATTGGCTCAGCCACTCTGCCTCCAGTGAATAACCCCATTTTCTGCTTACCTCCTGCACTGAGCAGGCTGCCTGTGTGTGATTCAGCAGTGACATTCCTGGAGCTATCAGTAATCCCCTTATTGCTTTGTCAGAAGTGGCACAGAGTGATGGCTGCCCTTTGGTGTGTGTCTGATTAGGGAGCTCGGGGAGAGATAGCACGGCATTACCCCGCTCATCCCGTGTCACATCACTCAGGGACTTCAATCACTGCAGCGCTGCTGCAGGACTGACAGCATCTCTTACAAGGAAATGATAATAGTCACTTGGCTTTGTGCAAACATTTCATCTATCTGCCCCGTCAGGAATCCCAGCTCCTTGTGCCTTGGGAAGTTTTCACACGTGTGAAATAAGTTAGTCTCGTACGTATGCACGCGCTCTTTTGTGCTTCAGACAGAGGCTGGCCAATAATCTATTTCCAATTTTAAATATTTGCCAGTAGGATAAAAGGACTGGCTGTGGTTTGGCAGCTCATAGACACATCTGCCTTGACAAAAAAATACCAAATCATTTTGTAGTTAATTTCTAACTCTATTTTGATAAAACACAGGCACTAGGAAAAATGACCGTCAGACACAGCATAAGACTACAAAACAGCTGTTAATATATACATGACATTTATTCTAATGAAATCTAACTTGGTTTTATATTCATTAACTAAGTCTAAATGTCATTGTTCTACATTTCTATTCGTTATATTTAAAGACAAAACCTTTGCAAGACATAAAATGGCTTTGTCACTAGAAAGAGAAAAGAAATTACCTTTTCTGCATTTAGAGTAAAATCTGAGGCTAAAAGACCACCTTCACTGTGGTCATGGCCCACCTCATACATGTTATATGATGGATTGCCAATTTCTACATTGAGTCCTCCATTTATCATGGGTTGTCTTCTGATAGTTTTTGTCCTGTAATGCATAAACATACAACAAAAAAGAGAAGATAGTGAACCTTCAAGCAAGTCGTTGGGTATTTTGTTTCTCTTTAATCTCTAAGATCAACAGGATGAAAAAGCATTTCCTGCAGAGAAAATCATAAAATCCTTCCATTTTCCAAGCAAGGTAGCAATCTGAGTCTATGTATAGATCCCACAGAAGCTGGAAGCAGAATTTTATTGTTTTTCTCAGTTTGGCTGTAGTGGTATCAATCCACACAAAGTTCTAACTCGCTGTCTACAACCCTGACTTCCTCCAGTTATTTCCAGATTTCCCTCACTTCCAAGGAAAGCTTTGCAAAGTCATTGCAGATTCCCTGCAGGAATGAAGACAGAGAGAACACGAGCCACGTCCCCTTGCTCATTCATTTCACTTCCATTTCAAACCAGTTGCCCAAAGTCAGCTGTAAACTGAGGACAAGAAAATGGTTTCATCATGATGCATTAAAAATGTATGAACTTCTCATTGTTCCAGTTTGTATTCCCTGCCAGTGGTGATTGGAATGCCGAAGTTCAACTTGAATTTTCTTTCAAGCTTTAATAAAAGACACAGCCTTATTTTTAACCTTGAATTAGGTATCAGTAAAGATAAGTGGTCGAGCTGAATTGTTTCTGTTGCTGAATTCATTTCTTTTAGCTAAGGAGGTGATTTCAGGCCCAAGCAATTGAAATAACCTCAAGAGGGTAATTTTTTCCCAATGCAACATGTTCTCTAGAATTACAAGGGAATAATAGGGAGGTCACAGTCAGGATGATAACAGTTGAGTCCTCTTGTTGGCTGAGTAAGATGCAGTCAGTGTCTGAAATCCAATATACTAAATGAACTGTATTTTTCAGAAATGTCATTGAAGAAAAATATTTCCTAAAATAGGCACTTAACAGTAGCATGCTAGTGTTGATCAACTACACCTAGTTTAATACTTGACAGTCTTCTCTAAAGAGATAAAATAACTCTAAAATACATTTTCAAATATAATTTTAAGAAGAAAGCCCTTTATTGAGGCTAGTTCTGTTTCTTTACTGAAAATCTATTATTTAACAAGCGATTCTCAGTAACCTAAATAATTTACAGAGCAGCAACTGATTTCAGGATTTGGCTATCACTAAATTTGGTGTTTTAGGTGCAGCAGCACATAATGACATCCCTGGAGCCTGGCAGGGTCAGCCTTACTAACAGAATGGTCAGGAAATGTATTTATCTTATTGGCTTTACAAAAAGGTTTTAAAAATTGATGCTCACTAGTTTACACCAGAGTTTGCAGAGGAGAGAGATGCTGCCTGTGATGCCAGATCACAATAACTTAAAAGATTCTTTTTAGCCTGGAGCACTGAAATTGTCTCATAAATGCCCACGTTTGCAGAAACAGCAGATTCATCACTTATTTCTAAAGGATTTAACAAAGAGACATTATCTTGGTTTCAGAAGTGGGGTAATAAGACCCAGGAGAAAGGAAGACAGCTGCTCAAGGCCAGCAGGCAGGACAGCTCAGGGCCTGAAGTAAATGGTTTGTTGTCTGATTCCCACTCCACCTTCCCTGGTGGGCCATGTCCTTATTACCAGGAATCTTCCCTTGCTAAATCTGCATCACCATCAACATTGTGTTCTTTGAACATGTGAAGGGTAGCAGCTCTCTCAGGTGTCTCATACAGCAGAAACACTCTCCTGCCTCCCCTGGCCACTAATCATGGCCTTGGAAGGAATGCTCAAAGTCAAAAAGTCAAACACAAGTCCTCAAGGTCATTATCAGCTCTAAGGCAGCTAAATTCAAGAGAACAAAATATTCTCTGCTCAGTGCTGGAATTTGGCTTCCTGTGCAAGATACTAAAGGAACACTAATGAGGAAGAGGTTTGGGACTTTACAGTAAATGTTTTGAGTAATGTTTACATCTTCGATATAACTCAAAGATATAAACAATACTCAAAATTTGAGTATGTGGTTTCAATGAAATACCTTTATTCTGTTTAGTTCTCTAAGTCTCTGGATAAAGTTCTTAACACTCATATAGCCTTGTCAGGATTGAGCAAAGTGGGTAAGAACTGCAATTTTTTATCTATTGCAGGAGGAACACAAGTATCAATAACAGATGTGGTTGTTCCAGCAAGAACCAAAATGTAACTGATTTGCTGCCTCCAGAAACAAGTCTTGGGTCATTTGTTGTGTTTTTGTTTCTCACACAATTTTTTTTGTATATCAGAAAGTTGCAAATACTTTAAAGATTTGGGGGTTTTTTACTTCATAAATCAATATAAAATTACTTACCTTCGTTTCCTTTTGCAAAGAAATAGTCCAATTACAAGAGTAGTGATCAAAGTCACCAGTAAAACAAGAGGAACGATGATTGCTATGCTTCCTAAAACAGAAGGAAATATCATTGAATCATCATGGCTTCACGGCTGTAAAACAGTTCAATTAATTAAAAGAGAATAATTTCCCACACCAACAATGCAATTTCATGTGATGAGCTTCACTCATCAATTTGAGATTTTAATGCTGATCAATAAAAAGTCCAACTTCATTACAGATAATAGTGTACACACAAGTATAAACAAATCAGGACTTTTTCCTCTTTTTGGATACCAATATACTTTGGACTAATTCCCTGCCCTCATTTGCAGCAATAGTCCATGAAAGTCTGGAATTGCTGAGCAATTTGGACTGGAGTGGCACTGCCACTGACTGCCACCAGGATTTTCAGCAGTTTAGGTCATGCAATTATTAATTTAAAATATCCAGTAGACTTGGCTCTGGTTGAAGTATTAATTAATATTTATAGATACCTATTGTCTTTATTTGTGGGAAAATAAAAAGTAGTGGGCAATCTTCATTTCTATGTTGTTGGTGCTTTCCTGCATTTTGCTGCATTTTACTGCATTGTACTCAAGAGCCAACAATTTTGTTATGTTGATATAGGCAATCACAAAAACTACAATAATGCTTAATGCAGCAGAAAAACAGTGCATGATCAGACAGCAGTGTTAAAGGAGAGGAGAGAACAGGGAAGAACAAAATGGGCTTCACATTATTTTGGCAGATAATTTCACTGAAATGTGACTATCTGCAAAAATAAGGTCAGCAACTGCACCCTTATTTCTGAGCCTTACTTTAACTACCTGCTCGTAAAGAAATACATGCAACAAATAATTTTATGTTATAAATACATGACTTATAAAAGCAGGGATCCAGCATAAAGCCAGTGTGGAGTGTCATGTATTTTCTTTAATATCACAATCCTTAACGGGTGGAAAACAAAAACATTGCTGGTTATTTCACTGGCAACATTTATTGATTTATTAAAAAAAATAAGCTGCTGGCAGTGTCTGCTCTACATTAAGCACAGTCTAAATAAAGAATTGATAAATGCTTTGAATTCTGCCTGAAGGCTTTCTGCCTGAGAGCCGAGTCAGGTTATCAGAGACATGAAATGAAAATACTGAATAAAAACTTGAAGCATCCCGAGTTCACTTCAGCTTATGAAGATTCAGCATGTGAAGGATATTACAACAAGGCTCTTTCAAGAAAATATTTGATAAATAACTGCATTAAGTTCTACTTAGGTGCCAAAAAAAAAAAAAGGAAAAAAGGGTTAATTTTGTCTTGGCATGTAAACATTCAGAAAAAAACCCTGAAAAACATGCCACCAGGCATGAGTTGCCATTTGGTGCACCCTGGGGTCTAGGACAAGCCCATTCCCCAAACTGCAGCTGTTCTACCCTCACAATGAAGCAGTGATCTGAGTTTTGCCTGCTTTTTTTGCCTATTTCCAGCCTGTGAGTGTTCTTTCACTTGTGTGGATGGCTGGGAAGGTTTCATCTGAGCACCAAGTTGACCTGAATATCAGGGCAGCTCATTGTGCTGCTCCACTTGGGCTAAATGTGACCAAGGCAGGTACAGCAGGGCACCAGCAGCACACTCAGCACTCTACAGGGAACCTTGTCCACTTCCAGCTGCCAATAGTGCACCAATGCCAGCCTTTTATGCTTACAAATGTGTTTAAAAAAAAAATTCAGCAGGAGCTATTCTTACTTTCAGGATGATTTTCACAGTAGGTAAAAATTCACGCCTCTGCAGATGGCCAATACAGAAGGTATGCACTACTTACAGCTCTATTTTTTGATGCTTTCAGTAGGATTTAAATGGTCAGAGGTCCCCCACTAGATCCCTGCACAGGGCTGATATGGCCAAATGCTTGTCACTTGATATGATTTCCTTAAGAAAAGTGCAGCTAGCCCTTGGAGCAGGGAGCGTAAGCTCTAAGAACTGCATCCAAACTGCCTCGTGCATCAAAATGGTGATCAAAAAATCAAGAAATATCTACATTTTAGGTTTTTTTTTAAAAAAAATGATACAAATAACAAGCATTTTTCACAACACAAACTCACATTTTAAAATAGCACAAGGCTCAGATTTCTAAAGTGAGCCAAATTTGACAAGTGACAGCAGTTATTAGTACTCACTGGTGCTGATGTTGTCAGACTTGCTGCTTTTGGGAGCTGGCCTCTCACACTGTGTGCCTGACCAGTTGGCTGAACATCTGAAAGGATCCAATTAGGATGGGAAAGTTAATAAATGTCAGCTATTAACACAGTAAGCCCATGAAAGAGACCACCAGCATCTTCTCAAGAGCTACACCAATGACAGCAGTGCTTCTACAAAACCAACAAGAGCCTCATGGAAGGAGTCAGCAGGACTCTGCCACAGCACTGACAACATTCAGAGTAGGGATTTAGTTTAAAACTACACCTTTGTGTATTATATTCCTATTATTATCACTGTAACCTTAATTCCAGAGTTCTTTTCTAATTTCTCAAAAAATAAAACAAGTTTAATCAAAGGTATGTTAGCATTTTAACTTTTTAAATGTTGAACTTTGCAACCAGATATTTATTTGCAGAAATAAATTCACATCTCTGTGTGTAAGCAAGCATGAGAGTCAAAGAATAGGAGTCGTCCTAAAGGGACAGGAGCATCTCCTGGCATCAGAAAGCCCTAAATATTGTTTATATTCAGAATATGTGTTCCAGGAGCCAGGTGCCTGGATTATACACAGCTATCCTGCTGTAATTTCCTTGTGTGAACATCAATATGCAAATATTTCCTCAACTGGGATTCAGAACACCTTCCATGCACACAAGGAAACACAAGAAGTCCATGGAAGCAGACTCAGCAAATCCATCAAAAACGGAAACAAATACCTGAATGAAATTCAATTGCTTATTCAACCTGCTGTAAATATGATTAAGTTTACTACAGACCCTCAAACTCTCCTTGTGGAAACGGCAGGAAGTAGTCACTTCTCATCTGTCTCTGTTGCATATTGTGCAATGAATCATGATTTTTTTCCAAGTATTTTTGAATTATTTATGAATTTCAACATGAGTTATCTTTAGGGAGGTGCAGTAGAGCATTACCCTCGTGCAGTTCCAAGAACTGCTATCTGATTCCTTCCTAAGGATTTAATAAATTGCAAGGTTTAGGGGTGGTTATGCTTAACAACTGATATTGTTCTATAATAAAAGAAGTTTTGGAAAGATACCAAATATTCTGGACAAAACCAATGCAATTCTCAGAGAAGAGCCCCAGGCAGCTTTGCTGGTGATGCTTTGGGCTCTCCTCTCTTTGCAGATCTGCAGAAGACTGGCTTGTTCCTCTCCTTGCTCCTAAGCCTATTCCAGCACACCCTGACATTCAGATAAATCTCCTTATTGGGTTTCATGTTAAGCTTGAACTTCTTTTGGAAAGTTAATTTAATTTTTTGGTGGGATACACTATGGAAGTGCTTAAGCTCTACAGAGGGAAGGCACAGAAGGTCTTTAGAAGCATTAATAATTTTTTTATATATATTGATTATTATTGCTAGTTGATTCATAAATTGTCACACACTAACTAAATTGCATTATAATTTAGAAGCCCTTCATTGAAAAAAGTTTATTGAAATAATTTTGTTTACTTAAATAAATATGGTAAATACACACTTGTGTTTCCTCACTGCAAAGAGCCCCCAATTCCTAATTACACACATGCTTCACAACGATATATTTTATAACTGAACCCAACTGACTTTTCCACCTGCTTACCATCACCTCAGCACACTGTAAGTCACAGAGAACACAACTTTAATCTTTCAAAAGATGCATCTGTTCCTTTTTCTTTCCAGATCTCTTTTTAGCAATTATGTAAGATAGAAATGCTTGCACTGACAGCTTACCTTACCAAGATACTTGTCAAGGAATTTTCTTTTTACAATTATCAATTTTCAACATACGGCTGCAAAATAAGTGTCTCCATTCTTGTAGAAAAACACTATATATCTTTATACTTAAAATATTCGACTCAGCTCCAAGCTGTTGGCACGTGACAGACATGAAACAAAGTCTTTATATTTCTTACTGATATTTTGCATCATTCCTGCTCAGGATTCAGCTCATGTAATTAAAACTTGTGATGACATGCAATTTGCATTTAATACTACACTATTGAAGGAGAAACAGTTATTTTAGAGTTAGACATACCTAACTTTGCAACCAAATTTTTATATTAAATGTATCAAATGCTTCCACTGTATATAAAATCATTATGATGAATCTGTTGTTAAAACAGTGTGGAGAACATAGGACAGTGAGACCAGCAAAAGAATCACCATGAAACATTGAAGTACAAGCTCGTGAGAAAACTGTATAATGCACAATTACATTCTTCAAAACCTTATAGCAGACATGTTATCACAATATCTGGTGATGAAAAAAATCCTACAGCTAGATATGCAGTAAACAGAGGAAAAAATTAAGGCAAAAAATATTAAAAGTTCTTCACCAAACTTCTCATTTTAACTGCAAAAATCAGCAATATTGAAACACCTGAGGCATTTGACAGAAGTCTCATAAAAACATTGTTAGCTGCCACTACATTTTAATTTTTTTCCAAATGCTTGCTTTCTCCAATAAACTTTAAAGAGACTGAAGCTGGAAGGATGGCAGTCATTTCCTTTTGCACTTTGAGGTGAAATGATTGCCCTTTGATGGCCCAGCAAGGTACAAAAAGCTTGTTTTAGGCACACAGAAGAGAAAAGAAATAAAGCCCAGGGAAAAGGGCTGTTTTCTGCAAGGGAATTTGACACAGAAAATCATGAGCAGGCATATGAATAATGATGGGCTTGGGACATGGATAACTGTTCATGCAGGAACATGGGAAATAAGCAGATCTTAACCAGTTTTAATTGTCTGCAGAGAGAAATTGTTCTTAATAACAGCATTTTCTGGTGTCAGGACATTTAAATTCAGACTGCTCAGTTCCTACCATGGGAACTGACTCCTGGTTCAGTTTGATGCACAGTAGTTTGTCCTTTTCCAAACTCTTTGGTACCAGGAGCTGCTGTTCTGTGCCATTTTCAGGGGCTGTGTGGTCAGACAGGACATTTGCAGTACAAGCAAACAAAAGGGCATTAACAAACCAGCACCACATAAATCCACTTAGTTTCATCAAAGATGTTCACATCACCACAAACTTGTGGGAAGGAACAGTGAAAATGCCTAATCTGAGTCACTCCCAGACAAATACAGATGGAAACAGATGGGGAAGCTGACAGTGAAGGACAGGCTGGAGTCAGCTCTGTGCAAGGTGCTGCAGAGAACATCTCAGGAGCAAACCTCCAGTTCCCAGCAGAACCAGAGCAAGATCAAAGGGCAGCAGTACCACAGGGGATGCCAATATGAAAACTGAGAGTGAATGTAATAAATAAAGGTTGAACACGTTCTGCTGCCAAGGTCATTAATAAAACTGCTACAGCTCTCTCTGTAACAATTTAGCTCTACATTTCTAAAGAGATGAGAGCTTGGGCAGTGCCTTCTGAGGAAGAGAATGCCTGTGCCATTGGAATGATCTAGTTGGAGGAAACAGCAGTGCAAAGAGAGACATTCAAAAAAAAATCCTTTCAACTGAGATTCTGAAGGTGTTGTACTTGGAGTGAGGAATGTTTAGAATGAAGATATTTACATTTCCAAGACTGATCATGCTGTTGTGACAGAGTCTATTCATGACAGAAAATACCTCTCTCTCTTTCTGTATAACCCTCACAGGTCAGTGTGATCAAACATCCTGAACTGTGTTATACAGGTACCATTTGACTGAATAAATAGAAAAAAATAGTAAAAAACCAGCTAATTTTGTTGCAGTGTGCAATATTTTTTTTAATTCTATTTCTTTCTTTTTCCCCCTCTTCATGCCACAGGCATTGTCATAAAAATATAATATAGAAGGCATAACATGTAGTTAAAAGTGCTTTTGTAGACAACTGTTTTCCAACTCAATATACCAGTGCAGATTCAAAAATGACAACAGCATTGAAAGGTGAGTCTAGAAGTGTAACAGAACCTGTGGAACAGTCCCTACAAAACAGAGGTGGAAGGGGAACTGAAAATGTTTCTTAGCTATAAATGATATTTTTTCATTATAAAAAGTGATTTTCTAACTTTGCTTTTCCTTTTGGTCATGACATAGCAATATGTACTAAAACATCCTAATGAAAGGATCTTGTCTTGCTATTTTAGGAACACTTAACATTAAAATTTCACTGGAACTTGTCTCATCATTAATATTAGAGCTGTTTGTAAGACAAGAGAACATCTGGATTACAGTTATTTACTACCTACATTAAATTGCACTGAAAGAGAGAAATAAAACTTCCTCTTTTCCCCAAAAACTCTGTAGGATGTCAGAGGATGACAAAAGCCTTGCACTAAACAAAACATTAAACTATTTCTTATAATAAATTTAGGAATACTTCTGCAGATATGCTTTGTTCATACAGGGAGCTGATATAATAGAGTTAAACCCACTGATAAACCCTCTAAAGTAAAGCACTTTCATAACAAGGACCAAAAAATCCCACCCCAGGACTGATCAATAGTTGCACATTCTGTTCCCCCTCTATTGTAGGGTTTCATTATTTTCAAGTCATAACTTTTCCATAATCATTTTATACATGAAAAACCCACATTTTATTAGTTTTGCCTATTGATCATCCCTCAACATCATAAAAGGAAAATAATGTAGAAGCTGAGGGATAGAAAATTTATACTTGTTACCTGAAAATACAAATTACCTTCAATTCAATACATTCAGAGTAAGATAATTACATCATTGAAAAGCAGGCAAAACAACAAAAAATTACTTTTCAGGAACACCAAAAAAACCCCTGAAATTTAGTCACAATCTATGTTAAAAAAAAAAAAAAAAGAAGTGACTTTAAAAATTAATTTTAATATGGGCATGAAATTACTATGTACAAATCATTATTCACAGTTGCTGCATGATGTTCACTGTAAAGGAACAACTTCCAAGTTCAACTCAGCCTCATTCATCCCAAGGTAAGAAAAAGAAGAAACTGAGAGTCAGTAACCACCATAAAATTAGCAATATGTGTACAATACAGAGGGTATACAAGTACTAAAAAATAACAGAAAATATATAAAAAAGCATGTCCAGGTGACTACTGCTGTAGCAATAAAACAAAAGGAAAAGAGATTGAAATGGTAAAACTACAAAGGAATGAGAAAAGATTCTCGTTAGGTAGGTAAAGATTCTAAGTAGGTTGGTAAAAACCTACTAAGGTTTTTCCCAAGCAGTGATAAACAGCAGCAAACACTATGCAAGTTTCATCTGAACATTTTAAAACTCATGCACAAAGGATATCTGCATTACAGCCTAGTCAGTAAATGCTCCATGAAAAATACACATATTCCTCTTTTCCAAGATCTTAAAATTTCCCCCTCTGAAATTTCCTCCCACTCTTCAAACACCTGTTTGCATTTGGTTCTTGAACTGATACTAGTTTGTGGCACAAAGTGGATAAAAGACCTTTTATCATACAAAGGTACAACCTGTGGATTAAGCTCAATTTCTAGATATTTATAACAAAGATATTTTTAGTTGAAAAAGAAAGCTCTCAAAGGACTGGCAGAATGCTGTGAAATTCCTGTTGTAATGCAATTGGGGAGCTCATTAAATATACCCCAGGAAATCATATGGAAAGCATTTATTGCAGGATACTTGATAAAATTCCCTGGTTTGTGCTGCCTCTCAGGGTTACCAGGGCCTTCTCTCAGGCTTTTCAATCCTGTTCTACACCACAGTGGCTTTTTCTACTCAGCCTTCAGAAAATGCCAGTCTGGGATTGCATGCTATGGTCCCTTTCTTGTCCACAACTGGACCATGGATGTCCCTGAACCTTTTTTTGAGCAGAGGTTTGCTATAGTGATGAGTTTATTTATTATAAACCTGCATGGAAATTCAGCACCTGTACAAGCTGCATGTGAACTTAAATAAAAAATAAAATAAAATTCAAAGATTTTTCAACAGGAAGGCAATGTCAGGAGGAAGGTACAGCATCACAGGCACTTGAGCCGCAGGGGAGCTCCTCCACAAAGAGGAATGCACTCTTTTATTCCTGAATTCTGTGACCTAAACACACACACACTCACCCCCACACACTCCCCTCACACTGTGTCACTCTCCAGCCTACTGGATATAAAACTGGCAAGAACAACTTGGCAACACTGGACCAGGTTTCCCAGAAAAGCTGTGGATGCCCCATCCCTGGATGTGTCCAGGCCAGGCTGGGGGTCTGAACAGGGATAGTGGAAGGTGTCCCTGCCCATGGCAAGGGGATTGGAACAGGATGAGCTTTAAGGTCCCTTCCAACCAAAACCATTCCAGGATTCTGTAAGAACAGCTCTCCTGCTTGTTTCACTCCTGCAGGAACTATTTTTCCTAACTTTTCCATGTCTGCACTTCCAAGTTCAAACTTTGTTATCAGTTTTAAGTAACTTCATAACTTGTGCTCTCCCCAGTTGTTCACTGTCTGCAACCCATGACTTGACCAAAATTCTCCATCAAGAAATTAAGTAATTTATTCTTCCTCCACCCTTCACTTTTCAGTTTCCTCTGTTACCAAACTTAGGCTTTCTTCCAAGCTCCTGCATGGTCTGTGCCTTCTCATGAACTCTGCAGGATGACTGGTTCTGATGTTTGTTCTAATATTGAAATACAATACACACTTGAATCCCTCTGAACAGGCAGCACATCCAGACACAGGTAACTAATGCAATGTTGCACTTTGTCTTTTGATTTTTGTATTTCTATAATGCCTAATGTAAGGGGGTTATGGTTTGATCTAATTTATTTGCAGATAATAATAATAGAACACGTGCAGGTATAATCCATATGCAGGTATAAATAACAATAGTAATACAAGTAAAAGGATGGAATTATAGCAACATATGGTCGTGATGAAGGTATAAAAGAAACAAAGCTGAAAGAGAGCAGCAATATTCTGTGTTAAAGATTCTGTAATAAAAGCCCTGCCCATTCAACAACCAGAGCCACTCTTGAGTGCTTGAAAGTTTCAACTCTTTCCAGTTCTCTTCACTGGTATTATACAAGGTGTAATCTCTCTCTAAACCCTGCTTCTCTAGCAGGAATGTATATGCAGGTAGGTAATTAGTGAGAAGAAAACAGAGACATAAATAAAGGTATTTAATAAAAGACAGACTGATGGAACAGATGGAATGAACAGTTTGTGAAATACACAGAAAAAGCATTTCTTGATTATTTTCCACATGAACCTGATCTCCTAATCATTCTTTTTTTTACAGTTGATTTGTGAATTTCCTGGTGCAATTCAGGCATATCTCACTTGCTTGTACTGTGATGCACCTCACACACAGACCCCACCTATTAGTGAGTAGTACTAAAGAGATCCTTGAAAATGCAGAATACTCAAATGACATCTTATGTATAAGATTAAGCTACTTTAAGACACCCTAAG
Source organism: Trochalopteron elliotii (assembly GCA_024734555.1). Taxonomy (NCBI): domain Eukaryota; kingdom Metazoa; phylum Chordata; class Aves; order Passeriformes; family Leiothrichidae; genus Trochalopteron; species Trochalopteron elliotii. The sequence goes on from JANPWX010000533.1 coordinate 1,828,526, forward strand.
TGGAACATTTTTCAGAAAAGGTCATTACCCCAAATTTTAACATTCTGGAATTCTCTCACAACCTTTGTAACTGAGCAAGAACAATAATGTGTGTGGGGGAGGAGGAATAATAATCATCACATACCTAAAAATAATGCAAAGCATTAATAAACTAGATTGCATAGAAATCCAAAGAGAAATCACAGCATATTCTGCATTTTTTAAACCTTGACAGAGTTTTCACTGAAATTGGCAATGGCCTTTACAAACCTTTTTTTTTTTTTTGGTGCTTATATGAAGCCACAGTGAGGCCTTAGTTCATTCCTAAAATGGTTAAGTGAAAACCATCACTCCTCCTCCCAGAGTACAACTGATATTTAGGTCATTTAGTGCATTCAACATTAAAAAGACACCTTGAGACAGGAAGATAAAATAAAAATGTATGCTAGCACTACAGGTTGTTGAAAGGACAATCTGTTCTTACAGGTTTAGAGATGCTCTGTATAATTATGGCTTTAGGATTGCACTTTGGAACAGCTAAACCTTATCCTCTATTGTCTTTACTGAATGATAATAAGGGCTTGATTATGTGCAAAGTTTGCATTCTCAAATGATTCTGGATGTGAGAGAGAGGAGAGTTCCTGTTGAATGACAATAAACCTAGGCATCTCCTATTTCTTCCAAAAATCACTCACTCCTCAATTATAGATTGGTTTAGAAAAACATTTTAAAAAACTTGGACAAGTGGCTCCTGGAGCATGTGAGAGAAAAAGCAGGAAAGGCACATTCAGTATGTGACTTTACAGGCAGCAACATGATGTTCTTAGGCTGCAGGATTCTCAAAACACAAGTATGATGCATGGAGGTACAAAAAGTTCCAGGCACTGCTGACCAATCCATACTCTTCCAAGTCTAAGAAGTGGTAGTTAAGATACTAATCTTGTTTTCAATGGATTTCTAGTACCTCCAACCAGAGAGTTTCATTGCATGAAAACATTGACAAAGCAACTGAGATCACGTTAAAAAAAAAAAAATAGGTTATTCAGCCTAAGCAGTCACTGTCTTTGCTACCCACCAGGCACCCACATCACATCCTCACAGCATTTATGGTCCATAAACCATTCACTGAGAAAAGTTTAAATTTGTGTGAATTTCACATTTTCTCCCGAGTCTAGGTTTTTGGTTCATGATTTCACTACTGACTTTTGCATCACAATCACTGAGTGAAGCTATGTTCATCTGAGAGCTGTTTTGTATCTCTCTGTACATCTGCCTTACAGGATTTTCAAAGACTAAGGTTGTTTCTTTTCCTGATGAAGATTAAAATTTTCTCTTTAAGAAATAGACCTAAAATCCTTTAGAGAAGTGAAGAATACAAATGTCATTATCTTTTTTAATCAGAGAAGTCAGCATTATGATGTAGCTCACATACTTTTAACAGTCTCTGTTTTACAGCATTATTTCTATAAAATTCTATAAAATTTATTTCTATAAAATTAACAACAAGACTAATAAATACAAGCTTAACTCCTGAAGTAGCACCAGATACCTGTTCTGTTTCTTTCCCTGTTCAGATAAGAAATTTAAGGTCAGGTTTGGACTACAGAACACGTGGAACATCATTATTCACTAAATTTCATACCATGTAGGATTAACTTGGTAAAATATCTCAAAACATGAGGAACAGAAGCCAAGAGGCATTTTCAGGTTTTTTTTCCAATTTATTTAGTAAAAATAAAGCCTTTTATTTCTTCCCCTAATGGTACACACACTCCAAATGTATTTTTAAATATACTCATCAGTGCAACTCTCCAAGGGTAAGTGTGTATTATAGAAATGGTCCCCCAGATTAAGTATATATTGTGAAATGTATGTGAATGTGCATGACTTGAACCAATGAACTGTGGCCTGGAATGATGTCACAGAATGTGCAGCATTAAGTGGAAGGTTAAACCTACTTGCATCTCGGTTCATTAAACGTGGTTAAAGTGCAAATTCCCTCATTCTGACAGTAGTAATCACAAGGGTTCACTTTCTGGTCACAGCGCTGACTTTTAAACCCCACAGAGCATCTGCAGAATTTCAGTAAAATAGACCTACATAAATATTCTGCCTCGTGCTGAGCAGATTTTAAACGCGTTACAAATAACGACGGCAAGACACGCACACGTACACGGGCACACACTCACAGAAAACAAAATCAATTTTTTTCTTTTTCATGGAAAGTCCATCTGACAATACTGAAAAGTTTGCTCAGGAGTGTTGATCAAGCAGTTTTTAACACAATGGGTCTATCCTGCCTGAAGGGTTCTCAGAGTATTATTGTCAGATGTACATTTCTATTGATAGATCCAGATTGTAATGGCTTTAAAAAAGTTCATTACCATTTTCTTAGCATTGTTAATGGTGTTGGTGTATGCTGCAGCATTTATGTATTGCAAATCCACACACAAATTAAAGCACAAAACCTTTTTTTTTTTTTCCTTGAGATGCTATGGTGTTCCATGTGAATTGAAAAAGCATAGGAGAGTTTTATAAGAAAAAAAATAGTGAAAAGTCACAAGCTTCCAAAAAAAGCCATTCTAGGTATTTAATCAAATGAATCACCTGGTTTAATCATCATATTTGGACCTTACATATCATTGCTGTGATATTCCCCTTTTGTCGGGATTTATCAGTCTCTAGTTCCCAACTAAAGACATTCAAGGAGGCACAAATAAAAGGTAAAATGGTAAAAACAGGTAAAAAATAATACCAAAAAAGAAAAATAAGCATTTAAAGTATTTATAACTCAGTAAGGGCTACTGTGCAGACCTAAATTACATTGTCTTTAGCCCCAAACCTGCAAACATGCACTGACAAATTTTCAATGGTAGTGTCACTACAGCTGTCTCTTTTCTCCTGCAGAAGTTCCTCTCATAGGGAGGAACCCTTGGCCCATCTCTTCCATTAAGAAAATCTAGGAACTGATGAAACTCCTTTGAGAGACTGAATAAAACTCTCTTTCACGATCACCTGCATCAACAAAATGAAGGAGTGGCTGTATGTGTATTCACAAAGTTGTACTGCCAGATCCCTTTGGGCAACAATTTGCTTATGTCACCCAGGAAATGAGACACTCAGGTCCAATTCTGTCTTCCAACATCTCTCTCCTTCCAGCCTGGAGGATGCTCTGAGCTCCAGGTTCTTTGGAGAAGTGAAAGACCATTGCAAAATGAATATCTTAAGGAAATAACTAAAAAAAATTAGTGTGACTTGGTAGCTCTGAGTAACTGAGAGCAGGAAAGAAATTAATTTCTTGCCAAAGTGATCACTTCAGTATTTTATATTGAGCAGCTTAAAAAGAAGATACACCATAGCTCTCAAGAAAGGAGTAGAGTGTAGGCTTTTCTGCTTACAACAGTACTTCACTTCTAGACTACAGAATTCAAATTTCTTTGGCATTTTATATCTGAGCTTAAGAAAAGCACCCTGAATTACTCCCTTGACCAGGGGACAGGAGTGAGAGCAGTCTCAGAGCCCAGAGCAGCCACAATATTCTGGGCAGGGGGAAGGTTAGGGCAGAAACGAGAGATAATGAGCATAGCCCCACAAGGGAAATAACCCTGACATCATTTTTCCTATTCTCCAGCCATCTGGAGGAGGGTTTTGCCTCCAAATCTGACCATCTCTGTAGGAGAAAAGACTTAATCCACCTCTGAGAAGTAGGGCAGACAACCTCAAGTTTCCATTCCCAAAAAAAAAAAAAAAAGCCTGAACAAACCTGAAATTACTGTAAGTCTCCAAAGATATATCTTTATATCTATATGCATTCACAATGGAGCCCTTAGTTCTAAATTTCAACAGACATTTTGCAAAAAAGATATGCAAAGTATGAGGTTACAGAAATAGCTACAAAACAAATACTGTAAGTTGAAACTGCAACCAGCACATTAATTATCCTAGAGAGACCAAAAATACAGACACATGCATAATAGTTTTAATATTTGTTGTCACACAGGCACTTTAATGATGTGCAGGATGCAGGATACTCACAGACAGACAGGTATATTTGTCTCTGGGTCCAGCTGACAGGTGCCACCATTGTAGCAGTAACCATCACACAGCTGACAGGTAGAGGCAATCTTTCCATTAGTGCAACTGCCATGGTTAAAAAAAAAATAGAAAAATGGAAAGCGTAATGAGTATTACAGTAAATCTGAGCATTTCATTGTAAAATCAGTATTTTAATACGTTGTTATAAGACCTGCTGATTGAAAGAATTCCAGGTTTCTGAATTTTTTATTTTCTGGTTTGAAAAGTTAGCATAGGCAATGACATTATTACACAATACAAATTTAATCTTTCTTTTAATGAAAATAAACTATTACAATACAAAGCAATCACTCAGCAATAGAGCAGCACACGTTACCTCTGCCTCCAACAGTATTTAGTATGTCTCTATCACTGTCACAGATAATGTGCAATGAAGGAATTTCAACAGTATGGAAGAACTCAATTGTCAACTTGATTAATTTCAATGTTTTTAAGTGAAAATCCAGTCAGTTTCCTGCTACATTGTGCATCCTCCAGCTGAGGAGTGCTCCACAAGTTGGTCTGAAAAGCCAGGAGTGAGTTGGTATTGTATGGGCAACAACCACACAGAAGAGCTGAGCTGATGTGACCGCTCCATGGACAAGCTACAGTGTGAGAGATTTAAAGGATAACACAGTGGGATTGCTGTTAAATGCAGGATTTTGAACAGAATCCCACGCACACTCACTTGCACACTACGTCACTGCTGTCCTTGTTTATGATGCAGTGTCCCCCGTGGCACCTGAGGCACTTGTCCACCTCACACTTGGGGCCCTCGAAGCGCCCGGGACAGACGCATTCCACGCTCCCGTCGTCGGAAATGGTGCACGACTCCGAGTTCACGCAGTAGTGGTGGCAAACATCTACAGCAACACCAGACAACCTGAGTAACCTGATTACTAAAAGGCATTAAGGAGCATTGTAGAAACAAATGATACTTCCAACATTTCTTTCATGTTCACAAATTGCTTTCACGTTTTAAAAAGTGCTATAATAAAAAAAAAAAAAAAAAAAAAAGAAAACTGAAGCCAGTGACTCACTGGCAATCGCAGGAATCAAGAATGGTCCATAAACAGATATATAATATATTAACAATGTAATCTTGGGAAGTGAAATGGAAGTATAAACTCATAAAAGGGTATTTTTTTTTTCCCCTTCTAGTTTTCTAACCATTTATGGCATCATCCCACATAATATAAAGACTCCTGATGAGAAAAGCAGAGCAGTGTTAATGTATTTAATGGGACGTTGGCTGAATAAAAATCTTCTGATACATTCACATTACCATTAACAGCATTATGCTAAACTGAAATTGAAGCGATATTTTGAAATAATTAAGTTTTATTTTCATTTATCCACATATTAAAATTTCATGAAGTTCTAATAATAATATATAAAGACATAATCCATAAGTTCTACAAAGTACTACATACATGCATAAGCTTTACAGACTGCAAAACCCCATTATGGTATTTAATTGTTTAAATGCCAGTAGGACTGAGATTTCAAGTAGTGAATCCTTTAACTCTTCAGAACCAGCAGTAACTGTCTCAGTTTTCATTCATTTAAAAAAAAATCAAATTGCCTAACTGAAGAAGCTTCCAAGAGTTACAAAATACTGGTATCTTAACATTTTGGTTAATTTTTATTTATGTGGTAGCGACAAATTTATTTTGTGGTTTGGTTTTTTTTTGTTGTTTGTTTTAAAGTCATCATTTAAGCTCCTTCATGAGCAGGGACACTTCCACTGTCCCAGGTTGCTCCAAGCCTCATCCAGCCTGGCCCTGGACACTTCCAGGGATGGGGCAGCCACGGTTTCTCCATGCATCACTTGTATCTCAAAGGGAGAAACACATTTTGCTTGTGCTACTCTGTGCTGGTTTTCCTCATTTCCAAAGACTGAGTACTGATGGAAGAGTTTTGTTTCTAGGGGGACAGAACATGGCTGCTGGAGGAGTTATTTCTGTTTGAATATTCATTATACATCTTCACCTGGCTGTGCAGGCTGTAGGCTCAGCTGCTGAAGGAATCAGCACCCAGAGCGGCTTAAAAGACACTAAATGAAGTTGTTCATTGTTCCTCATTCCCCAGTTCCAGGTATTGGAATGGCAATTTGCAGCAGGGGGGCTGTTTTTGGAACAAAAACTACTGCAGTTTGAAAGCTAATAGTGAGAGTGATTTTATGTGAGAGCAGTGCAACGGGCATATGTTTGCATGTACATTAGGACTACAAAATAATCAAAACTAAAACCCACAAATATGTAGGAGTTTTTCATAGGTTATATGTCAAAACAATTATTAGTTTCTAGGATTGATTGCAGTCACAAACACCTTTAATCATCCATCTGCAGTATCTAGTATATTTATGCTACATTTGGGTGGAAATTACACAAAATTATTTCTTTTTTCTCCTAAAAAAGGGATTTCAGTTTCAGAGAAAGTCACAGCTTGGGGAATCACTGTTTCCACTTTGAATGATTGTAACTGCATGAAGATGTTCCCCACTTTTTAGGTAGTTTGGGCCTTAAATGATACAAGAAATGAACTTTAGCTACTCTGTGTGTCTTTTTTTCTGGAATTTAAAGCAGGGAACTACATTCAAATACATCAGATTTATGTGTATTTAATAACATGCACAATGTTAGTAGAATTCTATGTAAATTCAGTTGCTTGAATTTATTTCAGCCATGCCAATGCCTTGACACGGACCACACATTTAGGCTATTAGCCCTTATGTGAACTAATCACAGGAGAAACTCTGCACTGGGTAATTGGAGACGATAAGTGTGGGGAAAATAAGGTCTTTGCAAGCTGGTAATACTGCAGGCAAATGTCTTCTCCCTGCCATAAAACCCTACTAGTAATATTTTAAGCTTGGGAGCAGGAGTAAAATACCTACACAGATTCATGTGCCATCCTTTGCATATGAACTACCTTCAATCACAGCAAAGACAGACTGAAAAAGATATCTGGGAGGCAACCAATCTTTGCAATAATGCCATATTAATGTATTCCAGCTTGCATACAAAGTGAAGGTGATTAACAAAGCAATAGATCATGCACGCGTGTGAATACAGCAAAAAAAACCCACAACAGATGTGACTTTATATACACATTATTAACTGCAGACTGGTATAATTTCAGAAAATTTATTGGCCACCAAAAAAATACTTTAAAAGATTGTAAATCTTTTTTTCTGCCCTCTAAAAGACTTAAGATTTAAATCAGCAAAAGCTTAATTTTATTTTGCATTTTATAATGTCTTTGAGTCTCTGTATTGTGTCAGTTTCCCAGACAATCCAAATCTGATAATGAGCACTGTTTAAAAAATACCCCTAAATTTACATTTAAATTAATTCTCTTTAAAAAAAAAAAAAAAAAGAAAAAAAGAAAAAAAAAAGAAGATGTTTGCAGAAGCATTCAACTAGAAACAATTTGTTTGGTTTTGGGTAAGCCTCAAGTAAATATTTTTCCTTAATCTGTGTGTCTGTCTGTGCATGATTTATGTACTATACTATTTTCAAACATCCAATTGTGTTTGCAGATACTTATTTGTGGATTCATGCAGTTTGCTTAATACCAAGGGAGAGAGAATCACAATTACTGCTGGTTTTCCATTCAAAGGTTTCAATTTATTTCACAGTCTCCCAACTGGAAATATATTCAGTTTACTTCAGTACAAATCCCATTTAAGACACACACTATCCCTTTCCTTGTTTGACAGACCTTTCTCTAAAACTAAATACCTTTTGTATCTTGTACATAATTCTAAACCAGACCTCTATAACAGCTAATTTCCCATCTCTTTTTTTTTTTTTTTCTTAAATCAAGTCTTCTTCAGCAAATTCACTGAAGGTACAAAAGGGATGATGGCTTTCACATTTAATATCCTATGACAAGCACTATGACAATCTAACAAGGCTGTGACAGTCCTGGCCTTTAGAATGTTACAGTCAAAGCAAAGCAGGAGTAGAAAAAAATGCAATGATTAAAAAAATCATTCAGATCTCAGAAAAATAATTGGTTCTAACTTAAGGAAGGTTGCTTGTGAGTCATCATTTTTGAAAAGACATGGGGAAGACAAACTGTCATTTGTAAATGAGTGACCAAAAGAAGAAATTCAAGATTAAGTTCAAATGTCTTGAGTTACAGGAAAGAGATAATGGTGAAAGAAAACAAAAGCATGGCAAGAAAAGGAATATAAATGAAGAGCATTGGTTGATAATCTACTAATGGTTGATAATCTACCTTTCTTACTCCTCTGTTAAAGAAGTAAAAACTTAGAGGAAGTTGTAGAAAGTGAGACGCACGGAAACCTTCAGAAAACTATCTCAATGAGAAGAGATTGATGGGTCAGTGGAATGAAAAAACAGGGAGAAAATCAGATGCAAAAAACAGAACCTAAGTCCTGAGAAGTAACCAAGAGTAACATTCAGAAATCCTTTACAATTTCAACACGAGGATGGGGCAGAAACCATACTCAGGGTGATCTTTGAGCAAGTTGAAGGAATATAGCAATGTGAAACTCAAAGCTATCCTCAAAGTGCTGCTTGCTGGGGTTAAAAATAGATAACAAAGGCAGAGGGGCAGTTTAGAAGACTTTATGGTCTGCAAACATTAGGGACACCAGAAGGTTCTTTAACCAACTATGTCAATTCATTACCAGCATAACAAAACACATGACAAGTTGTAGCAGAAAATTTTAACACAAATATCTCATGGCTACTGACAAAGCCATCCGTCCTGCACCGTTCCACTCTACAGCTCATTAATGAAAACAACAATAAATCATTCCTCAAACACCACCTTCTTCAGTTAGCCAAGTAGAAGGGGAGAAATATGCCCAAAGATCACCTGAATACACCAGATGACATTGCCTCAGCAGCACGAATGATCTGGGGCTAGATTTAACAACACCGTAAAAAATAAAAAAATCACCCAGGCAGGCTTTAAACTTCCCTTGCGTAGAACTTTTCCTGCAAACCCAGAGGGTATAATTTGTGGAGATTACTTACAGTACTGGCACCTGTCCCCTGTGTACTCGGGCAGGCAGGCACAGAAGGGCTGGTTGCCAGCAGTGACACTGCAGGTGCCCCCGTTCTGGCAGAAGCGCTCGCACACCGTCTGGTTGCAGCGCGGCCCCGTAAAACCCAGAGCGCAGCTGCAGGTCGGCCGGCCTGTCCAGAACAGAGAGAGCTATTTTATGATAAAAATAAATACAAATTAAAACAGTGAGCAGCACTTTCTCAACACAGAGAGTGGAAGAGTGGGAAGTTTCAGTGTTTGAGCTCAATTGTGTTTGTCTAGACGCTGAGAGAACATGCCTTTACAAACATGGCTTGAATGCAGAACTCTTGAAAAACAAAATTGGCTCTGGGAGATATGGGCACTCAAAAACTGCATCTGTGCATTTTGACACTTGTTTTACACAGTCATTGACTCTTCTATGAGAAGAAGTAATTATTTAAAAAACACAATCATTTCAAAGGTGGTTCTAAGCAGGAATTTAAGATGTGACTGAACTCTTCAAATCATCCTGCTGCGCTGGGTTCCTCCTTTTGTGGCGGATAACTGTATGATCACCATTGCTGTCTCTTCAGAGTACACTACATTATTTTCAAATCTAAAAACCTTGATACATAATCACACGAAATACAAATATTTACTAATGCACTAATAGCTACACTTTACAGAACACTTTTTAATAATCCACAAGTATCTGGGCCTGTTTTGTTATGTCACCCCTCTCAGATAATGAAGACTGTTACATAAAAATTGCTGTCTGGCATCAGACCAAAGATGCCTGTAACATCAATATTCAATGTCTGAAAAGCAGTTAACACTTTGGGATGAACATTTGCACACAATGAACTCCTAGTCTACAGCTTCTTTTCAAAGGATTTTAAAAATAGTCTTTAAAACCCAATGAATTTTCCTGCTATGATTCTTCCCTATTGTAATTTTCCCATTTTTTTCCCCTTATCTAAATCTCATGTCTAAAGGATTTATAGCTTTGTTACAATTCCACTGTTTTATTAAACCCTTCCACTTTCCTGTCTTATTTTCTTAAGGCTTATCTTCTTTAAAACAAAACTTCTAGATCCCATTAATGTTTTTCCATCTCCTGACTTTGCTTTTTTATCTCATTTATAATCTTCAAGTAAATGACCTGATGTGTCCAACCAGCCATCTCCCTTCTCACTTCCTAATAAACTATTCTCATTCTTGATTATCTCTTGCAAGACATTATTTTCCCCCCACCCTCCTCTTTACTTTCATTTAGCTTTAAGGATTTTCTTAAACTTATGGAGAACCAAGTTTAACACTGTTATTTCTCTTGGCTTCCCAGGAATGAAAGAGATGAAGATTTAGCAGGACCTGAGGACCCTTCTGAAATAAAAGGGCAGACAGGATGGGTTGGAACAAGATGAGCATTAAGGTTCCTTCCAACCCAAAACATTTCATGATTTTGTGTTTATCCATTTAATTATGTAATGTACTGCATGTGTTATGCAGAATTCCTTTGGACTGGAATTACAGGCATGAACAGGAAAAATAACCTCTCTGATTTTATCATTGACAATCCAAAGTATCCACAACTGCTTTCCCACTTGCTTCATGATGTTCACCACAGTTGCATCTGAAACTCTGAGATGTGCAACCCTGCTCACCTTGCTTGTCTTTCTTCTCCACTTAGCTGGCTGTGTTATTGAGTAATTGAGACTAAACTGAGTATTCTACAAACCCCACAATCCAATTTTTCTTCTGGTCTGCCTTTCTCTTAATCCTGTGCAATCATTTAATATCAGATTCACTGGAGAATTTTTCAATGCAAGTGAACCACCCTCATTTCGTCTCCTCTCTCTGACTCATGCAGAATGATTTATTCAATCTTTTTCCTTCACTTACTTCTTACCCTTCTAAGACGACACACTTCACGTAATTCTTTTCTGTATCTTCTATTTTAAGCTATGCTAATTTAAAGTGTTTTGCAAATCATCCTAAGGGCCAGGAGATCAGTTAGTCTCTTTCTCTAATGAGTACAGCAGGAACAAAACCATTGACCTAAAAATAGCTCCAACTCCTTTAATATGCATCAGCCTGGTTATTCATATCTGTCCCCTGTGATCTAAACCTTAAATCAAAGATGTTGAACTCAGATGTTAGCACAGATTCCACTTGTTTTTCCCCATGTATACAGTTGCATTTAAATTTCTGCCCCCGAGACAGGGGGTTTCATATAATCTTTCATCTGAACAAGTGTTTCAGTAAAAAGAAAAGATAAAATAGTGATAGAACATAGATCTGGAGGTCTGCAATCAGTTTTCATTATTAATATTCCTCTATTTGTTAAAATGATGAGATGATGATATTTTTCTGGTTTGTATAAAAGATTATCCTATTCTTTACTAAAGTAGACTTATAAATATGCCAAACTGCTGACAGCTAAATGAAAATTTAATACAATATAGCCTAAACCCCATTTTTGTCACTCAATTTAACTTGACTTTCAGTAACATTAACAGTCCATTGCCTATTTATACACAGACTGTTGACACCAGAAATAATACCAATAATGACATTTTTGTTTGCCTTATTCTCATAAATTATTTCTGATACAAAAAATTGGTTCAAGGAACTGTTTAACAAAACTGCAGCATTAAACAATGCCAAACAATGCCATAAGATTTTGTATCATGGAATCAGAACACAGATTTATGTTTGCAAAGGAAACAGTCATATAACCAAGATGTCACATAACCCAACTAACAGAAACTGCAGGATGAGCTCAGGCACAGAGAGCTCCAGAACCTTCCCTGGTCATGAAATCTCAGGATTAGAGCCCTACAGACACAGAATTAAAAGTCCCTCTTAATTCCTGACCCTCACCACCACAGAAAGATTCACAACACATTAGCATGTAGAAAAACATTCTCATGGAAATTGGTTTATGGAATGCTAAACTGCTTCAAATGCAGAAGATAATTTAGTAGAATAAAAGAGAATACATTATGGTGATTCTAAGACAAATTATTTTCAGCAGTAGGATATGAAAAAAAAAGATGAAATTTTTGACATAGAAATGAACTGAAATCAGAAATTTTGCCCTTTCTTACAAAAATTGAATCATTTAAAAATAAATAAATAAATAAAAACATATACCAGGGATCAAAATCTTTCAATGTTCAATTAGGTTTCGATACAGAGGCTGCAGTTACTCCTGCTTGGTCAGTTTAATTTGCCACATAACAACTATTGTCTACGTAATAACTTTTCAAATAAACTTCAAAAATTGCTCGTAAATATCTTGGTTTACTTTCTCTGTAATATGTTGGTGACATCTTTTGGGAATTCATTCATATATCTTAAGCTTATATTTACATATATTTTGCAAGGATCAGAATTCTAAGGAGATAATTTTCATTCATGATATTGCCTAAGCAACAGACAAATACTGTGCATTTTCAATAACCAAACAAAGTTTAAAAAAAAGTTTAAAAATAATGGAAACTTAGGTGAATAGCATTATTTTTGTAAGCTTTCTGTGAGTTTTGAAAAATAAGATCATCCAGATGAATGTCTTCACCAAAACCTACGTTATTTATTTCTTCCAGTCACTGGTAAATTCACTACCAGCAATGTGTGTTTTTGTTACGTGTGGATATTCACAATTAATTTCAATATTTAACTTGCTGTCACTATTAAAGAAAAGGAGGTGGCTCTACATGAGCTTTCTGTAAGCAATATCTTGTCCTTTGCAGTTGTTATCAGCAGTCTGTGGGAATCACAATAATTCATTCCTGTGTGGCTGATGAACCATAATTAGCTTTACTGAAAAAATAGGAGTGGAGAGAAGCTGCATTATTGAAGATAATTAGGAGGTGAGCTGATTGGGAGCTATCCCAACAGATACAGAGTCTCCCAGTGTTATTGAAAAGAAAAGGAGAAAAGAACAATCTCTAAATATCTCTGGGTACTCTCAGGGACTGATCTTTCCAGTGCTGCTGGTGGTGGCTCTGCTGGGACCTGAGATCAGCTCCAGTGAAACGCCACCCTCATCATCCTCCCCACAGTCCCTGTCCTGTGACAACACCATGGAGAATTCCTGGGACTGATGTGGCATCAGCAAAACAGGTTTTTCACTGACACTGCTTCCAGTAGGCACCAAATCACCTGGTTTTGCCCCTAAAATAGAATACAAAATAATACCTGCTTCATACATGATGATTCTTTCAGAATATTTCATACATTTCCATTTAGAGGAAAGACTTATTTTTTCACTCATTTTGATACAAACATCACAGTTCTGTATTAGACATAACTTTTGTATAGTACAAAGGTATTTATCTGATTTTGTGAACTAGTTAACTCAGTTGATGTGCTTGAGACAATCAGCAAACTATTGCTGCAATATTTTTACTTTAAACTACATGGAGAAACAAAGTCTGTTTTTATGGTAACATTGACTTTTTCTGACCAAATTCCCATTAATTTGGCTTACTGGAAAGTGTTCATTATTACACCCAAACTTTTAATTACGTGTCTCAGATGTGTACTTTTAATTAACTGATGACATTTTCTTTGTTCAATTATTGTAGTTCAATACAACTGTCGTAAACTTATAAATTTTAATTAAAGCTTCTCCAATCTCTGGCTATATAACATTCACATAGGAATTTGCCAAAAGGCTTAGCAGTAAGTAAGCCAACAGTGAATAATCCCTGAATTGCCAGTGGGATTTGTTTAACAAATTAACATTTGTGTGCAGATAATGAGGTTCTACAACTTAACACATCCAGCAAAGATTTAGCACAATCACGTTTTAAAAAATTAGTAATACTCTGCAATTTACTTAATTAGTTATCACATTGCTATTTTATATTAGGTGGGGAAAAAGAGGAGGATTTACACATTCACTAGAACACACACATTCACCAGAAGAGTATTTTGTATGCTGCATCATTTTATTTGGATCAGAATATGAAGCAAGGTTCATTCCCAGGAAATCTCATTTCTTGAGCCAGAAATGATCAGTAAGGAAAATTCCCTGACTCGTGGGGAAGCTTCCAGCTGTGGGGACCCTTTGGAAGGATCATCTCATGAGTCTAAAATTGCTGGCAGTCCCTAAGCTCTCCAGAGGCCATGTGTACAAAGTGACACTTGTGAGATGGACTGCATCAAAGCTGTTAGAATAATATGTGAGAATTGACCAGGGCAATTCAAGCCTCCAAGAAAGAGAGGGTCAAGCAAACTGAAATGGTAATTTATATTTTGCAGATGGGTTTAGATTGGCACTGGCACACGTATGGCTTCTGCAATTTCCAAAGGAAAAGCTGTCATCATTTTAAACAAAAATACACTTTAAAGAAAGGCAAAATTGGGAAAACATGCAGAACTTGATTGCATGAGTTCAGCAGGTCAGTTTGATGAGTCAGGTGTGTAATGGACCAGAAGTATGACTGCTGCCTCTTGAGGAGGTCTCTGTGAGCGCTGTAGTACAGGGGGAAGCACACACAGACAGCAGTAGCACAGCAGACCAAAGTCAAATGATACTGAGCTGACTTAATTTTAAAATAGTAATCCTATACTTTACAGAAACTGAGGGAGTTCTTTACCAAAATCAGTTTGCAATATACCTATTGGAACATGGGGATTTAAAGGATGTGTCACGTGTAGACCTGGTTTAGTGGTGGACCTGGCAGAGCTGAGTTAAGGGCTGGACTCAGTCTCAGAGGTCTTTTCCAGTACTAATGATTCTACTTCTGTCAGACAAATCAACCTGGTAGGACAAACTACAAATCTAGGCAAAATATAATGCTGAAGTTAGAAAACCATTAACGAGAGACTAAGTAATTCCTGGTAATAAAGAATGTTTTCATTCCTATGCGTAGAAATGTGCAAGAACAAAGTAACAGCAGATTAACAATTCTCAGGTGAGCCTGGCACTGCAGATCAACTCTGCCTGGAAGGCTGAGACAAGGAGAAGGCTGGTCTGGATTTCACACCCTCAGACCAACTGCAAAGGGCTTGTGCATCCCCTGCAGCTACAAGTGCCCTGCCCAACTCAAGGACTGCGTATTTGACTGGAAAGACGAAATGGTTGTTGCAAAACCACTGAGGAATTGAGCTTTCTTGGTTTAATTACATTTTTCAATGCTCTTGGGGAGTCCACTGTAACTTCTCTCTGTAAAACACATAACAGCCTTGGTACATCATGGGTTAGATTAAACTGTGATAAGGGGCATCTCACTGGCATGCTAGTTTGTTTCAGTAACACACTGATCTCTGGACTGATAGAGATAAGAAATACAGCCTGATAAGAAGCAGAGATTTCCTCTTAATAGAATATTTACAGGGTCCAGGGGCTAGGCATGCAAGGAAGATGAGATGCACATCAACTTGAACATTTTATCTGGAATATTGGATGGACTCACTGTGATTTAGAAAGATACAAGGTCTTTTTTTCCACATTTCCAGCACATGAAAGTTATGGTGTTGGCTTCAAGGCATGGCTACTCTCATGAATTGGAAATGGCAAGTAGGACACCTGGTTAACTTGAAACACGACTCTTAAAAATTTGATGAAACTAAAGGGACCCAGCACAACAAGAGAATATTCCTATCAGTGGGTATGCACAGGTACAGCCATCAGAACCAGCTCTGTGCTGGTCTGAGCTCCTAAACGCACACTTTGGTCACAATAAACTTTAGCTGCTGTTTAAGGTTCAAATTCCTCCAAACTGGGCAGTGGAACAATGAAATGTGGACTGTGGTGACACCCATACTGGCTCTCCTGCTGCACTTTAGTGGAGACACCTCATTCCATTTGGGACCAAGTATCAGGCTGATCCCTGTCTCCCCAGTCCCATGTTAAGAATTCAACAAAGTGTTTTGTAGACCCTGCTCATATCTTGCCTCTACACAGTGGTGGCAAAACTTACTGCACTAATTGTTTTAGCAAGGCTGAGAGATTTCAGAGGCTGGATTTAGCAGGAAAATGAAAATTAAAAATATCCATGCGATAGCAGAGTTGTGTGAGCACAGCACGTGGGAGCTGCCTGGGAGAGGGAAAACAAACTGCTGGAGGTGAGTGAGCCCTGTGGCTACTGCCAAAAAAAAGGGATTAAATAAAACCCTGGGGTCTCTGCAGGACTCACAACAGAGCTGAGTTCCAGGAGCCAAGTTATTAATTTTATTAAGCCTTTTAACCCCACAAAAGAATCAATTAGATGCCAGACATGTAAAAATGTGGGAATAAACATCCTCTCCTCAGATGATGAGGAAGTTCTGCACGCCGTTTAAACCATCACTTCCATTCACTTGCACGTCCTCACTTAGCATTTATTGATCTCACCACACTGATAAAAATCACTGCTTATCATTTGTGTCAGTAGTTCCATCAGCTGTTAGGAGCAGTTTAAAGTCTAATTCATCAACTTCCAGTACAAGTAATTCTCATTTTCTGATATTAAGTCGTTATTATGAACAACATTATTAACCCTCAGCTACTCAGAACTGAAAGAATAAATTACTTGCACTCACTTGGAATTTTGCCACCACGCCTCAGTCAATGGGAGGAGGCTCCAGAGAAGCCAGCAAGTGGGGCTAAATTACCAAACTACACAGGCTAATGTTAATTAGTAAGGAGTGCTGAGGATATCCTTACAATCTAAGCCCCCTCTACCATGGAAACTCAAATTCGTAATTCTGCATCACAGGGAGGAATCTCTGTGATGAACAGTCACACACTTCCCAGGGTCAGGCTCCTGGACTTTTTTTCAGAGGGTGGTGGCCAGTTCATCACACAGGAGAAAATGATTAACAGCATCTTAAACAGATGAAAGTTTCTGGGAAGGGGCCAGCAAACTCTTCCCCAGCTCTTGTATTTTGAATCAAATATTTATATATTCCTTGAAGCAGAAAATAGAGTTCTCCTTTCTCACAGAATTGCTACATTTTAGGGTATCTCTTTTTACACTTTTCCTCTCCAGTCCAAACATTATACAAGACACAAAAGCTTATGTGTTAGGGACAAAAGACCAACTGTCAAATCCCTGCTTTTTAACAGGATAAACTCTCTGAACCCAGGAGATGCAACATCAAATTCCTTCAGGAAAATGAAGGATAAGAGTTCTCACCAACAAAGTCTTCCTGAGAATTAGAGGAGTAAAATTCCTATTTTGTGAACTCCAGTAAGACAAAGATAAAGGACCGAGGTCAGGTATTTAAGCAAATATCTCTGTGTATGCACATATAAATTTAGGGGATAAATTGATATAAATTTAGAGAAGAAGATGTAGGCACTTGTTTCATGGATATTTTGCTTTACTATTCCACTACTACACCTCAACACGTGAGCCTTTACACTGAATATTTACTTATATTCTCCCTTTTCTGGTATACAGTTTAATTGTGCTGAAACACCCAGATAAGTGAATAAAAAGCCTTATTGATTACAAAGAATATACATGGAATATGCTGCTATTTTTGCATATTGCTTAAGTACAGACAAAGAAAACAAAGAGAAAACACCATAAAAAGGAACAAATTCAAAAATTTAATGGAGGTAAATGAGTTGTTCAGAAATACTTACCAAGGAGAGAGGCCCCACAGGTCCCTCCATTCTGGCAGTAGTTGTGGCAGTGGTTGGTTTCACACCTTTCACCAGAGTAGCTTGGCCAGCAGTGGCATCGGGGATCCCCCTTCTCATTTATGATGCACTTCCCTCCATTCTCACAGGTTAATTTACAGCTGTCATCTGCAGCAAGAGCACACACACACACAGAGAGAAAGCTTCAACAACCCCAGCTTCACATGATGGCAAAGCAGAACCTTGCCTCAAGCACAGCCATGGGTCTCTACCAGTGAGAGGCAACATACCACTTTGCAGAATGGAGAAAATAAACTATCCCTTCTGTTCCCACAGTGACAGAAAAAACCCACACATTTCAGAGACCATAAGCCCTGGAAAGGCTGCCAGGAGCTGTAGAGCTGGTGGGAGCTCTTGCACAGCACAGGGAAGTTTGCCTCCCTGGGATCTAAGTTAGGAATGATTGTATGAATTCCTGTTTGAAACAATAATTCCTACGTTGAGAATTGGAAAATGGAATGTTGGTTTCATCTGGGAGACGTCAGAAAACTTCCCAGTCATTTTCTGGTGACCTCAGCCCTTTTTTATTAGCCATTTTTGGATCTCTCTTCCACACTCTCTGCTAACTAACAGCCTTCTTAACTAAGCCCTGTCCAAAAGATTTAAAAGGAGATTATTTCGCTTTTAAATCCCCTTCAAAAGTTGGTATTTGCATACAAACTTGTCGCTCCTAAGTCGTATTTTCTGATAATTTCTTTTTTCCTTTTCAGACTGTAAAGTCCCTGACAAGGGAACCTGCCTGTTGCTCTGCAATCACAATTCTTATGGCAGCAGTGCCACCCTCTCAGTGATGAGGTGTAAGGGGACACAAACTCTGATCAGGCCAGATTCAGCCTTCGTGTAAAGCTCTTTTGTACTTAGAGTTGTGCCTCTCTTGGAAACACTTTGAACAGTAAACCTCTATTAATTTCAATGAACAAGGTATACAATCACTCAATGATAACAACAAAATAATTATAGATGAGCACACATACAATGCTCAAACATGCAAACAGCTGTAATCCTAAAGAAGCAGAAAAGCACCTTTGCAGCCCAAATCATGCTTTCAGCAATGAGACTTCATTTGCCACACAGCAAAACAATCCTGTGGAGCCAGACTGCTTCCTAACTAATCCAGGAATTGAGCCAACATGGCTTTAAATGCCACAAGTACCAAGAACTTCTCAATAATACATCCACCAGCTGCAGGAGCTTTGCTGAAATCATCTGCTTTAGTCAAACAATTCATGAAAAAGAATCAGAGCTTCTATTTGTCCCTTACTGGTTGAGGTCCAACATTGAGTGGCACTGCACAAGCACAGCAACTCCTTTGAAATTTAAAGAAACACATTGTGTTGCAAGTGCAGAATTTAGGAATGTTGGATGTTCTCTACCTAAACAATGCTCTCCAGAAAGAACTGTGTAAAACCCAGGGATACAACTGTGCTCGTGCAGAGCCCTTTGGATGCACCCAAGTCTCTCTTTCCTGCCTGTGTGCACCTCTCCTCAGCAGGGTCTGCTGCCTCCTCTCAGTGCTGAGATGCTGCAGGCACAAAACCTGGGGCTGAACCTATTTAAACAAAACTTCTGGAAACTGTCATCTTTCAGATAACTGCACCTTTCTACAATTAAGCTGCAACTAGGCAGCAAATCTTTAAGTTCCCATGATGGGCTGACTGGGACCTCATTATTTCATGTGTTTTACAATAAAAACATGAAATCCTGTTTGCTTTTTGGTATCCATCCTGAATATATACAATTGCTGTAAGAAAGTTACTTTGTATTTGGGAGTTTGAGGATGCTTCATTGTTTTATTAATTTGGGTGGTTCATTAAATCCTTTGATGTTCCATGAACTGTTTTTCGGTTACTCATTATGGAAGTTGTTTGAATGGATAATGTTGCATATCTTATTGGAGAGAAGGTCTATTTTTGTTTTGCTTATCTTATCTGTTTTACTTATCAGTAGTTGTGAGTTTATGAAGCAGAACTTGGCAAAACCAGAATAAATAACACTGAAGTACAGACAACTGCTCATTTTTATGAACCTTTCTGATAGTCCATTAAAAAAATCTTCTATTTTTCTTTTAGAGCAATTCCACAGAATTAAGATACAAAATTTGGAAAAAAAAATGGAAATTACTACTGATTTCATTCTCTATGAAACGAATTCAAGAGTTTCAGTACAACTCTAGCATGGAATAGAGAGATGGTAATACAGCAATTTTGGACATTCAATAAGCTAAGAAAGAGGATTGAAACATGCAATGAAAAAGGCAGGTTTTAAATAGTATATTAGCCTTGAACAATATACAGGGTTTAATGGTGCTGCTTTGTTGTCTGGAGGTAAATACAAGAAACAAATTATACTGATTCACATCCTGAGTACAAAAGGGGATGACATGCCTGCCTTTGTGTGGGAGCCATGAGCAGAACAGTTCCATAGGAGAAGACAGGAACAAAAGGAACACAGGAGAAAAATACAGAAGAATTAGTATAAAAAGCTGAATGCAGTTAATTGGAATTACTGAATAAATACCTCAGAAAGAAGAAGAGGGAATAGCTCTAGCGAGTACCCATCCTTGGAACAAACTTGTTAAAAAGACAAAATCAGAAAAGTTTCTAACTCTAGTCTTCAATGCTGCTCTGAGCTTGCTAAACCCAGACTTAAAGACCTCTCAGTAGCTCTTTTTACTTCTGAAATGACAGAGGTATATCATTTCACTTTTTATCCTACCCCTAGTCTAGCTATGAATCTCTCTAACATGAAAGAAAGGATTTCAGACCATGTAATTTTATATATTCTCTCCTAATCTGGATATTTAGTCTTCTGCTGCCTTGTTTTGTCTCTTTCAATCTTAAACATCTTTAATACATCATTGAAGAATTTTGATTTGCCATTTCTCTTGTGTTTTTCTTCCCGGTAAAATTGTTTGACACAAACATTAATAGACTTTGGCTTATCAGTTTCATCTTTGACTCTTCCCTTTTACTGGAAGCAAAAGGAAAATCTTACAAAGAAGAAACACTGATAAAACAGCAAATCAAAGCTTTGTGAACTCTATGGGTATTTTTTTCTTTCACTTGTGCAATTTTTTGATATTCCATTCCGCTCCCTCACTTACAGAAGACACATCTTTTATTGGCATTTCTATAACAACCCTATTCTTTCTTGAGAAAAATGCATCTTTTTTGCTATTTTCTCCCTTTTGAAGTGTTCCTAGTTCCTGGACTAGACAGGTTAAACGGGGAGATGATGCCACAGAGCACAAGTGTCAGGACCTACATTCTTTGGGACAAGGACAGTTTCCCTCTCCACAGTGGGAAATACTCATCTCAAGGGGCAGAAAGTTATTTGCTCTTGGCTCTCCCTTGGACAAAGGTGTAGCTCATCCTTTACTGAGCTGAATGCAGCTAATAAAGACAGAGAGCAGAAATGTAATGTTGAGGTAATGTTCTATAAATCTTCCTTCAGATGAGAGTCGTACTACACCTGCCAGTTCTCCATATGCTGAAAAGCATCAGAACAAGTTGTTCTCCCCAAATTTTGTCTGAAGGCTGTTAAGACAGATGCTACTCTTTGTTTTCCATTCACTTTCTTTTTTTTTTTTTCCTCTTAGAAAATCTGTTTTCTTTACAAATTTAGAAGGAAGAGAATGGCTAAGAAAAGGGTAAGAAAAAAATGCACAGTGAGAAAATCTAACTGGCACCCATTTTCTTCTGTACTGGGAAACACCCCTCCCAACAATTACCCCTTTGTAAATACAGAAGAAATGCTGCAAACAGAAGATCTTTTTTCAAACCAGAAGCAGAATTCTTTGTGACCCTTGTTGGTGTTTTTTTTTTGATATCGAAGAAGTCTGAAAAAGCAGCACCACTCCCAAGAAGAAAGCATAGACCAAACTGCAGTAGCTCCTCCTCCCTGAGGCAGACTTTGGGGTTGAAAAAGGAGGTACACAGGGATAAACCCCTCCAACCCCAGACAAAGCTCTTTCTCTGCCTGCAATCTCTGTATGCAGTGGGAAAGTCCCCACAGAAACTTGCTGAGGGAAGCAACATGATAAAATTAAATGTTTCATCTCTGTTCAGAAGCAACATCAGTTCTTAGTGTTTGGAATTTTTTCCTCAGGCTTTCCACTCAACCAAAAGAGCAGAAATGTTTCCCTCTTAAGAGGAAAGTGATGAACGTGAGGCTCCAGAACAGGGAACTCTTGGAAGTGTTCATTACTCCTGCTTGCTCAGCTGTGAGACTCAATGTCTTCCTCCAGTGCCAGTCTCCCCATTTTCATCCTCTGGGTACATTTTGAGCTTCATTGTGCTACAGACAATTAGATACAAGAAACCTAATGGATGCAAATCCAGGGGTCTCTTTTAGGGAAATGAGGTGGTACTTAGTTTTAGTGAAGGAAAGAGCAAAAGTGTAGCTTCTAAACTGAAAAAGTTCAGCCTGTTTCAGTCAATAAATAAACCCCAAAAGAACTCTGGTCTGTCAGTCACAATCATCCAGGGAGGAATGAGATGGAAGCTTATCTCAGAAAACACTGGAACTTGTACTCACTTTGTTATAAAAAAACCCTTCTCAATGATGCAACAAACCCATATGTTGTAATGACTCCAGCTTGGAAACTCCAAATCAAACCCAGAAGTTGTTTCTCCTCAGTTGCTTGAGGTGCTGGGGAAACAGCTGTGTGAGGCAATCTGGATTCAGCCCTGCAGGAAGCCACTGAGGAATCAATATTTAAAATTCCTCACTTAGGACTCATGAAGAAAAATAACACAATGGACCAAGCCAGGAGTAAGAGCATGCAGAATTTTAGGACTTAACTAATTTTCTTCTGATTAAAAAAAAAAAAAAATTAAAAAAGAAGAAAGAAGGAAGAAACTGAACAATCTAATGAACAGGAATCTGAGTCAGATTTTGGGATCTAGCACAAGGAACAGAGCAAGACTGATATTACCTTGCAGTCACCAACCTTTATGGGAGACAGACTAAGAAGAAGAAATTGAATTGAACTGGACAGGGCTGTCCCATTTTGGCTCTGCTAAGTCATGAAAATCTATCACTAGTTTCCTTACTGCATTTAAAAAGACTCAAAAAACACTCAAAGGTATTTAAAATACTATGAATATTCAATATTCTACTATTTTTTATTGTAACTTGAATTATATATTATTCAAAACGTACAGTTCAACCCTACTAGTTTCTTGATATCTACAACTGCTACTAATTTCTAAAAGTAAAAGACTTACACAACCAAAAATAGCTGTGTGGAAGAACAAAAAAATCCAGAACACCTCAAAAACCAAAAGAACACCAAAATCACCAAGAGTATGACTTTGGATTTCACTGACTTTGAATCAGGATTTTATTGCAGACCAACTGAAAAAAAAATGTCTGTATAACATCCCTTTGGATTGTCAGGTCACCCTTCAAAAATACACAGTCAAGTAAGGCAGGATTTTCTGGTTTGGGTGACTGACATCCCTAACTGTGTCAGAAATGTTCTGAAGAGCTTTAAACAAGGTGAATGTGTGGGGTCTGGAATATTCCATATACATTTTCTAGATCTTCATCAGAAAAGGAAAAATGCAGCTCCTAGTTTTTATTCCACACTGTGTAACATCCTAAAGGAAAAGAACCTGATCTATAAATTGTTTTTTCTTTTGTTTGCAGGCTATTAGTGACCTGTTAATGGCAAGTGACTGTCAGTCAGCCTTTAATTATAAACCTGTATCAGTTCAAGATGCTGATCTTAGGATCAACTCTGATCTTTCCAGAAATCTCTGCTGGTCCTTGGAAGCTGGAGTCTCAGCAAGGGACAAAGGTTTAACATCCACTTACACTTAAAAAAAAAAAAATCAAAACAGTGCAAAAACATTATTAGAGAGTACTATGAGGCAGAAGTTTCAATTCATAATCTGTAAATTGTGATATCACAAAACTGGCAGTCTATTATTACAAAAATAACATGGATTAAAAAAAAAAGTAAGAAAAAGCCTATATTAGACACTACTTGAAATATAATTGTAAACAAAAATCTAAGGAAACACTTATTCAGCAACCCTTTAAAAAGTCGTAACAGATATTGCAGCCATGGGAAGGTGCTGAAAATTATCAATAAATTAAAAATGCTTCTCTAGTCATTTTCTGTCTATCCATAAAAATTTATAACAAGTCATTTAAAAACCTCTTCAGATCTTTAATAAAAACACACATTCCTGAAAACATTACCACAGCATAATCCTTTGCCCACTAGTAAAATTGGAGCATTACTGAAATTATGAGTTCAGACTGGTACAAGTCTGTGAAATACAAATTTCTTTTACTTTTTCCATTCTCCAACACATAAGTAGTAACTCGGGTAATTTGAAATAATTTTTAGGTGGTGTTGTAGCAGCAGAAATTCTTGACAAGTGTCCACCTGAGATGACACTTGGAGGGGCAGGGAGGGTGTTCAGACTGATTTGTGTACAGAGTTGAACAGTTTCATTAATACCACATTATGAACCTCTCAAACACAGTCCTGTAATTCAATATTTAAAGCCTCGGCAGTAGAGATTGGTGAGATTTTCTCCAGAGAATTATGACATTTCAGGTAAATTAGATTAATTGCTAAATTGAACACTCTAGGCAGAGAGGATCTCACCAAAATATCCATCACTTGCACTTCTGAGCCTGGAATTAAACATCAGAAAAACATCCTAGTACACATAATACACATCAGAAATGCTATTCTGTGATTTCTAGAACATTTAATAATTCAGACTGCCTAAGAAATCATTCCAGAAGTGTGACCAAGCTAGGTTTGGCCTAAAATAGAGTGAAGATAAAGTACTTAATAATCTTCTATGGAAAAGATTCCCTCCCCATCCTCAAAATAAACAAGAACCTAGAGGCTCTTTTCTCATGAAATCTGGTTTCCTGTGTCTCAGTATTAGTCATTATAAAGGTTCCCAGAAGATATAGTTTTAGATAAAAATTCGGCAGGTTTTTTTTCTTTCTTTGACTCTTACTTCAAAGCCACTATTATTTGCTATGTTGCTCTCACTGCCTTTTCACCATTGCTGCAGTGTTTTTTTTCTCCTAAATGACTCACTTTTAATTTGGGATCCAAAACACCTCAGTGCTTTTGGTCAGTATTTATACCCACTCACTTTTAAATATCATCTTGTATCAGTTAAGCTGAAAGCTCATTTTTCATTTTGATGAACATTAGCAGGGGAGGTATTTTTTTTTTTGAATCAGAGATTTGCTTCTTCACTTTTTCTTTCAGTTTCACCTAAATAATGTGTGTATTGAACAACATCACAAAGCTGTACTCACAGCCAGCCTGGCCTTTTGCAATGACCAAGACTGACCAGTTGTTTATTTTCTGGTTTTCCTGAAGTTTTCAATACCTACCCAGGAGGCTCTGGTCAATGCATGTTCCATTCATCAATGACTTTCCCTCTGGACAAGCACATGTTGCACCAGAAGGGTTGAGTAAACAAATGAATTCACACGTCAGGTCCAAGCAGGGATTGGGCACTGCTTAAAAAGAAAAAATATTAGACATATTGATTATTTATCTTTTTTATTTAAAAATTTTAGAACTGTGTTCTAAAGCTAAGAAAAGACAAATAATCAGATATAAAAATTCTGATGCACTTTCACTTCCCAGGATATCAACAGCCTCTGTGAACAAACTCCCTCAAACAGCAGTGCAAGACCCACAGAAGGACAGAATTTATTCCATTACCAAAAAATGTATTGGTAACATGGAGTAAAAAATTTCATCTGCTTCTGGCCAGAGGGATTGTTATTCATCTCTCTTCTAATTTTTTTTTTATCCCTCAGTTACAGTGCAGGTACAAATGTCATTTGTGTACAAATTTGTCCAGCATCCTTTCAAATGAGTGAAAACACATCAAAATTATATTAAAAAAATATGACAATCTATTTTTAGTTTGTACAGTCAGGCTCTGGTTCATATTTATACAACTTGGCTACGTTTTTCCCCCCTGAGGAAAAATAAATAATTAAATTTAATTAGTAAAAAATTAATTAAAGTAATTATGCTTACTCACAGTCCATTTGTTTGTAGCGGTGAAAAATCAAGGCACTTTTTGCTTTATCAACATCCACACTTAGATATTCTACAAGGCTCTTGCCAAATTTGTGCACTCTAAAGGCACCATTCTTAGGGCCTGCTCCATATATGTAATCCTCAAAAATGTCAATTCTATGTGGATGCAGTAAACCTTGAATAAAAATGGATAGTGAATACAAATGCATATTCAAATAATAAACAATTTTTTTAATAAAAGCTTTAATTCATTACTATGATTAACACCTAAGGACATTATTTTTCAGACAGCTTGTTTGGCCCCCAAAAAACTACCTTTAAAAAAACAGTTTTCCTCAAAGGAACTCTTCCCATTTTGCAGACAACTTAAATTTCAAGCTTTTTAAAAGTTTTCCACACAACTGAGCCTCAGAAACTGGGTGACCATTAGAAAAAACAAAAAAGGAAACTCTGTAGTAACAACTCACTAATTAGAACAGACTTGTTCTACTTGTTGTACCTGAGGTACAACACTTTAACTAGATGTATGTGACAAGGAAGAAAGAGGTCATTTTGCTTCACATCCAAGAGATTATTCTGCAGAAACATTTCTTCAGCTCCTTCCTAACATATTTGAAATGCTGGGTTTTGTACTACACTTGTTTTAAACCATTCATAATTACAGTAAATGAATGCAAAAGTAATTGCTAACTCTACCAACTCCTCCTTTTTTTAAGAGCTCTGAGGGCCTATTAGGCCACCAGTTGGATTTCCTGTGTACAGTTGGCTGTAGAATTTCACATTTACCCTCAATAAAGCAATGGCTTCTAACTAAAACTTCTTTGCCTGAGATGCGGCTCTTCCTGAAGCCATAAAGAAACAGAATCTATCATTCACTTGTGCCTGCTATTTTCACCATTTACTCTAAAAATGGTTTTGTATTTCCCTTGCATTTACTTAATTTCACCAATCAGCTTTTGTTTTTTCCTATTGTTCTTTCGTGCTATTAATGCTTGGTACTCAGTATTTAATTTTCATTAAAATATGTATGAATTCTAATGAATGTTTTAGGCTTATTTAATTCAATGGGTTGAATATTTTAGTCTCATCACAAAGCAATTTCTAAACTCCCCAATTTTCCTTTGGTCCAGTGCTAGAGGAGGTTGTGGTCAGATCCCTACACTCAAAATGATCTCTCTTCAGATGATAATTTTCATCTATATTGATACAAACTGTGGAATAAAACGCTTTTAAACCAAAATAAGATAATTTCAATCTTGTCCTGCCCACTTAGGATTATGGGAGATTCCTCCTAGTAAATTCCAGAATACCCTGGTGAATTCTGGGTTAAAACACTCAAAAGCACCAGGTATAATAACACCCTGATGATCCTCCAGAACCAACTCCCCACAAAGCAATCCTCCCCAAAAAGCTGCTTACAAATATTTTTTATTGTTCCTTCTCTTTTCTACTCAAATTTCAGAGATCTCTTACTTGACAAATTGTTAAAAAGCCATTGTGCAATTGAAAACAGTTTGCTTCACCAGAATCCCCTTTATCAAAAGGAACTTTCTTCATTCCCATTCTGTTAGCAGAATTCTATGATTACTCACCGAGCTGAAAGCCAAGCCCATTATTGCTCCCAGAACTGATTCAGATCAACTGTTCTACAACCCCTAAAACTCCAACTCAGTGCAGGCAGCTCTAATGTAACTCCAAGTGAGACCAAGCCTAAATGTTCACCTCACTGTTAGTCAGTAATACCTAACTTGCATATGTCATTGAATTTTTGTTCCCCTAAAGTAAATTAATTAGATTACCTTAAAGCTAAAATTATCTTAACTAAAACACCTGTTTAGATAAGGTTTGAAGCATTGTCTAATAAAAGCACAAAATATTACTCAATAATCACTGATTTTTGCTTACATAGCTCCTCTGAATAGTGAAACTTCAGCCAAATAAAATTAAAAAAAAAAAAAATAAGAAGAAGACATGCTATAACAAGGCTCTCCATACCTTGTTTTGTGCTCACAGACACAACTGAGTCAGACCCATCAAAAAGAACACTTCCAATAACAGATAACTCAAAATCAGCCCAGAACAGGCGCTGGCTGAACTGATCAACCACGAGACCTACAAAGGAGATGAAGTTCAAACAGTAACATAAAACCTGAAAAAAAATTAGTATTTTTATATAACTCTACATTTTTTATGTCATTCATATTCTTATGTGTGCAAAATTTTGCGGCAATGAAAAGACTTGACTGGAAACCAAAGAGAATAAAATATAACAGCTCCTGCTTAAGCCTTCCCCTTGGCAACCATGATTTTTTTACTTTCTTTACCTGACTCTGCCCAAGGTCAGCACCTTTTCTAACCCATTCTCCTCAGCAGGTAGGGATAGAAATACCAGGTGGGAATTAAATATAGAATCAAATCCTCTAACCTGTTGTCCCAACCAAAATCTAATGTGCCAACTACACCAGTGTAACCCTGTGTTAAAAACAAGGCATTAAGAATTCCTGGAGTCTTTGCACCCTGTTTCCACAAATATTTAAATGTGTTCTCATTTTTATCACCAATGCTTCTCATGCAGCCTTACAGAATTAAAAATCAGGTTATTTTAGTAACATTAGTGCTGCAAGACTTGAACAGCAATATTGGCAGAAATATACATATATATATTCATCTATCTATGAAAAGAAAACAAAAGAAAATAAAAGGCTCAATGGCATTATGAATACCCAGCCTCTAGGCAATAATTAAATAGTTAAATCAAGTAGTCCATGCTTCACAGAGAAAGATTAAATGGTTAATATGCCATTTTAGGTCATGTCAAAAACTTCAGCCTGAAGAAAATATTGGAACCATAAACTAATTTCATTCTGAGCTTTTGAAGTTGCAGTGCATCTTTAATAAGAGTGGGAAAAGTTATTTTTCTTCCTATTTATGTAAGTAGGTAAGTCAGAAAAAATACATCAAAAGAAATTATACATAACAGTGAAAATATTCCTCTTAAGGTCATAAATTAATCAGCTGCAGATAGATGAGAGGAAGTGGAGAAAATCTGACTCATAGACCAGCGAAATATGTTTGCATTTAAAACTCCATTAAAAAAACCCCCCTCTTTAAAAGAAACACTGGCATTCAGGGATATGGTTAAAGAGAATAATTTCTGGTGAAAGGCAATCACGATGTGTCAGTTCTGTGTGATACATGGGGTCTATAAAGGGCATGTTTTAGAAGCAGTCCCCATTCTCCAGCTTTAAATTATTCTTTGCATCTTAATGAGAAGATTTAAATACAAATTAATAAATAACTAACATTCTCAATCTATCTTTCATGGTATCAGAGATAAAAGAAGTACTTCTGTTTGTTTTATACATATAACACTCCTGTGATACTCATTTCTGTGTAAATCCTATGAAGTCAGGCCCAAATGTTCAAACTCCCTCTTATTTGAAATAGGAAAGCCATATGTGGTAATAAATTTAAGAACAGTGTAAACGATATTAGTAAAGTCCTATTTGGGAGGAAATATTAAAGGTTTGAACTCTTTCTTTGCATTCCCTCTACCTGGGTCTGTGCTAAATATCTGACAAAAAAATTAAAAAACTCCATGAACATTTATTTTTTACCATGAAGTAAAGGAAGAAAACACAGAAGATTACTAAAGTACCTTCAGGCAGTAAATACAGGAAAATGTCCTTTTCTTGGGTGTTTTGTCTGAGTTGTTTTGTTTCTTTTTTTAAACTGAGAAACTAAAATCATCTTGAGATAGTGAGTACCAGGTATTTGGGAAAAATAAGGTGCTTACCTGTAGGTCTTTGCAGGTTCTTTTGAACCAGTATCCTTCTGAGAGTACCATCCATAGATGATTCCTCTATGTGAGACCGATCCCCAATAACTGTCCAGTACATCATCCTGAAAGAATTAAACACAACAATTAAAGAACCTCAAAACACTTCCCTGACACTCAATTGTTGTGAGCCTTTCAACATTCCTGGCAGAGCAGAGGTCTTGGTTTACATTTAGGTAAGTTGAGCAGGCAATTAAGCAAACAACTTGGAAACGTTTAGACAATTGCAGATTTAATTTTCTTTCCCTTGCTCCATTTTGAAGTTTTATTTGAATTACCAAATCAGAGTTGTGTTGAAGGATACATACCCCCTTTTAGGATTCACAGCAATTGCATATGGTTCTCCTGCAATGCTGGTGAGGAGCCTGGTGCAGTTTGGTCCCCTCAGCTGTCCCACATTGATGGAGTACCTCAGGCTGGTCCAGTGAGTTGTGTAGTAGCTGAACCAGTGCATTCGGGAATGATCAGTCCAGTAAACATTCCCAGCCACCCAGTCCACAGCAATGCCCCTGGGCCTTTTGAACTCTGGACACTGAAAACAACAGATGTTGCAGTCAGATTTGTGGAAATGGTCTTTCACAGCAGCTGCACAGCCACAGATTCGTGTCAGTTTTTCAGAAACACTTCATTGGAAAGACATAAACTGGACCTGCAGGAGCTCAGCTCTGAGGGATCTGCTGACACCTCTATTCCATGCAGAAGAACAAGTCAATGCTTCAAATCTGTTTTCTCAACTTTAAGG
The DNA here is from genome assembly GCA_024734555.1 of Trochalopteron elliotii. NCBI lineage: Eukaryota > Metazoa > Chordata > Aves > Passeriformes > Leiothrichidae > Trochalopteron > Trochalopteron elliotii. Next base: position 1,858,854 of record JANPWX010000533.1, read on the forward strand.
TTACCCACATTACAAAAAACTCACTTTGGCATCAGCTACTAGAACTATTGATACTGAAGCAAATGAGTGTTATGGACTGTAATTTGAAACCAAAGAGAAAGGAAGTTTTAAGATTATGCAGTTTATTTTATTCCATGAAGAACCAGGGTATGGTGCTCCATCCCAAAGCCCTCAGTGGAAGAGCACGAGCTCATCCTGAGGAGTGGCTGCCAAGGGTAGAGAAACTCACTGCATTTAGAAAACCTCATAAAATTCTCTCTGTATGCATGAATATTCATCTTTGCACGTAAAAGAGACTTGACTGACTACAACATTAAATTTATCAACTGCAGGCACTCCATCGTGATTTTTTTTTTCACATAATCATTAAGGCTTAGCTCTGAAAGATGGTCCTAAGGGTAGGAGTTCATATTGCAGATAGGAGATCTATATGAACAAGTTTCTCTAAAGTTTACTGGAATTCCTGCAGAAAGGAGCATCACCTGTAAAATAGGATTACCCAACTCTTTCTAACGTGAATGCAGTATATCATAAAAACCTCAAGACCAGCACGAGCTAAATACACATACAATTGTTTGCATATTTACTTGTAACAACATCAAGTTAAATTATGAACAAAACCAGATATTCCTTAAAAAATGAAGCAATGAAATGCTATTAAGCCACATAATTGAAAACTAGGAAAGAAAATCCTAAAATAACTTGTTTTTTCTCAAGTGTCAGAGTTCCCTAATACCACAAGACATTTGTAGACTATTTTCATCATAAAATAAAGGTCATTTCATCCTCTAGGTGAAATAATAGGACCACAAGGGTGAATTTAGAGAGTTCATTGCTCATAAACTTTTGATTCTATAAAAATGTCATAGAAGGTATGTTTTATAGATATGCAAAACCTTGATTTTCTATTTAGAGGAATAGTAAGGCAGCAGCATCAATCAATGCATTTACAGAACGATATTTATTTATGAACAGCTGATTTTTAAAGAAAGTATTGTACCATAATTCTTTGCTATGCAATGATGACAGTGGCAGCACATGCTTCCACAAATAACAGAAAGTTGTTTCTTTTTAATAAGTGTAGCATGTGCATATAACAAACTTTTTTTCTTTGTTACTATCCAAGCAACATTCACAAAAAGGACCAGCTACCTAAAAAAACAAAGGGATAAAATTTTATTTTTAATCCAAACTCCTTTTCATTCTGCAAATATTCAGGTACCTGTGTAATACTTTTCATACCTGGAGATCTCTTTGGATACTGCAAGGATTAATGGCTTACAGTGCTGGAACCAAATATTCTTTTAAAAGGAAAGCAGCTGACAGGGTCAGAAAAGTTTACATTAAAACTGTCTTATGAGAGCCTGCAAAGACCAAGATAGGAATTACCAAGCAGACTGAGATGGTTCCCAAAAAAGGTGGTTCTAGAAGCAGATGAGACATCCTAAAAAGGACATCCTACAAAAATTCCAGAACAAGGATGGGGTTGTTGAGGAATACTGACCCTTTCTCCTCAACCAGACAGGGAAAGTGAAATTCTAGCAATGCTGGGGGGAATATTAAAGATCAAATGAAGGAGACAAGCAGAAGAAATGTCAAGGAACCATCTGGTTTAAGAAATTAAAAAAAAGAGAAAAAAACCCCACTAGATGATGCTGTGTAATTTCCAATTGTGTTTGCTAAGTTACAGCTCCATCATATTTCTGAGGTCTTATTCATCTTCTCACACTGTCTAGAAAAATTACTTACCGTCTAGTAAAATTAGCTCTTACCTAATAGCTTATTTGGATTATGCTAATTTTGAAGAATAATTCTGCATACAAAATAAGGATGAAAACACAGGAAGGAAATCACATTAATGTTTTCTGCAGTGATTTTAGCCCACTTTGATGCTAATTATAATGCACTACAACTTATTAGAAAAATTGGGGTTTGAAACCTAATTGCCTTTCACAGTTTGGAAGTCTCTGCACAGTTACAGACCAATGTCAGCTCGATGGCTTTTGATCAGAACTGACATCTTTTGTAAATTCTCTTTTCAAGGTAAAGAATTAATGAAAAAAAACCAAACCCAAACAAACCAAAGAAGCAAACATAAAAAAGAAGCTGCAGTAACAACTTGGGTCTGGAAACGTTTTTCATATAATGGCAGATTACAGATTTTCAGCCACTAAAGTTGAGTTTGACTGGAGAAAATACATTGCGCATGCAGTAGGAACACAACCCTTTGTAATGCTTAACAGGAAGACTAAATGTCAAACCTAATTTGTATCATTAGCACATGTGAAGAAGTATTTTATCTTATTTATTTTGCAGATTTTTTGGGTATGGAAGTGCTGTGGAACCAAGTTAAGGAATGTTTTATTTTGCCTCAATTATCTTCATTAAAAAAGATTATTATTATTACAGATCATATTATCTAATGTTATGTTACTAGAACAGTAAAAAGAAATGAAAAAAACCAAAGCTTTTAGACTTTTGCCCACTGAAACACAACATTTTTGTTAAGAGATGAGCATCCCAGTGGGTGCAGTCATTCACCAAGCCACAACTTGTATTACATAAAGTAGGATCATTTATAAATCCCAACGAGCTGATTCCAGAAAGAGTCTTCTAAGTGTATAAACTTTATCCAGGCACAGCTGTAGCTCTGAGGCAAAACCATAAACTCCTGGTATTTGGAGAAAAGGGGCTGGAAATAGTTTGCATTCACAGAGATGCACTGGGGCAAGTGTTGGGAAACACGAGTGGATGCACCGCAAGAGTGGTTAAGGGTCCTTGTGAGGCTCTCAGAACACTGGGGCTGCCAATAAACTGACTGGATACACTACAAAACCTATGCTTTTCTTCCTGTTACAGGGTATCATTATTTTAATGTTCATCTTTTTGTCCTCTGCCATAAAATAAAGCACTTGAGTTGAAGAGTGGGGTCGCTCCGTGCTCGTTATTCACCTCAGGTAACTTCTCCAGCTCTCTCCAAGGATTAGGCAGCAAAACTGCTGCTCCAGTTATCACCAATTCACTTTGACTGCCTGGACTCGATTGGGATGAAATCCTCTTCTGCATCTGCCAATAAACTCTGAAGAGTTGATATTTACTATTTCCTTTAATGCTTGAATTTGTACCAGTCTTAAACCCCTTTTCACAGAAAATCAGGAGAGCTACTTAAAGCTATTCTCTGAGGAAGGCTCTTGATATGCTAATTCCATGGAGCAATTTCGGCTGAGATGGATTTTTGCATTAATGTAATTACCTGAAAATGCAGGTGACTTTGTTCAAGTTTACTGTCCTAATTTACATATCAAAGTCTAGATATAAAAGTTATATTATAACCTTTGAAAACTTACCCATTAAAAAAAAAAAAACTTGGGTTAAAATTAAGGAATTCTCAAGCTTTTTAAAACCAAATTTCTGTGACAATATTAAGGCAACACTATAAAACCAATTAACCTATTGATCAGCTGCAAATAAGGCAACAATACTTGAATATTAATGAGATAACGCTGGGAAAATAACTGAATGGTAAGGCACAATGAGAAGCAAATGTTTCACACATATAAGTGAGAAGTGTCCAAGATACATTCAAATACAGTCTGTGCATTTTCCACATTCAGATTTGTAAAAAAGCTTTGTCTGGCTTGGATCAAGCATTGTCACAAGGACCTACCTGCACTGAAGAGATGAGGGAACATGGGGTATAAAGGAAAACACCATTTTTTCAATATCTTTGAATCAAAAAGGTAAGGACTAAAAGGTATTCTTGGATAAGAGTGAAATAGGATACAAAACCAAAAAAAATATTTCAGTATGTTAGGAAAATAGTAATTCTAAGGATATTTTATCTCTATTAGTTTAAACAGGGAGGCAATGACAAATCATCTGTGAAAATTTCAATCCCTGGACTGTGAAAATGTCTGAAGGAAGCTTATGCTCAATTTTGTGGACCTCTAAGAAAGAGTTACATCCAGTAGAGAGGCTGTGGGTCAGCAAACTGCTCTTGCTGCAGAATGCATCTGCAGATTACCCCCCAAAAGGAAAAAAAACCCAAACAAAAAAACAAAACACCACCACCTTCTCAACACTAACTTCATAAGGATTTACACATTCATTATTTTCCAATTAATAACTAAATACAGAGACCTGTTAATCAGGATTTTTTAAACAGAAATATACTCCACATTTAAATGAGAAAAATTCTGCAGTAGAATTACTCCACATCTTCAATACAGGTATCCTTCTGCAAAACCCCAATGACAGAGCTGATCTACTAGAGATCCTAGGCATTATTCTGTACTTCAGCTCTACTTTCCATACATTTTATCTGAACAAAAGCCAGACACTTCTGCTGGGCAGGTGCAAATGCTGGTTTTCAACCTCTCTTCTAAAGAGGTCACGACAGACTCGGGGTGTTTTCAGGGTCCACTGGTGCCCACATCCCGAGGCTTTTTGCCCTGCTGGTGTCAAAGGTCAGGAATGCCATTCATTTGGAGAGGAAATATCCTCAGATGAAATGTACTCAGGAGTGGTTTCAGGTGTGTGTGAATTATAGATGAAAGGCTGGGCTGCTGTTGCTACTCCTGTTTATTCTGCTGGGTGTGTAGAGGCAGTTGTGTGATGGGAGGTCATCACTGTTACCTCTCCTCACTTTAAGGAAACATGAAACAGCCAGGCAGGTGTCTTTTCCAACTGGCCAAGAAAAAACTAAAAACTCTGCTCTGCTATCAAATTCAATAAAGACTGAAAAACCCAACATCTAAATTTACAGCATTATACAAACACCAGTGTAAAGACCACATTGTTATTCTCAGTTCAGCAGTATCACTTCCTAGACACATTTGTAGAAATATTTTAGGCAAAATGAGTAACAATCTGCATTTATTTTATTTTCAAGTAAAGACCACTTGAAATTACTCGAGCTCATGAAAATCCACGTTTCTGTTGCAAAGTCCAAACTTACATATATACTTATTCAAAATAAGATATTATGCAGCTCAACAAAAATAGGAATAAATACGAATTGTTCTAATGTTTAAATATGTGTCATAACTTAGGCTAAACACAAGCTGAATTTCTACAGTGATCATATAAACAATAATATTTCTAATTTCCATTTTCTGTCTTCCAAGGATTTGAAATTCATGGCTTTTTTTTCTGTGTATTATATTTTTCCCTTTTCTCTATTGAAATAAAAAAATCTTGATGATTTACAGACATTGAGTTAGGCAAACTTCTAATAGAGTGATTATTTCTCTGTGGGAAAGGTTTTTAAATGCTGTAACTGTGTCATCTTGGAGAATCTACCAAATCTGTCAGTCTTGAGCAGAAAGTCTTTAGTAGCCATATAGATCACTGAAATAAAACCATTCTCAGACAGCAAATTTAATTTACTAAATCAGCCCATGCTATTATAGAAGAGTCAGAACAGAAAAATAAACTGAATGAAATTTGTGTGATGTAATCTTTGATTTTGATCACTTACTATCAAGCCACTGTTACTCTGCCTTCTCTCTCTGTCGTGAAGTTTTCTGTAGAAAATCCCTCCTGGATTAAACTGAGTGCTCCAAACAATCATATCCCCTTGAAAATATGCATCCATTCCAGTTATCCTTGAATTGTGTTCAATGTGTGATATTTGCTGATGAGCATCACTGTAGTTGAATGGATATGCAAAACCCAGGATGTCAGTGTCATTAGCAACATAGAGAACTTGATCTTCAGAGCCTAGGGATTATTATAATGAAACAAAAATAAGGTAAATGTCAACTAATGCAAAATCAGTGTGTTTAACTCAAGTAGCTTTTTTGGTGTTCAGCTGGTATCATTTCTGATGTTAAAATTATTTTCTGGTTGTTGAAGACTGCAGAAACACCTACACCTGGGGCAATAAATGCAACTCTTGATATTCTGATATCAACATATCAACTTCAGTGCTCTCCAAGCACACAGTATGACACCCAGGACTATATTTTAAGGAGTATGTAATATAAGAATTTGAACATTTTTAAGCAGTATGCAAAAATACAGGATATTATGCATTCAGCCCATGTGAATCCCATATTTTTATATGCATGCTGTCTTTAGTGGGTCCTAAATGTATATATTAAAGGAACACAGAGCTGTCAATAAACATGTTTTTAAATTGCTCAATTGGAAATTAGAAGTGGAATGATTTTATCTTTAGTGAAGTTTTGAAATTGACTGCAACAGAACTTGTGTCTTACATCTCATTTTAGATAGCCAGATACCATCTTGATCCAGATGCTGTAAAGTATATTACTCATAAGAAAAAGTTTAATATCATTCATTGAGTTTTCAGAAAGTTTAAAATCTGCTTGATCATTTAGAATTTTATTTCCCCATTTATATCACATTTATCCATAGAGAATCAATTTAAAATGTCTGTCCAACACACTTCCTCTTTATGAGTATGACATATCAAACATCATTTGTTCCCTTCCTTCTGATAAATTCAAGAACAAAGAGGAGTTTGGTTAAAGCAAATATCAGCGAGGGAAAGAAGGAAGCATGAACTGTATTACAATGGAGATGAAACTTGGACAATTCAGATTTAGGATAATGATTCCCAGATTTTTAAATTATAAACCCTCAGAATTATGTCTGTGTTCCCATAATAACAAACCATTATTTTCAATTAGTAACCCTGTTTGTTCCCATGTCATAATCTGATTTCTTTAGTAACAGGCAATGATGCCAAACCCTGAGAGAGTCCATGTTATGTGGGAAACACTAATCACTCATTAATATGATTTTCTCATGGCAAATTTGCTTCAAAATTACGGACAATCTATATAATAAATGGCAGTACTGTCTATTTTGACTTTTACAGCCTTACCTTTTGCTATGCAACTGTTATTCCTCTCCTTATAATTTTTCTCACATGCACAGCTGTAAGAGCCCTTCAAATTATGGCAGTGTTGGGAGCAGGTCCCAAATACCATGCACTCATTGATATCTAGGAAGAAAAAAATGTCATTTATATACCTGTAGTTTAATACAATATTATTTAACACGTTCATACAATCATGGAACAAAGCAAATGAGCAAAGGGGACTCATAAACATTTTCCTGCTGACCTGTATGGCATCATACATATTAAGACTACATTTGCTAAGGAGTTTCACTTTCTCTCTGCTTACTTTGATTTCAGTTTTGTATTATGTGTCTTCATTATTTCAAGCATCTCAAAATATTCTCATATATCAACCTCAACACCAATGTTAAACAATCTACGAGACATTAAAAAACCCTTTTACTCCTTAAATTATTTAATAGCCTGACTTGAACCTTTTGACATTCACAACTAGTGTTAAATCTTTGATAACCTCTCCAGGCAAAATGTAAAAACTTATATTTTGTAAATACCTTTTTTTTTTTTTAATTTCTTAATCTCATAGCTATCAAACAGCTTTTACTCTGTAGAAAAAAACCCCAAGCATGATATGTATCTCCCTCTCCAGTACAGAAAATTGACTACAGAACTGGCTTTTAACACTTTACAATAAGGGAAGATAGAAAATATTTGTACCTTCACATTGTCTATTCCTCCTGTTTCTCTGAAATCCAGGTTTACACTGGCACAAAAGGGAGGATTTTGTTTGATTACAGAATGCATCATCTCCACAAGGATTCACATTATCTTCACATGTATATTCAGCAACACCTAAACATAAATAAAATGTCTAAAAAATCCCTGATAGATATCTTTAAAGTGTTAAAAATGAGACCTAAAGTAACAACAACCAATAACAAATTCATCTGTTTAAAGAGCATCAGGTAAACTTTTAACAAATAAACGGCATTAGAGTGTTTATCTGTATAATTTAATATGTTATATTTTATGCAATGACAGTATTTAACTGAGACACATCTCCCATCAAGAATTTAATACTAAAACTTTTCCTGTTGCAAATATGAAACAAAAATATAATCAGCCTGTACTTAAATTTTGTAAAGATCTTGTAACTACACCAAAAAACCTCTACAACTTAAATTGCTCTAAAATTTGCCTTGTCCTTGTGGATCAGAATCTCATCCATTTGTAACTAAAAGAAGGAACCACGTTAAACTGAGTTCTGTATTGTTCAATAGGTCTTGCACAGATGAACATCTCAGTTAATTGTTTCTTTTCTGCTGCAATCAAGAGAACAGATCTTGCCAGCCCAACTCACTTATTTTGCAGTCTTGCTCATCTGAGCCATCCCCACAGTCATCAAACCAATCGCACTGCAGCTCCATGGGAATGCATTTCTTGTCACTGCAAGCAAACTCATCCTTTTTACACGGCCTGGCTTTATATGTGATTTTATCTGCATAATTACAGATTAATAAGAGAAAAATAAATCAGTATTCAAGATTCTCGGATTGTTTTAGACACATACAAATGGGAATGACTATGAAGCATTAAGCGACTGGAAATTATTTCAAGCTTAATTTCTTTCAGTTTCAAATCCTTATCTGCTAACCTCCAGTTAGGCTTCACTGAAGGACAAGCAGATCTGTGCAACAAAGTTTGCCTTCAAGGTGTTTTCTCTGTTCTGAGTGCCTTGAAAGGCAAAAAATCACCTACCACAGTGATCTTCATCCGAGTTATCACCACAGTCATCGACCTCATTGCAGATCTGCTCGGGCCGCAGACAGACCCTGTTGTTTCTGCATCTGTAGGGCCTCGTTGGAGGGCAGGGGAACTTCACTGCACAGCAAAGAAAACAATCAGCTGTTACCCAGCTATTAATCCTTTTCCAATGACACATCAAAGCCAGATACGTGTTGGCACTGTATGTTTTTCATTTAGAGATTTTGTGTGATTTATAGCTGTTTTTGAGAGCCAGCAAATATGGCAGAAAAGAAGAAAAAGAGGTAGGAAGTGTAATAACGCTCAATATTACATATAAAACTAACTTCTTCCTCCCTCTGTGGGTTTCCTACAGAAACGTTTCATTTCTTAAAAATAGCAAATATCAAATATCTGAAATTACATGAAAAACAAAAGAAAACTCCATCCCATATTTCAAGCTTATCTTCTAAAAGGAAAACAAAATTTAAGACATGCATGCCTTTATATATTTGTATGTCATAAATGTCATTCTTGCTTTATTAGACAAAAAACTCTGAAAAATGTAATGCCATACCACACATTTCAGCAACTTCATCAGAGTTATCTCCACAGTCATCCTCACCATCACAAACCCAAAAATGTAGTTTGCAGAGGGAATTGTTGCACAAAAATTCATCAGCTCTACATATATTTCCCCCTGGGAAGATGAAAAGATGACAGAAAAAAAAAGGCAGGAAAACAAAAAGATGGAAGAATGTCAGTTTTTGATAAAACCATTACAACCACTTATCACATACTATGTGCAGAGAGTAACACAGGCAGCATAACTAAATTCACAGATCCCAAAGGAACAGATTGGAGAGGCAGAGGAATACTCATTTAAAAACCTCTTCCTTGACCAAACCCTTCCTGTTCCTGACTGCTGGCTGAGAATTACCAAACACAGAGTGACCAGCTGGGGATGTTCCATTTGCATTTAGCCAGGAGATGTTTAAACTCCCAGTCTGCAACTCTCTTTGGTGAGGCAGCCCCTCAGCAAAGGCCTGGCAGGTACATCAGTAATTTGGGCCATCAGAGAATGATATAAACAGAAATAGGCCCAAATATGTGAAAAGCCACTTTTCTTCTCCCGAGCCTTGGCCAGGTTTGTAAAATCCTCACCACCTCTAAATGCTGTATCTAGGAAAGGTCCAGCCCTGTGGGCATAGAACAGGTAAAATTAAGTGACCTCTGACAGGATCTTCCTTTCTGTAACTTCTGAAATGCCTCATCACGACATTTATTGAACACAGAAAGCAGCAAGAATAAAATCTTCCATGTGCTCTGAATCATCTAACAAAAGGGAACATAGGGTGAGGGAAAATGTTTTAGGGCAGAGTGATCTCAGGCTTTAAAAATTAGTTCAAGGGGGATTCAGTTTTAATGTGTGTCATGGTAAGAAAGAATTTGTTTTCCAATTATGACTAAGTTTTATAACTACCAATCAACAAAGTTCTTGCAATTAATTTTCTTAATAAACACATTTTTATGGTAACAGGATTTTCAGTTTCCTGAGAGGAGTGGGGTATAAAAGAAATAAAGCTGTGTACCTGCAGAGAAGGAAACAATGAAATTTTATATGATAATGCCAAAACTCTCACTGTGGCTTACCTCAATGCATTACACCCACTCTAAGAGCTAGATCAGGCTTCAGTGGCTTTTTACTCGTTCATTCAGTGCCCTGTTCACACTTCATTAAAACCAACAAAAGGCTTTCTTTTGCTATAAGTGTTCAGAATGGCTGAACTTTTTTCCCCCAAAAACCCAATTTCCATGAAATGCCCATTGCATGAAAGGATGTTGAACTCTCACACTATGCTACCAGGTATAATTCCCTCCCATGGTAAATATAACTTATGAACATTAACAGAAATATCCTGTATAATTATCCAAGGAAAATATATAAAATTCAAGTACTCTTCATGATGAAAGGCATGAATACAAATAATAGTGTGTGCAATCACAATATAACCATCATTCTAGTTGTTTAATAAGATTGAAGAGAGTTATTTTTGTAAACATGCACAGTGGGCCACAGATAAATATTATGGATATTATTTTAGAATGCTGTAGAATAAAACACCATTTGTGTTTGCTGTACTTCCAAAGATGAAAAAAATTAGTTATCAGTGAGATAAATTGGCATTCGTTTCATGTGATTGCTCTGCCTGTCACAATTCCTTTATAAAATAGATTTCTGCAACAGAATCATAATTGTGACATAAATACAAAGTATGATGGCAATAACCAACTAGGAATAGGCTTCTTATTGTATTATAAGCAATTTGCAGTTCACAGAAGCTCCATTATGCTACCCAAAGAATAATGTGGGCATCAGATAAAATAAGTGTGTTACTATTTACTTACACTTCATTGGCTTTTAAAGAGATACAGTCCAGATATTTTAAAAGCAGTTTTAAAATGGAATAGATTTTTTTTTCTTTAAAATGGAATAGATTTTTTTTTTTTTCTTTTTGACTTTGTTATCTGTCTTCTTGCCCCTAAACACCTCTGGAATATTCTTCACATTCTCTGAATTTTCTGGTCTCTCTTTTAAACTTAATCATCCCCACATGACGTCCTTTTTTTTTGTTTGTTTTGTTTTTCCCTTTAGTCTTAAGCATTGTGTAATAGACTAAAACAAGGAAAGGATATTTTACTACGTTTGCTTCATATCTGATTATTATCACATATAACTGTACTTCATTATGCTTTGAATTTATGCACAGAGCATGTGACTGTAGATGGCTAACACACAGAACTACCCACTTTAAAGAAAAAGAAAGAAGAAAAATCCAGGAAAAATCCCAAGGAAATGACAAAATGCCAACTAAAATTATTCTTTAGGAAAAAAAAAATCTTTAATTTGACTTAGAGGAGGAGGGGTTGGTGAGGAATGTGAAGCTCAAGGGCAGCTTGGGCTGCAGTGACTTTGGGATGGGGGAGTTCCAGACCCTTAGGGCTGCAAGGAGGGTGCAGATCCATCTCCCTATACTGAGCTCCAGGACAGCACACTTTGGCTTCTCCAGGATCTGCCTGGGAAAGCCCTGGAAGGAAGAAGGGGCCCAGGAGAGCCTGGGTGGTATCCAAACATCACCTCATCCAAGCCCAGGAGTGATGCACCCCAACAAAGAGGAAGTCAAGATGTGCCAGAAGGACTCTGAGGATGAACAAATTGCTCCTGGACAAACACAAAAAAGAAGGTGAGGCCCTGGCACAGAGTGTCCAGAGAAGCTGTGGCTGCCCCTGGATCCCTGGAAGTGTCCAAGACCAGGTTGGATGGGGCTTGGAGCAACCTGGGATAGTGGGAGGAGTCCTTGCCCATGGCAGAGGGATTGGAACGGGGTGAATTTTAAGGTCTCTTCCAATCCAAAGTGTTCTATGATTCTCTGAAATAAACAGAAATCTGGGTTCTTAAGATGACTTATTTAGCAACTGTTCATTATATTGCACAGCTGTGTGATTTATTGTGCATGGCCTTGTAATTTACTGTGGCCTATAAAAGTTTAAATTAACCAGATTTACTGCCGATTTCCTTGATGAAAAAGAATATGCTTCCAGTAACAACATGACCTTTTCATCATTGGGGAGGGAAACAGAAAGGAGTAACAAGTCATAAACAACCTAAGTTTTGCTTATTCCAGACCACTTCTTGAGCTGCTGTACTGTCTTTGTCAGAAGAGGTCACAGAACTTTTCTTTCTCCACTCATAATGGCCACGGTACCACTAACTTGCAAAACGTGTGCTCATAAAAAGCCAAAAAAAGTTTTTTAGAGAAGTGTCTCTTGCCTTGGTCACAGTTTTCTTCATCGCTGCCATCCACACAGTCATGGATCCCATCACAGAGCCATCTCACAGGGATGCAGTAGGCCTTGTTTCTGCACCGAAACTGATCCTCTTTACACTCTGTTACACAATCCATCTGTGTGAACACAGACATGAGCTCTGGATTAGTGGATGAGAGCAACGACTTTCCTACACTGCCAGGAGGGAGCAGCCCCTGATGGAAACCACCCCAGAACCATGCTTGGGGTTTGACTTGGAGAAAACCAATTTCTGACCTCCAGAATTCTGGACTTCCACAGAGCCCACAAACATACAATCATGGGGCCAAGTTATCTGACAGCACTCAAAGGATGCAACAAAACACTATTTTCCCTTTCAATTATTTGTAGGCCTAAAAGAATTTACAAAAAGATCACATCAGGAAAAAAACCAAACCACCAGAAATGTGCCAGGTACCTCATCAGATCCATCAGCACAGTCCAGCTCCCCGTTGCATTTCAAGGACGCCGAAATGCAGCCTCCACTTGCACACACGTACTCACTTGAAGAGCAGGTTGGAGATGCTGGTTACAAACACATATTTTAGCATTAAGAAAAAGACAATTTGTGAATAAATTGTTTTTCTGATTTAAAGTTTCCTTCTGGTTAACACAGTGAGCAGAATTGCGTCTAAGCCCTTTGGTAAACCACAATAAAATATTTGACAAATCTGAATTGTGGCATCCTAAATAAATTGCATAATGGTAGTGAAAAGGTATTTGTGTTTTTCCACTTAGAAATTTAATTTTGTTTTCTCCTTATGCTTGCTAACAAATCCTAACATGCATATATTCATAGAATGAGTATATTTTTTAAAATTGCATTCCTTAAAATGGGCTTAGAGTTTAGCTAAATGTAGCTAATTTATAATTGAATAAGCTAAATTTTTAGTAAATGATCTTTTGGAAAGTATACATCATTACAATTAAAATTCATAAATATTAAGCAGGATATTTTAATAAAAAAGTGGATTTTTTTTTGTTGTGCTGTAAATCAGGAGAGTTTTGTCATAGGCTTTTATCAGTTTCATCTAGCTTACAAAAAAGTTTGGGAAAATTCCTGCAAAAATAAACGACTGTATTTTCCAAGAAAGCAAAAATAAAAAAACAATAATAGCAATTAAGTAGACAAAATCTTTGCATAAGGACTATTATGCAAAGGACTAAATAAGGGCCTAACTTTGAATGAAGACTACAAAGCAAAACATTTCAGGACACACCAAGATTTACTGATGCTTTCAGAGCAGGAATTTGTATGTTGAGTATTTATTATCAAATTACAATTCAAAATAATTAAATTAAATACCTAACAAGCTTCACATTGTAGAGTTGTACATAAGTAGGGTGTTCAAAACACCAGTTGGAAGACATAATGATGCAAACTCAAAAGGTAAAATATTTCAGATTTTTTTGCACTCTCTTACTACTACTAGTGCCCAAGAAATCTTGATTCGATGATTTATAATCTTCCTTCACTCTGATTAATTCCTGGCTTCATTTTCTCTTTCAGCATTATTTATAAAAAATACCTGGTTCACAATTTTTCTCATCATCCCCATGCTTGCAGTCCTCGTGACCATCACATTTCCATTTTGCTGAGATGCACTGGCCATTGGAGCACTGGAACTGATCCCTAGAACAGCCTGTTTCACAATACCTCTGGTACAAAAGAAACAACCAGTAAACAAGACCAAGAATTTAATATAAATGTTGGTAAATGTGCAGCTGATGACAGAAGTTACAGCCCATAATCCTACATGTAGTAATTAAAGTCTTGTGAAATTAAATTTACTTGCGGATATGATTCAAATGGTGGCTCACACCCTCTAAACAGCTGGGAAACACCTGAGGTCTCATATTGACAGGAAAGGAGAAGGGAAAATAAAGGAACAGAAAACCAGCAAAGTATTATCCAATTTGCTTCTGATACACCAAAAGCAGTCTTCACTGTTCTCTCAGCAAAATCTCTCAAACCAAACCAGTGCTGTGTGTAAAAATGATGGTTTGCCTGTCAGGACACAAAGTATTTCCAGGATGGGAAGAGGTTCAGCTCATTGCTGGGACAAGAGGATGTAGAATACTCTTAAACTTGATTTATTTACAGGTTCTCTTTTTAGAATAATTACATCAGGAGGTTTGATTTTAATTTAGTGATGATATTTGCAGACATGGATTCAGGTGTAGAGTTCCCACTGCTGCCTGTTAGAAAATTTCTATGTGGGAATCCATTCTCCAACAATATAAACCCACTAATTCTCTAAAGAAACACTTTCTTCTGGCAGATGCCTACCTCATCTGAGCCATCTGCACAGTCATAGTCTCCATCACACCAGAATCTTGCAGAAACACAGTCTCCATTTGCACAAAGAAAGTCTTTCAAAGTGCATGTTTGAGGCTCTGAAGAAAGAGAAGAAACAACCCTAGGTTTATTAGCATTTCCTTTAAATATTTTACACATACCCCCCCCCCAATCAATCAATGAATAAATATTAAACACTCAAAACAATTAGCTTGCAAATGATAAGGAGTGGTTTTCTGTGGGACTAAACAAAGGTAGAGAGGTGTAAGGGATTTAGGAGAAGTTAAGCAAGTCTCTATATGCAGTTTAGATCTAAAAGTCTGAGGGCTTGGGGAATAAAAGGACTTAAAAGGCAAACAAGGATTATTTGTGGGATTATTTCCAACCACAGTAAACAATTATGTAAATGATACAAAAATCAAGAATAAGGATTAATTAGTAAAAATTTTCAGCAGAGAAAAGGGAAACAGCAAATGACAGTGACTGAACCGAAGGAAGAGGGTGAAAAAAAAAAAGTAGAGACAGAGCAGACAGCAACAATGGACAGCATTGAGTAATGCTGAAGGGTCCTTTAGTGACTTATGGAAGGTGCAAGCATGAGTGCTTTTGTAAAATGTACCACAGTGATAAAGAAAAGCAAACACAAAGTTAGAGGCCTCAAACTGAGAAAAAAATTGTTAAATACCAGCATGAGACATAAGTTACATGGATCTAACATCAACTTGACTTCAGATGTTTTGGTTTTTGTTCCCAAGATTTATAAAAATCAAAAAATGTTCCAGGAAAGGAATAGTTTTAATCAACTTTTCGATTGCCTTTTTTCCACTCTTTCAGACTCAAAATGATTCAGTTTGAAATTTGTTAACAGAAATTTCATTTTTCAGGTAGGCACAAATTTTAATTTTGAAGTTGTAGGAAAGTAATTTTAAAAGCAAATCTACATCAGTTCTCCAGAAATGTTACATTTCAGCTAATCAAAGGTTGGCATTTATGTGGACTCAGATTACATGCACATTATGTCAATTTTTTTTTTTCGAAGTGTAAGCTTTAGCAAATCCCTGATGTTTGATTCTTTTTGTTTTCAACAGGCCAAGAAGGAGAATTTCATGATATGATAAAATATATAAAGGAAGTAATTTGTGGGGAAAGTAATTCACAAGCAAAAAAAAACATATGTCATGTTTCTATACTGATTGGAAAAAATACAAGCTGATACTTTTGTTATACTGCTAATAAATTATTTATAAGCAGAGATTTGATACTGGAAAAATGTACACAAAGAGCTAAGTACTCAATTCTCTGTTTGCAAGAAACATTTCTTCTGCTCTGGGATCCAGCTTTATGATTTACATATGAACACAGAAAAGTACTTTTCCATCAGTGCTCAGATTGTTGGAAAGGAATAAGTATTAATACAGAACAGTATGAAAGGAATAAGCATTAACAGACTACTGCATAAGCCACGAAGGACAGAATTCTTTAGCTTCTGCTTTACCAAAACACTGCAACTCCTTCCCAAGAAAAGCATTTGGGATACAAACTTATCCCAGGACAAAATTAACTGATTTGTTCTCTTGGCAACTTGTAGAAGCAACAAAAGAGCATTAGGAAGAACTTGTAGCAACATGAATATTTTTACACTGATTGAGTTCATGTCTTGCTACAACATTATTATGTTTGCTTTGCTTCAACGTTTACAGTACCTTACATATTCTTTAATCACATTAAATTAAAAAAAAATACTGGTGCCTTCTTTTTAGCAGGAATAAGGTAGGTTAGATATATACAATAAGATACATTCCTATGGAATTTTCCTTTTTTGGAGTTTCCTGAAAGAGGAAACCACATTTTTGTGGTAATTTGTTTTTAAAAATCCAAATAAACTCTGAAAGCAAACTCTCCCTCCAGACAGATATTATTACCTCAGAAGGGTTAACAATGTATCCTACATTTCTTATTGTGGACTCATTGTGTACCAATATCCATGCTAATAACTCTTATTTCAAATATAGTTAAAAAAAATAGGCTGTAAGACAAATACAGTTAAAAAACCAGATCTTAATGGGCACAGTGATTTGCACGACAGCATTAATAATTTTTCACACCCATACAGGTTTCTTTATTAACATGCATTATTTCACTTATGATATGACCAGAAGAGTGAATTTCTTGCATGTGAAGAAACTATATAGAAAAGTGTAAATGCTTGAGCTGAATTTCTATAATTCAGTGAATTAATTCTGCATTCTTGAGAAACAACTCATTTTCTGATATAGTTCCCTGACAGCCCTTTGTATATTCTATTCATGGATGCCATGAACAATTTATCTCACTGTGCAGTGTAACATATTTTGTCAAATGCTTCTGAAGTTCTAATTTCATATATATTTGTTTCATTACACTTTATTCTGTAAGCGGCTTGATGGTCTATAAAAATTTTATACAACAATTTCAAAGAGCTGAACAGGATTATGTACTGTCCCAGTGCTTCCAAGATTTTGGATTTTAAAACTGTGCCAGCCTACTGTGTTTAATTTAAACAGTAGAATCTACAGCTAGAATTTAAGTGTGCATTTGACAAGCAAAAGTAAATTAAAAAAAACCCCTAACACCCTTTAGTTTAATTGACCTTCTATATCTGGGTACTCTCAACTCACTAATTCCATCCATTGCAATTAATTACAAATTTCTTTATCTTCAAGTCTAGAGAACAACTAAGAACTGAATGTATAACTTAGCTATTGATATGGACACAACGTTGGATACCTTAATCTTTTTTTTAACTTCAGATTATTTCTCTCTCATTATTTGAACTTTTTAATTTGTAGTATGATGATCTGAATGTTAAGGAAGAGAATTATTAATGCTTGGTCATAGATATGGCTAAATCCAAATATGATACTCAACACTTATTTTACAAACAGCAATAATATTTTGTGCAAGTTTTTTTTGGGTTTTGTTTTTGTTTTGTTTTTTTGGGGGGGTTTTTTGGTGGGCTTTTTTTTCAAATTTTCAACAGGCTGCCTAGTCCTGCAGATTAACACCACCACAGCAAAACTATGACTATTTGATTTCTACATGAGAATAAAAGAACATAAAACAATTTCTTGCTTCTTGTAATACAGAAAACTGACACTAATAATCAATTCCTAAGTAAAATCTCCCTCAAAGCTAAGAAAGCTTTTGTGTGCCAGCCCCCCTGGGGGAGAACAACAAAAGGCTCTGAGCGATTACTGAGCCACATGACATTTTCTCTTTTTTATGTAACACTTGCAATATGAAAACCACAGCACTGCTGCTTGCAGTAAGAATAAAACTCACAACATTTTCAAATGCAGGTAGTAATTACCAGGCAGGCAAATCCACTTTAACCTCCCAAGCTGAATGAGAAACTCTGTACCTATGGACAGCACACCTTGAACTGCAGAAAGGGGCAGCAGCATTTACTCAGCATTAGAATGCCTAATTTATTAAGCCTTCTAGCTCACCACTTGCAGGTACTAAATACACACTCAGGATATGCAATCAGGACTTTGTATTCAAGATTATGTGCAAGAAAAAGATATTAACTTCATGCCTTTATGAGTAAAAAGGGAAAAAAACCACAGGAATTGTCAAGAGAAGGCACTGCAAAACTATTTAGGGAATGTCCCTCTTGAAATATTTTATAAAGACAATAATTATTAGATAAAAACATTACAAATTTTTTATTTCTTCCTGAGAACCAGGTGGAAATTAACTCCTGAAAGTGGTATTACAGAGATTTATTAGGCCTTCAGGTTCCTCATGGGTAGGAGAGAACTGGGAAACTGAGCTATTTTCAATAACCATGTCTACCACTGAATGCAATTAAATACTCTAGAAATTGTCTTCTCAATATGAAACAAGGCAAATGATCTCAAGAATACAATGAATGTAATGAGAGGCAGTATTTGATCAAAATTCCTTGTTAAGAAATACTTATCACATTACCTCTGAACAGTGTTTTTTCAGAGGTACTATAAAGCTAAACCAATTTTTAATATTTATTTTAAATTCACCAGATTATTGGGAAGTTGGAGATAAGGCATTTTTTTCATAGGAGATACAGCTCTTTATTAAGACTGAAGAGAATTGGAGAATTAGAGCAAGGGACATTTTCAGTTGTGGTCAACTGATTTTCAGCAGATCAGAGGGTGAGTGAAAATACACAGGTGTGTTTTATCAAAATTCAGAAGTTTCCTCTTGCACGTTGCTATCCTGACTCTGTTCTAACATGGACTAAGGTAAAAGTTACTTACTACAGTTTTCTTCATCAGAATTATCTCCACAATCATTCTGGCTGTCACACCTCCAGTGGTCTGGAATGCAGTTGTTGTTTTTACACTGGAACTCATGAGGTCCACAAGTTTTTTTATCTGTAATTAAGGTGAATAATATTTACAGTGTTGCAAACAAAGATTAAAAATAGGAAAGACTTCCACTGACCACATGATAATGTTGCTGGATACATTTAAGGATGAGTAACCATAATATTTGAAGTGCTACTTTCAGTAATAATTTATTTCTCATAACATTCTTTAAGCTTCTATTTATATACTCACACCTAATCTTAAATTTGATGAAATTAAAATATGCAGTGTATAAACTGCATATAAAACTGTCATATAAAGTTAAAAACATGTAAAATTCAGAAGAGGTCACAAGAGAGGGTATTAGTGCACTGAATCTCAAGAACTGAATAAACTTTTCTGTGAATTTATCTGTAAGATTCCTCTAAAAAAGATCAGATCACATTAAACCATTAGAATATTGATTTAGAAAAATGTACAAAATATGTGTTTCGCAGAAGTTATTTTTACATATAATAATTTAAGACAGAAAATTTTGCACTTTGATTTAAATTTTTACTTACTGATGGATTGGATATTACTCATATGAGGTAAAACATTATAAAGCCTATACTGCTAAAATGAGGGCAATTTCTTTTAAACTGAATATTTTCAATGAGTTTTTCTATTTACAGAGGAGCATTGGAAGCAAAGCCTCTTAGAGATATATGAACACCCTGAACTTCTCCAGCAGGATGGAGCTGCCTCTGTGTTTTCTGTGAGCAATTCTTGAATAATTCGTTCAGCTTCTAAGGACTGAGATGAAATGAAGCAAATTTAAAAAAGTTATCAGTGACACTTTCATTGGGGGGGAAAAAAAGCAAAAAAGGTTTTCTTTGTAAAAGCCTCAATGACATATTTAAAATTACATGTCACTGTGATATTGCACTAGGAAATGTTTAAATTTCCGTTAGGCAAAGTCACAACATGTCACAGCAGCTTCACTCTGCTCTCATGGCAACTCCAGGGCTGCTAATGACTGACAGAAACAGCAGCTTCAATCAGCCTGACTCCTCTGCTGCTGAACCACAGCAAATTAACAAATTAGAGGTGCTCATTTGATGCCATGGGCCAAACCCCTGCATTTTCGCTGTTGTTTTAGGTGTGGCTCTGGAACTTGACTGATAAAACTACATTTGAGTGTCAAGACTGGTGTTCCAGCTCAGTTGTGTGCACTCAAAAATCTGGTCACTGCAATTCTGTCTTCTGTGTTTGTTCCTTATTCTCTGCCAATGTCACAATTGCAAGAAGGTTTCTCCCTAAGTATGTTTTTTCCATGACATTTTTCAATATTACAGTCTTTGATACTTTGATCATGATATTTCAAATACTTGCACTGGCTAAAAATTAAAAATATTTAGCATTACAAGATGTAAAAATATTCCTCCCGAACTTATGACACTCTTGTGTTTTCATTCCACAGCTCTTCAAAGGATAAACTTGCAAATCTGAAATCCATCCTATGTTTATTAAAATACTTCCAGTAAAGTCTGCAATCTCCCACTCGAGTATTTACCCACAAAATGAGCTGTAACACTAATGACAGATAACATCACAGCAACATATAAATATTCTATTTATCCTTCCACATTCAGTAAAAATACTGAGATCTAATCAGTAATACACAAAAGCCAGAGATGACACCCATTCATTTCAGTTACCTGAACATGCAATAAATCTTTTCTTACTCTTCATAAAGAATTATTTTGTTCTCAAGCATGCTAAATCCATTTTGAAGCATTTCCTTTTCTGTATGTGAAGAAATTCTACTTTTTTTTTTTTTAATTTAACCTTAACCTCAAGTAGCAACCATTGCTACTTGAATGCTAATCTTTCTCTTCTCACTCTATTACCAAACATAAAGGAATATAAATATATATTTTTAATACAAAATATTTTGCATGTTTGTAAGGCTCTCCCCTCTTCACAAGTCTGAAAACTTTATTTTTCCTCTGGGTTGAAAGATCTTATGTAGCAGCTGACAGCTGACAATGTCTTACAAACCAGATTTGCTTGTTGTGTATTTCTTTCTTCATGTTAGTGAGAACTGAGGAAAACACTGGGATACCAGAGATGGGGTATAACAAAGAGGAAAATTTGGGAAAGTTGCGTAACAATTATCTGATCTTTGAGAATCATGGATTCATTCAACTCAAAGGAAACAGTGAAGACCTTATTTATTGGGAATTGTGGAACCATGAAAAGCACACGGGGGCCCACACACTTTCTATCATCTCTGCCTTCAACATTAAATTGCTTTCTCATTTTTCCTAAAATGAGACCACCTTAAAGTGTGAAAGTTCAGGTAGAAATGGTGCAAAGGCAGGGTTGCTCCCCTGATAACTCCATTTTCATATTGCTCTCTTCAAATTCTCATTAAGATATTTACTGACCTACTGTAGCAGGCACAGCCCTTCCTTAGAAATTTGTGTGATCCCCTGAGGTAGCTGCTGGTGGGTTGGGGTTCACTTCTTTGTGCATACTGAACTAGGATTTTACTTTAGAAATACTTCTAAATGAGCATGAGGAAAACAGGATGAAGGTTTAAATGGGGAAACAAAAACAAAACAGGGCAAAATAGCCCATAGGCAACCCTAAAAGCATTTTGATTCAAATGTGAATGAAATCACTAATTGTATGCATTGCTCTTGTTTGGGGATTTTAAATCCATATATTTTCATGTGTATGCATTTGTGTGTGTGTGTGTCTGAGCAGGATATAATCCAAAACTAAAAGGAATTTGTCTCTGATCTGGGATCAGGTGGCTGTCCTAGAGCTTGGCAGGCTGTCACCCATGTTGGATACAGGAAATTATAAGCCTGTTGAAGGAAGTTTAAGTTTATATAATACATCCTTCAAGTGCCTCAAAGAAAATACTCTTTATCATCAAAAAGCTTACTTTTTACTCTCACAGCTGAAAGTAAAAGTAATACTAAAAGAAGTGAGAAGGAAGAAAGCAGTCATACCAATGTTGACACACCAGGAAAATAAAGACTGAAACACACATAACCTTTAAAGAATATTATAAAATCACTTTGCAAGACCACACACAGTTTTCTTCAAACTCTAACTCAAACTGGTCCATCTTGATGTAAAGTATCAAAGCTGTGAGCAAGGATTAGCATAATCTAATGCCTTTCTTTAATTGCCTGGACAGTTAGCACCAATTATCTCTACCTCCTGTTCTCTGAGAAACACCAATCACTCCTAAAGAAACTCACATTTCCTGATTCTACCTCAGCTGTCTGAGTTAGAAAGCAACCACAGAAGACTAAATACATTTACAGTGCTTCTAGCAAATGTACTCGGTGTAGTATCTCCAATACCACACAGCAGCAGAAGTTGATTAAGCAAAATACATATGGCCATGCAGCACTCAAGCAAGAAGAGATTATTTTACACAAGTTTTGCATTGCAGGCGTTTTAGAAATGAACTCCAAACAATAACAAATTAGTGTTACATCAACATATGTAGATCCTGTTTATACTCAGACTGCAGCTTTAGAATTTAATTCTCTCAAATTTTGTCCATGAAAATAACAATCTTTAACTTGAAAAAAAAAAATGCAGAAGACCAAACTGCGTTGAAATTACTGCCATTGTCAGGTCATTTAACCATATTTCAAATACTAAAAATATGGAAAACTTCAAAATGTGATTAAACACACCCTGTTCTTGTCAAGGCTTAGCTGTTCCATGTGTACTCAACAGTGTTTGGCACAGAAATTGTGACTGTGGATAAATTATTCTGTCTCCTCCAACACAAAAACCAAGAGCAGTGTATGCAGCCAGGAGATTAAAAATAAAGATGTGGGTGTTTCTTCAGGGAAGTGTGTGGTTAAGCTGTGGAACACCTCGCTGCAGCATGTTGTGAAAACTTTACAAAGGCAAAAAGAGAGTGAAATCTATGATGAATTATTGTATACAGAGACATATTTGACTGACAATAGCTCTGATTCTCAAGTTGTTGGAGGATGGGAGGGTATCCCAGGGAAGTTTCAGTACGGGCCAGCTTTGCTCACATATTCCTTTCCAGACACTCACTGCCAGAGACAGGACTAAAGTCAAGATGAGTCTCAGGTATGAACCAACACCTCCAGCTGAATAAGTTGTAATTTAAAAACCTGTTGATCTTGGGATTGCACACATTTCTTCTCTATCCTGTTCAGTCATATGAGTAATTTTCATTCTATTGTAAAACGCCGTCTCAGAGTGAGGTACTTATTTTAAACAAAATTTTTCATATTTACTCTCAGTTTTATTTTTTCTCTTTAAAAAAAAAAAATAAATTGTGACTTGAGGACATTACTAGATGAATTACTTCACGACCATTTGTGCCACATCAGTTGGGTGAGCATGGGCTGGCCAAAATGTGAATCCACAGTTTGGAAGCTTGGAATTCTGTCCCAATTGGAAAGTCACAGCATGCTGGAGATCCAGGTGATGTGGAATGGTGGAGGAGAAAGTAACTGTGACATAGAGCAGAAAGTGAGCAGCGCAGGGCTGCTTCAGTAACAGCCCAGAAGTGGATATGAAATTTCATTTCCTTTGCATTCAGTGTTTCTTCAAGACAAAGGATTCCTTGGACTGTAAACTTCTCACCGGTTGACAGAAGCAATAATTTTCCCCATCCTGGCAATTCAAACGATGGTCTTGGATTTTCAGCGTCGAGAAAGTTCATTTTCCCAGGCATATTTGCCACCTCCAGCATTTTTATATATGCTCCTGTGTCAATTATTTGAAACACATCCATGGAAAAGCAGCTCAGTGCTTTGTCCTTGACTGTAGCCTGTAGTTCTGTCACTCTGTTGTCCCAGAGATAAACCTGTCCAGACACAGGTGTTCCATCAAACCATTCACTGATGTGTGGATGAATGATGGTGAGAGCTTTAAAAGTTCCATATTTGTCTTGCTCTCTTCCACCTCAGAATATTTTTCTGTGTTTTGCTTTATAGACCAGTCTTGGAAGTTTCACAGGTGTTTCTGCACATGGTTAGTGTGTACCTTCAACTGACACCCATTTTCAGGGATTTTCCAGCATTTTTCAGGCATTTTCCATGCCTCTGATGGTCTGTAATCCATTTCCCAGGCAGAATATTTATATTTCTTATTTCCACTATTTACAACAATAAGAGCTGACTCAGCTCCCTGGAGGTCACAGAGAGAAGTTGGCCATGCCAAGTCGGAAACTGCTCTAAACCTTTCTATACCATCAGTCTTAACTACCAGGATTTCCAAATTAATGCATTTTCACTATTTATGAACTTCAGCAGCAGCTAAGTGAAGGCTGAACTGACAGAAAGTGGGTAACACTGAGATAAAAATAAAGGAAGTCACCGTATCCTATGACAGCCACTACATTCTGTGCCACCCCTGTGATTCTAAATGCCAAATGAGAGCCTCTTTTGCAGCTCCTGCCAACAAAGAAGTGGTACAATAGGAATTTTACAAACTACTCATACAAATATTGCCATTCAGCAAGAACTGGATGAGCCAGAGTTTCCAGATAGGTATTATCAAACACTGAAACGGGATATGAAAAATGGGATGATTATTTTCTTTTGCTAAAATTATGTCAAGCCACAGCAACAGATGCAGAACCAGTGGCATACTCACCACAGTTTGCTTCATCTGACCCATCTGCACAATCTGGGTCTTCATCACACACCCACAGCTTGGAAATGCAGTGTTTGGTTGTTTTACATTGGAAGTGGTCTGGAGAACAACTGTTTTCAGCTTTAAATACAAGAATTCCAGATCAAAGTTAGAAATTCCTGCTATTATTCAAAATATGTGTTTTAAAGAAAAAAATATTAAGGATTCAAGAATCAGAAATTGGATATCTCTAGCATAATTTATACAATATCTGTAAGAAAGCGGCATTCATATAAACATTACAGTGTTTATAGTTTTGTCATTTTCATATACATTATTTTATATAAACATTAAGGTAAAACAAATATAATAAACAAAGTGTCTATTT
This sequence comes from Trochalopteron elliotii, assembly GCA_024734555.1. Taxonomy (NCBI): domain Eukaryota; kingdom Metazoa; phylum Chordata; class Aves; order Passeriformes; family Leiothrichidae; genus Trochalopteron; species Trochalopteron elliotii. The sequence goes on from JANPWX010000533.1 coordinate 1,883,945, forward strand.
TGATATTCTTTTAACAGCAAATAGACTTACCATTGATAGACTCAAACCACTTCAGCAAAAATCAGACAAGTTTTTTCCCCTAACTTTCTAAAATGCCAGTTATAAACTGACTCTCTCAATTTATAAGACTAAGGCAGCTCTGGATGCTTTGATCAAAATCAGAATCAAAATTATGCACAAGTTCTGTGAAATTCTGTGCTCTGCTAAATTGGGTAAATGTTGAGAAAAGTCTGACAAATATTTCACTTTCTCAGTTTAGAACAACAATTTTTGAATGAATTCTGCAGCAACAAGAAGATGCAAAGATGCAGCTGAGCTTTCAGCCTTGTTCTTTCTAAGAATAAGATGGTCTAAGTTAAACTTTAATTGCATTAATCTTAGAACAGTCATTTAAAACCAAAACAGATCCTCAGTGCACCCATGTGATTCTGGATGTTCTTTAGAGTTGAGTATTTGTACTCCAAATAATTTTAAACTGAACTGGCCACAGGGGGAAATGATAATGTTTCCCCACATGAATGTCTGTCCCACCTTTACCTAAGGAATTCTGTAGTGCTTTTAACAAACTTTCCTACCCCTGCTGAAAAGCAGTTTGCTCCCTGTGATATTACCATTCTTGTTTCTCAGGTTTGGCAAAATGAAAAATTTTAGGTTTTCTGAAGGTTGGTGCATAATTTCCTTCAGTGTCACATTTCCATAATCTTGGGTATGTTCCTAACTGTGCTACAACAAATAATCCTGATTCTCAGCTAGGACCTGTCACCAGGGGATTTCACAGTGCTTTACAAAAAAAACCAGCACAGTGACCTTCACTGTACATATGAAGAGCCTTCCATATGAAATGTGACTTTGAAAAAGTCACCTGGTAAGCAAAGAGCTAAAAAATAAAGTATTTTATGGATCCCAGACTGGTGACATTAAAGTGAGAGAGAATCTCACCTGTTCCCTGTCTTGTGCCAGGAGTCAATATGAACTCACAGTCCCTGAGCTGGGGACTCTGCTGCTCTGATTTCACTTCTGCCAGCTACACCTCAAGGTTTTTGGAAACCTTCCATATACCATGTGCAGTTCTTTCCAAAGGGCGAAAAAAAGTAATCTCCCTTATCTTTCACAGGAGTTTACCTGATCCCTCTTAATCAGTTTTTAAAGAAACCCAACGTGAAAAGCAACATAAAATATTTTCTGCAAAGCCTGTTTTTGCATCTCCCCTGAGCAGTTTGGAAGACAGCCATTAAACATGACCATCAACAAAGCCTTTCTATCCTTAGCAACCCTTCTCCCCTTGGAGCAGGATTAGTTCTTTGCAGAAATGCAGCACATGCAAACCTTGAGAAAGCTGATCCAGAACAAGAAGCGCAGATCAGCAGCAGATCTGAGCAGTGAAATGAGTAAAAGAGCTACATTTCAAGGCAGCTCCATCATCCTTGTTGCAAAATGATCAAAGACACAAACTTATTCAATAAATTTCCAGTATAAATCTGAAAATGTTTTCTCCACTTATTTCTAAGAAATGTAAAGTGAGAATAAATGTCTGAAAAGTAAGTTGTACTAAAAGCTGAGCAAATGGAAATCCACTTACATAGATAAATTAATGAAATCCCAAGAGAAAAGGGAACAGAAAAGGTAAAAATAATCAGTGAAAGAAAAAGGATGTAAAAGGAGCTTTGTATCTACAGCTTTTCCCACAAAAGATTCTGAAAAACATCTTTTTCCACTGAAATGCAGTGCTGCAAGGCATGGCAGATGAAAGCCTCAGGAAGATGAGTCATTTGTGAGGTGGTTAAGAGTCAAATACGTGTTTTTACCTCAGTCAAAAACCCAATTAAATGCCTGAAATTGTTTATACTCCTCTCTTCTTTGCAATGACTTTAAATTAGGAGTTAATAAAAGGCATTTTAGTTTGGTCTTTTGTATATGAAGCATTGCACACCAGTCCTGTGTGAATTAACTGTTTGCATTTTCTCAAATTGTTTTAGATAGAGGACATTTACAATGTTTTACTCCAGTTCCCTGTTTAAAACCAGCTACAGAGCAAAATTCTCCAAGCATCACTTACGACAGTCTCTTTCATCCTCTTCATCACCACAGTCATCCTGGCCATTGCACCTCAGGTTTATTGGGATGCACTTCTGGTTCTTTGTGCACTTGAACTGCCCCGACAGACACACGTGTGTGTCTGTAAATTAAAAGAAAATAAAAATAACAAGTTAAAATGATTAAAAATTGAAAAGATTCAAGACTTCAAAAAATGCTGTTTGTTGACAGAGTGTGAAACATGACATTCAAACCACTTTGGCCTGTTTCTGAAGCCTGCAGTGTAGACAAGCACCTACCACAGTTCAGTTCATCAGAATTGTCCCCACAGTCGTTCTCTCCATCACAGATAAAGGCTGGAAGAGCACAAAGCCCAGTGCCACACTGGAAACGTCCTGGCTGACATCTGAATTCAGCTGGGAAAAGACAAAACTGCTTATGAATGCTACCAGAGGAATGGTTAAAGTCTCACTGTTGCTGCTCTTACCCTGTGAACTAATCAAAAATACCTATAAACCTGTATTTCCTTTATAATCCAAATCTGAGTATATATTAGTAATTAAAAGGTACACGTATGATTGCAAGACTAATTTCAAAGTCTGATATCTTTAATTTGTGCAGCTCTACTTACAGTGCTAATGATTCAGAGTGAAAACCCTCTGCAGGTTGAAGCTTACCAAAAGCTCAACAGAGACCTGCAATTTAGGATCTAAATGCTTGAGTTCAAGTCTGCTTTCAAAAAACTCTCTATCCCACTGCAATTCTATTTCCCAAGAAAGGCCTAACATCGCTCCTTCTCCAGCCACTGTCATTAGAAATAACGAGCAATTATGTACCTCTATAGTAATATTATATTTAAAGATAGAGCAGCTTAAAATAAAAACTTATGTAGATGGATTACATTTGTTAAAAGTTGCTTCAGAGGCCTCTGCAGCAGGAAAAGAGAACAAAAATTGCAAAAATAGGGGTGAGGGATTTCAATACAAAAAAAAAAAAAAATCAAATTAACTGTTAATTAACCAGAAGATTGTAGAACACAGATTTTCAAATCTAAGCTCAAGAGAGGAAAGCAAGGATCACAGGGAGAACGTTGCTGTTGCTCAGAAAACTGCAGTAAATAATACTGTGTATCTAAACTTCTATAATTGCAACAAACCACCAGCAAACGAGATTAGAATCCCACATTTTTATTACACAGAAAAAAAACCCCAAACAAATAAACCTGTCAGAATTTCGTATTTATACAAAGAATTCCACAACCTCAGAGCACAGCTTCAAAATGAAAACCTTTAGCGAAAACATAACCGGGATGAAGTGAAGATTGAAAGGTGAAAAACATGTATGAGTTTTCAAAGACCTTAAAAGACTCAGAGACCGAGGAAAGTAAAAGTGCTGGACACACAAGTGCCCAAAATAATCCTCTCCCTAAATCTGATGAATGATTACGTTTGGTCTGGACCCTGCAGGCCCGAAGCCACGGCGCACTTACGGCACTCGGCGGGCTCGTCGGAGCCGTCCCCGCAGTCGTCCACCGTGTCACACTTCCACCAGAACGGGATGCACTTGTCAGTCTTGCAGCGGAACTGCAAGGAGGAAAGGCCAGCAGCAATAAAAACCCTCATGTTAACGTGTGGAATCCTTCAGGGGAATTCCCAGAGTCCTGCCCTGGAAGGATCTACCACAGAGTTTCCCCACCCAGGCTGGAGGAGAAGACTTTCCCCATGGTGCCTGGCAACAGTGCGTGCTCTGCCCAGGTCTCCTTCTTTCCCCATGCCCCTGGTTCTTGTGGTTTCTTCTCTCCCTGTTTTTCCACTGGGTGTGGTATCCCTGGTGGCCAGCCCCATCCTCCCTATAGGTCACTGACCTTTTCCCTGCCCTTTGTAATGCCCCTGTGCCCTCAGACCATTGGTTCCTGACCTGTATTTAGGCCTGTGCACAGCGCATGGCCAGGTCTTCTGTTCCCCATCCCTTCAGAGTGCTGGAATGAACCTTGCTGGAACTGATCATACAAAATGCCCTTCTTGCCTCTCTTTGCTGAGCTACCCGTGGTGTGTGTGATCTGTGGCCCTGACTGCTTTGCCTGAATCCTCCCCAAGCAGCTTTTCCACAGGAGATGCTTACTGGGAAATAGGGAGCAGCTCCACCACCTCAAACCACACTGCTACATTAACGTTTATTCATTTATTTTTAAGCATGAATAATAGCACGGTTTATGAAAATCAGCTTCACTGCTTGAGGCGTTGTTGCATTGATAGTTGCTGGCTGTTAATTTTACAAAACTTGTATTTTAAATATTGGTTTTGGTTTTTGCTTTTTTTTTTTTATTTGGAGATGTTTGGCACTGAGATTGCCAAAGTGGTAAAAATCACTGTAGTTTCAATGACTGTGCTATGCTGGCTTACAATGCCCCAACAAAAACTGCTCATTGCATTTTGCTGCGTTCTGTGATTTCATTCTTAAAGGTCTTATTCAAAGCAAACACTTCAATTCTCAGTTTTTTGTAGACTGTTGAAGTAGACAACATCATTTTTCCAGGTAAACCCAAACACCCACAGTTACAGAAAAGAGCCTTAATGTGTGGTGCTGTGTACAGTATTGCTTACATTGTTTGAATTAAATGAACAAACCAAATGTAAAGCCTTCCAGACCTTCAAAAGGATAAAACATCTATAGAAAAAACTGAAAAATCCTTTGTAAGAAGGCTGTGCATTTACTCTCTACTCAGGTGACTGTACCTTTGTTCTGACTGAAAGAGGAATGCAAACAAAACAAACAGTAAGAATTGATGTAATTTTCTAGGCTAAACCTAAAAACTGAGTATTATGTGACTCATGTCAGAGAGAAAAGTCTGGGTAGATTATCAGTCAGGTTTTAACAGATTTTGTTTTTCCTACCTGGTGTCTCTATGAACACAGAAAGGAAGGAAACCAAAAGGTTTAGGAAGGCAAGACATTTCATGTTCTGTCACTGGGCAGCTCGCTTTTCACATTTTAAAAATCACTGATTATTCAATAAAGCTGTATTTAAATGGTATACTAAATTTGGTGCCTCAGCTCAGTTTATCTTTTCTAACAAGAAAAATTAGTGTTTCAAAGGCATTTATGTTATAGAACCTAGAGCTGGAGCTACATTACTCCTGCACCACCTTGAGGGAGTTGCAGTGTAAGTGGCTGGGTTGAAGGGCAGCTGTTACTGCCCTACACAGCAAGGCAAGAAACAAACAGAAACTCAGACAATTGTCATTCTTTGTCTTCTCTACTCGCTCTGCTCACCACAAGAGACTTCAGGCTGTCAAAATGGCATCAGGAAGTTACTTCCAGGAAATAGATATTAACTCTTAGGTGTCGCTATGAAAATATTTGCATTCCCTTCTAAACTAAGGAGACAAAACCCTGCAAAATCAGGGATCAGGGTCCTATGGGTCTTAAATGGACGGAGATTTAGTGTTCAAGAGTGCAATGGGATTTATACTAAACAATTTCTCATGCCAGATGAGCCATCACAGGATGGTCAGGAGAGGCAAGATCAGTTTATGGACAACTCCACTCCTCTCCATCAGAAATAGCCAATGATGGCTGTGCTGTCAAAAATGATGACATTGTAGGAGCAGCCTTGATTTGGCAGCAGCATCTGAAAAATCTTAAGGAGAAACAAAATTTTGCCACTGATCTCTGCATCTGATGTCATCAGACTGATGAGTTATCAAACAGTAAACAGATTGCAAACCTAGAAAAAAATGATGAATAACCAAAGTCAACCTCTAACTTCCTGCCTGGAGCTGCCTCTTTTACATAATTCTACTCTCCACTCTGTGGAATCCACAAGTGATAAAATATTGCTCCTCAAGTATCCAAGATGTGATGCTGTTTCTTGAATTCATGCTACCACTGAATTAATTAGACTGGAATGAAGCCATTCAGTCAACTGTTAGTATATAAATTCACTGTGGAATAAACTCCTAGTGTCACTTAAGGAATTTATTTTTAAAGTGTCATTTTTTTAAGCCAAATTTGAGGAATTAAACACAGGGGAAAATTTGTAAGAAATTCCCCATTTTATAAGTGACTTACATCTTAAGGAAACAGAAAGGCAGTGGGCAGATCTCTTAAATAAGATTATTATTTGAGTGAAAATAATAAAATAATCTCTTTTATTAAGATGGCCACTGCTCCCTAAAAAATAGGAGTGAAACTATTCCTTAATGCTGGAAATCATTATCATGCATCATGATACAGAATATTGTAAGAGGTCATTAACACACCTCTAATAAAAAGGTACTAGAAAATCAGACTACTAGAAATCTTTTAAAGGCCATATGTACTATAACAATCAACCAATTAATTGTCTGGTTAGAACACTCCAAAGGCTTTTATCAAAGTGGTTCTCTTATGAGTAATCAGTATGTTGCACTTCTCTACCATTTATTTTAAGAAATAAAGCAATAAATGTTTATTTTAACTAATAGGGAATACAGCTTAGTGTTTTAATTGATGATTTTTTTCCATTTTACCTATTGGATTGTTTTTAACACAAGCCTATCATTTTCCTATCTTTCTCACTGGACTGAGCTTGTTTTCTTTTCTTTAATGCAAAAAACTCATTCATGCATCCCAAATCACTTTTATACACACTTTGTATTTTGATATTTCAGACAAATGTTTTTTCAAGGCTATTTTCACGGGTTTAGCAGCTGCATTTGTTCCAATGACTGGCAGGAACACCGACATTTGAAAGTGAACAAGTCCTACACTCTCTGGAGAAAAAGCCATTTGCAAGTCTCCCACTAACAGCCTTGGAGATGAAATACTAAGTGCACCCCTGAGTGCTCAGCTCCTTTTAAAGCTCCCACATTCCCTGGGTGCCAGCACTCCTGCTGGAAGCCTGGAGGCTGAGAATTTCAGGCTTTCTGTGCTAAAAGACACTCACCCTAAAGCAAGCACTGCATTTGACCTGAGGCCGTGGAACAGGCTTCCAAAATCGAGTGATAGCACTGGGGTCATGGGTGTGTAGTTTGAATAGAATTGTGTGATCTCACAGGGTGAAAAAATTAGAATTTAAGGTCATAGTATATAGTAATATACAGGGGGTGAGATGGAGGATTTGGGGCACTGCCTATGTCCTTCTTCTTCATGGTTTTGGGTGTTTTTTTCTTATTAGGTGAAAGGGTCTGCATTGCGAACCTTGGGTGGTCAATTATAAATAATATAGGGTTAAAAAGTATAAATAACTTGGGCTAAAAGTATAAAAAATATAGGTGTCACCTCATTATTGGATAGTTTATGCTTAAGAAGACCTTGGAAAGAGTTAGAAGCATCCATTTTGTAACATGCTAGTTAGAGCTCATGACTTGTGAGACCATGCTATAGATAAGAGTGAATAAAAGTGAGTCTGAACATGAAATTGTGACTCCTGTGTATTAACCCCAGCTCTAACAGGAAGAAAAGAAGATAAGAAACTCCCACACTCCCAGTTTAAAGGCAGGAGAAGAACACAAAGCCCACCACAAGTCAAACACAGCCCCCTGGCAGTGCCATACCTGGCTGGCAGTGCAGTTGGACAGGCACGTCCTGTTGTCGGCGGCCAGGTAGAAGTTGGTGGGGCAGGCACAGGAGTGCAGCCTGCCAGGGGCCAGCAGGCACAGGTGGCTGCAGCCACCATTGTTCAGCGTGCACACGTGTCTGGACACTGTGGACAGAGCAGGGGAGGGAGATCAGAGCCTCTTATCTCAGCACACTTTGGGGTATCTGCTTTATGGAGGACAAAAATCACGTTCCATGTCCTGTCTTTACAATGCAATGCCTCAAATCAAAAACCCACGGAGGAAATCTCTTCCTTTTGCCTTTAAGCTATTCTCTGCTGTATGCAAAAATGAATTATTACCATGGCCGTAAGTTCAATACTGAAAGAATGAGAGGAAGAAAAAAACCTCTTCTTCTTTTTTTTTTTTCATAATGAGAGAAAAAAATTAGCTTATCTAGGTCAATTGCCAAATAGCATTCAGCTACAATTCAAATACAGGGATATCAGCAGATAAGACACAATCATACCCCTCACATTCTCTGACATTCCCTCAGTCCAGCAGTACTATTCTGCAATATTAACACTTTTCAAAGAACAGGTTAAAAGTTTTCATAACGCACTGTTCCCCTCTTAAAAAAATGGTAACACGTACTGTAATGCAACTGAACAATTTTGTACTTTCAGTCAGCATTTGGGTTAATTTTTGAGCACATGAATTATCTCTCTACCGAACAAGTTTTGTTAGATGTATTTAACACCGGTTGTGCTTAAAACATGAATCACAAATTAATGCTCAAAAATGATAATTTGAAAACTTTCACAATTTGAAACAGAACAAACATTGCAGACAAATGTGCATGCAGTGCCTCAGCACCTGGCTACTCAATTAAACACATCAATGTGCTGCTCAGAAAGCAGAGACAGAATAATTACCATCAGGCTGCCTGTAAGAATGGTACACCTGGATGTCTGTGATGGTGTGCCACGAGTTAACCAGGGACAGCCTGCCCGAGCCAGAGGTTTTGTGGGCACGGCTGAGGGATTTGGTTTTCCCGTCTGTCCAGTAGATGTAGTCTTCAAACAAGGTCAGGGCGATCACCCCTGAGATGTCTTGGTTAGGGACTGGAAGGAGAGATGCTCAGGTTAGTGCTCACCCTTGGGAAACTGCCACTTCAAATATTCCCCACTGCACAGGCTGACAGAACAACTGCTGTGGAATGTCCTGAGAATAATTATGGTGACAACACCCCACAACCAGAGGGTCCTTTATTACCAGCTACAATGAAGGTGGATGGAGCACAAGCCCTGCTTGCTTAGAGTTTGTTGGCCCAGTCAGTGCTAAGGAAATGAAAGGATTTCAGTTAAAAAACAACCTCCAGATTTGAAACTAAACACATGTCAAACTTTAAAGTAATAAGGAACAAATGCAACTTTGCCTACTCTTTGCATAAGCAATATAAATTGGTTTTTTTACTGGAATAGAAGTTATTAGAAAACATCCAGAACATAACATATACATCTGATGCTCTGTGTTTAATATCCTTTCATAAAATTAACAGCATTTCATTTCATCAAAATACACTGACAAGAGAGACAGGAAAAATAACAACAAAAAATTGGCATTAAGATAAACATTTCAGTAAGAGAACTTATGGATTATTCCTAACATTACCAATCATACAATATAAAAAAAAATAAACAAAGTGATGATGATAGTCCATTGCTACAGTATCACAAAATAATGAGCCAACATAATTTGGAAAAGGATAGGAGAACAAAAGGGAGAAAAAGCTTTGGAGCATTCTTTACCTGCTGTATATTCCTTAATCCTTGTTCTTGGTAAACAGTAAAGGAACTCCACTTTTTTTCTTTTTTTCCCCTTTTAACATCAATAGTAGTAATCATAAATGTCACAAGAGAGTATCTGACCACAGTAATTAATTTTTAAATTATAATCTTTTGTTGCTGAATCACTCTAATTACTGATAGAGGTGAAAAGGCAGAGCAGAGCAGCTGACTGTCATGTTTAACCAGCACATCCTTAACACCTTTACCTCGTTTTCTGCATCTTTTAACCTGGAAAATGCTGACATAGAGTAGGCACATCTCAAATTCCTGTTGGAATATTTCATAGCTCACTGAGATCTGATGACTAATACAGAGTATATGGAAAAACAACTTAGAAAATTCAATTTTCTATCTAATAGTCCTCCCAGTACTGAACTCTAGTGCAGGCCTTGTTGCCCTCTGGTCAAGGAGACCTTGCTGCTTAGGCCTGAAATTATTTACCCTTCTTTCCATATGTCTCCATGAACCACATCTATCACATTGAAATAATGTGGTATTTTTGAAAGAGCTTCATAGCATTTCCAAGAAATCAGCCAAAGTCCAAAGAAATCTCAATTTTGGCACTCATTACAGAGGCAGCTTCGCCACAGTTCCATACACAGTACAGTACACGAAAAGCTCTTGTAATTTCTGTGATTTGTAGAGTCCCATTGTGCAATGTTTCCAATGAGAGATATAAACCAGGCTGACACGAGAAGCAGGGTGGGACTTCAGAAACTGCTGCTCTGGATGAGGTCCTGAAGTTTTCCATAAAACAAATAATTTTATTTTTGCTTCAGTCCTGAAACAATATTGGTTCATATAAATTATGACCCTTGTTTTTACTTTTGGCATCAAATTAAAGATGTCAAAGGTCTCACTCCAGTCCTGCTAATAATGGAAAATATCCTATTTTATCTGTGTTTCCTCTTTTTCTGATCAAAGTTCAGCTTAAAATCAGAATAAAATGGCATATAAAAACCTTAACATACATGAAGAGATTTACATTGAAAAAAAAAATTGTTCTGATTTCATCGTCATAATTATTTTCTGCCAAGAAAAAATACACCTAATAGTCATCCTTATTTTGGATATCCAGGAAGCAAACCCCATATCCTAAGCACAGACATATGAATAAATGCTTACTCTGTGGTTTTGTGGATGTTTGCGGGTGGCCAGACAATTTATCCTGCCTTCACTGGATTAGACACACATCAGAATCCAGATGAAACTTTATATATTCATGAGCTAAAGAAGATTCAGGAGATTACCATACACTGCCTGAATTGTCTCATCACATTGCATTAACAGGGAAGTCAAGTTAAGTGTGTGGCACAAAATATTAAATATTACCTCTAGAACATTGCACATAAAAAAACTGGTCATTGACTCAAGTACAATTTTCTTTTATTAAAAAAAGATTCTGCAAGCACCAGGTTTAAAAGCTTAACTCTTACAAACTTCTTAAAAATAAACCCACCTTATCAGTAACAATGCAACAAATATTAGACTCTCTTCTTTCTATGTTCTTTAAAAGAAGAGTGACAATATATACTTGTTTCTAAAAACTGGGCTTCCTATTATTGCCATTTATAGGTGTAAAGTTGAAACTGTCAATGGCTTCACACTCACAGATTCAGGTTGCAGTTTGTCCTGTCACTTTTTTTATTTTTGAGCAACTCTGTAATTTTAATGGGCTTCTGCATTAACTTTTCATTAGGTCACGATCAACACAAACTTGCACCATTTAAAGCTGTAAAAGCCACACATATTATGTTGTGAAATGCAGAGAAAGTTATTAAAAAAATCAATTAAGAAAGCAATGAATAGTACAAATATATGCAAATTAAAATGTACTTGAAGTAAACCAGAAAATAAGTACAGAATAACTGGACAAATATTTCTTACAAAAATTCTACATTAACCATAAAAATATAAAATTCTTATGAAAGAAGAATTAATAATAATTACATAACAAAAAGACCTTATAAAATTTCTTCTAAACTGACCATAAAACTCAACGTATTTTCTTGTAGAAGATAAACCTGCAAAGCCTGAGAGAGTTTTCTGACAACAGGCATTGAATGGCAACCAATTCTGACTTACTTTACTGTTTAAGGAATAGTTCTATCACAGCTGAATACAATTTTTCTTTGCCTTTTAGTGTGTTATAAGCAAGGAAACATCAGAACTGTTGACATGTAAGAGGTTACAGAATTTAGAGTTCCCATCAACTGTGAATGACCAAACAAAAATGAACAGAAGACTGAGGTAATTTTTACACCTGATTATCTGATGGAGCAGTAAAATAGTCTCTCAATGCTCTTTATTCTTTGCCTTTGAGGACATCAGTGTTTCATGCTTTCCAAAATTTCAGGCAGTGAATATTGATTTTTTTTTTAATAAATATATGGAGTAGCAGAAACACCCACTTCCTTTTTATCACTCTTTCCTTGAACTCCAAGAAAGCTTTAGCTGATTGATCTCATCATAAATGACATAGAGCAGTTAAGTGTTGCAATACTAATTATTAACCCTGCAGCAAACTCTGTGTGGTGAATCACAGTTTCAAACAGGAAAGGAAGACTCATTGCTCCTCTCTCTTTGGCAAGCACTGCAAAACCAGATTGTTTTGTGCAAATTCAAAGTAAAGGCAGGTTAGTCATAACAGAGCACCTCTGTTTCCTTGGCACGAGCAAAGGAGATTTCAAAATTTGAAAACATTTTATCACGTTGAAAACCCACTAGTAAGAAAGGAATATATCCTGTTAAAGCTAAAAAATTAGCTTTTGTGATTCCTTTCCCCACCACAGCATCCTCCTCCCAGAGCTGGGCAAGTTCCTGGCAATTCCTCCTCTTCTTACACACCTGCTGCCAACTCTGACTCTCTTGTGGTGTTTCATTTTATCCACAAATCATAGATTTCCTGACACTGAATGGTAATCCCAAACAGTGCTTGACCAAACAAGTAGATGAGAAAATGGGCAAGAAAGAGGAGGCAGAAAGGAGAAGGAAGGCACAGGCCTTTCAGAAAGCTGCAGAAAATAGAAAAAAAAGAAAACCACAGATAGGGAAGGGAATAAAAGGAGGAGGATCAGAAGTGGTGGGAAATAAAAAATTATTAGATACTTGAAGACAAATAAAAATTACAATATATAACATAATAAAGGAAGATAAAGTGCTGCATGAACTTAAGAGAAGAGCCACAGGAGGGAACATGATTATGTAGACACATGAGAAACATGACAGGCTTAAAATATATCTGTCTCTCTCTCTCCCCCCCCTGCATTTTGTATGAATTTTGATTCAAGAATATCAATTCGTAGGCTGTGATATTTGTGATACAAATGTTTACTTTCCTCTGAAAAGTGAACTCAGCTTCCCTTATACTTTCTGAGCACATTTACTGAAGCATAAAAAGATGTTCATTTGATTTCAGGAATGAAAATCATTCCATCTCGGATTCCTGAGCTACAAAACCTGCTTTATGGGGAAGCCATACAGAAGTGAAGCCCAGCTCCCTTGGCTCTTATTGAAACACAAGTTTTTCCCAAAAGTAAAAGCAAATACAATAACACAAATAACAATAAAAAAAGGTCTCACTGGCAGGTAATAAAATCAGTGTAACAAGAAAAAGTGTCCTTAAAAGGACAAATGTTGGCCCCTTCTAAGAGAAAAAAAAACAAAACCAAACAAAATTTTCAGTGCCCTTCATATCCAGAAGATGGTTGATCACTTCCAAGACTGAAAGAGATGTGTCCCTTCCCTTTCCAAAAACAAAGACTTCAACCTTGCCCGACCCTTGTGCAAAATCTACAAAAACAGAAGGGGTGACATATTCCTGTTAGGCTCTTCCCAAAAATTCACCCAGCTGGAGTGCCAGTGCTGGGAAGCAATTGCTAAAGGTAATTAATTGTTGTTAAGAAACAATTTAAATGACTTTCTAGCTCCCCATGGCATTTGAGCAGTTTCTCTTTAAGAATTCTGGCACCCAAACCCAGAAAATTTACATGGGTGACCAAACCTGAAAAAATAGGATTCACTATTTTGAATTCCACTCTCTGAAACTTGATTTTCTGAACTGCAATACAACAGAAATAAAAAGCCTACTGACATCTTGATCTAAATGGAACCAGTGGTAATCTTCTAGGAAGGATTAAGAACCCTCCCAAGACAAAGTCCATCAAGAAGAGCAACACTTAATAAGAAAATAACAATTAAACCTACAGAACCAAATAAACTTGGAGATTGCTGATCTTCTCTTCTGCAGCAATTACTGGCCCCCACTGTCCACTTTCCAAGTGAACTCCCTTGTAGCTGTTTTTGTCTCATTTTACATTCAACTTGGAACCTCTCTGAGACACAGTCAATAACTTTTTAATTTCCTACACTACTTTTTCCTGATGCTTGCTCCCTTCGATAAAGAATTTGAAGTGCTTAGGCCATAAAATTAATAATGAATAATGACAATAAGATTATCTCTATTAAGCTTGTGACAAAGTATGTAGTTTTGACAGATATAATTAAATTTAAGTGTATTACATTAAAATACTATATTTTAAAGATATTTTATAATCATTATTACTTTTACGGAATTGATGCTTTGTTTAAAAACCTAAACCTGTCAAACTCATTGAACAGAAAAAAGATATTAATGGACTACATAGATTAAGTCCAGCAATTGAAACTACTTTTCACATTAAAAAAATAAATTAAAAATACAGTTTTAGGATGCTATCACTCATATCTTTAATAACATGTCCATGCATAAGTATTTCTTTCTGCAAAATTAATATAAATATCACACATCCATATTGGGTTAAGTATGGAGGATAAAAGTCCTAGCATTCAGTGGTGGGATATTTTTCATGTATAAAAATGTAACTGAAATAATGAAAACTGAGAATATTTGAGTACAACAAACTCACACAAAACTTGTTATAGATCCCCAAACTGCTACACTAAAGACGCAGGGAATTTAGACTTTAATCTAAACATCATAAGGCACTAATATATTTGAGATATTCAAGCTCACTATTAGATATAACACCACCATGAGAAGAGATGCATAAATTTTTCAAAATCAGCCTATAAAACCAGTTGATCAAAACTAGGAATGAAATATTTTATTGTCCCACTTTAAAATGTTTTATTACCTTTTTTAATTCACTGTGAGCAGTTGTTTATATGCCAGTTACTCCACAGCAGTACAGAGCAGTAATTAAATTATTCTCAGATATATACAAGTAGAACAACTCACAATGTGCTAGTGAGTTTCAAAAGTTTTTTAAAATATTTTTCAGATTTACAGTGACCCTTTACCTGCCTGCCCCTCCCCTTAGACTCCTGTCTTGCTGCTGGTTTTGATTTCCATTCCCAGTGACCCCCAAGCTATTCCTTCTTTTACCTTTCCCTCTCCTGCCATCATCCAACTGTGAGGACATAAACTATTGGACCACTTTGGTTTATCTCATTTATCTTCTACTGACATCATGGGAGCTGCTCAACACTGCAACTCCCTTGATCAAAATCCTCCTGTCTTCCATTGTGTTGATAGGAACATGGAGAAAACAGAAAATCTGTGGTTTATGTTCTCTGTTGTGATTGCCCCTGACAGGAACAGCTGAATGGAAAGTAATGCCCATCCCTTAAAATTTGTGATGGCACAAGTCCAGCTCATGGCGAAATTTCAAGTATAGTGGACTTTTTTCAGAAGTTTATAATCTAATCTAATTCAGGCATATTTCACAAGACCAGTGGAATATATAGAAACTAATCTGCTGACAACCTTCATAAACTGGGCTCCATACAGTGGAGACTGGGGAACCTTAGAGTAATGTAACTGTGTGAACTGCCTTTAATATAGGTGAATCTGAGTAATTTTTCCTGAACATTATCCTTTAAAAGAGAAGGAACCCAATAAAATAATCTGATTTGGGAAGACATATGGATGGGAGAGGTTTATTGGAGCAATTACGAAAAGTGAATCCTGAATTCAATAATGGAGAGGAAGCAATTATCAGATGTGGCTAGAATGAGTAATTCTATAGACTCCTCAAACGTTGGGAAAAGCCTGTTGCCATATCAGAACTACATCTTTGAGAAACAAACCATCTTTCAGACTTCTCTAATTTTTGAAGTGAAAACTCTATGAAAACTTCCAGTATAAATCTGGAAGGAATTGGTTTCTATGTTTTAGATCACCTCTACATTAGGACAATTTTATAAACAATTGGACATAGTCTCTTCTACAACTCTGGTGGCAGAGCTCAGACTTAGACACAAATACTCATTTTCTACCAACAAACTCCTTACAATGAGCAACTTTTGAAATTACAGGCACTAAAATTTAGAATGGTTGTAATCTCCAAACCCCTTGTACTTGTTATTTCAAAAACTGCATATATACTCTCCAAGTCTCACAATTGTAAACATTCAGGCTGTATCAAGAACAGGGTTTTTTTCAAACTGAGGTACTTCAGGAAAGTTATTCTCTGTTAAGTATATTACAGCTAAAAAAGTAATTTAATAATTATAATTTAAAGTGCAACACATTTCCATTGATTAATTTCCACGCCCCTCTCAGATGAAGGAAAGAAGCACTCAACTTTTTGTTTTCACAGTATAAAGCACCAACTTGACACAGTTTGAGACCTAATCTCAGAGAAGTTTCTGTACTTCCTAAACTGGACTGTCAGATTTCCCTTTTTTTATTTCATTATACTGAAATGCTCATCTTCAAAGGGAAATGGGGGAATGCAGGCACCTCTGGGATTTAGGAGCCCTGAAGGTTGGGAAAACCTGCATGAAATAACCAGATACCCAGGGAACAGTGAAGTCCGCATCTCCCCTGGGTGGTGGGAATCTAAAGCAACCAAGTCTGACAAATTCTTACATTTTTTATTTTTTATTTTTTTTTTAAAGCTCACATAAGTAAACCAGCTTAGTGCTTAGCCAGATTAGTGCTTCAATACTTGCTTAATCATTTACAGTGTATAACATTTGTGAATGCTGCAGTGCTGCACTGGCTAAGCTCTAAAGAGAGTTTATATAACCAAGCATTAAACTTCAAACAGCTCAGCAAGGTCATCGTTGCTCCCAGCACCAAGAAGAGCTCCCAAGCACTCTAAGATTTCTGGCCCAGTAAGCATGTTTTCAACATTCTTACTAGGACTCTTGTGGCATTTATAAAAGACCATTTCTCTATTGAAATGCAGAGGAACTTTACTAGAGAAAAGTAGCAGATGTTCTCCTCAAAAACGTTTAAGGTTCATAAGAAACAAACAAATAAAAACCCCCCCATACTTGTTGAAAAAATGTTAACACCAAGATTTAAATACATGTAAACTCCCATTGCATGTAAAAAACACTCCTTGGTCTAACAGGCAGCATGTCAATAATTAGCCTGATTGTTGTGTTTATCCTAAATTATCTGATGTGGAGCACAGAACACTGCACACTGTCTCATACCATCCCTTAATGGCATGAAATCCACTAATTCTGATTAATTACTTATTTGCTGGGCCTTTTGAAACCTCTGTGGCATTTTCTGATACATTTTGTAACAGATAATTTAAGATCCAAAAATAATAATCTCAGGAAAAAAACCTCAGAGCAAGCCAGCCTTATCCTCAGAGGTCACAGAAACAGGTGAGAAATGCTTAGTTTGCCATTCATAGCACTTCACTCACAGCATTCCTGTTCAGACTTTTTCCCCTCCTCCATGAGAATGTGTTTTGTGGTTGCTGTATCTGTGCCTTTATCCTTCTCCACTTGAAAACACAAAGGATAAGAGCAAACCCAACCATCTCCCCCTTAGTTAACTTTGACAATACAAAATGTCCAAAATGACAAAGGAAAACAGACCATGAAATCCATGTGAAAAACATGCCTTCAAGAAACACAGTTATCACATGAGCTAAAACTTAATCTTTCTCATTTAAGTCCTTATCATTGTGGATTACAGATATCAGAAAGCCAAAGGGGATCACAGTTCCAAACACTGAACTTCTCTGAGTTTCCCCTATTAAAATTATTATTTTACAATGGCTAAATTTCATCTTCCAAAATATTTGTAGTCTTGTGCTGAATCATGAAGAAATTAAAGTCTTATTTGGTTGGTTGTTCCAGGGGAAAGCAGGGAGAAAGTGAAAAGACTCTGATTAAAGGTAAATTGATCATTATGTGGGAACTCTGCAAAACTGTCAAAGCTCCCCTTGAAGCACCCACAGGGTTGTTTCATCTCTTGTAGACACTAAGAATTCTATCTTTGCTTTGTAAAATCCACAAAAACTTTTCTACAGCTTCATTTTGATTTGATAATGATGTTTTGAGTGAAAATCCTGGCAACAGAAAGTGACAAATGGCATTAGGTGTGGGCAGGCAGGAGAGGATCCAGATAAGGACTACAAAGATAATCCAAGCCTTGGGAAGCTGCCATGGAGCAAAGGCTGAGAGAACTGGGCTTGTTCACTCTTGAGAAAAGAAGAGAAACCTCTTCATCACCACATTCCAGCCTTTAAAGAGGGCTGCAAAGAAAAGGGAAACTCCCTTTTTACATGGAAAAGGTGAGGAGTGATGGGAACAGGTTACCCTTGGGAAGATTCCGATTGGAGACAGGGGGAAAACTTCTCACAATGAGAACACTGAGTTGGAATAATCTTCCCAGGGAAATGGTGGATTGGACACTCCTAAGATGCAGCTGGACATGGCTGTGGCTTATCTAGACCATGCTTTTCTCAGAAAAAGTTGGACTAGGTGATCCATGAGGTCTCTTCCAACCTCATCCTCTATGACAACTGACTAAGGAGCAATCTTGCTTTCACATCATTTAAATAACTCAGGATCTTTCTGCCAAAGCTCACTTCTTATGGCTTGAATATTTATACACCATCTGGATTTCAAAGAGACATGTCCTCAAAAGCAGCACGACATCAGCTTTACACAAAGTCACTGTTGCTTTTGGAGCTTGCCTCAGATACTTCACCAGTACCAAATTTGGATAAATTTGCTGTGGCATTGTGGCAAATTTCCTTCTTCTCCAGGATCAGGCATTCTCAGAAGAAGACATTAACTCTGCAGATATAAAGCAGATGGAACTGATTTTACCCAGTTGTGCAGGAGAACCCCACAGGCTGGAGACCAAGGCAATGGACACTGAAGATGGTCTGACCGGAATTTTGCAGCCATCTCCTGAGTTTAGTGAAAAGAGGATATTTCTGGGAAAAGAAAAATTCTCAAACTCTCAGGCTTTTAAAAGGGAAGATTGAAAGGTTTGACCACTGCAGTCAGTTTAGGGCTAAGAGAGACACATTGGCTGTTCTTTACTTCTTTCCTTAGGAAGATCCAGAAAGAAGAGTAAGAGGATAATTTTATCAGAAGGAAAATAGCAGGATAGCAGCATAGAGAATGACATCAAGAGGAGCAGGGAGCTTTTCTTCCTCTGTCAGAAGAACAGACTGTCAGCAGGAATCCAGCTTGGGGCTATGTCTGAGTGAGTCCTGCTTAGGTGAGCAGGTTACGACTGACCGGTGTTTGTCCCAAAAAAACCATGGACATTATGCTGAGATTAATGGGAATTTTTACAGCTCCCATAGCTACTTGCTAGAGTGTCTCCAATCTACCATCTCAGACAACTGCCATTGAATTATTCATGATGTATTTATAACCTACAATTCATGAATATAAGGGCTAGAAAACTTCTTGTTTTACTTTTCCTTTTTTTTTTTTTTTTTCTCTTTTATTTCATGGTGAAGCTTTGATCTGAAAATAAAGTAGTTTTTTCATCAATTGTGGTTTGGACAAGACCTGGAGGCACCCAGTATGAGATAAAAGCCTAAAAAAAAACCCAAATCCATGAAGTTTTACCAGCAGTGCTGAGGTTTAGGTAAAGCTTGAGGAAAGAGCTCAGGTAAAAATTTCATCTCAAAGAAACAATTTCATCAACAAAAACTTAGAAGACCGATACTATTTCATATATTTGAATTAAAATGAAAGATCTTTAATTATACAGTTCGGAATATGAGAACTATTCATCACAGTGTAGAATTTTATTTTTTTTAATACTTTACAGATAAATGACACAAGCTCTTTAATTATCTGTCAGGTGAGAAGCAAAACACAGGGATAAAGATTAGCTAATTACATAAGCATTTCCAAAGTTATTATTTCACCCCATCTACCAGGAAAGCCCCAAATTACATTTGAAATACTGAGCAGACTAATGGCTTTCCTAGGCTTTCTGAGGTGGGAGAAAAGGCTGATTTTAGCCCATTTCTGACACATGGCACAGAGGATCTACCCCTTCTACTTTTTACAGAAAGTTTCACTCACTTTGTAACTAAATCAAGAACATACCTAAATATGCCAGAGTATAAAATTGACAGGGCTGCCTCGGATTGTTGTTCCTAGAGCTTCTTTTTCTATTTGACAATTTTTCCACAAACAGATAGTAACTGCACATTTAAAAGCTATTCATATGCATAACAGGGAACAAAAATGAAAAGCAGATGTTAAAATATTGGTAAAAGGAAAAGATTCGCCTTTGAAAAGGTTGGAAAAAGGCTTTAAAGGGCAATTTTTATGTAACTGTACATAACATGGAAAGCATCAAAGAGAAACAAACAAACAGCTGAAGTGTTGACCAACCTTTATGTCTGTGAGAGCCATCCATGTCAGAAAACTCAATGTGGTTTTCATCAGCCCAGTACAGTCTGTGGTTGACATAGTCTATGGTGAGAGCCATGGGTCTGGATATCTGTGTTTCTACTATCACAGTTTGCCTGGATCCATCCATCCCCACACGGCCAATGTGAGGGGACTCACAGCAATCAATCCAGTACAGGTACCTGTGAAACAAAACAGAGCAGCTGAAAAACATCCAAAACTGACCACAGAAGCTGTGACTGCCCCATCCTTGGTCCAAGACATCAATAATTGACCAATTGTTGACGAGTAATTGATCATCCCTGGTCCAAAACATCAATACTTGGACCACAGATGCTGTGGCTGCCCCATCCCTGGTCCAAGACATCAATAATTGACCAATTGTTGACCAATAATTGACCATCCCTGGTCCAAAACATCCATAATGGACCACAGAAGCTGTGGCTGCCCCATCCCTGGAAGTGTCCAAGACCAGCTTGGATGGGGCTTTGAGCAACCTGGGATAGTGAATGGCATCCCTGCCCATCTTGGGGGTTTAAAACTGGATTATCTTTAGGTCGCTTCTAAACCAAACCATTCTATGCCTCAGTGCTTAATTTATTAAGTTGATCTCAAGAATAAATCAGTAATTACTCTACAATATTTTCACTTTCAAAAAAATTTTTGCATTTTTCTAGACCTGTCTGTAAATAGGTGTGCTGCAAGCAAAGGGTTTGAATAGGAATCCTCATGCTAGATGTGATTTTATTAGAGGCAATAAATAAAATCACTGATTGATTTAAAATAAAAAATTGATTACAGATAAAAATTGATTACTGACTAGTAAAATGTACGTTTAAATGGCTTACTCTTGATATCTTAAGAGTTTGAAGCACCACCCAAACTGGACTTTGTGAATCTCACATCCTCCATAAATGGCATCACTACTAAATTTATCAGAAATATAGTATTACATCTACTTTTATTTTTTTACACATATTACAAAAAATTTTGGTGTTAACAGCCACATAATGCAAATTCAATTGCTTCAAGAAGTATTAGTTCCAAAACATTAAAACAGCTTCTTGCATAGAGGGTTTAAAAATGGGTGAAACAGAGAAAAACTGTCAGAAAGCCGAGCAGCTATTTTCCCCTCAACATGCTATTTAACCACAATGCAGAGCATGTTTGCCATAAAGAAGGAAAAATCCCATTATTTAGTACAGGGATGCATGTGGCTGCTGTTGTGTGCCATTACTGAGAACCTCAGGACAGATTTTCCAGCTGGGAAGCTGATTCTGCTCTACAGGCTTTGGACAGGCTCTCCAAAATCCAGATGCAGCTCGTATTCTTAATAAACACCTGGAAGAGAATTTGTGTGCAGGAGGAAATGGTGGCCCCAAGAACAGTCACAGGTATCCTACAACACACAGGTGCAAGATGCTGGCACCAAGCCTGCTCCACACAAGCAGCAGAGAGAGGGAAATTTCTTCACTCTTTCCAACTGAAAATGTTTTCTTCAGAAACAAACTGTATGGCATCAGCAGGATAATTCACTAAGCATTTCTCATTTGTGAGGAAAAAAAAATGCACCAAGATACAAGAAACAACACTTCAAATCATAACTCTGATTTTGACTTTTTATTTCCAGTAAAATTCTATATTAAAATACATGAACAAAGGCTTATGTTTATCAATAAAAATGTAGAATCAGCTTTGGAAAGCTGTTTATACACACCAAGAAGAAACCCAGTAAGTTTATTATGCCTATTTATTTATATATCTAAGCCTGCCTGAAAGACTGGGACTCTCTGTACTAACTTTGTAGAGTGATTTTTGAATACTCAGGGATGCCCAAGCAACCACAGAAAGATCCAATGTATTCATATCTTGAAGACATTAAACAAAGGTCTCCATCCTTCCTCCCAAATTTTACAGGGAAGAAAGGGTAAAGTTACAAGAAAATTAAATTCTACTTCTAAGAAATAGTAGAAAATAGCTTTTATCTTGAAACTAGTTAGGTTGTATTTTTGTGCTAGGAAAAACACTGCTTATCTTTGTTTAGGTAGAGTCCACACCAACACAACTTCCTCCCATCACTGAATATTAGATAAAAAAAACACCCATAACCCCCCCTAACAACTAAGTATTATTTCCTATCTATTTTTTGAACAACACATATTTTAATATCAAATCAGGATTAAATAGGAAGGACTGAAAATTGGCTGCTTCATACCCAGCTTGAGGATCTAAGGACAGGTCTCTGGGAAACTTCACTCTCTTGCTCACAAGGACAGTTGGGTACAAGCCATTGAGTTTAGACACCTCAATAATTCTCTTTTCAGTGTCAGACCAATAGAGATTCTTCCCAATCCAGTCGACAGCCAGGGCATTGGGAACAGCTGTATTGTGAATTACCTGGAAAAGCAAAAATTATGTCAGTGATTCATCTAAATAACTGGGAAAAGGAACAACAGTTTGAGCGCTCCTGACACCAGGATATTGAGAAACTGGGTATTTGATACAGTGACATACAGCATGTGAAAAATGGGTATTATTCACTGCTAAACACTGACACTTCCCAGGTAATGACACTTCTTAAGTAGCTATGACAATGTGACACTTTTCTCCTAGTAAGGGAGAATGGAGCTTACCACATTGAAAAGAGGAAATTACCAACCTCTCTGCATTATGCATGAACTTCTAAAAACTTTTGATCTTTCATCTTAATTTTCTAGTTTTCTCTTAATGTAAAAAGAAAAAAAAGAAAATAAACAAATTGAACCAAACCAATCTTTTTCTCCTACACTGTTCTATTTTTTGTTCCATGGAACAGAGTGGAGATGAGGCTGCTCTGCCCACAGCGTGCCCTTGAGCACATCTGCTTCTCCTGTCCCCATTTCTCTCCATCAGCGTATCCTTCACGTTAATGTCACAGCAGTGCCATATGTCATCGTGACAGAGAGACCACGAGAGCACTCACAGAGTTACTGGTTGGAAAGTAAATACTGTGCTCTTGTTTCCAGCCTTCATGAGGCAGGAGAACGAGGAATTTCACAAGAATTAGTTAAATTTCTAAAGGACTACATTTGTCAAGAGACAAAAGCAATTTAATCACCTACTGGAAAGCCTACAAAGCACTGATAGGAATGTGTTATTCTCAGGGTTTCTGATGACTTGGATAATTCTGGAACAAATTCCTCTGGATATAAGTGATTACAAATCTCATCATGACAGCATGACTCAGTCCGGCTTGTCTGGGAGTACTTCATGTCAAGTGTTCAGTAATATTTGAATATTCACAAACATGTGAGTCCAATTTCTTCTAGGCTTGAAAATTCTATTCCTGAGAAGATCTATCCTGACCTATTCTATTTCTGATTAAGTCCTGATTACATCTGTGCAACTAGAACTTCAGAAAAAAACCCCCACAAATCAGAAGGCAAGACTTGAAAATTTATGAGACTTCTTAAGCACTAATAATGTGTTTATTACTGTGGTGTACATTCTAATTTACTGTTGTCTTCATCACTAAAAGCATGGGCACCAGAGTATAAACTTCATGTATAAAGCCATATTGGGTATAACTGAATGTGCTAGTTTTAAATTTATTTACCATCTGAAGACACAGAAAAGTCTTCAAGATAATAAGGGATATGGCGAGATGCTTTAAATCAATTTTATAGTTATGAATATATAAAGCACCTTCTCAGGTTGTTACATAATTTATCACCTTATAAAATCATTTTAAAAAGTTAAATTCCAGGATACACTAGTTTTTTAATGGGAATAAGACATTTTATTTTCTAACACCTTCACCCTACCAGCTTCACCAGTTTATAAATGCATAATTGCAGCAACTGCTGCACTGGCACAAGGGACACCTCATGCAGAAATGGAGAGCTTTGAAAATTTAGATTGTGGTTTAGCTGTCTAAACACCACACCAGAGCATCAACCAAAACAATGAGTCTCTCTTTCTGATTACTTTTCCTTGGGAGAGTCACTTCAACAAGTCCCAGGCACTGAGATCACCAGCATGGCATTTAATGTTCATGGTCCAGCTTTACATTGCGTTTTCTACTAACACTGGAATACAAACTCTCCATAAAACACTGTGCTAACATCTGAACACATCCATGAGAAAAAGCTGTCATTTCAGTTCTGTGAATATCTCCTCCATGAGCAGAGGCAGAAGAAAAATGAGATGCCATCAGGCTTCCCAGAGCTGGGATGCTGAAGAAATGCCATCCCCTGCAAGGGGAATCCGAGGCAATGCATCAAATAATATCAACTTACCCTGAGAGCAGATCTATTTACAGCAAAGAGTAACACAACAAGTGGGAAATATTAAAATGAGAGATTCAGACTACAGGAGAAAAAAACATAAGAACTCTCTCTCGTGACTAAAGAAACCCCCACATTAAAATATGTAAACAGGTTTGCTAGATAACAAATAATAACACCAGCATTAAGATAAATAAATAATTAGTAATTATATAATTATATAATAATTTAATTTGAAATACTTTGTAATAATGTTAGCTATTAAGTATGTCCTGTGGCAACCTCGTTAAAAAGTCAAAAAAACAAACAAAAAAAAATTGGCACTGGATAAAAGGTTACTGACAGATTATTAGATAGCTACAGTATATAATTCTTGCTAGTTTTTTTCACCTCTTTTTTTTCAGTTTTCAGAGGTCAAATCTGGGCCAAGTTTTTCAGAGAAGAAAACAGTTGTTTGTATGAAAAAATGTATTAAATGGACTTTTTTTGCTTTGAATATGGCATCCTATATAAGCAAAATATTCATCGACATGACACTTGTTCGGCAGATTGCAAATTGATGGAAAAACGAAATATCCTCTATGTCCTCATCTTAATTTTCTTCTTATGGTTGTTAAACTTTTTGAAACCTTTTCATAAAAAGTAAGATTATGAATAAATCAGTAGAAAGCAATTTTTTTCATATTCTTCTGCCTGATTATTAGAACATTTTTGACTGGGAAAAATTCTTTGTTCTTCTTGAAAAGGATTAGAAATAAAGAGTCTGAGTAATCTCCAGGCCTTATATAATACTGAATCATCCAGAAGGGACAGAAGCTGAGGAGGATGCTTTGGAAACTGTTTAAAGACAATAAATATGATTCAAGGATTTAATGGATTTTGAAACCCACACTTTCCTCTCTTCTATTTTTTTCCCCTCACAGGTAAAACTTTTGAGTGCTTGCTGGGTGTTACTTTTACCCCAAAGCAATCAGAGTGCCAGAAGTTGGTTATCCACTTGCTTTATTTTTTTCTTTTTAAGAGCAATTATTTTGGTGTGAAAGGATGCAAACAAGGTTCACTGAAGTAAGTGAGTTTCAAACCCCAACTCATAAGGACCAAAGCTGATGTGCTCTGAGGATGTGTCAGCCCATGCACCAAACTCTGAGTGAAAAACACAAAACTTTTCTCTCTGCACATTTATTGGTGTGCAAAGAGGGAACAAAATTCACAGGATATGCTGCTGCTCATTTAACTCCATGTTTCAGAAGGTCAGACATAATAGAATAAACAACAAATTCCTTACTGCTTATCACCAGTTCTGGGAAAATGTTCACATAAGTCAACAAATGTGCTTAATAGTGGATTTGTGAACTTAATCCACTACAGAGGCAGAACAGGCAGGCTGTGCAGAAATGGGAGTGCACTTTTACCCTTCACAGCAAAGACGTTGAGTTATTTTAATCATCAACGTAGTGGGGGTGAAACAAAAACAAGCTGAAGATCACAGGAAATTTTATACAAGAAGAAATAATACACCAGTGTATTTACACAGCTTACACCTAATTACAGCTTTTTTTTGGCATCCTGGAAACCACAAGGAACTGCCAATTCAGTAAACTGTCAGATAAGTCATAAGGAATTTAGCTCCTAAATACAGGAGCTCCTTGTCCCTATCTTTACTTCAAATAAGATACAAATGCAATTAAATTTTACTAGGACTTGCTAGCTCATGCTGCGTTTATATTCATACACCAAAGCCTCAGAATCTGGGTTAAAAGTATGAAGAAGCATTTCCCAAAACACTCAAAAAATTTAATTCTAGCAGTGACACTATTAATCCCCAATTACCTTGATGTCACTTCCATTTAAAGACATTCTGTTTATGCGACTGCCATTTGGTCTGCTGGAATCAATCCAATAAATGAACTCTTCCCTGTAGTCAAAGTCTATTGCAATCACATTGTTCAGCCCCTAAAAACAGAAAATAAAAGTCCATTTATTCAAATGTTTGAACACAAACTGCTGGATAGCATTCAGAATGCAAAACACATTTAATATTCCTAATGCTTTATTTTGCTGTCTGCATATTTCTGAAGCACTTCCCTGTCATTTCCATACATTACTTGTAAACAGAGTAAGACAAAGACTGTAACAGAAATAAATATGGTGACAAATTAACTGGGTCACTTCAAAAAATGCAGATGATGTATGAAATTGAGGCTCCTGTGCTTTTCTGTACTCTTGTTTAAATGAAATTTAGCAGTACATAGTTCTAACTTCTGCTCAGTTTCACTGCTGATCACTACCTTTGGCACTTCTTTGGCAAACTAGATGGGAAAACCAGAAACAGTATAATCTTTATGATATTTAAATAACAAGAAAGATTTCTTGGTAATATAAATTAATCAGGAATTCAAAACGGTGGTGATGCAAAAAGACATTGATGTTAATTCCTGAATGAGGAGAGTTTTTGACTTCTTAGATGCTATACTATAAGTACTCTATATACTTATATTTATATATGTGTGCATGTGGATACACACAGACACAGAGGTGGTAGATACAAAAAACGTGAAAACTGGAGATCCAGCAGTCACTTGGGGATCTCTGTGGCTCCAACTACAAAGCCAACACATTTTGAGAAAGAGTGGTGATTTTATCTGAGGTACTCCAGCAGGCTGGGAGGAGCAATCCCACAATAATGGCTTTTCATTCCAAGCAGCAGATGAAAAGGAAGAAGGGGGCTGCATTCAGATGATGGCTCTTGTTTCCTTATCTGCCCCATAACCTGCTGAATGTTTTGATGTGTAGTGGCATCACAATTATCCTTAACATGCCAGGTTGTTGTTATCAATGAAATACGGAGCAGCAGTGGTGAAAGGAGCGGATGTGGTCTGTATTCCCTCTATAAATTCAAGGTCAGGTAATCAATTCCCTTATCAGCCCAATGCCATCCTGCTCTCAGGTACATCAGCCACCTCCCTCTTTAGTGCAATTCACTGCTGGGAAGGGGTGTGCTGGACCAGCCAGCTCAAAAGGAAACAACTAAGGACAACAAAATTTAATGGTACAGAAACTGATACACAGCTTATCCACCATCTACTATTGTGTAATTACTGAAAATCTACCTTTGGATCAAAATGTAGGGGAATAGAGTAGTTAGGCTGCACAAATCATCATTAAAAAAAGCCTGAAACAATTCAGTGTAGGAAGATCACTCTCATTTTTCAAAAAAATCGTATACATGCACACACTTTTCACAAAACCAGCTGCAGCTCTGTCAGTCATAGCTGGGCTGCAAAACACTTTTCCTGTCTCTTTTTCTGCTGTTGGTAAAATTGCATCTACAGAGAAACCCCAACCCAAATTCTTAACCAAGGAGACAACAGGTCAATGAATACAAAATATTATTTAA
This sequence comes from Trochalopteron elliotii, assembly GCA_024734555.1. NCBI lineage: Eukaryota > Metazoa > Chordata > Aves > Passeriformes > Leiothrichidae > Trochalopteron > Trochalopteron elliotii. Next base: position 1,911,653 of record JANPWX010000533.1, read on the forward strand.
TACAATTTTATAACATTCTATAAATCAAAGTTAGCAATTTGTAAAATATATGGGCTTATCTCTATATAATTCACAGCACTGTAAAAGTTTCCTAAGGATAGAGACTAATACAGAGAATTGGCTGCCTGCACATCTTTGCTTTCAAATGCTTTATTTTGGGTCATTTTAATTTCAATTTTTATCAGAACATCAACTGCAGGTAAAATATTTCTGTACATCTGCAACAGAGTTCTCTGCCCAGACAATTTCCTCTTTATCATATATATATCACACTTACACCCACCTAGCATAATTCTTTGTCATTTCACAAATAATCAGCTTTTTAGAAGGAATAGGGAAGATTTCAAATTGCATCAGCTGCCTTAGTCTCTCATCTTAAACCTGTGGGTTTGTTTCTGTTACACACAGCACACAATGTATCCTTGGCTGTGATTTGTGTTTCTTTGTGCCCCACTTAAAGACATGGAGATAAAAATCACAAATAATGAGGAGGAATATTATCTACTCTGCCTATTGAAACCCTGAGGATTTTGATGACTAGGAGTGAAGGAAATGGAAAGCAAAGACGACACATGAGACACAATTCAAACAGTTGTACTGTTTATGGGTATTTGGAGAAACAAAATAAAAAAAAAGAAAAGAAAGAAAAAGAAAATAGAGGAAAAAGCTGACACGTAACTCAGACAAGACTGAACAAGCTCCTACTTTCAGCTCCTTTATTCTGAGTTTATATGAACAGCTGTTAGAATGGCAATCACAGATCAAATACACAGAGAGAAGGGTGGGTTTGGTCCTCTGCCAGAGCCTCTGGTGTTTGCCATGGATGTGCAGGAAAGAGCAAATCCAGCATGGCACTACGAGGACACAAGGATGTCCTTAGCAGGGACACACCCCCCTGTTCTGCTGGTAAAGATCCCACTTTGGTTTTCACACCAAATGCAGGAGCAGAGACCAGTAGGTTCAATAGCAGAGATGTTTATCAGTCCAGTGAATTAATGTAACATGGAAAACACAGATTTTGTTCAGTGGCTGTAGCTGCTCTGTCTCTAACACACCCAAGAGGAGCCCATTGAATTCAGGACCCTCTGTCAGCACCAATCACGAAGAAAATTTCCTCTTGCTCTCCTCTTTTCACAGGCTCCTATGAACAGGTACACCAGCAAAAGAGGAGAAAGGCAGTGAGATGCAAATGGGAGGGAATCAGAAGGATTTCAGGAGAACAGACAGACTTTCATAATGCTTGCTAAGCTTAGATAAAGTCAATGTTTCATTTAAGAGGGTTAATTTCATAATTACTGTTGTGAACACCTGAGCACCTCTCTTGTGGCATTAAGGTGCACAGCACAGTGACACAAGAAATTAAATAAAGTCTAATGATATTGATGGGCAGTAAATAATTCCCTAGTCTTACAACAGAGCTGACCCATTTGTATTCAAGGAAATTGGTATTTTTATTAAAAAAATATTTTGGAAATCTAATCTGTGGTAAGTAACTACACTTAGGTGAAGCATATAGGGGGAGCAGACTGCTAAAAATGGCAGCTCTGTATTTTCTGGGTGACTACTTCTACGGTTTTTCACCTTTTTTTTCTCTGTTATAATAATTTAGAGTAATTACTTTAAAAATTAGATTTACGCAAAGATAAGAGTTCACGTTTTGTAATACCATAAATATTGGGATTGTCCATCTGAAAATAGATTTAGATTATGACAGTAAGTAGCCCAAATAATATATAATTATATGGCCAAATAGGTGGGGGGTTTTGATTGTTTTTTAACTGAAATAGACAAATTGCACAAAACATATTGTGATGGAAGAGGATCACAAATAACATAATTTTTTAATACATCAGAATGACTGATGAAACAACTGCCTGAGCTTTAATCATGTCAAATCCAGACAAAATAGTCAATTTAAAGTATTGTAATAACTCTGAACATACTGCAGTTGTTCTGTGGTGCACACAATGCCAATTGTAGGATGATGTTTCTGTCAGTTGCAAACTTTAGAAAAAAATAAAAGTATTGAGTTAAACTTAGAGCATGGTACTATGGTTATACCTGTTTCAACAAAGTGTAGTTGGATCCATCAGTGCTAATTTTTCTTATTTCATGATGATCAGCCAGAATTAAGAAAGGTTCCTCATCTAAACCCCGGGAGAAAGAATATATTAGACTAGCTTTTACGTTAATTTATGGAAAATCAGGAATACAATGCTGAAATACAGATGGTTTGAAAAATAAATGTTACATGCTCTGATCAATGTTATGAATGAAAGAAATATTTAAAACATTCAAATGCTCCAAGAAAGATCAATGATGCAGTATAAAAATGAACAAAGCAATCAATTAGTATATCTTTCAATGCAATTTAATTCTTCTGCCTTTGTTATATGGGAACCACAATGTATTTTATCCTAATTTAGTGTCAGAGATTCAATGGGAAATACATTTCATTCCATATGTTTTAATTTCAACACTTCCTTTCAAACTAACACTGACTATTAATTGTGGTTGCAAACCAAGCATGTTTTGACCATTGCTTTTTGAGATTTCATTAGTCTGCATGGTACAACGAGAAAGAAACAGCTACTCATAAAAACCTTGATTTTTTAAGTCTGAACAGAAGCCAGATCAGACTTTTTGCAACCCTGGCTTTCTAGTTTATAAAAAATATTTACTTTCAGATACTCATTCATGACGTGACTGAAATACCTCTGACAGTGACATACATTATTCTAAAAGTATTTTTTTAAAAGCTGTCTTTATTTTAGTTCTATTGAGAGACACCTCAACTAAAATAAAAGATTACCAGTGATAATTAAAAATGTTAATAATTAATGGATTTGTATCTACTGCTCTTGCACTCCAGAATGTAGTGTGTTGTCCAGCCTACTCTGCTCCTGTACTGAATACATTTGCATGTTATAACAGAGTTTATATTTTCTAGTATTTTTTCCTTTTCCTCCTTTCCAGATGAGGAAGTTTGATGTACATTCTAATATTCTAAAGGTGATGAAATCTTATCATAACCATGTCATTATCATCTGACTCAGAAGTAGAACTAAGTGATGTATTTTAACTTTTCTAATACTTTTTCTAATAAAGTTAATTATTCACACTTTCAAAAACCACTGCATTTATTTACTACAAATGAGCTGAGGACTATACATACTAAAAATATAACTTATTATTACATTCAGACACAGTCCCATTCCTATTTTATATTGAAAAAATAGCAGATTCAAAGTAATTCTGTTTTTATGTTGCATATAAAGGTAACACAGGCCTTGGGGCTAATTTTTTTTTTTTTGTCCACAAATTATTTGGATGCAGCTGTGGATTATAAAAACATTAGATAGTAATACCTGAAAGGGATTTGCAGCCATTTGGGTTGTCAGGCTGTGTTTCATACCCCTCTGCACACAAGCATTTGTAGGTTCCGTAGGTGTTGATGCATTGCTGGCTACAGGGAAACCCAGATGAACATTCATCAATATCTACACATGTTCTGCCATCATCCTTCAGGAGGAATCCAGGCCAGCATTTGCACTGGGAAAGAAAACCAAACACATCCATTTTTAATGCTGTTTATCACCTGTGTGTACTTTCTTCTGAATATGTTAGCATCATAAACTTTTTATGCACCTCATTTTTTCAAGTAACATCTTAATTACTTTGCTGCTTGTATGGTTTACAGGAGGCATATCTACTTTTCTTTTCAAATATTGCTGATGTGATCCTAAGCACCATTTCCTCCAAAACAACCCAAACAAAACCCTGTAGAAGGAGAAATTATTTTTTCTACTTAAACTGAAAAAAAAGTAAAGCTCAACTTTTCAAAAATATAGAAATGATTTTTCCTTGAAAATAATGATGAATGGACTCTTTGGAGTTCTTAATTTTCAATTATACATGTGCTTTTTGGTAAAGATAGTCAGGTTTTAATTATTTTCCCTGGAATATTTGATATCACTTAGCAATCTGTGTAACCAACACAGGAATGTGAATGAGAACCCTTGAGGCTGACTGGGAGCTGGACAAGGACAATTCTTGTGGATCCCTTCTAACTCAGAATATTCTCCATTTCTCTGATACTTATTTGGGTCTGATGATGATCCTGGCAAGTTTCTCACATGCAATGTGAAAGATGCAAAATACAGCTGGGTAGAGGGGTTTTGAAAAAGGGGCATAAATTTTATCTACAGAAGACCTAGCATCATGTTCCCTCCTATATTCCCTCTTTCTCTCTGCAGAGATCCAGGATGTTCTTTCTCCACCATTTCAACAAGGTTTTTGTTGAACCCAACAGCTCCTGAGTCTTTGTCTCAACCCTCACAGTTCCAGAGGGGCTGAACAGCTCCAGGTCTGAGCCATGCTGCACAGATTTTATTTAGCTCTCAGTGGGCCAATGTTCAGCTGCAAAGATGAAACTTCAGGAGTGCAGTTAGGGTTACCTCAGAGTTAAAACACTGAAAAAAAGTCTTTCTTCTATTTTTAGCTACTATTTACAAGCTACTGCAGGCTGTTCTTTACTTGTCAAGGCCAAAGAACAGATTCAGGTGATTCAAAAAACATCTTCACATGCAGACAATGAGCAGTTTTATTCTGCTACCAAGGTGATATTACTTTGTTTAAACACTTCCGTAAGACTCTCTGTCTTGGGAAAAAAAAAAAAACAAACTAAAAAATCCACAAAAAACCAAACCTGGAGAAAACCACAATTTCTGTTGTTCTTTCCTATGCATTTTAAAATGTTTACTCTTCGATTTTAAGTGCTCTGTATACACCAGCATGATTTGTTGTATTTAAAGCACTGTATGACCTTTTCCATAGCTTTAAAACATGTACTGTACCATGTTTTAAATACAATTGGCCATTGTTTGCTTACAGGAAATGAAAATTTGTACGTTCTCATTATGGCATGTAAGCTATTTCACTACAAGGACGTACCACACAGCAGTGCTTTATTATAATCATGCAGTAGTTAAACACTTAAGAACTAAAACCTCACATTATAGCACAGCACATTTTGCAATTATTCACCTTGTATCCAACAGGAAGGTCCTGACAATCTTGAGAACAGCCACTGACTTTCTTACTGAGGCATTCATTAATGTGGCAGCTTTTCTCATCAGACCCATCACTGCAATCTTCTTTGTTATCACAGACCTCACTTTGAGGAATGCACTTGCCATTTTTGCACATAAAAAAAGAGCTGTTACATGACTGCTCTGGAAAACAAAACAGAACACACAACTTGGTGTCATCTATTAGTATTTGGAATTAATTTTCTCATGGATCAGCTGCAAAAGGGAAAAAAATTGTGTAACAATTGAATATTTATTCCTTGTTGATAGCTTTGTAATAACTTTTCACTCTTCAGTGTGTTTGAAGGTTATTCCTCTCCTGGCAAAATGGGTGAAGCCATCAATTAATTATTCCCTCCTATATATTTGTTTTCATATAATGGAGAACCCTCTATAGCATCTCTGCACAAAATACAGTTCTAGTTTCCAAAAGTTAAAGAAACACAGATGTGGATGCTGAGGTGTTTAGAAGCACAACTGACTGAATTCCAGTGCATTCCTTTCCTAATGACCTGCAAATACATGCTCCCCTGTTTGGCAAAACTTGAATACATCATTTCAGCTACCTTCAGAACCTTCAAATAACAACTGGAATATTTAAATAAATATAAGGTAGTGTGCTGCCTCACCTCACAGCAGATGTGTTTTTTCCATCAAAATTGGTATAAAGGACCTGGCTACAGTGCAATGAAATCCTAAGGTCCAGACAGAAGAACTGGTCTTTCAAAAAGCCACAGAATAGAAAAACATATTCAGACCAGGACTAATTTCCCCTCAAAAAAATCAGTCAGATCTCAAACTTATTAATGTAAGCAGAAAATATCTATAAAACCAATAGAATTTGGTCAATAATTTACTGATAAATTTAAAGTACTGTTTATTATTTATAGTGAGAGCAACTTTGTACCCCCTTTTGTCTAAACTCCTTCTGTGTGGCAAATATCTGGAACAGAGTAACCATCATAAGAGCAAGTCAGAAACTTCGGAAATTACAAAATTAATATTGTAGTATCAACAGGAGTTATGCATTAAGGAAGTGTTTGCTATTTTATTCCATAAGAATGGGTGGCTTGGGCTTTGTGAACTGAAGTTTTGGATGCTCAGAACACTTTTTCCCTGTAAGACACGAGCAATATCATGATGAAAGCACTGGGAATTTAAGCTTTGAGGTTTTTTTACATTTGCCGACTTAAAACCCTAAACCATCCCTTTCAAGAAAAGTAAGGTCACAGATATTTGTCAAAAAATTACACCCAAACCTGAACTTTTGCACTTGGTGTTGATAGGTGCCTCATCAGAGTGGTCTGGGCAGTCAAAATCCCCATCACATTGCCACTGGGAATTGAGCAGGCACCGTCCATCGGCACAGGTGAACTCCCCGGGACGGCAGCGACGGTACCCTGCAAAAACAGCCCCCAGTCACCCCATGGCTGCTCTCACAGCTTCAACACAGAATTCTGAACATTGGAGGCAACACAAAGGGAAATTTTTATTGCTCCATTTAGAGACGCAGAGTGTTGTGCTCATACATGAATGGCTACCAGCACAGAAATCAAAATTCTCTTATGTAACACCACAAAGTCATGATACAATTCACACAGATGTGAAGCATATTTATGCAGCTCTCAATCAGAAATGCCTTTTCTTTTAGGTGTTATTTCATTTATTCCTGTTATTAGGAGATAGCTTGGCAATACCTAACAAATATTTTCGTGGTGTGCTTATGGCTGTCTTCCCTTTAAAACATGCTGAACACCAAATCATCTTAACTACACTAAACAGACAGTTTCTAAAATGGCCAAAAAATCAAAACATAGAATGGATACATTTTCAAAGTGAAAGAGGATTTCTAACAACAACAACAAAATGTATATATATATTGGTATAATGAAGTAAATAAACCACAAACAGGCATTTACTTTTTAGAACACAGTGGCTAAAGTGAGAGTTCTAAAACTGAAAAAGCAGTAAAAAAATTACAGAAGTAGATAGACTGTAACAGCACAAAACCAGGCATGATAATCACCAATTTGTCATTTTGAAGGCAATATTTGCTCTGTATTTTCCATAAATATTATTTATATAGATTAATGTTGCTGAGTATGGCTGAGATACGTTGCAAAGACACTCCAAACACATATAAGAAACCCTAAATTCATGTGAATGGTGAAAATTAAACATTCACATATGGTTATAGTTGATACAATTTAAATGCAGTGATAATCTTGACAGACGTGTTTGATTATTTGATGGAAGAAAAAACATATAGAGACAGACAAACATTTATGTAATAAAGATATACTTAGTAAATGAGAAATTCTAGAACATACTTTTAAATTTCTCTTAAGTATTATTAGGAATCAACTGTAAGACATTATGGGAAATAATCTGTCACTGTAGCCCCAGATCCAAGTTAATTCCAAGATGTATTAATTAATGCATAATTTAAAAGTGAGAATTAAAACAATTTAAAAACAAGAGCTTTGTTTTTCCATAGTGCCTTAGAGTACCAGACTCTGAAGAATGTCTTACAGTTAGCAATGTGAAATTGTTCTATTTACTCTGTTTTTGTTATACTTGCCACATTCCAGGGATTCATCTGATCCATCTCCACAGTCATCATCGTGGTCACAAACAAACTGTTTGGGAATGCAGACTTTGTTATGGCACATGAAAGCATTCTCATCACAAGTGTTATTGGGAGCTAAGGAAAATACAGCACATAAAAAAAAAAAAGAAAGAAATTGAGAACAATCAGATAAACAGCCGATTTTCTTACACAAAGATGAAATGAGAAGTGAATTTGAGTGAATTCAATGGAAATAGCCGTAACTTTTTAGTCAGATGAAAAGCATCACACAACTCAATATCAGAAAAAGCAACTCATCACAAAGAAAGCTATAGAAGTAAAGATAGCTAAAATCTTCTGTAATCCAAGACAGAAAAGCTTCAGAAGTCAATGCTGTCTATGACTAAACTAAGGTCTGGCTCTGAAGAAAAGAATATTTGAGAAGAAGAGATGTCCTTATATTGGGCTGCTCCTGAACAAATGCTCTCTGAAGTCCACAAACACTGAAAATATATAGAATATATTCATATACAATTTTGAAATATTAATAAAAGAATGCCCTCCAATGAAACTATTACTGAAGTCCTGACATTGTTATTGGAAACGCGTCTCAGGAAGGCTGTAAGTAATGCTCATTTTATGGGGCAAGAGATGTCAGGATCTGAACAATTAGCCAGAATAAACTGAAGACAGAACTGAAGACAACTCCCTTGTTGATGCACAGCCTCCCTGTCATGAGCAGCAGCATTTTCTTCAGGAAGAGCAACAAAACTGCAGAGTCACTGATGTGCTAATTTTCCCCAGTAAACACTGCGCAATGCCTGGGACGTGCCACACATCCTGATCTCCAGCTGGGCTGCCTCGGTGTGTGTCAGCAGAGCCTGGAGCTGTCAGGCTGAGGGAAACTGAGAAGGATCCTGCTCCATGTGCTCACACGTGGGTCAGCAACCTCCACCAGCAAAATGGACATGAAAATAACACGAAATGGCAGGAAAATTGTTGGAATCCTGGAAACCTGGATTTTGGGGTTTTAGAATATAGTAATACATGTGAGTCAAGATGGAGGATTTTGGGCATTGTCTGAGTCCTTTTTCTTTATCTTCTTCATGGGTGTGGGTGGTTTTCTGTAATTGGGTGAAAAAGGTCCGCATTGAGGGCCTTGGGTAGTCATTATTGGGTCAGAAATATAAATAATATAGATGCCACCTCGTTATTGGGTAATTATTGATTAAATAACCTTGGAAAGTTAGAGGCACTCCATTGTCCCTCATTTCTCTAACTTGCTAGCTAGACCTTGTGAGTCTGTAAATAGATAAGAAACAATAAACATCCAACTCTGAACTCGAAGTCTACATTTCCTGTCTATTATTCATCCTGACCTTGGCAAAGAGGAAAAGAAGCCAGAACAGTCACAGAAAATAACATTTTTATTTTGCCAAGCAAACCTACCACAGCCAGCTGTGGACAGCTCATCGCTCCCGTTGGGACAGTCGCGCTCCCCGTCGCAGAGCCAGTGCTGGGGCACGCAAGCATGGGAGCCCAGGCAGCTGAAGGTGTCTGCAGCACAGGTCACTGAGCCTGGGGAAACACACCAGGGGAGCCCTCAGCATTGAACCATCCCACATCCCCAGCTGGAATATCCTAATCCGTGTTTTTGTGGTGACTGGCAACGATTAAAGGGGTTTTGTTTTAAAATCTCGGATATTATTTCATTCTGTGCATTATGATAAACCCACTGGCTGGGATCGTTTTACAGTCAAAGTTTGACCATCTGCTGTTTCTTCCATTAGTTTCATTTATTCAGCCTCTTCAATTTCCCACACTTCATGGAAACTATCCAGCAGAATAATTCTTGAAACCAGTTTTGGTCAGTAACTTTGGCTGCACGTTTGGACTGACAGGACAAAGGAACTGATCTTGCAAACCACATAATCCCTGCACCACCAAACTCTGTGCCAAGAGGCCAAAGGCACTCCAAATTTTGTTAATCAGTCCCACAGTGAAAAAAAAAAAATGCGTACCAAGTACAACAGTAATAGGAGTAAAAAATAACTAACAGCTCTGATCCAACTAACTAGATGCATTAGTTACCTGACTAATTTTCAGCTATTTTTAAGATAATATTATACCTTAAACTTCCACCATTTGGAAGTAAATTTTTGTGCAATCCATCATTTAATGTATTCTCTTAGATAAGTTAAATATACTTCACTAAAAAGGAGACAGTGCCTTTTCTACTAGTTTTAATTACAATGTAATAAAATATCAAAATATTTTTTAAATTATTTTCTATCTTACTTATGCAAAAGAGGCAATTCTTCTTACTTAACAATCATTTGCCATTTTTTGATATTTCTGGAATTGAACTTCATGTTAAAAAAATACTGATTTTTTTTTAAGAGTGAAAAATCTGAAATCATTTTGATCTCTTTTCTCCTTGCAATTCAGGTCCAAGTACTGTTCCTAAGAAAAAACACAGCCTTAACTCCCCCTTTTTCACACCCAGTTGCAGAATTTTTCCTCTTTGAGAGAGGTTAGGTGTCCTAAATAATTAATATTTTACCATATTAGAACACTATAAATTCTATCTCCATCCCTTTCATTTACTGGCATATTTACATCTTTGTTTGATTAAACAACTACTTTAACAAAGCAGATTTTTTTCTTTGAAGGCCTTTTAACAAACACCTACTTTATTCCTTTAACTCTGTCTGGCCTCTGTTCCAGGTCAGCCTTTTTAGGCACCAATAGAATTACACAAATCATATGGTTCCCATAAAAGGGAACCTATCTGCTGGTTGGAGGGGGCTGAAGGATGAGATCTCTCACACCCTTTGGAGATTCTCTCCCTGTTCCCTTTCCAGCCTTTCCTTGTAACAAGTGGTCTCTCTTCTTGAGCATGATCTGACCCAACCCAGACCTGAGGTGACCCTACTCACCACAAATGGCATCGCTCTCGTCTAAGCCATCTCCACAGTCATCCTCACCATCACAGGTCCACTGCTTGGAGATGCACTTGTTTGCAGAGCAAGCAAACTGATTCCACGAGCAGGAAGAATCTGGGGATGACACCAGGCCCTGCATTTGTTAGGTTCACATCACTGCCTTCCTTGCACTTTCAACCAGGGTTCAGGATTTTTTGCACTGCTCCCTTCTCTCCTCCCAGTTTCCATGTATTAAAACACTCCAACACTGTACAATCCCAACCTTGTTATTCAGCATATTATTAGTTTGTCCAAGAGTTTGCATTCACCAACACATTTTTAAAAATAAACAGTGAAACACTCCAAAGACATTCCAATATTGTCAAATATATTGTAAGTGGGAAGGGGAAAAATACTTTAAAAAACTGAAGTGTGGTTTGCATATTTAACAGATGTTACAGCTACATGAACTGCTTTATTTGGGTAGAAGGGCAGAGAGGGCACAGTTCAAATTTTCCAACACAGCCTTCCTCCTGATATTCCAGAAGTTAACTCTATCTTTAAAAGTTTTCACATTAAAAATTTCTATACGTTGGAGAAAGAGCTTCTGCATTTCAAAAATCAGACTGCAAAACTGTCCTAAAGCAATGCTATTCTTTTCTGAAAAATTCAGGTCCTCCATTTTTCCCAGGCTTCTTTCTTTAAGAATAAACTTTATTTTGTTGCAACTGATTTTGATGGCAACAAATTTTAATATTAACATTAAAAAGAACTTTAGGTAATGAAATCTGAATTTAAAGGAGAGCATTGTAACAGATATCTCAAAATGGATAAGAACAATCAATGGGGAAAGAAGTATTTACTTAATCCCTTTTCCTTTTGCCCACAAAAATCAGCTAATTCAGTTTACAGTAATGTACACAAGTGTACAACACCTGGAAATGCAAATGCCAAGTTATGCTTGACAAATGTGGCCAACAGAAAAGATTCTGATTGTCACAGTGCACAGCACTTCCTAATTTCAAAGCTATAAGTTAAAAACATACAATGTAAACTGCAAACCAAATATGTAAGCATGTTAGTGGGGACTGGGTCATGAAGAGAGTAATATAAAATGTTCAGTCATGGTAAGAAGTAAAGTAAAAAAAAAAACCAAAAAACTGAAAAAAAAATTCAGGTTTTATTTAAAAGAGGAATAGAAAAATTTAACACTGCTTTCTGGTACAATTTCATTACAAAAATAATCCATTCAGGTAATCCATACAAATTGAAAAGACCAGCTCTCACTAGGAGAAAAACCAACCTGCTTTTTGCCTCAAAGTAAAGTTTAAGAATGTGAAAAGATCTGAGACAGAAAATACCCTTAACCCAGTTCACAGTTCATGCTGTATTTTATTTACATCTCTTTTGTCATTACTTTAAACAATTTTATCTGTGTGGCCTCTGGTGCAAAGCTATGCCTACTTTGAGGTTTGGGTATTTCCTGCTGGGCTCCAGATACTGATTCAAATTCATTATATCTGTAAAACTCTTCTAATGAGGAGCTGTGAAGAATTAGTGGAATTGTTAAATATTAAAGTAATAGAAAACTCTGCATATAGATGTATCCTTAAGAGAGAAAAAAAAAATAAAAGCTGTTCATTCTGGCATGAAATAGAATTTAAAGTATTGACAGTATGAAGTATTAGAGTTGAATCTGAAAAAACAGCATTAGGGACTTTTTTACACAATCCCTGAGATATAAATGCCCACTTCTTTGTTTCCAAAGTGCATTAGTGACTAGAGAAATACAAATAAGACAAAATGCTCACCACAGTGCAATTCATCTACTCCGTCCTCACAGTCTTTCTGCCCATCACAAAGCCAGGTGGTCAGAATACATCTTCCACTAGGACAACCAAAATAATTTTCTTCACATGTGGGTTTGTTTTGAACTGTGATAAAATAAAGAATGTAATGTAAAATGGTCTCTACTAGTATGATTAGGAGCCTAATACATTTCTGCTAAATTTCTGAATACTGATGGACAAAGTGTTTATGCCTAAAAATGGAAAAAAAAAAATGTGTTCATAAAAATAAAATAAAAAGTGATAGCTAAGTACTTTAGGGAGCTGAAAAAGTTATTTTTATTTTTTTAGAGAATAATCAGAGCACAGCTTCAAACTAATCAAAAGCCCTAGAGAGGGAAGTAGTTCAGTTTACAGGTTTTGAGGTCAGGCAGGTCAGCATTGCTGGCTGTTTTACACTAGCTGAAGAAATTGCCCTCCTGAACTTTCTGCTGTCATTTACAAGGTAATCTAATTGTGGCAGTATTTTTGTCACTGGGAGAAGCTACAAATCTCAAGCATGAACTGACTAACTGGAGCTACACCAGTGATGCTGGAGCCAGAGGTTTAGACTTGGTCAGAAATTCAAAAGTTCTCCCTGGTGTTTTTAATTTTGTTGAGTCAGAAAGTAATTTAAATTTTGACTTCTATGAATGCTTAGAAACCATAGGTGTGAGCAAAGAAAACATGTCACATGTAGAGTTTCATGATGCAAGCACAAATATTAGTCTAATAACAGCTTTTTTTCAAAATCTTAAGCAAGGTCCTGGGAAAATCCAGGATGGAGTTCCAAGCACTGGAGACCACTGAAACTCTTCCATGCTTTTCATTATTCCCTCAGTGTACTGGATTTGTTTTCAGCCTCCTGTCTTTTAAAAGGAAAGGTAAAGTAAACACTTATGGCTTCTACAGCTGTATGAATGGAAAAAAAAAAAAGAAAAAAAGAAAGAAGTGGGACATCAGTGATGATTTGGTAGATATTAAGGATTCCCTAAGTATAGCTACCCTCCATGAGGATTTTGCTGTAATTTTCTGTAAGAACAATGACACTGAACCAAAGTGCTAATGGGAATTGCAATATTCATAACAGAAACAACACTCAAAAACTTGATGTGCCAGAGCTGGTCAGTTTTGAATGAAATGGCAAAGGAAATCACACGTAGGTTGAGTGGGAATGGTATTGCTTCCAAGTAAAGCGAGGAATGATCCAGGCAATTAGTCACACATTAAAATGATGGAACATCTTGGCACACATTTAGAATTCAGAGAGAAGTAATACAAATAAATGGACAATGGAATAAAATGCACATTAGTGTACTTATGCAACATTAGTTTACCGAAGCTGTAGCACATTGCTCTCAACATTTTCCTTGGTATGGAAAAAACCCCTTTCTTTGTCTAAAAATACAGCAAATGATGCTATTTTGTGCTTAATGAAGTGTTATATAGAATAAATTCTACATAATTAAGAGATAATCTGGAGAATGTAGAGATTAGAATGGAAACTCTAACTTAATATACATCTATTTTATGGGACTGATGGAAGTTCTAAATGACAGCTTGGCTGACAGTAGTGCTGAAGTCCAGGCTCCTCTGGATCCTGGTAATATTTTTGTCAATAAATTTGGCACAATGTATATGAGAATTCTAATAGAACCTTCTGGTGACACAACAGGATGATCACACAGAAAAACAAAATATTAAATGGAAAGAATCAGATGATGTCCACTGCTATGCAAAAATTTGATGGCATTGAACAACACAAAATTAGAAGTTTTAATTTTACAAACTAATAAAATTTATTATTTAGTAAATATTTGTTTTTATTTAACGCTACTTCTTAGAGGAGTTACCAGTCAACAGGAGGTTAATTTCACTCTAGAATGAATCAATTAAAAAAACAAATAGAAATAAAAAATGTTTTCATTTTGTACTTAATATTCTCGAGCTCAAATGAGGGGTTCTGGATAAAAATGGAGCAAACACATAAACGTCCTCCCTCATTAGGTAAGAATTGAATACTGTGAATAATTCATTGGTTAACATTAAATATAACCTCAGTCCTGTGTCTGGGGCTCAAGTTGTCATGATCCCTTTCTCCTGGCTGAAGACCAGGACTATCACAAAAGCAATAACCCTGGATTCTACCCTGGCAGCCTATTCCAAGGACCTCCACCAAATAAAAGAGAAAGTAAACCAAGTCAGCAAGAAAAGAAATACCACCCACTAAAGCTGTAGCTTATAAAAGTTCCTGAGTGATAATGCTGATGCTTGATGAGTTTGACATTTTAATGACTCATGTTTTACTTAAATAAAAATGATAAATGACAGGCCTAACCTGGAGGAAATAGAAAGCTGGACATTACAGTTTGCTTCAGAAAAAAACCCAGCATTCATTTGTGGTAATTTGCATAACCCCAGGAAGCACAAAATAAAGGTGAATAAACTGCATTCAGCGTTGTATTAATCCCTATGTTAAATAAACCAGCATTGACCAAAGGAACATTTTGCAACACAATGAGAAACACTCTTGCTTCTCAAATGGGACTTTTTTCTTTGTTTAAAAGGTAAATTAATGTTTTGTGTTTGGTTTGTTTTTTACTTTTTCACAGTTACCTGGGCATTTCAGTTCATCTGTATAATCTCCACAGTCATTAGATCCATCACAAATCCACTCTGGCAGTATACAGAGGGAGGTCGAATTACAGCTGACAAATCCCGAAGATTTTATCCCAAGTTTATAGAAGTAAGCACAGTTTGTATTATCTGGAAAGAGACAGAGAATTACCACACACCTAAGGCAGACTGAGAACCTCACAGTTTAATTCTCACGTCGGGCTGGAGGAGCCCAAGCAGGTGCTGGAATCCCAAGCAGCAACGCCCAGGAATTAACGACTACACAACAAGGAATGATCAGGGAGCAGCTGCTGGGAGGGAGCACAAACACAAACTCACTGCAGCTCTTCTCATCCGAGGCATCTGCACAGTCGATGATCTGGTTGCACTGCGCCGATTTCCCGATGCAAAGCCCATCTGCGCAGCGGAACTCTGCCGAGGAGCACGCTGAGTCTGGAACATATGGTTATAAAGGATGTAAATTTGTGTGCTAAACAGACTCCTCAGATGCACATCGTACACATGATGATGATTAAGCCTTCTGCCTTTCTGAACGAGGCATTTGGAACACACTGTACCATCCAGCAGACATATGATTTTTGAGTTTATTGCACCTTGTAAGTTGCTAATTTTTTAAAAAAATTTTTTTTTAGCCTAAAAGTGTCTCTAGGTAATTCAATTCATTTTGAGGTAATCAATATTCTTCAAATATTAACTATCTCAAAATGAGATAATGAGAGGGAGGAAGAAGCATTTCCAAGTTCATCCATGAATGTCTATGATTTATTCCTTGTGAAACCAGCTTGGAGTTCTTGCCTATATGCATTCCCTCTACTTATACTTAAGCAAATTATTAAAAAATAATTTTGTGCCTTCAAAATATGCTTATTACTACAGCTATCTAGCTTTTTAGTTAGAAATCTTGTGGAATAATATCCCCACCAACCTTTCTGAATTGTAACTAAGGATTTGCGTGGTCTGCTTGCTGGTCTTCAGGCATTGGCTGATGCCCAGATATAAATATTCATGTTAAAAGACATAAATCAAAAACAATTCCGTTAT
This sequence comes from Trochalopteron elliotii, assembly GCA_024734555.1. NCBI lineage: Eukaryota > Metazoa > Chordata > Aves > Passeriformes > Leiothrichidae > Trochalopteron > Trochalopteron elliotii. The sequence continues at coordinate 1,927,740 of JANPWX010000533.1, forward strand.
GAAAAGGAGAACAATTCTAGTAAGCTTTGCAAAGGACACAGACATTGCCATGCATCTGAGAAGCAGAGAAATAGAGCGTTTACTGCTTCAAAGAAGAAGCACATGCAGAGGAGAAATCACCCATCTTTCAATCTGTCTGTAGTAAAGTTACTCTCTCATTACTTCACAGAAGAAACAGCATCCGTATTCTATATTTTATAGATATAAAACATAAAATATTATATATATAATGCATATGTATATTTTAGGTTTTATAGCCAAAACCACTCTCCTTCTAGAAGACTGTAGGTGCAAACCAAAATCAGCCTCTCCATCAATCCCATCCTATGATTAAACCACACGTTATTTTCCAGCTACTCCTATTTGCATAATGAGTATTTACGAAGCAATATTGTGAAATCACCTTGGAAATGAGGTGCCATTTACCTTTGCAGTCAAATTCATCAGAGTTGTCACCACAGTCGTTGGCACCATCACAGACTTTATCACTGGGAACGCAGCGGCGGTTGGAGCACGGCTTGAAGCCCTTCCGACAGCCCCTGTTTTCTGGGAAGTTAAATGCAAGCACATGACTGGATTGACACCTCTGGAAAACAGCCTCATGCTCAATTCAAACAAACAATCCAGAAAAATATTTTAATTGGTGATGCATTCCGAGCTACAGGAAAAAAAAAAAAACAACTTTGGAAATTGTTCATCTATTATGCAGCATAACTGGGAGTCATACAAGGATAAAGAACAATAAATGAAAGCATGGTGAGAAAGAATGACCAAGAAAAAGAAAAAGGGAGGCCTAGTTGCCAGTTTTCATTATCTTGTGGTACAAAACGCCCATGTGCTTTAAACGATTTGTTTTGACACACTAATTTGGGGAGAATGTTTGCATTTGGCATCACATAAAATGAAGCATAACAAATTTGGCCTAAACCAAAATAGGAATAAACGGAGGATAAAATAACAACAAATATCATCAGAGAAGTTTCTGGATTTCTGAGCACCAATACCAACATTGTTCTGCTCAAGAACACTATTAAAGAATGTGTTAGTTTTACATATAATGATATGTTTGAAAATTCAAGACTGATTTACTGAAACCCTAATTATTGTAGAAGTCACAATAATAATGTTCACTGCATTAGTTAATCAACAATAATGAGTCCAGCATCCTGCTCTTTATCAGATTCAGAAAGCAACACCCTGTATATGACCTATTGCATAAAAGGACCCCAGTTCTTCCTGTTTTTTTTTTTTCAAATGTGTAGCAAAATATTTGGTACAGTTGATTTAAATGAGGCAAAGTATTCACTGTCACACTGTAAATTAATAGAAAGTCCTTCATGAAATTATGTGGCAAATCCATGGAAAGACAAATTGTTAGTTCCCAGAACCACAGAATCATGGAATTTGAAGGTGGGTTTGAAGGGACCTTCAAAACCAACTCCTTCCACCCTCTGCCATGGGCAGGGACACCTTCCACTATCTCAGGTTGCTCCAAGCCCATCAAACCTGGCCTTGGACAGAAGCCACAGCTTCTGCGGGCAACAAATATTGTATTTATAAATCTATTTATAAATTTAATAACTAGCATTTATATATTTTACAGTACTGTACAATAAGGTATCTTCCACCTTAAAAAAAAGCAGTTAGTATTGTTTTTCCTTATTTTTGTTTCAGAGACAGAAACATGAAAACATTTGAGATGCATTTTTTTAAAATGCCAGTTAATACATGAAGTCTGCAAGAAAAAAATGTTTTCAGGTAATTTTTTCCACGTCATGTCAAGGTTTTCTCAATGTGTGTTGGCATTTTCTTCCTGGACACCTTGGCCGAGCAGTTGGTGTGAATAGGTAGAAAAGTCACAGAGGAAGCAAGCTAAGCAAGTATAACACCAGAATTACAACAGGAAGGTGAAAGATCTGGAAATACCCACCACAGTAGAAAAGTTTCTCATCAGACTTGTCCTTACAGTGAACAATGCCATCACAAGTCAGCTGATAATCGATGCATTCACCATTCCCACATTCAAACTCTGAATAGATGTTGCAAGTAGAATTTTTGCCTAAAAATAAACCACATTAACACGTAGTTTTTAAAAGCTTTTACAACTAGTGAAAATGAGAAAAAATGCTGGCTGCATTTCAAATTTGACCTACATGAGTTTTGAAAACCTGAGTACAAAACAGCAAAACACACCATGGCATCAGAATTTAAAAGCTTCTACAAAGAGAACCTGGAAAAGAAAATACATTGACAAATATCCATGAAGGAACATGTAGTGAAACAACTCACAGGCACTCATTCTGATAAGATAAGAACTTCAGAGCTACTGTGCTCAGCTTCCTTCTACTCATCCTTGCTTTCCCAATCTCCAGCCTGAATGATATGGCCTAAATCCCAATGCAGAAAACCTGCTGCTACCATTTCATTTACTTCTTTTATTCACAAAAACCCTCCCCTTCTCATCTAGTGGATGTTTTATCTATTATTTTAGAAGAGAAACAGGTGAACATTTAAAATTTTTACTCTTTTACTTAAGAAACTAAAACACATCACAAATTGAACATAAGAATTTGGTCATGAACTTCAGGATAAGTCATACAACTGCTTTGGTGAGCATGGTTCTAACCAAAATATCAAAGTGGAGGGAACAGAGGAGCATTTAGGACGATTCAAGAGGGAGAACAACGGGGAAATGATATCCAATTGTCATGCTTCTTTCTTGTTTCCATTATAATCACTTCAGCACGAATTCAGAAAATTCAGAATGTCTGCTATATGCAGTAGCCAAGCCAGTATAAATTGAAAGCATTTCTTGATTTGATTTGAACATGAAGAAAAAGTGCTGAAAATATAGATTCTGAACAAGGTGAGATCTGGTCTGGAATATGATTTGTTTACTCCTCTACATTTGAATTTTAATATTTTTGTCTCTCTTCCCTCCATTTTCTAGCACTGTAAGAACTTATCTTATAGAGAGCAATTCTCAATTACATTTGTAGTTCTAGTTCAGCACCTTCAACTGCAATCTTTAGAAAAAATTGAAAAGAATAAAAGCATATATAGTACAGTCTGCCCTCAGTTCAAGTCTAACTGGACACCCTTCTAGAGATTGCTTCAAACTCCATCTTGCAGAAACAAAGCATTTTAATGCCTTTCAAACAGTTTCTTTGATGCCAAGTAAGCAGTCAGAGTAGTCATTACCCATATCATCATCTCTCCCTCTTTGAATTTCACTGGAGCTTTGTCTCAAGACAGGCAGTAAGTTACACAGCCTAATTACACTGTGAAAGGACACTTAATTCCTTTCCGCAGCTGGAATTGCTAACTTTCAATTTTATTGAGTATCACTTTCAATTCTGTTATGAAGAAAGAAACTTTTGATCTCAAAGCTGAACTGGACTCTGTCTTGTTTCCATCCTTTCTGTGCTACTCTACCGCATTATGTAACGTCCTCTCTTTTTTCCTGATAGCTCAGATCAACACTTCCTGCAAACATTCTACAGAATAATTTAGAAGATTAAATCTTATTTCACATCCTAGATGACAATTTAAACATGGTTTAACCTAAGAGCAATTTTAGGATTTGTGATGCATCTGAAAAATATGAATGCCATACAATTATTATAAAATAAATTGTTAGGCATGTGAATTCAACTGCTGAACCTCTCTCACTTCCACTGCCAATCACTGGTTTGACAACATAGAGAGACAGGTGAGAAAGTGCTTTAATTAAGATTCAACTTCAGTAATTTATCCCACACAACTCTAGGGAAAGATACATACAGATATTTCTACCATCTCAGCAGTAATTGTGATAAATATGTAAAAATCCTATTAATAAGAAACAGTATTCCACTACAATAATACGAGTTTAAGGAGAGTACTAACACTTTTTAAGCCCCCAAAAGACTTACAAGACAAAAGAGTTAAAAGCCTGGTTTGTGCTGAATTGCCAGATCAATTTTTAGAGTAGATAGAAGAAATAAAATTCATGGCTTGGGCCAACCATCTTATGAAAGCCAAGCGCCTCAGAGCCCAGAAAAGCATCATGTCAGCCACCATTACTTACTCACACATCTGTTATCATCTATCAGGACTCTGTCCCCTCTGCACGAGCAGTTCACTCGCCCATCAGGCGTCAGAAGGCACAAATCATGGCAGCCTCCATTCATCTGTGCACAGGGAGATAGCTCACCTGGAAGACAAATGACAAGAGATGAACTCCTATTTTATTAAATTTGCTTCAATGGCCAATGTCTTTGAGAGAGCAAAGATCACCATATCGCAGATTCACGGGTAATTGATTCGGGTGTTATCAGTCAGATGAAAATGTCAGCATCCCTCAGATGCTGGCATGCTAAAGATAAACAAACACCTGGAAAATAGTAATTTTACAAATCTGCAACATTCAAAACTGCTGAAATTTGACAGGAAAGTATTTAACTTCTATCCACTGGGCTCAACACCCATAGCAGAAAATTCTGAATAACGCTTATTTACTTGGCAAAAAGAAAAACCCCATCTGTCCTTAACAAAAGAATTTGTGAAACACCATATGAACTTTTAACCTAGCTAATAAATTAAGTGAAATCTTTGAAATAAATGATGTTGGCCTGAAGAAAACTGCTTGGTAGCTTACAGCTGTTGGTGTCGTTGGCCACAGCGATGATTCCCATGGGCTGGTGCGGGATGTCGGAGCGGAGAACCTTGGTGTCCCCACCCGTGTATTTGCTGGAACGCAGGATGGCTCTCCTCACTCCATCTGACCAGAAGATGTACTCATCATACACAGCCAGGCTGAGGAAAGTGCCTGGGCCAGACTTGACAATGACCTAAAATGCAAAAGCGCAGAGGAGAAACAGGAGAGGAAAGCGCCGTCACTGAACAAGAAGGTTTTAAAGTGCAAAACTGCGACTCCCATCACTTTTAGACAAAAACACTTAATACTTTTATACCTGCAGCACCTGGGGAAATGAGATAACAGCACTTAAAATGTGTTAAAAGGATGCCACAGGCATGCAAATTTCAGAAAACCAGGCATCTGTTCCTTAATTAAAAAAATCACAGTTTATCTAAATGTGCCTGTAAAAATACCTACTCAACACTTACCTGCTTAATAGCTCCAACAGAAAAGAGAAGAGGTTCTTTCAGCATGGCTGAAAGTCTAAAAATTCAGTCTTTAGGAACCAAAATGAAGAGCTTTAGAACAGAAGAGTTCTCACCATATTGTCACATTAGAAACTCGAACCCTAGACAATAAATGTTTCATGTTTCCCAATTCACGAAAAAAAAAATCTCACCACAGTAATAATTAATTTAAAACCTAGAAGGAAAAAATGAATTGAAGGTCACTATATAGTAATGTTTGAAAGAAAATTCTAGAAATGCAATGAATTTGATCTCAATCCAAATCACAGCTCCTGTAAAATATTCACACATGCTCTTTCTTTCCATGTATCAGAATTAAAAATTACACATGAACAGTTTCCCTTCTGAAGAATCTGATGAATTTTTATCAGATTTTTAGTTGAAAGTTTAATTTTGGCTGAAAAGAATTACTGGAAGGGGGTTAATATTTCTCCATTAGATAACAGACATAAATAATACTCTTATTATTTTTATTGAATTGCATTCTAGGTTTCTCTGGGAAAAAATATTAAGTTACGAGTATTTACAAAGTTGGAACAGTTCTCACACAGACTATGAAAAAAAAAGAAAAAACCCTGTGTCTATGTGCTAGTAATCATAAGGAAATTGTGATAAAATGAGAAAAATAATATCCTTTAACACATCTACTTAGATCACCATGGTTTTCCATCTGCTTTGTGTGCTTTATCCCCTTTCCCAGAGGGAGTTTATAAGAATGATGAGATTTCATGGAAATCTCCATGGACCAGCTCATCTGATGGACCTGAGCCCTTTGTGTTTGCAAGGGGATGCTGTGTGACAGGTCTTTAAAAATGCTGGGATGAGAACAGAGTAACAGTCAATCCCACATTTAATTATTAAAAAGTTCATTGTGGGTGTGCAGGAAGTCTCTCTCTCCATATAACGAATGCACCTAATATACAGGACATCCCAACTTCATTTTGTGAAACAAAAGCCCCCAGTTTTGACACTACAGCTGTGCCTTGGAAACCAAGAAGGTGCCCCAGTTCTGCAGGATTCCATAAAAAGGGATGCTCCAGGTGTGTTCCTGTGCCAGTTCAGACATCTCAACAACCTGCACACATAAATAATTCTAGTCCTGTGCACTCCTGTCCATGTTTAAATTCACTTATACAGACAGAATGTCAAAATTACTTACATTAATCAGATAATTATAACAAATTCTGCTTCACTATGCACATCATGTATTTCTGCACATTTTAAAGAGGGTCGGACAGCAAATCATTTTTTCCAGGAAAGATTTTTTCCCAGTGATAAATATCCCAAGAGGACAACTTTTCTCTAACTAACATTTTTCCAGAAGTAAAAGTATTAAAAGATAAGTGGGAATATATTAATGGTAAAAGATTTCTCCTCTAATTGTGCACATTTCCAGTAAGACACTTTCCATAATATACTCTTAAAAGCCTGCACTATTCATATTCAGACATTTCAGGGGAAAAAAAAAAAATCATGTATGTTTCTGAAAGATCTTTATGAAATCTGGCCATGCAGATTTTGCAGCCCCATATTCTTCTCTGTGAGAGTGTGAAACTGCCCCAGTTGGAAAGATTTTATTGTTACAACCAAGGCTAAAGCTCTGCACAGCTTTCAGTGTTGGAGAACACTGTCCTAATTTATCTCAGATTGTAACAGTAGAATGTAAATTCACTACAGAACTGATCATTGCTGTTCAGCCTTGGGAGAGCTGAGATCCAGATACAATGTCACAAAACCAAATGTTTCTTCACTATTGCTCATTGTATTTCATTTCCTGGAGTCTCTGCATTATGTCACAGCCCTACCCATGGACATTGCTTTTATTCAAGCAACGAAAATAAAGATTTCATATCTCTATCAGCTTTTGGCCACCTTTACAGCCCTTTGAAATTCTAATTTATATAATAACACTGACAGTTGTGATAATTTTTTATTTCTATTTTTTAAACTCTAAATTTATACTAAAACTTGCGATAACCCAAGTACAATTTTAAAATTTTAAGGAATCATGAAAAGACATCCCTACCATTCCTTCCACCTGCATGAATGAAAGTCAGACACATCCTTGAGTGCATACCATGGTTTAATACTAAATGATACCAAAGTTCAGTTACAGAAGATATTTCAAGCTCTAAGTAACAGATGAAAATTTTTTCTCTGGTTCCTGTAAAGACATGAGGAGACTGGGGGGCTGGGTGATGTCAGAAGTTGAGAAACAATTTAATTTTAATTGTGATTCTTTCTTATTTGAATTCTGCTTTTTTAATTTTTCTAGAAAGCTTTTGATTTAGCATTTGACAGCTCTAATTTGAGATCTGTGTAGCATTTTCCCTAGAAAAACATGACTGAAAAAGCAAAGGAGCCAGCCAGGGAGACGTGTCAGGCAGAGAAAAATTTCAGACAGAATACTGTAATTTTGATCATTTATATAAGACCCTTATTAGATTGTCATTAAGAACTAGACTCAATGACTCTTATCATGACAAAAAAAAAATTACAGAAATACTGAAATATTTTTAAAAGAAAAGTGCATAAAGTTAATGCACCAGCTTATGATGTATTAAAATATTACTTATTTTTTCTAAGTATTTTAACCCTACTGAATGGATTATTATTAATGCTTCTCTTTCAAAATGCTTAATAAATGGGCAGCAGTATCTAATAAAGATTTTAATTGTTTTTCAAGGGTTCTTTGCTTTTCTAAAGATTCCCAAACCTACTTAGACCTCTAAAGCAGTCTACAATTGTGTACACAAAACTACACTTAAAAAGGTTAAAAATACTGACTATTTAAAGTTGATTGCATAATAAAATCATTATACAACCATTAAGTGATACCAGCAATTAAGCATTTTAGATGAATAAAAACACTGACAGAACCCCACATTAGTAATTTATTTTATTCTTTAAATTGAAAGACTTAAAATAGCATCCCATATTTATTTAGTTATGAATACTGACTTTAAAACATTATAGAAGAGGAATCTAAGGAAAAAAATATATGAGAAAGAAATACAGAGAAACCTGTTGCACAGACAGGGGAAAATGAAATAACTGAAGGGATAATTTTCCGTATTTATTTACCAAAAAAAGTACATTTAAATTAAACTCCTGATTGTGCTTGTTGTGATGCTCTTTGTTGACTGGTTTGAATAAGGACTATTTTCAACCCAGCTTTAATGAATAGATTGTCTTTCATTTATTTTGTCTTTCACAATTACCTTCTAAATAACTTGAATTATAGAAAAGGATGCCATTGACATACTAGAAGACCACTCTTGCCAAGAACAGCAAGATAAAGTTTCCATGGAATTTTCCAAGCACAATGTAACAAAATCAGAAGTACTTCTTCTTCAAAAATTAATTTTTGTTTCTCCATGGTAGCAATGGATGTCTAAGACACTGAAAACCAAACTTCAGTGCTGAATTTGCAGAGTTCCAGATGCCACTCAGTTTGCAGTTCAGCTGAATGATAGATTAGGCAAATGTTTATAAAAGGCCTGGACTTTTCAGTGCCATGGAAGTGGAAAATACACAACTCTGTTTTATCTTTATCTACCGCTATTAAATTAACCAGGTTCTTTGAAACTGTATGCTTATTAATCCCATGGTAATTATTTTCAACTTCATAAATGACAACGACAACTTCACCTAACGTTAGATTCACTTCAATCTCCTATAATTTTGTTGGATCTTGAGGTATTATGAATAATCGTGTTCTCTATAGCCTTTGAGATTAGTTTTATCTGTTCATTAATTCCTTCTCGAACGTAATTTCTACCAGGCTGCCAACACTGGACATCAAGATATTTCAGCAAACTGTCCCAAACTAAAAATGTTGGGTCTGTCTCAACCAATCCCTGTCTCACAGGAATTAGAGGATTTTACTGCCTTTGGCTAGGGAATAACTTTCATTAGGTTCAAGTTTAACATTTCTTTACAGAGCTACTGAGAGAAAGCAACTCATCAATGCCAATGGAGTGAACGCCTTAGAAAAACAATGAACTAAGCAGAGGGTGGGGATTTCACTCTTTCTATTGGTTTCGGGCTTCAGATAAATGTTGAAGGGAAATGTGGACATTTCAAAAGTTGAGAAACAGAAATATTTTTTTTTAATATACATTTGCAAGAAAAAAAATAATCAAGGATTGAACATTCCTGCTCCAACTACTGTATTTATATTGCTGAACAGAAAAAATCTAAAAAATCCACAACTTGACTTCTAGGGCCTTTAATTGCCAAGAATACCTACACTGTTCCAGTTGCTTTTCAAACACAGAAAGAAGAACTGATTAAAAAGCCCAGAATTTCACTCTTGTTCCCCTCACTATCATAAAAGAGGGAAATAGGAGAAGCAAACCATGGTGAACTTCAATGTCTTGGTGGTAAATTGTGAATATTATGCTAACAACATGATTTTTTACTGGCCTTTCTTGTTTCTCTACTATTATTGTTTCTAGTGCCACTTAGAAAAATTACAGCGAAACCATAGAAACCGACAAATTAATTTCTCTATGAAAGTAGGCTCTATTTTATTTTTTTTCTTAGACCAGCCATCAAAGCTAATTAAAATATCTGCCTTCTAGTTGACATTGTTTTCCTTTGGGTTTGATTTCATGTCTGAATATTTATTTGCTCACAGAGAATACAGCAATGAGATTGTTCACAGAATCATATTCAGGACTTGCATAATTTTTAACTGCTAATACTCAGATCTTGGTGAGAACTTCTAATAATTTTTAGCAAATTAGAATGGAGTTAGACATCCTGCATTTCAAATTGCTCATATTTTGCACAGTTTATCTCTGTTCCAGCTGCCTTGGCTCAGTTTATCCTGCCTTAGCGAGTTATTTGGTCACTTCTCAAGGTAACTGATGTCATCGTGAACACCTTCCCAGAACTGACCAAAATTATTCTGCTGCCCTCAATGACACTTGTATTTCAAATAAATATAACATACATGAAAAGTAAATTTTAGAGGTCATTCATAAACTCAAGTTTTTCATAAATTTACAGCCAAACCTAAAGCTTGCACTTACAGTAGACTGAAGAAAATATCTGATAAAATCTAATTGAATTAAACAGAAGCTGAACACCAACGATGGAACTTCTTTAATTACCTTAATACACAAATTCAACAGAAAAAAAACCAAAACCAAAACATCCTAGAAACTGAAAGTTAAAGTTACTGGCAGGTTGCAATTACATGAAGGTTATAATTACCAGAAACAACTCTAAACCCTTACTGATTTTAACAATCACACCTATATGCCTACAAAATTACAACTGAGACCAAAACATTCCAGCCTGGATGTTAAAAAATAACTTTACAGGAAGTTAACGATATTTCTAGTTTTTCACATGTAAAATGTTACAAAATACTTAACACTGAAGAAGAAAAATAAATCAAAGTAGCTCATGATTTATTAGAAAAGTCCAAAACTTGAAATCAGCTTTATTTGCTGCTGGCTCAGTGTCTGTGTTCATAAAAAAAAAAGTTGTAATTAAAGCACTAAGCAGCTAAGACCAGTTGTGGCCACAATATTAAATCCAAGTAAGGGCAGGAGAAAAAAATGGAATAAAATGGGAAAGAATAATGAAGAAAAAAAACACCAAACAACCCACTTCTGTTTTTTAAACCAGAAGATCAGACAGAACAGAAAAAAAAAGTTAAAAAAACCACAGCCCCCCCAAATTAATATCTTCTAAGCAATAAAAATGAACAATAACAAAAATCTTCCAAACTTGAAAGAATATTCCTGAAACCAAATACTAGTATTAAAATATCAGCTCAACACAAAAATCAATAAACCCTTACAATCCACTTTAAAGAGTCAGTTCAATATTGCTAAATGATTTTCTACTAATTCATTGTACTAGATTATTGTGGTGAGCAGAATGAAGAAAGAAGCTGCTATCTGGAAGAAAATTCATTACATTACCATCAGCCTTTCATGTTCTACTATCCAATTTCTACCCTTGTTAACCTAACTGAAACCAGAGAGCAATGAGGCAGAGATACTGGGGGAAAGGGTAATCTGTTTAAACTGCTTTTGACAGGTGGTTGATGGCTGAAACACCCCAAAGAATCTGAGATCACCAGAAGAGAGGAGCAATCATTACTTGCACTGATGTCACAGAAAACAGGGATCTCATCCAGCTGGACAGCAAATTAACAAAGTACAACAACTGCCCTGGAAATACTATTTTTCTCTAGGTCAATAATACAGATCACAGGCTGGATGCTGGCATTGCTTGTATCAATAAAAATGCATCTACAGCATGATCAGCCACTCTGCTGAAGCTCTGCTTGAGGCCACACAGCCTGCTGGGCTTTTCCTTCTGCCATAACAATCCTCATCTGAGCAATGCAGGAAGAGTGAGAACACAGATCTCTACTTTTGACAACAGAATCAGCTGATTATCCCACAGCAGGTATTGGTGTAACACACTACAACTCCCAAAAACCCTTCAGAAGAGCGTGCTGGACTCAGATCATTCTGCTCAGGAGGTTTTTGGTTTACTACAGTGGAGAGGAAGAGGTCAGAAAGCCAAATCAAGGGGCAAGGTACTCAGAAAAATTGGAAGCTTCCATGTTCAATTGCTGAGAAAACTGAATGATCCTTTTCTTCTTGCTACTGCAAAGTGAAAGCCAAAGACCTGATTAAAAAAGGAGTATTTTAATAATGGATTCTGTAACTAAGTGGTATCATGTCCTACTTCATGTCTGTGATGCCTATTGTGTTATACCTTATGCAAAGATGGAAGTTAAAACTATTCAATCACAACCTACTAATTACCTTGTACTTCTCTTTTGTGTTAGTAAGTATATAGTCAGAGACTGAAAACTTCAGAATCCATTTGGTTGGTTTGCCAAGTTTCTGATACAGTTACTACATCTGAAAGCATCAGGGAGCTGTGGTTAATTTTTATAAAAGAAAAACAAAAGGGAAAAAGAAAAAGTCCATGCCTATCCATGCTGACTGTACTTCAGTTCTGCTCTTACAAGCTTGGCTCTCCTGTTTTATTCTCAAAAAAATTTGGCTAAAAAAAGTGTGGGGAACTTCTGGATAAGATTCCAAAACACCACATAATTTTAATTTCAGAGGAAAAAAATATTTCAAAGCTCACATATTCATATATTGCATAAGAAGCACTTTTAAAAAGTTAATAGATATCAAAGTGAGAGGCGTGCAGATGATGTGGTCTCTTGTAAACCTGGGAATTGAGTACAAGCCAGAAAATGCCCTTAATTCATTATATCCTGAACTTTGGGAGGTACAAAATCCCTGAAATGAAGATTTCATGAAATACAAGAGATGTAGTGTTAAAGATGTAACAAAACCACAAGCACAGATCAACTGCCTTCAGCACATTCCTAGTAAAAGATCTGCTTGAGCTGAAACTGAAAGAAAGTTCAAGGACCAAAATATATTATGATGAAAGAGTAATGCAGAGCAGCTCAATATCTGAAAATGTATAGTTAGAAAATATCAGAAATAAGATTAGTCGAGTAACACTCAAGCATTGCACAGAAGAAATTCTGAGCAAACTGAGCATTATTTGTATTTCAATAGAGTTAAAGCCCAATATACAACTAATACTAGGAGAAAATTTGGCAATTATTAATCTTTCTGTAACAATTTCACTTTGAAGATGCTAATGAATGCAAACAAACAAACAATGAGTATGTGCAGGATTTTTGCTTTACTTACATATCTTTGTGATCCATCGTATTCACACCTCTCAATTTTTCCCAAGCTGCCATCTGAAAAGTAAAGTTTCTCTGCCCTGTGATCAATGGTGAGTCCATTTGGTGTCAGAATATCAGTGCTAATGATAACCTGGGCATTTTTGCCTGACAGGGTGGATCTCATGATGCTCGGGAGCTGCTCATTCCAGTTAGTCCAAAACATTAAGCTGTATTAAAATCAAAAAACCAAACAAAACCATAAGATACATTTTATAATTTAATTCTCTATGAAATGAGCAACAGAGAAAAAAAAAGCAACAAATGCCTTCATAAACAATTCTGAATGGCATCTATAAATAATTGTGATAATCAATAGTGAATACGAAAATGTAACAGCCCATAAATAAATTATGTCTATAAATTATAGCAGTTTCCTAGTTCATTAATTTGTATAGGAGTACAATTTTTTTCTCTTACAGATCTGTTCAATCCTGATCTTGTCTCTGTAGTAATTTACCATTAGAGAGAGATACAATCTGTGTAATGATATAAACTTAATTCTGCTAATGTGTGCATTAGTATTATTTAACAGTGAAATTAATCTGCAGCTTCTCCCATACTACAGCAGTGACAGAACTCTCTGCACTCCCAAGGACTGGTGTGCAGAGGGTTGATAATGGGAAGAAAAGGACCTGAATGTGATTTACAGGAGGCCCAGTCAGAACCTTGTTGCTGTTCACCAAACAGAAAATGTTATGGATGGGGCTACAGATGGAATTCTAATTCACAGACTCACAGAACCTGTCCCTCCTCTCACTGTAGTCTCCATCAGAGCTTTGGGGGTTTACTGATGGTACCTGGCTAATTGTATTTTACAATGCAGCATAAACTTTTGATTTGCATTAACAGGACATGAAGTCAGACATGGAAATATGCTCCACTACACATGCGGCTTTGTACATTCAACCACCACAAATTAAAAATAGAATTTAATATGGCAGACATGCTCCCCAACTTCCCTGAAAGACAGTTACAAGAAGAAGAAAAAGCAGGTTGCCTTTCTCCTAGAATTAACAGAGAAAATTAAAGTACCTCAAATACATAAGACACTGAAATAAAATAAAAATCCTCTCACTAACACAGTATTTTTGAGAGGGAAGGAACTAAGTTTGAATTCTTTGCAGGATTGTGTATATTGTTACATACTTTTATACAACACTGACTTCTGTGATAAACATGTGGGCCTCTATTTTGCACACAAGAAACCCAGACTTCTTTTTGTAAGCACTTAAATTAATTCTGGATTTTTTTTTTAAACTCAAGCAGTAAGAGTGACACGTCTGAGAAAATCACCACTCACGAATTTGCATTTAGCTCGCTCCTAATAAAAGCAGCTCAAATTCTTTAAACATTCCATGAAAACGCAATGATTATTTGACTGGAGACATAAAAACATACAAAATGTCCAATCTTACTTCTGCAACTCCTTTATAAGAGCAAGACAACGAAAGACACCGACAATAAAACCTGTTAATATATGTCTCCTAAATGGAGAAATCCAATCAACCTCCGTAGGGTTTCAGCAATATTGGCTGACTAAAATAAAGAATTGTTGGTTGATGCTGGGCTAGAATTAGGATTTGTAGGAGAGATGTAACACCTACTTTTGGCATTCATCCAGGGCCAGCACGTGGGGATGGTCGTCCTCGGCCATGGTGATCACGGCCTCGCGGTTGAACGCCCCGCGGCGCCGCTGGTCCACCGTGTGCCTGGTGATGGAGGACGTGGTGGAGCTGGTCCAGTACAGGGTGTCCCAAGCTCTGTGATAAGCCAGGCCCTCCACTGACCCCACATCTGCAAGATATCGACAGATATATTGACAGACAGAGCAAATCAAACTCCTACTAACAGGATGTTGGGTTTTATTGTTCCTTGGAGCTGCTCCTGCAGACTCGCGGGGTTCAGTTATTTCAGCTGACTCTGACTCTGCAATTGTTTTTATTGTTCCTGCTGTTTATTTTTATTGCAACCAAATCTTCTTTTCTTTTCGTACATTTAAATTAAAACAATGTAGAGGGCAAGACCACTGTAGATAGCACTTTACTATATTTATCAATTCTAACAATCATTAAATTGGAATTACCACTGCAGTGTCCCCAGACATTAGAAATAACAAACATTTATTCGAGACAATAATTATTTAGTCTCATCTTCAAATACAATTTAAACCAGGTCTTTGCATTTTTTCAATAGTTACTTGTATTATTTAGCACCATCTCTCAAAGTATTTTGTAGCACTGACAAGTTACATTAATAGGGTTCAAAGTTCCCTGTTGGTAACAATTGTATTGGCTTCTGCTAAACATCTGAAAATTACTGAAAAAATACCAACTCTGAAGGTCTCTGCATCAATATATAATTTTAATAAGCCATGACACCACACTCATTTATTCAACACAAAATAATATGAGCTAGGAAAAAAAAATATTAATAAGCAACTAAAACATATATTTAATGCCCTGAAAAGATAAATTGTATTTAATCCCAATATATAAAAGTGACAGACTGTGAGAAATAGGAATAATTATTTCCTACCACTATTGGTGAATTACTACAGAAATATGTGTGTTGATAACTCCACTTATTATTTCACTAGAAACAAGTATTTTTAGACCAGAAGGTTCATACAGCTTATTAATGAGCTACAGAAGGCAAAAATCTAGAAATATAATTAGGATTACATTATGTTGGCTGTTACAATTTACATGCAGCTTGCTGAAAGATGTAGTTTTTACTATGCAAATCACATATACAGAACAAAAAGTCCCGAAAAGAGTTTGATCACTTTGAAAGAGCAAACACTGAATCAAAACTTCGAGGCAAATAAATCAAAACTATGAGACCAATAATGATTTATTGGTCTTTTGTATTTTTCTTGTTAAAGCATTTGGCCATCTTCTGATGTCACATTTTGTGACATATCTGTGGAGAAATACCAATTACTTGTACTCAAGAAGAAGCAACAGAAAAAAAAAATGAGATTGCACTCCTTAAAGGGAGGGGGACATGTATAAAAAATAGTTTGTCTACTTATGAAAGAGAATTCATGAAACAAACCCCATGTACCCTCAGCTCACCTACAAGTAACTCAAAATATTGAAATATAGTGAAGGTTTTAAAAATCAGCAACAGAAATTCAAAGATAATCAGTTCTTTCAAATACCGCAACAAAGATTTCCATTAAAACTATATGCTGAATCCAAATTCACAACTACATACAATTCCCTGAACTAAAACAAATGTTCTTAGATATATGATTTAAGTACTAAGTTTCCCTGTGTGGAATCATAACTTGGTCTTGATGGGTCCTCACGGGTCCCTTCCAACTCAGATATTCTGTGATTCTACTAAAAAATGACAGATGTATTGACAATTTCTGACCAACTCTACAGTGCATTTGTAATGAACAAACCATCAAACCATTTATTGCTCCTCATTTGTAAGATGACAGAAAAAAAAAATCATTTTCCTGGTGTAACCTCTTGAATTTCTATCAACTTTAGCTTTGTTTCCTATCTGAATCTGTCAAGAAATTTGAGAGCAAACTGATTACATAGTCCAAAATTCTTTTGTAGCAGACAAAAAAATAACGATGTTGTTCCTGTCACAGTGAGATGTGATCAACTAAAACACAACTGCAGGGATGAAAGTGCTCTTCAACACCAGATCTGTTGTTTTATGAGTCATTTCTGTACTAAAGAGGAAAACTCAATTTTCTCACAGGTATCAGAAAGCAAATTTTCCCCTTCTTACATGACACTGCAGTTCCACGTTTAGGCCTGTGAATGGTGACAGAAGAAGGTTTCATTCCAAGTTACTGTTTATAAAATGGTAACTTCTAATTTTTTAGACAACAGCTACATGGAAGGCTAGGCATGTATGGGGACAAGGAAACATTTAGCACACGGATTAAAATTTTTTTAATAAAATACCTAAAATAGGCAGTTTTGCAAAAAACCCCTTTGCCATACATATATGTGTTCTCAGGAGAGCAGAGCTAAGAGAAAGCAATCTATAAAATAATATTTCAAAGATAAGGTTCAGGTGAAAGATCTGTAGACGAAAATTTCATAAATAATTGAAACTGAAAAACTCAGCGTAAAAAAAATACGCTCTTACAAAAAAAAAAAAATCAGAGGAATTCAATTGTTACAAGACAAGAAAAAAATTAATTAAAAAGAAAACTAACTGCAACACACACCAAGCTCATTTTCTTGACTCCAACAAAAGCATTAATTCTGAAAGATTTACACCAGACACACTTTTATTTGCTAATAAACTTTTAGTTTTATCATGTTCTGTACTTATGGAATTGAGAACTCAACCAATATAGAAGTGACTCATTTAATAGCCTCAGAAATCTATAAATAAGGTGGTTTTAAAGTCAAGAGCAGAAGATTTAGAGAATGATAGAACTTTTAGATAAATTCTTACAATGAATAACACAAGTAACTTTGTTCTTGCTTGCATGAGGTGTGAGCTGGATGCGCCAGCAGTGCATTTTTTTTGCTAATTTATATGTTTCTAGGTTAAATTTGTTTGTTTGTTGGGGTTTATATTTTTTTTTTTGTTTAGGTATTGTTTGTTCAAGTTGTTGTTGATGACTCTCCAAATTCCTGCAAATCTTTTTATCAGTGATAAAACAGTGACCAAGGAGAGATTCATCCTAGAAATACTCCTCTAGACTTCAGGCTGTTCCTTAAAACTAGAACATTTCAGCAGCTTTATGTTTCTAAAGATGGGACACTGGAGTAGATTCCTAAGCAGTGTTATATATCATTACTGATTTGCATAGATATTCTTTTCTATTTACTTATTGCATACTCCTTTAAAGAATATTCTAGAGCACTTTTTTCCTTAAATTTAATTTATCATTATATACTCAGTTACTAGAAAATACATCAGAAAGATGTACTCATCCTCTCTGGTGCTACACTTGGGGGATTTAGTCCCAAAAGCCACTGACAGGTTGAAAATTAGCAATTTGTTTACTCTAAGCTTCATATTTTTGCAGCATCATGTAATATTCTGAATTGGTAAAGCATAAAGAAACTGGAAATGAAAAGAATCCCATTTGTTACACTGACATATTGAATTAAAACACTGATGGCATTAGATGCCTACAGCACTGATTAAATTTATTCTAGCCATGAAGCAACAGTTTATGATTTTCACATGAATAGCATACTTAAATGAAAAGAACATTAATACAATATGATATTAATATACAAATACTCACATTATTCACCTGCCACTGACATTCTGAATTAAATCAGTAATGGGGTGTATAACTGATTAAATATCTACACAAGAGAATGCAACAGGCTATGATTTACAAAGGCAATGCCAGAGTGATCACATCATTACGTTGCCAAATGCTATCTATCACTTTTACTGAAGTTAACGAAGACAGATTGCATCCCACAGATGAGATGCAGCCTATAAATATTGCCATGCTGATCTTCATCTGACTTTCTGGGGGAACAGACAAGCAAGAAATCAATAATTGAAGAACTCAGAATACGCTCCCTTATTAACGCAACCAGAAAATAAAAATACTAAAGGGCAAAGTTAAAATTATCCAAAAACAGTTGAGTTTGGGTATATATATATATACACACACACATACACTATTTCTCCATTTCCTAGATTTTTACCTCTTACCTTCTGTTTTGAAACTATCTAGAAAATTTACAGTCAGAATTTTTCCACTTCAATTACCTCATTCCTTTAATTTCCTATGTTAACCAACTCCTCTTCTTTAACAATGACGTAAAGCAAGAACAACTGTCAACATCATCATTTTCTGAACACTGAAAAGCCACCAAAGTAATAAAATTGAGCATAAACAGCACTTTGATAACAGAACATAGGAGATGGCTTTAATGATCAGTACTCATTCTCTGGCTTGGTTTTCTGGCAATTTCCCTTTCATGTTTCACCCCGTGGATTGTTCCAGCAGCCTGCTCACAGGAGGGGGCCGTGGTTTCTGTCCCTGTGTTTGTGTAGGATTGTGGTGACAGGGAAAAGGTGGTCACTGTTTGATCTGGGGTGAAAGCAAAGCCTCACGAGCAACAAGGCACCTGAAGGAAAGTGCTTATTTTCACATCTCTCACTGACTGCACGATCAGAACTTTACATAATTCTCACCCTCACTTTGCTCTACCAGAAAGCCTTTTGCTAAACAATTGTTCTAAGACACAACTAACTTTACAATAAACTACAATCATGACATCATTCTATTTAGCCTGAGAATATAATTTAGTTTCAGAGCAGATGTAAAGTTTGCTAAAATTATACCAAGGATGAGCAAACATCTGTCTCATTTTTCTCTATCTTGAAAAAATAAACCCACGCTATAAGCTATAAAAGACTATTAAATGATTAAAAATCATTTAATAAAAGATTATTAAATGCAATAAATACTAATAGAAGATTATTAAATGCAATAAGACAGCATGAGCAAAGGCTTTGGGTTCTTCAAGGTAACAATTATAGCTTAAGTCCAAGACACTACAAACATCTCCATGGATGTGACCTTATTACTCCTTCAAATTTCCTGAGACAATATTGGAAAGAATGAACATTTGTTGGGAATGATGTAGAGAAATATACGATCATTCTAAAAGTAGAAAAAAAACCCTCACTCTTTTGGGGTATTTTTTGTTGGAAGTGTAATACTGAAATCTTGTATCTAGCAAAACATTTTGTGTCTGCCAAAACAATGAACAGCTTTTTATGACAAAATCTATACCTACCTCTAATTAACTTTTTCCAGACAATGGATATAGCCTTTTCACAAATATTCCCTGAATATTTACCAAGGAAAAACAGAGATGCAAACCTGCAATATTCTGTCCTTCATTATCTGAAATATAACTTACACCTTTAATAAATTCAGGGATTGTCTTAGGGTCAGCAGGAATAATGTAGCAAAGGACTAATGATACATCACAAACTTAAGAAAATGCAGGGAACTCAGTATTTTAGAAAACCAATTGTATTTTGTAAAACTGGATCCCTCCCAGGATGTTTCAACAAATCATTACTAGTTAGCAAGTGTTACGATATCCAAACTTCAGTGTAGTTAAACATATCCATATAAAAGAAGTTTTAAAAGCAGAAAGAGATCTGGAATGGAAAACTAACACACAGAAATGGAAGTGTTTTATTACTAGATTATTAAAAATCTCAACAATTTTCACGGAAAAAATGTTTTCCTAATTACAGGAGTGCACATTATCTTTTTGCGCATTACATGTGCACTCTAAAAAACCCCAAAACTCTTCACCCTTACCACCTTCAAAAAAAACCATGATTATCCTAATAAGCATTGTAATAAATATGTATAATTACACATTTTTATTGTTGCTGTTGAAAAAGAGCTATTTGAGGCATTAATGACACAATAGCCTAGCAACGCCTCATGATCTAATAATATTTGTAAGATCACATTACCCTTTAGAAAAACCCAATAAAATTAAAGGGATGTTCCTCTGCAGTTTTTTCCTGACAATTTACCAAACACAGTTATACATTTTACTCAACTAAATCACACCTGCTGATGGAAAAAAAATAGCAAATGCGTACATCAATATAAATTTAAGGGCAATGCTTAAAGTTGAATAAGTCACAAATATTGTTAATTCTTCATGAACAATTTCAAGTGCAATAGGCAGGAACACTTTTCCTCAATAGTGAGGTTGGGAAGGCTCAGGACATCCCAAACTAAAAGATCAGTGTGAGTTAGCTTCCATCATGAACATATTTCAGAGTTAAACACCAGGAACACCTAAACAAAGCATGAAATGTGCAGGAATACACATTTCTAAAATAAAATTTTAAAAAAATAAAGCTTAATATAAAATTAGTAAGCTTCATCCACCTATAACAGCAACTCATAGATTTTACCCACAAATCTTAGTCTAGTGGAAGGTACCCCTGCCATGGCAGGATCTTGGAACAAGATAATCTTAAAGGTCCCTTCCAACCAAAACATTCTGTGATTGTCTGATTCTCTAATATGCAGCAACATAGAGAAAACAAATTACAATGACAAATCAGACACTGTGTTTTCCTCTTACAATGTTGGCATTGTAATGACAAAATGTTTTACTTATTAAATATCCTAGACTTAACAACGGCCTCTCATTTTCCCCTCTTTAAAAAGTGAAAATCACTGGACCTCTATTCCAACACAAAGAGTTATCATGAATCCCATTCATTTGTGAAATGAAAAGTGGCAATATTCAAGTATTTATTTTTAACAGATTAAAAAGTTCTATCCTGGAAAAGAAAGCTCCAAAACTAAAGGGATCTCATACAATGTACAAAATTCTGTAAGAGAAATGGGAACATAAATGCCTTTTTGACAGTTAAATTGGACCCATTTAGTTGGGAAGAATAGTAGCACACATTGGAACACCTTTAAAAGATTCAGACTGTGAAAAGCCTTAAAATACATCACAGGATCTGACACTTTACGTTAGCAGTGAAAAGATTTTTGCGTTCCTTGGGCATGAGTGCCTCAGGTTCAAAACAGGAACTTTTTTTTCACATAACATTTCCTTTTTGTGCTGTGAAAGACACTACAATGCCAAAATGTCACAGTGCCACTGTTTACACAGTCAGGAGAAAAAAACAGCTCACTGAGTGTATCTCATCTTAATACTTTTCCCTCTTTCTCATTTGATTTTTTGTTTTTCCTTGCCTCCACTTTTTTTCTGTAATTTTTAACTTGTTCATTGGTTTTCTGTCTACTGTTGCACCACTGTATTAAACCTATTGGGACACTGCAATGCTTTTCTACAGATACACTGAGGCAGGCTTTGGGGTGTGAACATTATTACTTCAAACTTTTCCTCTATAATAAAGAAATAATAAAAAAAAACCCCCACACTAGTGGCCTAGAAAGTGAAACATGAACTTCTAAAAAGGCTTCTTTGTATAAACATAAGCTTTGAAACAACTTAGATCAGCCAAAAGAACACTTGTGGGAAATCAGAGGCAAGAACAAGGTAAACTGTTAAAAAGTGGGAATAAGAAAGATTAACCTGATAAAGTTACTTAAAAAAATAAAAACCAAAAAACAAACAAACAAAAAAAAACCCCAACAAAACAAAAAGAAAGAGAAAGCCACTTCTGATTGACTGAAAGATGGTTTGGAGATATGAAAGAATTCCCTCAAAAAACCACCTACATTGCACAAATAAAAAAGGTGTTAGGGCATGGCACACTGTGCACATCCTGGACTGGTTTATTGTTGTTGTTGTCATTGTTTCTTCCTGCTGGAGACAGGACCCCACCAGGTACAGGAATCTCGGTGAGTTTTGAATCTGTTTTTAGTGAACTGGAACAAGGTAGATAAAGTTGTTTATGTGCCGTAAATCTACTTTCCCTGAGCCGAAAACGTGTTAGCTAATGGGTTGTTTATGAGTTGCAAATCTGTTCAGTGAGGTGAAAATTTGTCAGATAATGGGTTGTTTATGAATTCTAAATCAATATTCAGTGAGTCGGAACTATGTTAGATAATAGCTTGCGTATGGGTTGTAAATCTGTTTGCAGTGAACTGGAAACATGTTAGATAATGGGTTGTTTCTGGGTAGTAAATCTGTTCTCAGTGAGCTAAAAACATGTTAGATAATGGGTTGCTCGTGAGTTGTAAATCTGTTTTTTAGTGAGCTGGAAACCTGTTTAACAAAGAGCTCTATGTGTCTTAAGTGTTTTTAGTGTGCAGAAAAGTTCACGGATCTGTTAGATTTGAGCAGCAGATCTGATTTCAGAGGGAGAGATCCATCTGATTATAGATCCTTTATGGGCAAATTTACATTCAGCAAATGAAAAATCTGGCACAACAATGTCTTGGATGTATCATACCCTATTTTCTCTAGGAAAGTCAATTACTGAGTAAAAGTTTACAGTATTTGTAGACTTCAACTTAATGAAGCAGAAAAAGGGTGTAGAACTGACATAACCACACTAGGTATTTCCACTGCGGCTTTGAATCTCTTCCTAATAAAGGAAAACTACCTACAGATGCATTTCAATAATTTTGGAGGAAAAAATAACAAAATTAATGTAAAATATGTTATTTTTCAATCCTGAAATGAAATGTTATTACTAAAATCGCTCACCAGGATTCCATTTAATGATTTCTAGATCACAGATTCTTAACGTAGAAATAAGAAAATTTTAGAATTTTACATCTTTCAGTGAATGGAATTACAATCT
Organism: Trochalopteron elliotii; assembly: GCA_024734555.1. NCBI lineage: Eukaryota > Metazoa > Chordata > Aves > Passeriformes > Leiothrichidae > Trochalopteron > Trochalopteron elliotii. Next base: position 1,950,871 of record JANPWX010000533.1, read on the forward strand.
TACTACTGTTTTTCTCCTTATGAGTGGAGGTTGAATAAATACCTACACTACATCAAGCAGCTTCATGAACTGTCTGCTGTTTACAGTGAGAGAAAAATCCCATGCAGACTGTGGGATGGAAGGCTACAAAAATATCAGCTGAAAAAGAATGAGTCAACATAAACTGAAGAGGTTTAAAACACGCGAAAGAGAGCAATCAACATATTTATGTATGTTATATCCCTTCTCACTTAGAAAGAAGCATTTCTGCAGAAGTATTTCTACAAAATGCCACAGTTCATATGTACATCCCAAGCATGTACAGTGAATGCTTCTGCAAGGATACAAAATTTCATCTGACATTCAATTATTCAGAGTGCTGACTCTGCTAATGAAAAATGAAATCTGGAATATTAAACTGCAAGTAGAAAGACTTCCTAACAATTTCTTAAAACTATAATTCCCAGCTATGCTTTATGGAATGTCTTTAGCTCTTGTAGAGCAACCTATTATGAAGTAATGAGGAATACTTTATTGTTCTTTTAAAAACCAATTTCTATCTGCATTAGTGCTTCACCAGTATTTATTCCTCCTCTTTGTCTGTTTTAAATGTTGAAAACTCCAGTGGCTTTTCATATAATACTTTTAATCTCTTCTTATAAAACCAGAGCTAAAATTGTGCTTCCATGTCACCACTGCACGTTTCTGTGTCTCGTGCAGCTAAGCTCTGCTCTGAATCCCTGGGTTTAATGCTTTTCTGGGAGTCATGGGAACATCCTGATAACATTGCTTAGTTTATCTTTAACATATCTCAGGACAGATGTCATAAATTCCTCTAAGATAGCCACACATAGGAAATCAACAGATAAAAACCTAAACACCTTGTATCATTTACAGAATCACAGAATAGTTTGCGTTGGAAGAGACTTTTAAAGCTCACCCCACTTCACCCCATGCCACGGGCAGGAACACCTTCCACTGTCCCAGGTTGCTCCAAACTGTGTCCAGCCTTGCCTTGGACACTTCTAGGGATGGGGCAGCCACAGCTTCTCTGGGCAACCTGTGCCAGGACTCTCCACTTTCATAGTGAAGAATTCCTAATATCTCATCTAAATCTGCCCTCTTTTAATTTAAAAATATTTAAAATGCTTTTCCATGCATTAGTGCCAACTGTCTTCATAACCACAAACTACTCCACAGAACTCCAGTGCAGAGCTAGAGCACGCAACAACTATCCAGTGTCACTTGTGGGATAATATTTTGTCAGTTTGCATCTGTTTAAGTTTCCTCTTTTCTAAAATATATTGCCATTAACATGCAACAGCATAAAGGTGATACATCAAACAAACTTCCATTTTTCCTCACCGCTCTTTGGTCTTGTTATTGAACTGACCCAAGAAAATAGCTAAATTTAGGCGACATAGCATAAATAAAAATTTGTAGGAGATTTATCCACATCTTAAGGAACAAATACTACATAGCACTTTGGACATTTTGGAAAACAATTACCGAAATTGCAGCCTTCAAAAAAAAATGGACAGTACTGAAAAGGGACGAGAATAAACAAATTAAGTACCTGCATCTGATAACTGACTACAAATGAATGGTTTGTAGCATATTTTAGAAAAAAATAAGTAGGACAGAAATCAAAGAGTAAAGAAGATTTTACAATTAACACTTTTGTCATACAGATCTATGGATGTTTAGCATCAAGGATTCCTTGTATCTTCACATTCAGATTTTTCTCAAATTTAGATTTTCTCATGACAAACCTGGTACCTTCCTACACACACCTCGGATTACAGTTGTGTGAGACATGGCTGATAAACATTTTATTGACAGATATTGAGATTTTATCGAGACCTCAGATGCAAAATACGGTTCGTCTTATCCTGAAGACTTTGGCGAAAATGCTGGCAGAAATTTCTGGATAGTAGTGCCAAGCTTCAAGTTTCAAAGGCTAGAACCTTTGAGAAAGAGGTCACGTTTCATGAAATTTCCCATACTACTGTGGTGAATGAAGGCATAATAACTACAAGGAGTGAATAAGGACATGGTCAAGTAAGCCTCCATTAAAACTAAACAGCTCTGTAGGTTGGAATTTGCTTCTGATTATCAATGTGCACAAATCCCTTTCTTGGGCTTCACTTAAAGAAGGGTGAAACTGAACACACTGACCAAGGACTTAATATTTTATACTGGGAAATGGCTACAACAGAGACCTCACCCTCACTAACTAGAAAAATAAACAACCAAAAAGTTTCATTTCCAAGCAATGCACAGTGAGGTTTTGTTTCAACAGTAAAGCTCCTAAAATCGTAGTTATAAAAATTAAGCATTGCCACCATCACTTCTGTTTTCTAGTAATATGCTTCACACCTCAGAAGCCCATTTCAAAACAAATTATTTTGAAGTGGTTAATGTTTAAGCGTATCTTACAGGGATAAAAATAAAACAATTAATTATGGTAAAATTTCACTGACTTTTTTACTCTGTAAAGCCAAGCAATTGCCGACTTTTCACTCAATAAAGTTTATTGAAATGGAACAAACATTTTGGGGAAATATGTTTGGGTTTTTTTTTTACTTACTTTCTATTAGCACTTTTCTGCCAGCCCAGTTGTCTTTAATAACTTGGATGTTTCCATAGTGGGCATCACTGAAGAATATACGATTGGTGCCCCTTCCCTTCAGGCTGTAGTCAAAGGCCAGCGCTATCACATTTTTGAAGTACTCTGGGTTTTCATAGGGCCTCACTGGAGAATTCAGGTTGGTCTCATCTGAAAGGTGGATGCTTTTCAATATTGTCCTTCCCGAGTAGAGCAGGTACCCCTCGTGCCTGAGGCAGCTGATGCCATCCTCTGCCAGGTACCCGTGGGCACAGGCGCAGGCTCTCCGCGCGTTCCCGCGGTAAAGACACAGCTGGTGGCACCCGCCGTTGTTCTTGGCACACACATTGGTACCTAGGGAAAAACATAATAAAATAAAATTAAAAAAATATTTTTGTAAGTAAAAATATACTCAGTTAACTTAAATAGAAATGATTTTTTTTGTGTGTGTGTGCCGGGAATTCTCCTCTTAAAAATTATTTGACTTTAACCACAGTGAAAGATAATTTTAAAGAATACAATTAATGAGCAAATACAATGAATGTCCTTTTCAATTCACAACAGTACATATTTTATTAATAGAAAAAGATGAAGTGGGTTATTCTTCCAAAACCAGCTGAAGACTTAGAAAGTGTTTCAAGTGGTCTGAGTGTTAAATTTTTTTTAAAACACCTGTTACTGGCAAAAAGTCAAATTTAGCTACCATCAGAATACAGTACTGCTGTAAGACATTTTCTACCAAATTAAATATGTATGTATTGACTGGTAAAAAACTGTGAATCCAGCTGTTTTTAACAAAGACATTTCCTAACATTTTGTTCTAATTTAATTTAAAACCTGACTTCAAAAACTTACTCCTTGACAATTGCACACCATTAAGGAATCACTGTCAAATTAGTAACTACACTTGTTGCAAGTAATATTTAAAATAACAGTAATCATCAATAATTGGGAACTATTTGTCTTTTTCTTTTTTATTTTGGACTATCTATGAATTACTATTATAGCTACTTGAGATAATTCAGTTCCTGTTTCTGACAGCCCATTCCACCTAATAACTCTGCTATTTCAGAAATAGTAATTTTCCCATTTCTGAAAGTTTTCCACATAACGAAGGTGAATAAAACATTTAAATAGAATGTTTTTGGGTACAAAACTGTAATTGTTGGGGAAGATGCAGTGTCTGAAGGTACTGTTGATAGAATTCTTTAACTGATACATTTCAAGCTGAAAATCCTTTAAAAAAAAAAACATGACAAATGAGAGGTAACTTGTTCTTTCAAGCAGAAATATTTAATTTTGTTCTCCCAGGAAAAATTCCATGAGATAGTCCTCTGGAGTTATGTGAAACATGTGGAGATTCAGCTGTACACATTTTTACATTCCATTTGCTTAAAAGATACTTTAAAAGTTTTATTAGGCTAGAAAAGTTAATATCTGTTTGGAAGGATGAGAGGTGGAGAAGAAAAAAAGTAAATACATGAAATATATCCTCGAGCTTCTAAAATGTCTAGGAAAACTTCAATGCTTCCATGGTTCACCAGCTGTAAACACCTTTAAAAATGGCCAGTTCTGAAGCCAGGGTAGTCAGGGCATTTCCTGGCACACCTGTAAAACTGCACTGAAGAATGGGAATTTTTGCAAGTCCCACTGCAGGATGGAATCATCAGAAAGGGTAAAACAGGTGTTTGAAAAAAAAAAAAAGCATTTATCACGATCAGCACAGCTCATCAGGGTGTTGGGGTTTTTTTGTTTGAGGGGTTGTTTTCATAACAAAAGTCAGGAAACTATTTAATTACATTGGGTTTTTTTTCAACAGTTAACAACTTCTAGTTCAATAAACTTAAAATAGATATATATATATATATAATAGTGTGATATAGAAAAACATTCCAAAAACATTTTTCACCTGTATTTTTCCCTTTTGTCCTTCTGGCTCACTGACATCCCCTCCCAATGACATTAATCATTTGTACCCTAGTAAAATTTGAAAAATGTATTAAAAAATCATTCAGGTATGTTTTTCAGACTAACAGCAGTAGATTTTTAGCTTCAGTAACAATTTCTCCTATACCTTATGTGATCAAGTCTATGAATCTATCAACAAAAATTACACATAAAGAAGCATTGTTTTATCCCACTGTTCTATTTTCCTAATATAAGATAAAGCCCTTCCAAGCCAGCAGACATTAACATTTTCTAGCCTAGTTAAAAGAAATGGATTTTGGTGTGGATTTATTTTTTTCCACAAAATATGATGCTCTGAAATTGCTTGCAGAAATCCAAAGTAAAATTATTATGCATATATGTTTGCAAATTATTTTTCTCAAAAAAAATTAAAATTAAAAAAGGTTTTATTAATTTGTAAATATGTTTCCTTTCAAAATTCAGATTTATTTAACATGTCATATTTAATGCAGTTATTTAGGAGAGATTTATGTAAAAGAAACAGAATCTTTGGATATATCATACTGTGATTAAAGCAAATTTTGAGCGCTACCAACACTGGAAATATATTTCTATTAAAAACTTTACATATGTAGTGGTGATACCATTATTTTTTCCTCTCTTTTTGAGTATATTTTTCAAAAATTTTGTCTGGATTGCCCAGTAGCAGTTTTTACTGAGGAAATCATCATCATTTTTGGTAGATACCTAACCAATTTTCCTCAGTAAAGCAAGTTTTTCAAGGTCTTGTCAAAACCAGAATTTTAGAAGTAAAAAGACAGTTAAATAGCAAGATTATTCTTAGTCAGGTAGTGTAGAAAAACGTTTAACCATCAGTACCATAAATCACAGAGTCTATAACTTTTGTCTCTTGAGTTTGCTAAACAAATTGAATATAAAAGAAATCTGATTATTTACAAGGTCTCTTTCCACAGAAGGAACAAAAAAAACCCCAAAAAACAAAAACAAAGAGACTCAAACCCAGGTAATGTCAGCAAATAAATATTGAGACACAGAGGACGGGAACTTCTAATAAGAAAAAATTCTGGTTTGCTTTCCAATAGAAATCTCAAACTACCTGAAATTACTGCTCTGTAAAGCACAGGTCAAGGTCTCTCAATCCTAAGAGTTCAAGTTCTCTCAATCCTAAGACTCTCTTTTAGGAAAAACAAAACAAAAAAACATCAAACCTGGAATGATAGGAAGTGTTTTGGTTTTAGGTTTTCTCTTTGACACACTCTGAAGAATTTTAGTAGAATATGCACTATATGTTTTCTTTAGTACATTAATTTTAGTTTTTAAAAAAAATACTTCAAGAGTAAAAAGTCGTGATAAAATCACTGATTACTTAATTTTTGGAATGCTTTAATATACAGAAAAAGTAGCAGGTGATATCAAAACAATCAATAGCATCCTTAAGAACAGCCAACCTTTCTCTCGTGCTCTATTAAAGACTTTCACTTCCTTCAGGTTTATTCCAAGGCCAGTCCTCATGGTCACAGCATCCGTGGCCTCATTCTTGTGGCCTCTTCTAATAGAGCCATTTGCATGTGCTCTGCCAAAAAAGTTGAAGATGTCTCATCAACAATCCTCAACTAATTCACACCAAACAAATGACTGAAGAGCAGTGGAGAGTTCTCTAAACAGGAGGTGGAGGAGCCTGTTCTCATCTATGGCACTGAGGCACTTTTTTTATCTTCCAGAACTCCCTCTCCTTGGAAAGCGCGCGGGATTCTGCGATCCCACCTGCGACCTTGCTAAGGAACGGCTAATCCTACAAAGGTGAGGCACCTGGCACTGAAATAACGTTTGGAGATTTAAAATACTTATGAAAAATAAATTACCTGTCAGACCAGTAGATGTAAGCTCCGAACACAGCCACTGAAAACATATCCACATTGCTCCCTGACAGCACAATCTCCCGGTTCCCTCCACTCTCAAGGTCAATTCTTTCTATCTTGTCGGTACGAGCATCACACCAATACAATTTATTTTCCTAAAGATTAATTTCAAAGGAAACGTCAACAGGCTTGTCCAAGTATTTAATTAAGAGTCATTAAGATTACATCAAGGTGGAACACCAGCTGGCTTTAATGAAACGTAACAAATACTGCACATTTTAAGGTATGCTGGAAGGCAGAGGGACCAACCTCATAATCGATGGAAATCCCGTTAGGCCATGCTATCCCCAGGCTCACAAGGACAACCTTCTCAGAGCCATCCAAGCGTGCTCTGCCTATGCAAGGGGTCTGTCCCCACTCTGTCCAAAATAAATACCTAGAATGTTGTAGAAATTACCAATTAAAATTGCAAACAAAACGTGCTATTACCATTAAATGGATAACTTAAAAACATACCATGCTCACGTCTCTAAATAGTCTTAAGAAATTAAATGTATCATAATGCTTGTTTATTGGACACTTAAGATGTTGTTTTCAAATTATACATATGAAGAAATTCTTAAAATTGTATTCCATTAGTCCATATGCAATTTTATTCCTTAGAGAATTCAGCCTTGTGTTTGGGAAAAAAATGCAAGTTAAAAAAATAATAAAATAATTTTGGAACAGAAGCTCTTGCATCTAATGATCTAATCTAACAAATACTGTGATGATGGAAGGGATGCTTAATTTAAAAATGTTTTAGATATGAAGTAGTTACAAGGAGTGTGGAAAATGGTAGAGCAATGGGACCTTATTTGAGAAGAAAATATTCTTCAAATTCTGCCAGATGCCTCATGGGAACAATCTGAATCTTACGTATCTAATCTCATGTTGCTGTATACTCAGTGCCACAGCTCCATCACTAATTTGGGATGTTTTGTTAAACTTTTACATCTGCTGCTTCAGCTATAGCAAAATGAGGGCAAAAATTTTACACAGAGCACTTCCTTTATGAACAGTAACCTATGGAACAGCTTTGTGGGGATATCTGTGTGTCTACAAATATAAATGTATGCATGTATATCTGTGTTAAAATACATTATAAACACACAAACTAACACATATTCTGAGGATGAAATATCTAATATAACAATTGAGGCCTAAAGTGTTATTAGTTGCCTAAAGAAGAAAGATTTTCATAGCAAATATTCATAGACCACTCAAACTTTCTTTAGTAACATGCTGTACATAAATTGAACAGAACACACAAAACCATTCCAATGCTTTCATCTGTGTGGAATGAATGTGTTAGTTGGTTTTTAAAGATTACAAAACCTTCTGGGCATTATTAAACAGTTGTGCCCTGTATCTGCTGACATCATTACACCAATCTGCTGTTAAGCAGCTGTACTTGACTAGATGACTACGGATATGGGAAATAATGAGGGATAATAATGTGATAAGGGTGAAAAAAATATGAATGCTATAATTTGCTCATCAAATTCAGCTTCTGAAACGACCCACTTTGGCTCTCATTGTAGAGCTTTCTGGCTCCAGGAAAAAATGAATCTGTTCTCATAGTTCTTGATATAACAAACAATACCATTCATACTAATGACAAAACTCATGCAGACTAGGAAATTGAACTGCAACGAGTTAAATTAAAAATATGTTGAGGATTGCCAAAACAGGCAACATTAATCAGCTGGATTTTAACAATCACTACGTAAGTTTAATACAATTTTAACCAGATTATTAACAGCACCGCTAAACAGAACTGAAATTGCTTTCAGGGATCTGGTCAGAGGTCAGAGAGTTATTTGAGACTTGCTTAATACAGGATATGAACTAAATGTTGACCACAGAAAAGCAGACATTCAATATACTCAAACATTCCTTAAACTGATCTGTAATTAGGTTAAATGAATCTAAAATCCTCCAAAGAAAATGATAGACAGCTGCCAAAAAACATTATATGAATAAATATACCTGATGGGGGACAAAGACACCCTTTTGTGGGGCTACACATTCCTCACTTTTTCCTCGGTGACAACAAATAATGTCACCAACCAGCTGAATGTTGCCTGCTTCCCATCTTGGCATAACTGGCAGGTTCAACGAGCTCTTATTACTGCTATTTTCTTCTCTATTCTTACAGCTGTCAACTCCAGCTTCCAGACAAATGCAGAAAGTGAAATCAGGGTAAGGGGAGGGAAGAACATCTTTGAAAGTTTTACCTCGAAAAGGGGAAGAGATCTAACAATAATGCAGAGGGTAAAAAGGCCTTAATCTTTGGGCAGAAAGGCAACCCTGTACTTCCCTAGCAAAATGCTGCTGTGCTTCTGGAGGAACTGAATGGAGACATCTCAAGTTATCATTTTGTGGCACAGTATTATAAAACAGATGAAGCTTTCTTTCCTTTGCAGAAGATACACCATTCTACCAGACATGTAAAATAGTAATCTGTGCCCCTCTCATTCTCTTTAAGTATCCTAAACAACTCCCATGTCATCGGCAGGGACACCTTCAACCAGGCCAGGTTACTCAGAGCCCCATCCAGCCTGGCCTTGAACAGGGGCCACAAGGATTGTGGCCTTGAGGATTCCACAAGGAGTTCTGGAGGTGGAAGGGGGTGACCAATGCTGCAGGGTAGGCTCTGCCCTCCAAAATCAGCTGAGTGAATACAGATGTCACTTCTGCCAACTCTTACTCTCCAATTCACAACCTTCATCTCACATGACTTTCAGCTACCCTGGCCACTCTTCCTGGTTCTTGAACTGGGATGTTACATGATCCTGGAGTTTATAACTTCCAAGGATTCTGTGATTTTATCACAAAGTCCCTCATCAGCTGATGTGGACTTGCCGGCCACTTCAGATTGAAGCAACACTTCCAAGCAACATCTAACTGTCAAGTGAAATAGTTTCCTTAGAAAACTAAAAGCATTTTTCAGTGAACTTGCAGGATGTTATGGATACAGAGAGCAAGGCAAAAGCCCTGTGTACGTGAGGAATAACATGTTACCCTTGCTCTGGGTGTACCGCGATAGAGCGTGGCTGGTCCAGCCCCTGGGAGATCACCACGTAGCGGAACGAGCCGTTCAGCCGCGCCACCTCGATCAGGTTGAAGCCGTGATCAGTCCAGTAAATGTTACCTGGAAAAAAAAAACAACTCTGAAGTCACTGAAGGAGACTATAGGAAATGGATTTGCTGAGAATTCTTAGCTTGACAGAAGGCTTACGTAGTATGTATTTGTATGCAAACTTTGAGATAAAAAAAAATGCTGACTTAGAAATGTTATGGAATAGGACAGGCATTGTTGAGAGAGAAATGGAACTAGAAACAAGTTTTAAAGCATGGCTTTACAAATTAGACTAGATACTTTGAAGAAACAGAACTATGAAAGATGCATTGTAGCAGGACCTACGAGGGGTAATTTTAGATGATTGGTTTTAAGGCATTTACAGCATTTTAATGTTGCATTACAAAAGCTAATAGGCTAAGAAATGCTTATACTGTATTCTAACTTAGGAAATAGTTGGCTTCCGGTTGTGATGGGGTGAATTATAACATTTGTATTGTCTCACCCTTCACATGAGACTGAAAGTAGAAAAAAAGCTGGTTTAAAACATCTTTTAGTTGGCCTATCTCTGGGTCAGAAAAAGGCATAATCCGACAAAACACTACTTGAAAAGTGTTTAAGTCAGAACCAGAAACTAACTGCTATATTTTCATTTGCATAGGTGTTACATTTGTAATTTATAGCCTTTTCCAGCCTTTTTATAGCATAAACTGGTATTGACATTGTCCATCTACGAAGTGCCATCCAACACATATATATATATATATATATAAGTAATTTCCAGACATTTAGGATATAGGAAATTAGAGCTGAAAGGAAACCAAGTTATTTAATCTTGGGCTGAAGAGGCAAGTGTATTCCCTCAGAAATGATGACAAGTCCTGGAGCAGGCCCAGACCTACCTGCTATCCAGTCCACTGCAATGCCTTCAACTCGCCCCAAACCATTGGTGACAATGTCTTCTTTCCAGGTTTGGTCTCGCTTAGCTCGGCTGATCTTGTTGAAACCCATGTCTGTCCAATAGATTGTATCATTCCCTACAAAACACGTGCCAATGATTCTCAGAATAATTCACTTACTTCAGTCCAAGTATGGGCATTAGCATCTGCAAATATTGCCAGTTATAGCTTTATTTATATGTATTAAATATCAAAATTATCAGCTTTAATTCCTCATTCCTTTTCCTTAATTTTGTTTAAAATAATTCTGTCAGAATTCTAGGTTGTTTAGTACAGCACATGTAGCACAATAGGCCTATGACAGCAGATGGAAGCTACTACCTCTGTTAAAAATCACAATAAATATGTTGTCTTTGCCTTTTCCCTAATGGGAATAATGCTTCAAAAACATACTATTCTGTTTGTCACAATTCCAAAATATTTAGGAATCTGAAAAGCTACAGTGTAAAACTGCTTATACAGTCTTTTCCTTCAGTAATCAGATTTTAACAGTGGAAGAAAAAAAAATTAACTAGGGAAACAAAAAGTGACATTTGAGAGTGATATGCGGACAAAAGAATAAAATAAATATATTCCATCCACAAGTCAGCTTTTGTTTTAAATGTCCTGACAAGCTTCCAGTAACAGTCTTTTTGTTTGGTGTTCCAAGACATCTCAGCCGTCTTCCCACCCCTTCTGCTGCAGTGATTGTCCATTAAGTGGAAAAAAGGGACAACTTTGACCATTTTAACGCAAAAGCCAGATGGAGGATTTGAAGTGGCCCAAGCACAGACACAAACTCTCCTCCCTGGCACATAATAACCTCAAAAAAGAGGTGGGGCAAACAAAGTGAGAACATCCCACAAGAAGAATTGTCTCTATTTTCACTAACAGGGTTCTGTAAATTAGCTGCAACCAACATTCTGCTTTCAAAGTAATGAGCTGAGGACTTCCTGAGTGAGATGTTTTGCAGAGAGATAATAAATAATGCTTTTTCTTTCATTACTTTTTCATACTTTGCAAATCTTCTTTTAATTCCATAATAGTGTGAGTGTATTTATAGAATAATTAATTTCTATATAGAACATAGAAATATTATCTATATAAATAGATATAAATATCTTATATCTACATATATACACATATCTTTATATATGTATTTGTGTAGACTGATAGATATATTTACAAAATAAGAGTTATTTGTGACCATACATTATTGGTATGCTCAAGAATCTTACCTCACCATCAATTAAATAAATGACAGTTCTGACTGCAAGTAGTCAAAACAATTATGAGAGGCATGCATTTTGCTACTTATTTGCTAATTAAAATTTGGAAGTATCAAAACACTGGGAGAAAAAAGGTGTATGCATCTTCCAGCTTGTTCATGTCTTCAAAAAACATCCTCATTAGACTTATAATTAAGATATATTTTATCCAGTTTGCATACCTAAATTACTGAGATAACAGCAAAATTTGGGAATCTTTCCCAATTAGACTGAAATGGAAGCAACACTCACTAAGTGGAAAATAAAAAAAAACAAGATGAAATCTGAAACTACCTCCACTTGCTTTCCGAATCTTATTTGATGTATGGAGGTTTTAGAAATGAATTTATAAAATTCAATATAAGGTACCAAAATGAGAAAAACAGCTGTTTTTGAAGCTGAAATGCAGTTGAAAGCTGTAAATTTTTGTAACACACTATTCCCTTATGATTTCACTGCTGCACACCATTTACATTTATTTTTGCAATTCATTTTTCTTGGCCAATTTTATTCATGTTCCCTGTGCTGGAACTTCATCAAGTCAAGTCAGAGAACCTCACTTCATTTCATCCAGTCTCAAATTTCATTTTTCCAGAAAGTCAAAAATCTCATTCTTCCAAAATATTAATTTGATATTTATTAGCTAAGTCTACATAAACCTCTCTAAAGTTGGAGCTAGCATATCTTACTACCATGGTAAAAAAAAAAAAAAAAAAAAAATCTCAAACCAAAAAACATGGGATGCAAAATAGCCAATAAAACCCTAGTATTGGTATTTTAAATTGAAAAGGTCAAATTTTAGTCTTCGGTGTTAGACATAATAATTTTATAGCCTTTGCATAATTTAAATTAAAATAAATAATTTTTTAAAAATCCCTAGAAAAGCCAATTGCATTGTCTTAGCATTCTCTGTCATGAACATATGGGGTCACCACTTCTCTCTCCTTCTGTGTCTTTCCAGGAATAGATTAAATTTTCTGTAACAGAGACTTTCCCATCTCAGATGTGTGCTCATAGGCACTGCCTTTTAAGTGATTTTTATGTCTCTGGAGACTACAACTGAACTATACCATGATATGAGAAAAGCCACGAACATCAGCTGCCACTGACTAGAAAACAAAATATACAACTATGAGGGCACTGCAAAATGTTGAGAGAACTTGAAATTTTGCTAGGGAGAGGTACAAGAGCATCAGTGAAGAAGTAGGTCAAAAAAACAAACATCAAATTGATTAAACTTTTAACCTGGTAAAAAAAAAGATTGGTGATATTTGTGTGATGAAATAATCCAACAGAGGCAACAGAAATAAGCCTGATTTCAATACCAAGGCAAATATTAACATACACTAAAAAAACCCCATTATGATCTCTCAATGCTGAATGCCCAGGCAGAATCTATGTCAAATTAAAAAACAATGGAGAATGACAAAATAACTGTATGTTTCAAGAAGGTAATGTCTGTATTTATATAATATAGAGAACTTAAGATTTTTTTTCTCGATTCTCAGTTTGTAAACTCAATGGATAACAAAATGACTCTGGAAGGAATGGTGCCCAAAGAGCTGATGGGTTAAAAATACAGAGACACAGGATATTTTTCAGCTCACTGCTTGGTCACAGATTATTTCTTTTCCAAAAACTAATCAAAACTTGCTAACATGTTTGAAGATATCCAAACTCCACTGGGCAATGTATTCAATCACTTTTAGAATCTGATCTTTAATTTTTCCCCACCCTCTTTCACATGCATGCAAAACTGAAATCAACTAACTTCACAGAAGTTTGTGAGGCTGTGTAAATCAAAAACTCTTTCTGTATATACTGTGAAAAGGTATGTAGTGTACTCCAGGTGGAAATGCCTGCTCTCCAGGCTGTCAGAGCTCCTTCCAGAAGGAAGAAACAGATCCAGATTTGGTTTGTGCCCCGTGGCTGAGCTGTGCTGGACAGGGAGAACACTGCCCCACTCAGCTCTCAAAGGCACCTGCTAGGTACAGCACCACACAGGGCTAAAATAATCCATGGAAAAAGTGTCATAGCAGGAACAAGCCTTTTTCCTTGATGAACACTTTCTGTAAAACCACCAGTTTCCTATTCAAGTTCTCAGTGATGACTCCACCAAAAGGGAGCAGCTGCTGCTGCCAGAACAATCGGCATTGCACAATATTTCCTATTTACTGTAAATATTAAAGGTAGAGCTTATCTCTGTAGCATCATTCATTTCCAATTCCTTTAAATGCAGTTGTAATTGCTCAGAAGGTTTGAATATGAGTTATTTCATCCATGAGAAGAATTTACAATTTTATTCACACGTACAACAAATTATACATAATATTTACCTGCATGGAAGTCTATGCCCACAGCAAAGGAAGCCCCAGATATAGGCATTAAAGCATCCATTTTATCATTGGGATCAAGAGGAATTCCTCTAATTCCCTCATGAACAGAGTACATGAGAAATGATTCAATACCTAAGGGAAAGATAAAGCAGCCAATGAGAGCAAAGTGGAAACTTTCCAAATAACCAAGATTAGAGGAGCTAACATATATTAGATATAATTTTCCAATAGTGCTCCACAGTTTTTCAGAGTGACAACTCCAGCTCTTTGAAAAGATATCCGTGAGTTATTACAGTGCATTTCTAATTAAATTACAAATGTGGTCCTATCAAGAGAAGGGAATCACTGTCCATTTCAAACACCACCTTAAAATCAGGTACTTAGCAGAAATGGAAATTAAAATCTAAGAAAAAATTGGATTTGAATGATGAGAAAATTTAAGAATATTTTCAGTGCACATCTGCATTTCATGAACATATTCAGCAAGAGATAATTTTAAAGAACTTGTGGAAAACAGGACAGTAAATTGTCTGTCAAGGTACAGGATTCATCTCACTTCAGTTATGCACATTTCCTTTGCAGAGAGAGAGAATTATGTAGATTTAGTGATGCATTTTAAATGTCTACTTTTGTGTTAGATTAATCAAATTCCAAATACACCTATTTCTGTTCAGTAGGAATAAATTCTACTGTGTAGAGTTCTTCTTACATAGTAATTCTCAGGAATTACTTAGTCCTAATTAATAGTAATAAATAATATTAAATTTATAAGACTATAAGGCACCTTGACCATAAGATTGTTTTGCATTATTCAGGCAAAGAGCAAGACTTTGGCTGTAAGTTATGTTCTGACTTCTGCCAACTTAAAAAGACATAAGGAAAAATTTGGTTTTGTTTTATATTAAGAGCAATACAATAGGATGAGAAACCCATTCAGATTCTTGCAGCCTATAATTTAGTTTAAAGATAAGCTATATGACCTTGAACAAATATTTATTAACAATGGCTCATATGGTCTGCTTTTCTGTCTATATTAAAAAAAACCCCAGAGCTACCACATAAATTTATTTATTTGAATAATTTAATGAAAAGCTACATTTAACTCTGTCCTAATCACAACAGACATTTCTCTGTTACTGCTTCAATCAAAACATTTTCAGTACAGTTATTTAACTAAAAATGACCAAAGTAAGTTTATTTACTCATTGCAATGTTCCCCTAGAACTGAAGTTAGTTAAAGTAAATGCTGAAAGGTTTTACCTTTGCAGGCCATGCGGTTTTTTTGGAGGTTGTAGCCTACTGTGCACACACAAGTTCTGGTGGTTTCTGATGTTGGCAAACAAAGCTGGGAGCATCCCCCGTTGTTTAACTGACAGGAATTGCTGCCTATGACATGACAGGAGAAGAGACAAGAGAAAGCAAAACCTGAGCAATGCAACCCTGGCTAAAAAGTAAGTGCTCTTATCAATACATTATTATTATTTCCAATTTTTGTTCAGACAGCCTATTTGAAAAATTGAGGTATTCATAAAATATTTCATAAATTCATGTACCTTTCCATGCTTCACTTGTGCAGAATTTCAACCACATATTTCCCCTAAGAATATAAATAATTCTGTTTTCTGAAAAATCTGCCTATTTTAAACCAAAAGCATATGGAAAACCTGAACATTCTACATTGAGTTAATGATGAAATCTCACTGACATTAGTGTATCATAATCTAGACCATGAACAAATCATTGATTATATCTTATTCATTCATCAAATGTTATATTAGCCTGGTTATCTTCATGAACGAGCCATTTTCAGTATATTTAAGACACACTCCAAAATTATCTCATAAATCCACATTTCTAACTGCCTAATTATTACAATTTTTAAGTAACAGAAGAATATATTTTAACAAGATTTAGAATAGACATTATACACAGTGAAATAAACACATCTCAGAAATTTGAAGCTTCGTGAAGAAGAATTTAAATTCACTAAGATACTCAAGGAATTTGGTGATTACAAGTTTTTATTTTCTTCAGATTGGGAGAACCACATGAGAAAAGACACTGTGAACTCAAAAAGTTGGATAAACATAGTGAAAATGTGACTTACCTTGCTGTGCTGCTTTATCATACACTTTCATATGAACAACCCCTGCAGTTTTGTTTCGCAGGACAGCTGGGTTTCTTCCATCTTTTTTATTGCAGGTGCCAATCTGAGCCAAGTTCTGGTCTGCCCACCAAAGCTTTTTATCTGTAACATTTCCAAGTTTTAGAAGTCAGGAGGATCACTATCAAACTGTATGTGGTTGAGGCCTAAGGTGGGAAAAAGCTTCTGAGGTTAATTCTGAGATCAGTTTTAAGGGAAATTACCCAAAGAGGTTATAGCGAAAATTTGAAGAAATCAAGTTATTAAGACTCTGCAGACATGAAAAAACAGTTTTCACCACTTCACTTTTGCTGAGCTGCTGATTTTAGGCTATCTGCATAGAGAAATGTCTCATTTTTCACATACACGTGGAAATTCTAGTGTTACCCTAGGAAAGAAATTCATTTTCACAAGCAAACAAAATTGCTTGAAATGTTAAACTAAGTCTTTTGTTAAGAAAAGTCACCATTAGCAACTAAGAAATCATGGAAAAACTGAAAAACAGGCATTGCCTCCCAGAGTTTCAGAATTAAAATGTTAACAGCTTTGATTTCAACCTGAAACTTCAGTGAACTAATGGCTGGAGACTGCAGGCAATCTTCTGATTGTCCCTGTCATGAGCCCTGTCTGAGTCCACACAAATGAATGATGAGATGGTCACAGAGCTCTTCATTTCAGACAAAAAGATTATTATTGTAGAGCAACCAAAAGTAAACCTTGAACTGAAAACCTTTAAACTTCAGGAGCACTGCCTTCCCAACAAATATTGTGTATTAACTTCACTTTTAGTTAATTCTCTTTCCAGTTAAAAGAATTTTTGCCTATGCTACAGTTTTAATATTTAAATAACTAGAGCCACATTGTCAATAAATGAGGCATATTTTAATATTTAAATAATATGAAGCCACACAGTTGAGTGTTTTGTGATAGAAAGTACAGATCCAAAAAATAATTTCCACTCTGGTAACTGTAAAAAGCTACAGCACAAAATAAAGTATCTAGGAAAAATCCAAACCAAACTCTCCACAGGTATATGATAAGACCAGAATCTGTGGAATGAAAAATAGTCAAAATATCAAGATTTGGAACTCTCTGCTTAAATTTGGATAAAATTTAAAGAAAATCAATGATTTTATTCATTGACTAGTCAGTCTAGAATTGACTGATCCAAAACATCATCCTGCAATAATGATCAATTAAGAGCAGCTTGCATCTGAAGACATATTTATCAGAAAATCCTCAGAACAAGAAGTGCCTGTGCTTGATTTTGATTGTGTCAATTATAATAAAAAGGCACATGAAAGCTAAATATGGAAAGGTGACTGTGTGTTATAATCCATATAAGAAATATTGGGGATTGGACTTGGTTTTTTTCCTGTTAGATAATTACCCACAATCCTGAAGGTTGGGTTAACTTTTTCAATGAAATGTTTGTATGTGAAGAACAGTTTTTCTTCTTCACACCCTCTATGTGACCACAAATCAGAATAGGCCATTAAATAATTTCAGTAATGACTGGTGTTTTGTGCACAGTAACGTGAACTTACTGTTTTACATAACCAAACCCATCTATAAAAAATTAGCTGTTTTGTAAGACAGTGGTACAGGAAAAAAGCAAATAATTTTTCATCCTTTATTTCAGAGAAGTAATCAAACACTTTTAGGCATTTCTTTAACATTTTGTGCAAAACCTCAGCTTTGGCTATGGTTTCAACAACCTCCCAAACCTGTCCTTCCCTGGCTGATCTGCCTGTCTCCTTAGGAAAAGGAAATTAACAAAAACCCCAAATAACCACCTCATCACATTGTTTTACCAAGAGATGAATGCATGGCATGTACTTAATCAAGAAGTTCAGCTACCAGTGATTATGTACCCTACAAATACTTTCATTTCTCCCTTTTGGTAGCAGCACAGAGCCAAACCCATTTGTACAGGAGCAGCTGAATGTTCCTCCAGGTACCTCTTTTGTTTACTGAGCTACTCAAGGAGACCACATCTGCTTCCAAGCACAGTTAAGAGTGTCTAAACAATTTCCATCAGTGGTGTCAGACATCAGATCACAGAGTTGTTCTCCTCTGATGACAGAAGTGGTACTTCACAAACTCATTACTAATCCTAAGGTACTTGGCTGTGGCTTCAGAGGTTGAGGAGTCTCCTACACCCCCTACACCATTAAATAGGAAAAATCACAACAGTTCACAAGTGAAGTACCACAACACTCTTCAAAATGATTCTTTTTGCCTTCCACTTTCATTCTTGTTAACGTGAAACCTGGATAAACCTTTGAATAAAAATGTAACTTGCAAAATCTTACTGAACTAGTGCTCATTCTCCTCTTACACGGAATGGAACACTGTGATTTTTAGGAGACAAGGCTAGAGAAGGGGGATTTATATGAGAAAGGTCATATAAATCCTAACCTAGCATAGTTAAAAAAAAAAAAAGGTAAAAAAATCATAAAATCAAAAAAGCCCACCCATCTACAAAAACAAACCAAAATACCTGAACAACACACAAATTCCAAAGTACAGACACCTTGAGGTCAAACCTCTCAAACCACCTGCCCAAAAACTTACCAGTTGTGCCCTAAACCCTACAAAATAAATATTTTAATTATTCTGAAACTGCTAGGTGACCAACAAACACCACTGCAGTCTCAAAAAAATAAAGAAAAAAAACTAATCACACAGCTATTTTTGACCATAATTCAAAGTTAAATTTAGACTATTTCTCTCTGCACTACTGGTATTTGTCAGTAGGTAACTCACCTATGATGTCTAATATTCAGGATAAACTAATTATTTCCATATTAATTTTAAAATATAGTAGATGATTTTACAAAAAGAAAAAAAACACTTTAGCATAAAGACAACTTGCTTTCACACACAAGGGAAGAAAAAAAATGCTGTTTTGGACCTTTAAACATCAAACTGAAGTGATTTATTTGCTCGATTATGCTAACAAGAGTGCTGCTGGATCACTAATTACAATCTTGTGGCTGAAACTGGGTTATAATATATATTAAAATTGTTGTATTTATCCATTCTGTTGGGTAATTAGCATTAAGCAGAGTAACATATTGGGAAACAGCAACTCCAAATGCCAAAAATTACTACCCTAGCTTTGTGGGCAGTCCTTTGGAGACTACAAGTAGTACTCTGAATGCAAATTTTGATGGGTCATTAGTTTTCATTAATGGTGGTTTGAGTATTTATGGAAGACAACTATGTACTGCACTTAGGGCCGGGCGCATTGCCTAGATATATTTCATATATTAATGCTAATGTAATGAATGGTGTCACGGCAATTAGAAGACTGCTGACTTGGAAAATTAAGGTGTATGTGTTTGAATTCTCCTGATCTAAGCAGCCCCTTTCACTTTGCAAACAGATCCAGCAAAGTCACATCTCTCACCATATGAGCCACTAGGGAAAGCATTCTGGTGTTAGTTTTTGAAAGTTTATTTAGGATGAAACAAAAATCAAATAACCGATACATCATCTAATGCATGATGAAAGTAAATGGCAGCATGAATATATTTTGGTAATATTAACCCACACTTTCTGTCTAAAATGAAATACTTTAATTGTTATTTTCTGTTTTGATTGCTTGATAATGCAGCTTGATGGTTATATTTATATACAGTTTTTGTTCAAAAGACGTTCTTCTAATATTTGCATGCCCAGTGAAAAGCTATTATGCATATCTGATTTGTTGTATTGCTGATTGAATTTTTTTAATGTGTATTTCAACAGAAATAGCACTTACACAAAATCATTCACTACATGGAGTTAGTCTATTTTATGCTAAAAAAAGACCAAATGCACAACAAATTATATCCTCATTTTACAATCTACATTATATTCCTATTTTGTAGAGACATGAGCAGAATTTTGTGGTTTTGTGTAAATTGTATTTCTGCGAGGACCTGATACAAAATCCAATCAAATGCCTCCACCAAAACTGCTGACAGAAGCCTTCAGCATCTCTTTCTCCTCAGCTACAGACATACAGTAACTAATCAATACTTTTCTAGAAACTCTCAGTTTCTCATTCAGAGTCATTTGTCATTCAGAAAACAACCCACCAGTTTGGGAACACGTCAGATATTGCTGTGAGCTCCTTTGCAACTCAGATTGTGTGAAATAATGGCTCTGCTCACCAATCCAGAAATGCACCTTTCACCACAAAGGTAAACTTCTAACCAGTTTCAGTAATAGTCAAGGAAACATTTTCACTAAGTAATGAGGAAGGCAGGAAATGAGACTCTATGCAGAATTTCAAATACATCTTTATCACTTGATCCTACTCAAAACAACTACCAGAACAACAGCTAAAATTAAATATTGAATGGTAGATTAATCTCAAACCTTAAGACAAATATAGAAAGTATTTTATTGTTGAAAGTAATTTTGCTGTACTGTATATGACATTCAAAAATTCTTTCACATGGAACATGCTGAATATCAGAACGGGGGACATATTTGATATCAATTTATAAATGGTGCCAGCAGCACGTGGTGAAAATTACGTAGGGCACAAGGTGCTGTGAATCAGATAAACTTCTAAATGACTAAAAAAACCAGCAGACGTCTTTGAAGAAAATAAAATGTAAAGTTTACATAGTAACAGAAGAAAATTATTCTGACCAAATGTAAGACAGTAACCAGTGGGAAGTACTAGACAAAGCATTCATGTGGTTTTGACTGATAGATTAATTAAAAATGGCTGATTTGCATACATTGACATCTCACAGAGTGAATAGGGATCTGAAGAAAAAGTGGTAAGAGTAGTAAAGCATGCATGACTTCACAGATTTACAGCAACTTCTTTGCAATATGGAATTGCAACAGCAATTTTTTTTTTTGTATACTTAAAAGCAAGGAAAAAATAGCAATTTTGTACATATTCAAATCCTTTACTTTCAAATGGAATATAATTTTCATCCCATCAGGCTCAAAAAGATTATATCATGCTCAAAAAGATTTAGCAAAAGCAGGCACCAAAAGACTAGGAATTTTGCTCAGCATATAGAAAAGGAAAGATGACTGACACTGCTGAGTAGAAAACCAATAAATGAAAGACCCAAAATACAGAAAGATGCGAATTATATATTGTTCCCACTTCCCTCAAGGATAAACCTGAGTTACCTTGGCACCAACTTGTTTGCTAACATTATTTTTTATGTCTTATCATTACCTTCTATAAGCTTCCACTAAAGAATGCAATAGTAGGAAAATGTTAAACAGAGCCTGGAAAGGACTGAACAACAGCAAACATCTGAAACAGAAGTGGTAACTTCCAAATGGTTTCCAACAGCTAAACTGCAGTGCTAAAAGAGAGGAATTGAAGGCAATAACAACAATGTGGAGATTGAAGGGTCGTGCTAAAGGAGAGTCCTCATTGCTGGTGAAGCTCTGAACCACTCCATAAATTGTATTATGAAGCAAACCAAAACTTTACTGACTTCACTGGCAGTGTCTGTGTCACAGAACACAGCCATGGAGTGCCAAACTGCTTCTCTTTTCTAATGCTGGAGCTAACAGAATCAAAGATCAAGAAACTCAAGCTGTCAGAACAGCACAGAGATTACCAAGGCAATCTGAAGAAGTCTTGGTTGGGCCAAGCCTCTCCCAGTGATGCCTTTTCTTATAGCTCTGAACAATCTTTGGAAAGTGAAGTGTAAGATACAGCAAAAGCCACTGGAAACTGTCAGATCTGTGAGTTTTCTGTGCAAAACACTGTCCAGCCACGGGATGGGAGACATCAGCTCTTGACACAGGCTGTGGGGTTCTCTCTGAGAGTCTCTGAGCTCATTCTATCTCACAAGGAGACTGATGGCTGGGGAAGATGCTTCCCAAATAGCTAAAGAAATTTTCAAAATCAACAACTGACGTGCTTGAAGAGACATCACTAGTATAGTAAATTTATTTATTCAATTTTTTAGAAATTCAGCAATTTTTCTGAAGATCCTTTCTCCTGCAGTGCACCTAGCCTTGGTAGGGAAGGGGTGCATGGCAAGCAAGGTTATCTCAGATCCCATTACCCATCCCCTCAATCCACTGAGGTGCCCTCCACTGCTTCCCTGTTTCAGCTCCTCAGTCCAATAAAGGCTCTGGTGATCAACAAGTGACCAACTTTGTGACCTGGTGACACAACTGTACAAAGGGAGTTTCAAAATCCTGAACTCCATCTCCTCTTTCTGCCTCAGTGGAAACATACCCCAACAATATGACAGGATCATATACTAAAATATACCAGCAAAGAAAATTAGCTGTCCAAAACACTGCTTTTAGCTGGGGAGACACTAAATACAAAAGACAGAAAAATACAAAAAAAAGCTGAAGATTACAGGACTCTCCAGCAATGAGTGGAACTTAAATCCTAGAAAAGAGTCAAAGAGTTTTGGGCACAGGTATCATCTCCCTCTTCAGTCACTGGTGAGTTCAAATGGTACAAAAAATAGCTCAGTATATTCACAGAGGAGAAAAATTCCATTCATGTTGCTTTATTACGTTTACTGTGTTTTTAGATACAAGCAGTCAAGAAAATTTAGGAATAGGAGCAAAAATGCTGCAATAAACATTGCAATTCCTGTGATTCGTCTGCAAAAATCTCTAATTAAACTTGTGGGCAAACAGATCAGCAGGGGTAGTAAATTTTCACACACTATCATGTTAAATCTTACATTAGAACCAATTAGTCATTCTTCTTTACTTATATATTACTAGTTATGACCATTTATCAGTTAGAGTTTTCTTATCATCCTTCATATGGGATCGGATTTTCTGTTCTGACCCACTTTACACACACAAAAAATGTAAGAACTTGATGCACAGCCACTTGCTCTTTGGGAAAATAAACAGCATTTATATTACCATGCTATGTTCCATAATATGGAAACTTACAGGAGAAATGAATGCAGAAACTTTTCATGTTTTTCAATCAGCACATACAATACTGCTGACACAACTGTATGTGCTTGTACTTTTCTCCAGCAGATTTATATGGGGAGTCTCACTGCAATATCAAGCTGCACTTTAGCACAACTATGACTCCAAAACCCCAAAGCAAAACAAACAGAAAGCCCCAAACTCTTTAAGTTTTGTCCATTTTTAAGTAGGAAGAATTATCATCACCCATAAGAACAAAACATCCCAAGCTATGAATATTAGAGGTACATGTGATAAAACCTACACAGCAGATATTCTTCCATCTCCAGATGTACAAAAATTCAACTTTCACACACTCTACTTTACATGTTAGCTATAAACTCTTTATTCCCTGTCCCAGAGGGATCATCACAGTTGTAGCTTCTGTGAATCACAGATGAACATCTGACAGCACCACCAGCTCAGTGTGTGCTCATAGCTCAGTATGAACAAACACTCCTTACACCTCCTGGTAAAGACTTCCAACAGCTCCCCAGAGTAAAGGCCATTTATTCAGTCTATTTCTAGTCACAATCCAATCAATGAGAAACAATTTGTCCAAATTAACATTCATGATTCCTTCTGACACCAAACCTGCTCGTGTTTATGAATGCACATATAAAAGCACAATATATCCAACAGATACTGACAGCATTTAGAGTTCAGTGCTGGGCAAACGGGTGTATAATAAATCTAATTTAGTAATTATCACTTTAAACATGACATAATTTACACCATGTGCATAAAAAATCATTAAATTTTATTTAACTTTCCCTAGCACACCATCTATAGGTACATAATCATTATTTAATTAATCAATCAAATAAAATATTTCATTAAAAGGCTGGCAAGTTGATAACTCACTCATCCCAAAAAAAGTCTGGTTATCAATTGAGCTTTTTTTTCTTTGGAATATCCAAGATAAATATAAGTGATTTTTAAGTGAATCAGAATAGAGGTCAGTAATTCATAGGAAATATGGAAAGCTCTAAAGTCATCTCAAAAAAAGCAGAAGCATAAACATAAATTCTGAGTCAAACTGGAATTTCTTACTACACTCTGTCCAAAGACCAAGACCAAGAGCTGAAGCTGCATATGAGAAAAAGTCATTTTGAAACAATATTTTAGTAATATTCAGTGATCAGCAATTTGCTAATTTTTTTAGGAATTTTTCCTTATGCTATTGTTCTGTTGATTTTTCTGATTGATGTTTTTGAACATTGTAAACATTTCTTATTACAAAGTGTAACAAATACAATATTTTTCTTTCAATGAGTTTAATACATGGAATATGAACAGATATCTGAAAATCCAAATCCTCAATCATCAATTCATAACCCAAAGAAGTCTCTCACAAGTGCCAGACAATCCAACAAACTAGGAATATTCTGAACTAAGTAGGAAGAACTGAGCAGAGGAAACAAGTCATGGATAATTCTGTGTAATAAACAGTGTAAGAGCTCCTTCCCCTCTCAAAATTCTTTACATGTGACTACAGTAAATACAAGCCATCAATTTGTTTCCTTCATTCCATATATGTATCTGTATATGCAAGTCTATATTTAGAAATATCCTTCCTTGTATTAGAGATTGCAAACTGTTCAATTAAACATAAAGAACTTTTCATGGACAACATAGTCTCACTCATGAATATATTGTATGTATTATTTACATAAAAACAACAATAACTTCCCTAAGCTTTTATATTTCATTATTAATTAGCTTTGAATAATTAATTAAAAAAAATCACTGGACTTACCCATAATGGTTAAAGCTGTGGCTTTTGTTAAGTCTTCTTTCATTGATTCAATTATTTCAAGATTACCACCATCCAAATTGCATCTACTGATGGTTCCATTTCCTGAACTGATCCAGTAAAGCTTGTTCTCCCCATAATCTATTGATAAACCTGTAATTAATGCATACAGCTTTAACTGTGGCTTTAATGGATGATATACATTTATTTTTAAGCTGTTTTCATTATGAACGTGCATTTGAGATATATATACATACACACACAATTGTGTTATCTAGTCACTCATCTACTTACACTTAAAAAAAAAATTGAGAAAACCAAATTTAATTTGCAATGGAAAAAAATCAGGCTTTTAGAAAGATTTGTGCCTTTTATTTCTTCCAGCAGTAACTGAAATCAGTGACTGACTGATGAAAGAGCATTATCTGGCAATGAAGAATAACTTGAATAAGCTGAGGTCCTAAGTGAGGTCATTAACAACTTGTAAATGGAAACCAGAAGCCATCATTTATATTCTAAAATTACAAATACACATAGACTTAGTAAACAAGGTACTTTTTGTGATTCAGAACTATAAAAGGTCTGTTCTCTTCCTGCTTAGGATGATGAAATACCAAAATCTAATCCAAACTCCTAATAAATTTATAGTATTACTTCTCATTTTGATTCATAGTGAACTGATCTCATAATAAGATCTTTGGAGTTTGAAGCAAGAGAGGTGTCAAAATAAAGATACTTGCAAAATAAGCTACTAAATGATTACAGTATTATAGAGTTTTCTGAAAGTAAGAGCAAAGAACTAGGAGATCATATATTTCAGACTTTTGTAATCCTTTAAAAATGTTCAAGAAGTGGTAGCAGGAGATTTTCCACAGTGAAATATTCTTGGCATGGTAACAATACCCGCCATAACAATTTGCTTTGGTGCTCCAGCTTTCCCAGAACTCATGCTAAGCATCCAGCAGCAAGTTGCCAAAAAATACTATTATTTCACTGCATGGGTCAAGCTCTAGATATTGTACTGTAGTCTTTTTCATCCTGTGGGAAGCTATTTTGGAAACCCCAAGAGGAGAAAGCAGTGCCATGAGCCACAGACTTTACAGCTGCCATCATGTCACTACTGTCACACGCATTTGACACGGCAGGCCAAAAGGTGTCTGCTTTCTGAGCTTCTAAAAACCACCTTCCCAGTCCCTTTGCAGGAACTGATGTTTCCTTCCAGCTCCCTGCAAGTGTTTCACCCAGGAGGAAACATCACAGGCGGGAGAGAGGATCTGGAGCAGTGCCTCCAGGAGGGACTCATCTCTCAGTGTCTCTGCACACACATTTTTGTGTTTGTACAACCAGCTTCCCTGCAGGCACAGAGCACCAGGGATCCTGGAGACAAGCAGCACTTAGCCCAGCACAGGCAACTTCCCTGGGAATATCAGTTGGGGTTAAAAGGGAATACACCAGCAGGAAGGTTTTCCTGCTCTGACACGGGCAGCATTTGGGATTTGCCACACCTCCTGCCCATGAGCAGCTGCCCACAGATTGCACCCAAATGGGATCTGGTTGTGAGGCCACTGCCAATACACTCTGTGCAGCAATTACTGTCCTGTCCTGTCTGGTTTTATACTTGTGATATTCAACTGGTGTTTCTACACACAGGTATTCCACTTACACAGCAGCAGCTGACACGAAAAACATTCCTATCTCCTCCTACACATGCCTAGCACATTATTCTCCCCCAAATACTTTCCACCTACTAGTCATTTTTGCAAAAACACATTATTTCTAATGTAAGCAGAGCATGGGTAATTAGATTTTTTTCAGGAATTGTCCTGTGCTTTACTAATGAAAACAAGTGGTTTATTAGCCATAAGCATCACAGATATTCATGATGCATTCAAGTGTAGGTGACTTAAACCTTATTACCTGCTGAAGTGAATCTGAACATGTACATCTGTACAATACTGGTCTCAGGGAATTCAAATGAGCCAAAGATTTGCCCAAAAAAGTATAATATTAAGCAGGAATTCTAAATTCCTAAGAATATAGTTTAATGGCACTCCAATGAGAAGTTCTTTTATTAACAAATATATGTGTCAGCACTGGAGACTTTCAGAACTGCAGAATGGATCAGCAAACCACAGTATGTATTAAGACAAGAAAGAAATTACACCATCTGTCATCCTAAGAGTGTCAGTTCCCAAAATTTCCAAACTAAAAATGCTATTGGTAATAATGGAAAATACTGTAATTGAAAAATTGTCTCCTTGTTTTGATGGAAGTCAAATAGGAAAAATAAATCCATTAGCTTAATTCAGGCCACAAGTTGGAAAACTCTCTCATTTATTTTTCACATTCTGAAATTTTGCATCAAGGAAACTAAACATCCCATCAATTACCAGGATATCCAACACTAATAACCAGATATTTGTCTTTTTCAGCAACAGACCTGAGAATTCCCAAAACACTCAAAATTAGCACTGCATGAACTAGAGCTTCACTTACGGACAAAGACAGTTTTCTCAGTGCACAAATGAAATATTAAATTAAGGTTTTAAGACTGCTACTTTCTAAATCTTTAGAAGGGTTTCATTGTTCTTAGCATGGGACTGCCTTATGTTAATGGCAAAAAATCATTTTAACCATTGAAACTGCATTTTGCATATATTTTAATTCAGAGTTTGATATTGGAAACCCTAAGCATTGCAGTTTAGGACCTTGTGACCTCTGATCACAAAATGTTCAGTGCAAAGTGTTGCACACAACTGTCCTTAAAATTGTTCTAATGTTATTAAAAGTGCTTGTTCTTCACCTTAAAATTAGTCAGTTTGCCACTCTTTTCTCTCCAGATAAAAAGGTAATTGTCTCTTCAAGTGGATAGACAGAATTGTCACATCAGTCACATCAATAAAACAGTTATCAAGTAATTTTTACAAAATTCATTGGATTAAGGGTATAAAATGCATATCATTTTGTTCTTATGTAAAACTTATTGAATCCTTTAAATCACTTTCACTTCTGCTTACTTAATGCATTCAATTATAAAAACGTAAATGCTTTACAATAAAATCAATTTATTGATGGGTCATTAATAAGACAGCAATAATTGGCATAACTACTTTAACTCTCTAAATAATTAAATTATCTACCAAAAGAGACTTGAGAAAAACCAAAAGAAACACATAGAAAGAGTTTTGTTTGTTTGTTTGTTTTTTGAGTGCCATAATTTATCAACTATATGAATCCCCAAATACTAAAACTGAGGCTGTCATGATATGAAATGCATGCTTCAACTGTTGTTTTCTTTCTCTGTGTGAAAAGTTAAGGGCCAATTTAGGTTTTGATTATGCAGCTGAGATTCTGGTGAGGAAGGAGCCACATTTGCATTTAAAGCATGTTCTCACATATACCCATGACTTACTAAAACCCTGACCTCCACATATTTGCAACCATGATACAAAGATCGAGAAATACAGATGGGTTCTCCTTCAGTCTACTGTAATCCTAGAAATCAGTAATACTCCACTAAATCCACAGTAGACTTCAGTTAGAATGGGCCAAGAATATCTTAAACTGTGAAACATAACAGTAACATGAGTGTTTTTTGTATCTTTATGCCTGTTGTTCTCACTGTAAATGAAAAACATCATGAACTGATATTTAAGTGTACAATGACAATGCCCATAATAAATCACTATGCATGAAAAAAGAAAGAGGAAAGAAAGGTATTTACCAACAGGATCTTTTTGATTCTGAAAGAGTATTTTGCTGTTGCTGCCATCCATGTTTGCCATGTTGATTGTGTTGCCATCCGTCCAGTACAGCTTACTAAAGAAGAGAATTAACATATTTACAATTTTTCTTTGTGTTTTTAATGAGTCAGTAGTGAAAACATTCATCAGTTTAGGAGACAAAATGCACAACTAATAGTTACATGATTTAATCAGCAGATTTCTAAGGAAAGAAGTATTCAGCTAAAATTTTTTTGGCAAAACCTTTCAAATTCATGTTTGCACTTTAAGTTTAAAAGAAGAGAGAATGGCTAAACTTAAAATACGAATGAAGAAGTTCCTGATGAGCTTTACTGCAGTTTATTTATTACAACCATGGACACCTTACCCTTTAACTGGGTGAACTGCAAGACACTGGGGTTTATCAATTCCATGGATGATTGAGGTTTTCAAGGAACCATCCAAATGTGCCACGTTAATTTGTGTTTCATCAAATTCTGAGCTAATCCAATATAAATTACGTGATATCCAATCCACTGCAAGACCTCTGATACTCTGAATATCTGCAAAAAGGGAAAGCAGTTCTTTTTGATTTTCTTTCTAGATTAATGTCAGTGTTAGGGGAAAAAAAAAAGAAAGAATAATTTATTCTAGAGTTTGTTAACAATACTGTGCAATATTCTATTCAGATGGATTTATTAACTAGTTGCCAAGAATTAATAATCTTGATTTTTCTTCCTGGGGCTGATACACTAACAATAAGAACATGAAAATCGCACTGAATATTCACAGCATGAAACCTATTGTCCCAAAATAACAATCAGAGATGCTGAACTTCTGCATTGTATTTTTCTACTTCAGAAGGCATTTATTGCTCAGCGGCTTTCTAAAACAACACTGTGCTAAAATTTAAAATTCTTCTTCAGCTCCGTGAAGGCTCAGTACAGAGGATCTGGATTAAACCCACTGGTCTATAGCATAGTTCTGTAGCTCATAAGTACTTGTGTCACTGGAGAAGTTCAGGGGTTTTATTTTTGAAGGCTTTGAAGACTCCAAGTTGCTATCCTGCCTTCTTGGATATGGCAAAACACTTGTCAGCCAATGGGAAGCACTGAATGAACTCTTAATTTTGCTTTTCTGGTGCTCATTGCTTTTACTTTTCCTATTATTAAGTTGTTTTCATCAAAACCCACAACTTTTCTCACTTTTACCCTTCTGATTCTCCTCCCCATCCCAGTGTGGGGAATGGATGAGCAGCTGTGGGGGGCTGAGGGATAACCCACAGCACCATTATTACCTGAGGCAGCAAAACAGGAGTATGACACGACTGATTTGGTAACTTGATGGTCTTCCTTAGCAAGGTATTTAAAGAAATGTCAATCTGTGTTAAAATCTGCCTGAAATTCTGGGTGTAAAGTCACTGCTCCATCTCTAGGTACCCACACACCCCTCTGCCCTGGGTTCATACTGTCTGGCATCTTTGTGGAGAGGGAAACAGGCCAAAGGTGATTTAATGATTCATTGTAGTTCATTGTTTAAACACATCTTCTGTCAACTTAACATGGTAATTTCCACTGACAGGATTTTTGCCCTTGAGAAGCTGACAGGGATGGGGCTGAGGACTGGTTTGCACGTCCATAAGGCTGAGCAGTGATTGGGCATTAGGAAGTTTGCCAACCTCACAGAATGTGACAAAGGACACTAAACACACAGTCCTTGACCTATTTTAAGTTGTTCCCCTGCCCTTCTGGGGTTCTTTCTGCTTGGAGGAACTAGAAAATAAGCATTTCATACTCTTAAAAAGATTAAAGTATGACTTGGCATCTTTGTGACACTGGCATAAGACTTCACCCAATGAGAATCCCACCAGGATGTGCTTACAAAGCTTATTTTGTTCTTATAAGAAGTATAAAAATATAACTGTAAGCAAATGAGATAGTTTACACATAATAAATAGTCTTTACAGTGTTTTGATGTGCCAGAACATTGTAATTTTCTCTAACTTATTATATAAAAGTTAGATCTGGAACAAAAAAGCAAAAAAAAAAACCCAAAAAAACTAAACAAAAATGCACAAAAAAATCTACCACAGAAGCTACCATAATAAAAGGAATATGAAAGAATATTATATTTCTTTTGCTTTCATTAAGTTCCTTGACAAGTTCAGTGAATTTTCTATAATAAACATTTTTATTCTACGACTTTAAGAAAAAAGCAAGCAACAAGTCCCTCTGTTGGGCATCTGAACACCTGATATAAAGATCTCTGGGAGACATTCTAAGCCTTGTTCTCATTATTGGGACTGAAAAACATATCTGATTGTTAATAAAGTTGTCCCTGAGACAGCAGTAGGAAAGTAAAAGCAGCCACACAAAATAAATGAATTCATAGTCTATAAAACAGTAAAATTTCCATACTTATCCAAACATTTCCCACAACGTGCTAACACAGAATTTCTTCTAAGTGACACAGTGGTCAGAGCTTGAACTAATTATTTGCTAATAAATAATTAACTATATGGTTTATTTTTTCTCCAAGTCAGAAAAGCCCTGATCTTACACAAGTGAGCTATTTCTTTTCTCTTCTTCCCCACCAAACATTCATCTGACTTTGGGGGACCAGAGTTAGCAAAATTTCCTTTCACATTGTCAGTTTTTCTATTTTCAAGTAGGTAGGTACATTACAAAGTACAACAAGTGGTGCCAGGAGAGGAACTGACAGTGGCTGGAAACAAAAGCCAAATGTTACCAAGGACAGCAAATGGTTTTCACTTCAGTACCAGGGCTACTGAAGTAGGGTTGAAGCAACCAGATATAGACTTTATATTCAATAAGTTTCTGTATTTATGTACATATTCTGTACAGAAAAAAAACCCACATTGCACCAGTATCACCAAAATTACCATGCTGCCATGTTGTGGTTTCACACTGGTGCCAAAGCTGAAAGATCTGCATGGACTGGAAAGAGAAAATAACCCTCACAGAGCCAATTTAATTGCTAGGTCAATACAGGTAGCCAAAGGACAGAGGAAATTCTTCAGGGCAAAGCTTTGCCTAGATACTGTTCTTCTCCTGCTTTTTATCTTTATTCTTTCTACCTTCAAGACATTAGTTTCCTTTTTTCACTACACATTTCAGTCTTGTACAATATCAATGCAAAAAAAATTCATCCCAATTTGTTTACATAAAATTGAATTATGAATCAATAAAGTGAAGTAGAATCCTGAAGAAAATTCTGCCTGCTTATTGTTTAGCTCAGTCATCCAACACCAGGGCAAGGTACACATATCAAGAACTTTCATTCTCCTGTTTTGTCATGCTCATAACACACATTTACCTAGAAGGAATTATTTTTACTTCAATGCTGTGCTGTTTACCTCTTGAAATAATGGTTTCTAAGCCAGTCCCATTGATGAAGGCACGTTTGATGGTCTGTGTTTTCACATCAGTCCAGTATAAACGTTCCTCAACAGCATCAAAATCTATGACTGTCACATCATCAATGTCAGGGACTGTGAAGGCTGTGATGAAGTTGAAATACGGGTTCTCTATGTCCACCCCTCTGATTTCTGAACGCCTTGCATAAAGAAGGAACTTCTTTCTTTCTGTTAGAAAAAGTGAAAATATCATTCCTCATCCTCTCCACAACATCTCTGACAGAAATTACAGTCATTCATTTCAGATCACTTGACAAATGTGTAAATGATGTTTATACGAGTGATTAAACTTCTCCAGAAAACCTGCAGCCTAGTGACACTTGAGAAATAATGTTACAGAGCATAAAAATCACAGGAAGAAAAAAATAAATTCTGTATATTGGACATTGTTACCATACCACCAAATCAATACGGTCTTATGAGTGTGAAAGAAAAAAAAAGTTGAAAATGTTATTTCATACATTTTACCCTCCTTAGTCCACTCAAAAAAACTGTGTTTCACCTGCACATAACAGATATTAACATTTTTTATCTCAGGATATCAGATTCACTGTAAAAGGGAAGTTTTGCAAACAGCAAATGTGTGTGTGAGCAGTGAAGAGCAAACAACTGCAACAAAAAGGGCAAATTGGCTGTTCTAATTTACACCTCCACTACTGAAAAAGGATGATGAATTAAAAGCAAAGTAGAGTTTTCTTTCTTTTTCTTTTTTCTTTTGGAGCAAGTATGTGCAAATAAACAGTAAAAGCAACTTTTTTCCCTGCAACATCCCTGACATGCCAAAATATTATTTTCTTTTCTATTTCTTGAATTTTATTAATCAACAGTAAAAAGGCTAATTTAGTACAAGGTTTTAGAGATAATACACACAATTTTTTGACATTTCAAGGGTTTTTAGAGCTTAGAAGTGTTTATTGTAGTTTTTCATAAAATTCCCCTGCAAGGATGCACTTCTAATATTTACTCTTTGTTTTTTAATCCTTGAAAAATGAAACCAAGACAACTCTAGAGCAGGTAGAGATTTAAGCTATTAAGCATCTTTTTGTTATTCAGCTTACCTGACTCAGAATGTTGGGCTGATGCAGGTTTCAGTATAAAGCTTTCTGTTTTGCAGAGATAAATTTTATGAACACATCACACTCACCAGCAGCACAAAGAAACAGCTGTGGCAGCAAATATCAAAGCACCACAGACCTCAACTCTTAAGAGCAAGTCATTGATTCTCAAAAAAGCAGATTCTCCTTTAAAACACACCATTCAAAAGCACCGTAGAGATTTTATTTGTAACATTAATTTGCCCATTGATTTGAAAATCAATGCAATTGCCAGGCTGTGGGAGGAAAACTTACCATAACATGTTTTTTTGTCTGAAGACAGTTTCATCAGGTGTGGACAGGCACAGGCAGCACTCCTGTTGTGATTGATCAGACACATGTGGGAGCAGGGACCCTTGCCCTCGTTGGCAGCACAAGGGTTGGGAGCTAAAAGAGAATCATTGAAACACACAAAATGTAAAAAAAAAAACACTTGTTAAAATGAAGGTTTGTCAAACAGCTGTGAGAAGGGAAAAATTCTGTCTGAAGACAAACCCAGTCTAAGTGATTAACTGAGCTTGTGCTCTAATCATTTTTTATAGGCTAATATTCAACTCTAGTCCAAGAATATACATATATATAATTTTTTTCTTTTGTTAATGAAGCCACAGTTTATAATTGTAACTTTAGGAAGCAACTGGATATGATTTTCCCAGGGAGGTATTAATTTTGCAGCCTTTTCATGAGATTTAAATCTTACACTCCTAATCAAGACACATGGGATTAAAAAAATGTCAGCATGATGAGGACATGAAAAACAGATTTAATTGTGTGAAAGAAATATTCGAAGCTTAGATTATGAGATGAACTATGGTAAATTCAATGTATCCTGTCAATTTCATTTCCCTACTAGAATATTAGTAGGAAATCTAACACAAAATATGTGAAAGGGGGGGGAAAACCCAAAAAACAAAACACAGCAAAGTATTTCTACTTTCCTCAAAGGAAACTTCTCCTAAGTGTAGGTTTTCACAAGTCACTTCCTATAGCTCACTGATTGAATAAGATGTGCTAAAATTTCTTTAAGGAGCAGGAAGAAAGCTGACCAGAGAAGACCCCTTAGCCTTACAAAACCTGGAAATCATTCTTATCATCTTTATTTCTTGTTACAAACCCCAAAGCTCCAGAGCACTGCTGAAGAGACATTTCAAGCATGAATAGAAAGTAAAGTTGACTCTTCCTTTTGTCAAAAAAAAAACCCCTTCGAAAATTAACATTGATGAAAAGGGAAGGGCAATTGAGTGACTCAAAGACAAACTTATAATTAAGAAAACCAATTAGTACAGAATATATTCCTCTGCTAGGCTGCAGTACAAGTAATTAGATAACCACAGCAATCTAATGTATGAATTTCCTTAAAATATAAATTTAGCTCAAACTCAAGCACTCAAATTTGAAAACAAAGGTTTTTTTGTAGAACCATTCTTTTTTCCACCAGTGAATGCTTCCTTGAACTTATCCAGCAGTTCCTAAATCCTTTAACTACTAACTTGTCTAAGCTGTACTTTGGGAAGAAAAGCTTTCAAGTTCTTGGAAAATCAGGTTAATTGCAATTGTAGCCATCATTTTATTTAAACAAACAAACTAACTAACTAACAAAAACCCCCACCAAAACCAAAAAAAACACCACAGATTTTTACTATTTTCTATAAAATCATCCTGTTTTCCTCTTTTAAGGGCTGGCAGCACTGGAGGTCACTCAGCCTTTCCCAGAAATTAAGAAGAAGGAATGTTTATTTAACATCACTTTTCTGGTATCAGTAGGAACACAGAGAAAATCTGGGGTGGTCTCTTGAAATAAGTTCACAACTTCATGTGGAAGAAAAAGAAAATATTGAGCTGAAAAGACAGTGAAGTTGACAAGGCTCAGGGAGCCTTCCCAATTATTAATACATTATTAGCAAATAGAAGTCATCTATCCCTATGAAACATACACCAGAAACAAAACACAACTTAGAGTTTTGAAAATATTGTGAAGGAGATCACAGAATCATTTATGTTGTCAGGGATCTCAGGAGAACAACCAGAGATTCAACCTCCTGCAAGTTTTGGGCGTTTTTTCCACAGGTGCTGCGAGACTGTAAAAGTTTGGTCCTGTGTTTTGTTTTCCTTTCATTTATTTGCCAATGCAGAGCAGTAATTTCTGTGAAACTTCAACCTCTCTGTGTGCATCCAGCTCCCTGTGACAAGGATTTACTTTGGGCCTAAGAATAATTAATCCCTGCATTGTCTTTCCGTGCAAGTATTGCTTTATGGAATGGAATATATGGAATTTAAAAAGAACAGACGGAAGGAAAAAAAAAATAAGAGGCATGCTGGTTAATGATCATTTTAAAGGGAGTGTTGTGGTTCAAGTGTGCTCCAAGCATCCACCAAGAGGAGCCAGTGCAATTCATGCACTGTTCACATCACAACTCCCTCCATATTACACAGAACACAGAATTGGTGAGAAAAGAAGTGTTATAAAGCAGATGTGTTTGTTTCCACATGAATGCACAATTCCAGGAGCAAAGGACCATGATCTAAACATTACCTCTAGCACCACATATTTATACATTCCTTTCATATTCATACTGCTTGCACTGAATAACAGCTAAGCCTGCTCTTCATTTCCTAATAAAAACTAATTCTCCTGAGGGCACATTGTTATTGCTCCGACTCTCAAAAATTTGGCTTTTTTTATTTCCTTGTGCTCATTCTAACACTTCTATTTCTATTGTGAATAAGCTTATAAGCATTTGTTACCTTTTCCATGCCATTTATGATTTCACAGACTGCCACCATAGAGAAGTCTGTCTATAAATGATATTTCCAGCAGCATCAGCCAAGCTGTCCCCAGACCAAAACCTGTCCCATACCCTTGATCAGCCTGTCAGGCTTCCTTGATGTGCTGTATATGATCTGTATATGTATTCCAGCTGTGGGAGTGACATGGATTTATACAGCATCACACTTCACTACCTGTGCTGCTTTATTCCTTTCCTGATCATTTCCACCAATCTATTTTCCTTTTGATCACAGCAAGCCACAGAAGTGGCATTCTCCCTGACTGGACAGCCTTTTTCATTATTTGATTGATTTCCAGTGCTGATTGCCTGTCTGTCTGCTCCTCTCACAGTGCTGTGCACAGATCCACACACGTCACTCTTGTCACATCGCTTCCTGACTGCCCCCTAAAACTTCATTTAAACAAAATGCTCATTTTTCTTGACCAGTAACCCTTAAACACACCCCCCTCTGACATTCCATCAGGAGCTGACAAATGAACACTTACTGTGACAACCTCTCAATATGCATTTCCTACGACCAACTTATCCCCTGTATTAACTTCACACTGAGCTTGTCCCTTTGTGGCACCAGGTTTTAGCGAGACAAAGTTTGATCTCACACTTTAACAGTGCAAAGAATGTTTGAATCCTGCCTAAACCTTCAAATATCTGCACCACAGGCACATCAGAAGGTGCTTTCAAATTGCTGACAGTCGATTCCCACTCATATTTAAAACCAGTTACTGATCTAATCCTCTGCTCACTGTCAATACTTGCAATAGAATTGCTTTCCCTAAGGCCAAACTACTCAGCCAAGTTGAATCTTTATACTGCCTATTATATCTGATTATTTTAGCATTGATCTTTAAAATTTGCAGGTTAGGATTGATCAGATGTGCAAGTTCTGAAGTAAATATTTATTTCCTCTAATCACTCTGTTTCAGTTTTTAATCATGCACTTCAAAAATCAGACAGTAGCAAAATTTACATATTCACCACAAAACTAAATAAACAGGAATATTCTTATAACAAAGCACAATTCTTGATAAAGCTAAGAAAAAACATATATTTTTATATATAAGAAAAATAATAATATGTAATATATATAATGATTATATATATTTCAGTATATATATTTTGCATCATATAAAATACATATACCAAACTTTTACCTTTGAAGTAAAAAACATATAAAAGGTCTCAAAGTAATATATATAATCACATATAAGATCTCAAAGCAATTTTTTTAGTTCTCCTCATCTTAAGCAACATTTCTGTAAGAGATTATTATTTTAAACAGCTGGCAATCCGTGCCTCAACAGAACATTGCAACAAAACATGAAGTTAAATGTTCTTCATTTTTTAATTACAAAAGAGCCCAGCGGTACCAATATACTTTATATTTTACAGTTACTGTACTGTTTATCCTGATTTCTAAATAAAAATTGATTCTTTTTTTTTAAGACTATATAGAAAGAAAAATAATGTTATAGCCATGTTTGGTTTTTAATTTTAATTCAAATTAATACCCTGAAGAAATAATTTTTTATAAAAGGAAGTGTGAGAAATTCACAGCTTTGTGTTTTCAAGCTGTGATCCTTCCAATGCTCCATATTTACCCATCTTGTCACTATCCTCAGTAGTGCACTGCTACAACTTCTCATGACTAAAACAGACCTTGCTCTTTGCAGCAAGTGGATTTTTAAAACACAATGGTTGTTGAAAAAAAAAAAAATTAAAACCTTCCTAGAAACCTTGTGTTTGCCATCTTAACAGCACTCCTGACACACAGCTCTGCTTCTGGGAAGACAAGTGGGCCTCGAGCTCACATTCCTGAGAATATTCTGCATTAGGGAAAAGCCTTCCACAATCCCCTGTGGTTTACTGACAGCTGAACTGATCATCCAGACAAATATCTCACTTTAACTTCTCTACCTTAAATTAGCATCTGTCCTAGATTGACTCAAATCATCTGGCTTTAGGCTACCAGAGTTGATTTAGCTCTGCTCTACTTCATTTCAATCAAAATAACTTCCTTGATAGATATTAAAAACTAATAAACTTTCACCCACACAAGTGACCCAGATGGAGATGAAAATACAGAATTTTCATCCTGCACTGCTCTATTCATACTGACAATTTGCAGTGTAAATCTAGTGTTAATTTTGGTTTAGGATTCTAACCTGCACACTGTCTTGCTTGCTTATTGCAAAATAGCTACAAATTCTAAGGAAAAATTAACAAGTAATCAGGCACTACCATCATTTCTTTAGCTCAAATGAAAAGGTACTGGAGATTTAGAGAAAGAAATTGCTTCTGCTGGAAGACAGTAACTTAGAGCAAACCCAGAAGGCCAATCATAAATCAGAATCCAGTGTTTTCTACATCATAAAATAGAAGCTGCAATTACACAACTTGATCCTTGAACTTCTTGATTTTGGCAAAAAACAGCTGAAGGCTCCACTGCACCTTTTCCTTGCCTGGAGGCCAAGATATCTGTGACTGTGAATATTGCCTGAAGACTCCCTAGGCTACAGAATCCTTCTGAAGATGCTGTCTGGCCCCAGTTCAAACAGAAAAGGAGTTGTTCTTTTTTCTGACAGCAAGAAAAGGCAAATAGCAACTCTACTGTTACTCCAGAAACACCAAATATGGAACACAAATCCCAAAGTTCAGGAGGAGACCAATTAAAAGAAAACTGGCAAAAACCCCCAAACGAGCAAAAACACCTAAAAACCTGAAACAAAACAAAAAAAATAATAAGAAAGAAAAAAAAAACTTATTTGAAAGGTGTGTGCAGTGAGGCATATTTACTCCACCCCTATTTTAATTAGATGGGCATACATATTATCTTAAGCAGAAGACAGTTCTTTGGAATTGTACCCTGCCCCAAAGAGTAAATCCTGAAGTAGGGAAATAAGTGGCTTATTTCAGAAATTGATGAAGTCCAAGAGACTTGCCATCCACTGAAAACCAGTAACATTCATCTTCAATATACATTCATGATTATTTTAAAATAAAAGCATCAGAAAAATGTATCCTGACAATTTGTGTCACATATTGAGAGGTGACACTTGTCACCATGCTTGGACACACGAATCAACAATGCTTTTTCCTTTATTCCATGAGTCAATAGAGAACATTCCTCAGATCTTTCGCCTTCTAGAGTGCAGTGAGAATTTTACTTGCTGGTATTCATTTACATTAGAGCTTTAGCCACAGTTTTCTATGTATAACTAATGCAGAACTGGCCTCCAATACATTTACACAGCCATTCAAAATTGTCAGGATTTGAAGTTTCCAAATCAAGATTGCTCACAACCTACTAACATAAAAGTCTAAGTGCCTTACTCAGCACTACAAACCCTGGATGAGAAGAAAAACAAAATTTCACTTCTTAGTATTAAAAAAAGGGAACAACGACAAGTATTCATCAGATAAATTCTAAAATAGTATTGTATTAACATCAACTTCTTGCCAGAAAAGTTGAAATTTATCCAGAGAACATGAATGATATTGTAACTAATTGGTGTTCATCCTCAAGTGGTGTTTTTTACTTTCTAATATTTATGTACAAAATAATCGCTGTCTTTTGTTATATTTGTTTTATTGTGTATATTATATGCACAATACAATTCATACTGGCTTTTTTTCAGCATTGCTATTTTGCATGGTACATCCTAACCTATACAAATCTATCTCTATATATACACCATAAAAATTTCTGCCACATGGGTTGTGTACTTTTGACTTCATCTAGTGCTGAATACAACAGTTAAAGACAAAATAATATACATACATTTATATATATAAAAAAGATATGGATTTCCCCCCTTCGGAGGAGGAATAATTAATTATTCTACTAATAATACAGATATTCATGTATAAAAAGAATACTTATTTCCCCCCCCCATTAATAAATTATTCTATGAATATTCACCTTGTGGCTGACGGCTTGGATGATAAATCTGGAGATCAAATGGCTGAGCACTTGTTTTTTGTATGACACTGACATTTTGGCCAGTCCATTTGTTGGCTTTGGCGAGGGTATTGGTCCTCCAATCTGTCCAATAAACTTCACTCCCATACAAAGAAACAGCAAAAGGGTGAGAAAGATATTCGTGACCCCGTATAATCTCTATCATGCTGGTTCCATCATACAATGCAGAATAAATGGCATCCGATCTACAAGACAACCCCAAATTTAAGATTATGTCAAAATAATTAAAAAAAAAATCACACAATCATTATGAATATGAATCATATTTTAACTTACAGAGTAAGATAAAAAAACTTACTCTGTAAGAGTGGTGAGGCATAGGAATTTTTGCAGTGCAATTATTAACTTTATAGATCATTAACTTCATGTTTTTAATTTACCTGGACATATGAAGTGCTGGTTTGTATAATGCTTTAATTTACTTCAATGCTGCGAGAAATACCACAGAAAACTCAGTTTTCTTTCAGATGAGCTTAAAAAAGAATGAACTAACTTATGCTTTGCATGGATGAGTGTCAGGGAGGACATTTGGGAACTGCTCTCTAAGGCACAGGGGAACCAGGAGCCACGGGTGATCCCACAGCTGGATTATCAATTACATAAATGTACATACTGTACACGTGCCTGCCCAGGGCTCTCCTTGTCCATAATTCCACAACTAAATTCCACTTGCACTGCAGTTTCTGCATGGAGGAATGAGGATTGCTCATTAACCACTTTACCTGGCATCTGTCCACACGATTCTCTTCTCAAAGTGATCCACAGTGAGGCCGTTGGGCCAGGCCCCAGTGTCCATGTCCTTGTAGATGATCTTCCTCTCTGCCCCACTCATGGAAGCAGATTCAATGCGAGGAAAATTTGCATCCCAGTCTGTCCAAAACAGAATTCTGGTGAGAGGAAAAGGGAAAACAAAGGGGGATAGAAGAAAATATTAAAGCATGAAGAAAAATCTGAAACGGTTTATGAGACAACAGCTGGAAAAAAGGTTTGACCATTTACATGATTTAAATGAAAGGATTAAACATAGATCAGTTTGGGTCCCTATATAAATTCCTTAGGGTAACATACAGATAATATTTCATTTTTCATGTTAGAGGCATCATGAAAATAAAGAACTTTATTTAAAAAAAGACCTAGGAATTTAATTGCATTCCCTTTTCCATGTCCATTTATACAGTGGCAGCTTGCCTTGTCTTCCCTCTATAGTTAGAAACCAAGCTCATTAAAAGAAATTATAATGAGAGCCTTTGAAAGCAATCCATGGATAAGAAGGATGGGGAGGGGAGAATGGGAAGAAAGGTGATTTGAGGTAGCAGGGATCAAGGAACAGGCTAAACAAGAGATTTTCAGCTACTCTTAAGAGTGTTTTAATCAAGGCCCCTGGATTTTGGTATGTCATTAATGAATTTTATACAGATTACACTTGCTAAGAAAACTTCAAAGACAGGTTTTATTGTCATCTCTCTCAGTTTTGTACAATCTCCAATGTTTTTCTAATAAGGAGAACTTTCATTGTTATAACCAAAGAAGTGTCTTTTTAAATAACAGAAGCAGCATCACCAAGAAGACAGAAATAAACTCTAACTGTTCTTTGACTACTGAATTTTCAACAACACACAGACTTGTTAAAGGAAAATTATACTTTTGATAGGAAAATTTGTGGTTGTAAAGAGTTGATTGCAAAGAGCCAGACTGCAGCAAAACTTCTGACAAGTCTTTGTATTTGCCTCTAAAAGACCTTCAGCCTCAACAGCCAGGGAGGTTCACAGGATGAGCCCACTGGTGCTGTTTGCTTGTTTCAGTGCTGAATTCCTGTTTGTGCAGACTGGGCTAGGGATGTTTATCTCCAGATGTTTATTTTACACACATCTGCATGTGTGTGGACTGAGAACACCTGCTCAGCCCCACTGCAGGCTGGAGTGCAGCTCAGACAGCTCTGGGATATGGGATTTCCTAACACAACCCTTTTCCTTGAATCACCAGTGTTTATTCAGATTCATTTGTTAAAGGATTGAGGACCTATTCCTGTCTATGTTGAAAGATTTTTTCTCTTTCCTGACTTCTAACATAACATAGAATCAATTGCTTCTAGCTCTTCAAAAGGCAGATTAAGCCTTCAGTTTCAAGAAGAGTGGTGATTTGATTTTTTTTTCCTCCCAACCATTTAATTTGAACAACTTCTCTGCCAATAGGATGCCTCTTTTTAAAGATCTTTATAGATAAGCGATGCACACTGTAAATAAGCTTTCTAACATCTCAGTTGAGAGAACAAAAGCCTTAATCATTAAAGCACATACATTCTAATTCACAATTTAGGTCCCAGAATTTGGGACCTTTATCAATTTTCATTTTTATGTACACAGCTTTGCTTCTGAGAGAAATATTCAGTGAGGACACATGACAGACCGTAGCAAATTCCTAAACAAAACAGAATATAATGACTTTGAAAACAGGTCAGTTGTGATATTTTTGGCCATATTTAATTTTTGGTTGGTGGCTGGTTGCTTTTGTTGTGTTTTTCTGAATGTTTTTGTTTGTTTGGGTTTTTTTTCCCCTTTGGGAAGAGGATGGAGCTACTGAATATACACAATATTCTGGTTTAGAGCATACCCCTAATGAATAGGTAGGAAAAATACTGACAGGAGCTGGCAAGTTATCTCCACTTTAGAGATGAAATCCAAACACAAAAAGTGGCATTTACCTCACTCAGCCATGAGGCTTCCAGTAACATCTAAGCAATATTTTTATAGTCCCATCAAAAAAAAACAAACCAAACCAAACAAAATCCAGACAAACAAACAAACAAAACCCAAAACAAACAAAAAACCCCCCAAACCCCCAAAAAACACACAAAAAAAATCCAAAAAAGCCAAAACAAAAAACCAAAAAATGGGTCTCTGACTGAAAAGAGTCACCTTAATCTGTCCATTAACCACACAGAAATGTTAGACCAAACATTATCATCCACATTGAAAAAAAAATAAATGAAAAAATAAATAAACAACAACATGGCAAGGTAAGTAATTTGCCAACAAAAAGATCCCTGTATCTCCTGACTTACAATTTTTCAATCCGTTTCACCTAGGAAAAACACACTAATAATGGATTCTTTATCATTCAAAATACACTTTCAAGAAGTATCAAATATTAGTTAGAAACTAATAAGCAAAAAAAGTAAATGAAACAAATATCACATTTAAACATCTTTAAAATACTTTGCAACAAGAAAAAAAAAATAATGCTTTTATAAATTCTAATTACCCATATCTGGGATCCAAAGCAATGGCCCTGGGATGCTCCATGGCTCCAGCTATTAATGTTGTCCTCAAAGTGCCATCGAGTTTTGCCACTTCAATCTGGTCCAAATTGCTGTCGATCCAGTAAATGTTTCCTGCTATCCAATCTACAGTCAGACCTTCAGGAGTGGCCAGGCCATGTTGCACCACAACCTCAATGGCACTAACACCTTAAAGAAAAAGAAAAAAAGTAAAGAAGAAGGAAAAAAAAAAGAAAAAAAAAAAGAGAGGAAAAGAGATTCTTAAAGAACTAATGTAGAGACTGGTAGAGTGAACATGGACATACAAGTTTATCAGATGTTCTTGCAGTGAATTCTGGATTATTTGGGGTTTGCTTTTTAGATGATAGCACTGGAACATACACTTCAACAAAGAACATTTTACAGAAACTCTTTTGTATATATTATGAGATTATATTGAGTTATAGGCCACCATTATGTCAGCAGAGCCAAGAAAAAGTCTTTCTAGATGCTATAAAATTTTGAAGCAGGATCTTTCACATAGTGAGAGGAAATAATTCATCAGACATCAGATAAATTCTTATACTTTTTTAATAAGGTGAAGATAAACTGAAAGAAAAAAAAAAGAAAAAACAAAAAATAAATCAATATTGCACTCACTGGACCAGGAAGAAACATCATATCTTTGCATTTGTCATTTACTTCCCCCTAGAGCATACTGCAAAGGGAAACTTTGATAACTAAAGTTTCTTTTCTGCCTGGAAATGAAGTACAAGCCCAATATACTCCTTTTAAAAGGCCATCATAAATTCTGTTTCTGTGAATGGCAGCTCAGTTTCAGCTGATCAGGTCTAACACCCTGTAACTGCAGGTGTCCTTGCTGTTAAGAAAATAAAGATCCAACCCTTACCTCCAGTATCAGAGAGCTTGCCTCTGTAAATTTTGTCCTCCACCACGTCTGTCCAGTACAGTAAACTCTGACTGAAATGAAAATCCAGGGCTATTGTATTTCTCAAACCAGGAACTAA
Organism: Trochalopteron elliotii; assembly: GCA_024734555.1. NCBI lineage: Eukaryota > Metazoa > Chordata > Aves > Passeriformes > Leiothrichidae > Trochalopteron > Trochalopteron elliotii. The sequence goes on from JANPWX010000533.1 coordinate 1,995,048, forward strand.
GAGGCTGTAGTCACGCTTGTGAAGATCAATTTTTCTGATCTCGTGTCGAATAGAAAAAATGATGAAAGCCTCAAATGGATCTGGAAGATGAGGATTAAACATTTCAAAGGAATAATCAAAAAGATATTGCTACAAATTGATACAAATGACAAGTGGAAGGTGAACAACAGAATACTTTATCAGGAGAAAGAGATGATTTAAACAATTCATCTTTTGATAAGGAGCCTTTCAATTACTTTTTTAGTCTAACAGACTTCTTAATTCTCCCTTCTAGCATTATCTTTGATCCCAACTAGAGATATTAGACATTAAATTTGGGAATATCAGACTCAAATGTTGAACTGTATTTTGTAGCTCTATCACAGTGAGTCTGTAATTAGAGCTTTAAAAAGTCACATTATCAAATTTAAAATCTGCTTCTAAAAAGGTTCAGAAAAATGAAACCATTAAAATATAGATTGTTTCAAAGGCCATACAGCTGAAACATTTACTAATACATAAAGTACCTTTTGAACATACAGTGTACCTTGTGTTTTCAATTGAAGCACTTAAAAAAAACCCCTCATGCCAAACTAACAAGCAAAAAAATGAACATTTTGTGTGCTTACTGATACATGGCATCACAAATCCAGCTACCAATGACTTTCTCCTTCCATTGTTACTGAATTAATGCTACATGACTTGTGTCAGTGAGTTGATATCAAAGTGCATAAAAACATCTGTAAACACGATCAGCATTGGTCAACCATAGCATGAAATCGATTTTTTTTTTATTATAGTTCTTACATAGATTAGGAACTGTTCTTCAAGCAAGTAGCTGTGTTAATAAAACAAACAAGGAAGACAAAAAAAAAATTGGATTCTACAAGCTGTTGAATCCACTCAGTACACCCACTTTGATCAAGATATTTTTTCACAGCATTCCTTCTCTGTGGGGAAGCAGTTGTTCCCCCCAAAACACTCTGAGTTTCTTCTCCTAGAGTGAAACACAGATTATACTGGGAGGTTTGCTTTCCATACAATTAAAGTAATTTATGTAGAAGATTTATGGCAATACTCCTGTTTCTCAAGACTCCTAAGAGACTCTGAAAATACCCAGTTTATCTCTTGAACGTTTATTTCACTGTTCACTTCCTCCTGCAGCTCCTCTTCCCCTGACTCCCACTGCACACACACACACACAGAATTATCAGGGATATTTTATCAGGCCAATCAGCAGAGCTGTGCTTGTGCTCTCAAAGAACTTGTTCTCAACCTGGCTTGAACTTTCCAAACGACCCTCCTGTTTGTTAAAGCAATGAATGACTTTCTGCAAAGCAAATTTTTCAAAGCTCTGCAGTGGTTAAATAATTTAGTGCAGAACAGGATCACTGGCATTAGCAGTTGTTTCACAAGCACCAGCTATCTGAACTTGAGACACACTTTAATGGCACTCCTCAAATTCTGATAAATTGGCAGCTATTATGCAGAAGGCTGCTGATCTGTGGTTTTTTGGCAATAAGACCACACGCCATAATCCTCACCAGTAGCTTTTTTTATAATTCTCAGCAATTAACAATGCAATGGAAGAAAAAGAAACCTAATAAATGCGTGCTATGTTGGATTGTTTTTTTTTTTCATTCAAAGTAGAGGAAGTACAGTTTAAGATAAATAACCTACACTGCAAATTATCTTTACGAAAAGGATTAAAGTTCAATGGGATCTTGACAACTGAAATTTCCAATTGAAATTTCCAGTTGAAATAAACATGAGAAAACCCTAGGCTCGGCTGAGCACATCCTGCAACACTGCACCCTCCTCTGAACACAGCTCTTGGGGGGTGTGAAACAATACAGAAATACAAGAGGAAATTGTTGCAGGTGTTCCAAGAGGTCTGGAAATCATGGCTTGAAAGGGAAGAAGGAATAATCTGGAATTGTCTAGTCTAAAAAAATGGAATAAGACGATGAGAATAAAATTCCCTTAAGACATAAAAGGCTTACGAATTGAAAACGGGAAAAATCCTGTTTTCTGTATAAATAACAAGTAGGGCAAGGATTAAAGGCTTAAACTGGACCAGGAAGACTCAGAAAGACCAGAAAAACAAAAATCTTCTGGAGAGTGAGTCAACAAAACATTTCACCCCTGGGAAACTTGGAGTTTAGCACTGAAGGAGTCCTGAAGGTCTTGGAAAGCTGATAAACAGCAGCAGTATTAGCCAGGCTTTGATCTCCCTTCCAACCTGATCATTCAATGGCTCTATAAAATCAGCTGCATTACAATGATTTGGAATTTTCAGGCTCAGTAATTTTTCGGGTTTTTTTTAAATTATGCTTCCATCACCCAATAAACCCAAAATTTGATAATATTTTCCTAATTCATCTTCTAGAAATTGAGAGCAAATTCTTTTTATTCTGCAAACTGATTAAAAGCACTTCTGTAAAGTTTCAAATCAATATAATGGTTATTGGCTACATTCTTTAGAACTTTCAGGAAAATTAACCATTAACAATTCATTAAAGTGCAGAAAAGTATGATTTTTCTGATTTCATAAATGCCTCCAACATTTTGCCATAAAGGTTAGTGTATAAAATATATGAGGCAAACAAAGTATTAACTACATGAAAAGCAGTAAAAAAAAAAACCTCTGATAGGAGAAAACTGCCTGAACAATGCCATCAAAAAAGGCTCCATAAAGAATAATGCCTCACATTTTTCAGTGGGTTAAATTTAAAATTCTTTCTTAGGAAAAAATTCTGACTGAACCCAATTGTTCGATTGAAGCTTGCTGTAGCAACAGCAGCACAGATAACAATCTGCACTGTGCTTTCATGAAAATTACCTTAAAGTAAAACAATAACTCCATAAAGATTCTGAAAAAAAACCCTTCCTTAAAAGTTTGACACAGCTCAGAGAGGATTGGACTATTCCCCTCTCCATTTTAGTATTTTAAAGGTACCTGGAAATTATAACAAAATTGAGTTTCAAACCAGCTAAGACAGATCAAACAGAGAGACACATTATCCTCTTTAAAAATAAATAAATAAATAAATAAATAAATAAATAAATATGTACAATGATCTAACAATTTCCACTGCTTGGAAAAGGCTGACAGTCTGAAAGGTTAAAGGTAAACATGAAATTTAAATATCTTTTAAGAATAGTGTATTTTTTTTTCCTGAATGCTTATTATCATTTAAAAGAGCAAATGCAATATATCAGCACAACTTATTTTGAAATGTGTTCCAAGAGAAACCAGGAACACGAGTATGAAAATATATAATTTGTATTGAATTTCTATCTGAATAATGGAGCTCTGTAACACACTCTTAGTTCAATCAATACAAATTTAAATCGAAAGGAAACATTTAATGTTTAGGAAATCAGTATGTAACAATGCCAGAACAGCAACAAGAAAAGGAGATGAAAACAAGAGACACGGAAAGTGAAGAAACTTTGAAAGAGAAAAAAGAAAACACTTAAAACCCTCAAGAAATGAAGACAACATAGGTAGAAATGAGATACAGCAGACAAAACTAAAAAAGCCTTTGAAAAGGAAACTAGAAAGAACTAAAAAGCTTGTATTGAACAGTTCTGTATCTACTTATTATCCTCTAACTCATTCTACTTCTTTGGCAATTCATTAGATTCCTCTGACAAACACACTTTTTGATACTGAAATGCAATCAGGAAAAAAGTCAGAATCACATAATTCCTGCATTTTCAGCACTCACATTCCCATTCTAATGGGCTCACAAACAAATATCTTTACCATATTCTGAAAACGTGTTGCATACTAACTCTACATGTTATTGCTGTGTACTTGGGAAATGTTTCTTATACACAGGAAAACGCTATTTCAGACTGAAAAAAAAAAAGGCTAAAGGCCAGCATTCTCATTTTCTTCTGAGTAATTTATTTTTTCTTCTGGAAAAGAGATTATAAAAGTTACTATTCTAACAGAATAGACATCTACTCCTGGTTCAAGGCATCTTAAATCACTATGGCTGTTCTAAGAATTACTTCATAACAACTGAAATTATAGAAATAGTAGTTTGGCATTTGGGGGACAGCTTATCTTCATAAGGTCACTTTGAACTTTATTTGTAATAGTATTATATAAAAGTTTTTTCTTCATTCTAAGTTCACTGAAGACCTCACGCCCAGAGACTTAAATGATGGGGACATTTTGAGTCTCACAGATTCACAGAAGAAATCAAAATTGTTCTCACTTTCCTAAAATGCCCTTCACACAGTCAACAACTGAAGTGCCAGAGGATCTGTCCTCCAGAGAACTCCCCATGCCTTTTGAATTAAATAAACTGAACAGGGCCAAGATGATTTGTGCCTCTAAAAGCACATGCCATATTTAATATGGAATAATTTTGTCACGGCTTTGATGGCATTAGGGTAGTATCATTACAGTTTGTAAAGAAAGGTATCATTTTTCTCTATATCAGCAGACATCACAGGTCTCAGATCATATATTTACGATTACATTCTTCGAAAAAAATCTGGAGAAATCAATTTGCAACTTCAGATTCTCACCAACATCAGTAAACATTAAGCAGAAATATCTCATGGGCTTAAGAAACCCAAGAAACTGTAGTCTCACTTTTCTTATTTTATAGCACAAGTGAGGATTCTTCACTTTTTTCCCCATTTAGTTTCAAAATATTGGTCATTTCTACCTGATTTAGTTTAAAGTTTGTTTCAAGCTTTCCTCATATGAGTTGCTAACACTGTCTTAAATTCTTTTAATCCTCTCATTTCTCTAACCCAGTAAGAATGCACTTTTTCAATTACTGGAAGTGTCCATAACGTAGCAAATCAGATTGATCAAAAATCATTGAGAACCAGACCAAAGAACTGACATAAAACAAGAACTTTAACAGAAATAACTGCAGAGTAAGAACAAATAAAGTATATCCTAATCATGTTTACTGAATTGTGAAATACCCAAATAAGCACAAGACAATGTGAAAGATGCTTCTGTTCAGAGTTGCAAAAACTCTATGAAAAAATAGAGATAATATAGAATAAAATTTTCAAAGAAATTAGAATTATGGAAATCTAGAAGGCAAACTCAATACTTTTTTTTAAGTTCCAGCCAGGGAGGTAAAGGTGTGATAACAGTTCATATTGCACATTCATGTTTCTGTTTTACACACAACACTGCACCTGAAAACACTCCCCTAACACAGTTTCCAAATGATGCTTCAGTACTTATTATTAGGGAGCAACGAGGGGAATACATTCCCCTCTCCTGTTTTGCCTCATGTTGATTTTCACCTTGATTAGTGAGCTGAGCAGGCTCTTATTGCTGTCAAAAAACAATTGCCAGAATGCCTCAGGGGAAAAAAACATCTTGAATATTGAATGCTAACAGGCAGCATATAATTGCACATTCAAAATTAACCTTCTGAACCCTCAGCCATTACTGATCAATATCATGATTGACCCATTTCTTAAAAATACACAGTAAATTCCCATACAGAATGTGAAATTGTGTGTATATATATATGCCTGTGCATGTTAACTGTACATGAAAAACTGTATAAAACTTCAATTTCAGAATTATACTGTATTAACATCTCTAGAAACATCTGGTATTAGCATTCTTAGGTTAGCAACAACCTAGTATTTCAATCCATTTGTACATGAAGCACAGAGACAGTTTCAATGAGTCCTCAGATTGCAATCAACCCCACATTTGGATAATCCCATGTGTTTCTTACACAGAAAAAAATAAAAAAGAGAAAGAGGCTCTCAGTAAATGGCCATCACAGCTACTAACATCCTGAATATTGAACATGCCCCAAATTTCAACCTACCAGTACTAACACAACTCTCTCCATCCTTACTGAGCTTCCAGCCTTCATAACATGAGCACTTGACAGTATTTTTATGCTGTTCACAAACTTGGCTGCACTTCAGGTGCTTGGTGCAGTAATCCATAATCTCACAAGTTTTGTTGTCTGCAGTAAGATTGAATCCTGCAGGGCAGGAGCACACAATCCTTCCTCCAGGAACCACAGAGCACTGATGGCTACATCCACCATTGTTTAGTGAACATTCATCTGAAATAACATGGAAAAACAGTAATTAAGGGCTGGAAAAGCTGTCAGTTATGTTGTATATAGAAAAGTCAACTCAAATACCTACAAAGGCCTCCAAGACTGGCAAGCAAAATGTTTTTATTTCTAAAACAGATTTCTATCCTTGTTTTTAAAATTATCTGATGTGCAACCATTTATCTGGTAGCTTTACTGCAAGCCTTCAAGGTTTTAGCAAAGCTCCATGTCCAAGTGGTAATCCTCAAAATTTGGTGTTGGGATTGACACTGTTGAACACCTTTATCAGTGACATGGACAGTGGGATTGAGGGCACCCTCAGCAAATTTCTGATGAGACAGAGATTTGTGAGTGATGCAGCAGGGAAAAGATGCCATCCAGCCTTGCCAGGCTTGAAAAGTGGGGCCTGTGCAAACAACTTGAAGTTCAAAAAGCCAAATACCAGGACCTGCACTGAGCCAGGGCAATCACAAGCACAAATACAGGCTGGGAAAATAATGGATTGAAAGTGGCCCTGAGGAGCAGGAAGTGGAGGTGTTAGTGGATAAGAAGCACAACATGACCCTGGAAATGGGAGCTTGCAGCCCAGAAAGCCAAATGTGTCCTGGGCTGCATCAAATAAAGCTGGACTCCAAAAGGAGATTCTTCCCCTCTGTTCTTGTCTTGTGAGACCCCACCTGAAGGACTGAATCCAGCTCTGGGGCCCCCAACATGAGGAGGATGGGGACATTTTGAAGCAAGTGCAGGGAAAGCCACAAAAATGCTCTGAGGGCTGGAGCAGCTCTCCTCTGTAAACAGGCAGAGAGCTGGGAATGCTCACCTGGAGAAGAGAAGGCTCCAGGGAGACCTCAGAGGTCTCTGACGTTAGGATCTTTCCAGGCCTAAAGGGGCTCCAGGAGAGCTGGAGACTTTGGACAAGGGCCTGCAGTGACAGGACAAGGAGGCGTGGCTTCAAATTGACAGAGGACAGGTTAGATTTGACATTGGGAAGATATTTTTGACTTTGAGGGTGGTGAGGCCCTGGCACAGGGTGCCTAGAGAAGCTGTGGCTGCCCCATCCCCAAAAGTGCCCAAGGCCAGGTTGAAAGGGGCTTGGAGTAACCTGGTCTAACAGAAATATCCATGCCTAAGCAGGAGGTTGGAATGAGATGACCTTTCAGGTTCCTTCCAAGCCAAACCATTCTATGGTATGAACACAAGCTTTTGTAGCTGGAGCTGAAGTGCTTTCCTACATAGCAAAGCCCTTTAAATTGTTCACCTCCAGGAAAGTTTTGAGGGATTTGAAAATGAAAGACTCGTCTCCTTTGCCTTATTTGAAGAAAACTAAAACTTCAAGCACAAACTCAGTGTGATTTTAACTAAACAAAAATCCTCACACAGGCTCCAGTGCTGAAATTTCAGTACGAGAACCTTTTTCTCAACAGGAGGTATGGCAACAGACAGTGTATCATGAGCAATCAGAAAAAGGTGTCTGAAAGAAGTACCACAAAGATCGCCTTCATCAGATCCATCAGGACAATCTCTTCTCCCATTGCAGAGCTTCTCAGGCTGTAGGCAGATGGAGGTATCATTAGCACAAGGGTATTTTGGTGGTCCACACAAATAGCCCTCGCAATTATCCTCATCAGACTGATCCTCACAATCAATATCGCCATCACATAGCCACGCTTTGCTAATGCATCTCCCTTGGGGAAAAGAGACAATAAACACAGCAAATCAGACTGGAAGCAAACTTTAGGAGGAAAAAAAAAAAAAAAAACCTTCAAAGCAATATACAGATTTTTTTTCTTTTCTTTTTTATTATTCTTTTCTATTAATATTTCTTTCCTCTTTGATGAACAGAAAGAAATCAACTTGCACTTATAGTCTGAAGCATCATCCACAGCACTTTTGACAGTCTAATTTTCCAAACAACACCAATCCTACTTATTTGTGTGCTGAACAAAACTGCATACAGGCACAACCTCAAAATCTGTTAAATACACCAAATGATACTAAAATTTTCTAATTATATTTAATTTCTGCTTTTTGTCATCTCTCTTCTTTTATCTTCTATTGCAACAGCCCTCCATGGGAGCAATGTTTCAATATATGATTTTTAATTAGCATGGGTTTACAAAACAAAAATCTTTCTAGGAAGTAGACACAACCCATTTCCCACTGATGTCAGATAAATGATCAGCTTTTAGGCAAAATAATTACAGCAGATGAAATTTCTTAAATGACTTCAGTTTTGTCAAACCAGTGTTCAGATCACGTCTCAAAAGGGGGGAAAGGAATTTATGATGACCATCGATGTTCAGAGATGCAAGAAAGCCTCTTGATTAGAAAAAGAGTTTTAATCTTTAAAATCCTGCAGATATCAAATCAGAATCAACAAAATCAGGAAGTTTAATGAAAAGAGCCAAGACTGTGAATGCTGACACTTACAGGAGTGTGTGTGCTCATGTCCCAACCTATTTTTCTACTTGCTACCTACAGCCAGGAGGGTTTAGCTGTAAATTTTGATAACATCAAGAATGAACAGAAATGTCATACTTTATTTTCCAATTAATAGAGAACAGATAGAACCACAGGTAATGAAACAGATCTAGAAAATTTTGGGGGGCTTTGTCCATGAATTAATTATGCAGAGAAAATCAATTGGAATGGGAAGGGAGATCCTGGGAATGTTTAGTTCCACTGACAGCAGTTCTGGTGGATCCCCAGGCATTGACTAGCAAAGCCTGAGACTCCCAAGTTCAAACCTGCCCAGCATGAACTGGCACAACTTCCTGCCCACCCCTCCCAGCTTATGGAACATCAGATTTCAATTTTCTTAAAAGGACACATTTGTTGAAGATTGGTTTAATGCATTTGGTTTGACATTTTAGTCTTCTTTTTTAGCAAAAAATGCTGATATCCTCACAAAGTCAAGGGGATAAAAGTGAAACAAGAACACTGGAAAAAGCAGTTTGATTCTGCAGCACTCATGAGGAAAATGTGAGACTGTTTTCACTTGTGGTGAAGAAAAATAAGAAGTGAAACTTCAGGACCATGCTACACTGAATGTAGGGTTTAAACAACAGAATATCATTTTGCCAGTGAAAATCAGCTTGAAAACATACAGGGAGGGGTGGCAATTAGAATGAAAAGCTTCCACCATTTTCTTTAGTGGCCAAAGTCCCAAATATCCCATACTGAAAAGACAGAACTGCACAGACACGAGGAAACAAAATTGCATTCATGATATGCATGCAGTTTATCATTACATGCAATCACAAGTGTTTCAAAAAAGTGTCCCTACTCTTTATTATGCTAAATGATCATTGATTTTATATATTACTATAACACAGCAGTAGAATCCAAGCTAATGGAAAATACCAACATCAACCAAACCAACCATAACCCAAAATAAATTGAAGTTGCTTCCAGTAGTGCTCCTAATCTGTTATTTTAATCTTTTATGCATTCAAATGTTTACAGAGAAAATCAGTTTCCCTGCCTTTCTTGTACCTTAGTGAAGATATGTTTTATACTGAAAGACTCATCTTTCATTATGATAGATATGACAAGTTCTTAAGTAGAATATACTTTCAAGGAATTAATCTTTGCCAAGATTCTAAAGAGATGGACTTAATGAAATATTATGACTGTCTTGAAATCATTACTTAAAATTCACTGAAGTATTTTTCCTTTATTGCCCCTTAGTGAAACTCACACTTCTGGTTTCCAGGAACCTCCTTAGTAAAATTCCATCATAAATTAATTGCCTCAATAGCTGTATCTGCCCTTTTCCATTGCTCTTCTGTGTAACACAGTGAGACAGAAGGGCCTGAGCAGCAACTGCGTGGGAAAGTCTGATCCAAATGCTTCTCCAATGCTTTTTACTTCACACAAATGTCATCAACAGAATTACCCATTTATATACCCTTTCAGTCTTTGTCAGGACACTGAACCAAGGAGGTTTTTTGACTGATCCCACCTTCAACTATAGAAAAACTACTTGGGTGGAGCATGAATTGCAGTTTCCTCTCACAGCTAATTCTTACTGCCTTAAGCTGTACTGCAACACCTTCCTAAGCTACAGAATGGACTCAATCTTGATCCCATCAGCATTACAGAATGTTCCAACCTGACACATTTAACAAAATGCTGTGATGGTCAATGATCTCACTTGCCCTGTAGAACACACATTGGACTTAGAATGGATCACATTGTTTCAAAAATGTGGTCATTTCTCAATGTAAAGATTTTAGTAGAAAGCAGATGTTTTTAAATGACTCCTGGGTGAGACAGGAGAAAAACAACAATAACAGCCAAACAAACAACCAACAACAAAAAAAACCCACCAGGCCTAAAGAAGAGAGCTGTTACCACAGAAAACAATGTTGCCATGGACTAAGGATGAAAATACTTGCAATTTCCTCATCACATTTCTGGAAAACCGTTTTTTCCCAGCCTTCCTCAGCACCAGCTTTTTTGGTCACAAATCTAATTTGGACTCTGACAATCCCCATCCAGACAGCACCAGACAGTGCTGCTGTTGTTATATTCTTCCAGCATCACTGTGATCAGCACCCACTGATTTGATTTCCTCTATGTACACTCCTTATTTTCCGTGCCAAATCAATGCAACTTCTTTCCTCAAAACCTTTTTTCCCCTCTAATATATTATTATATGTAAGGAAAAAAAAAAGGGAAGTAAAAAAAAATACTCCACAGAGTAGCACCAAAAATGGTAGGATACCATCAACTGCTGCTTGAAAAAATAAAAAGAACAGTAAGTATGGCAAATAAATGTTAAAGCTCAGATGTACTGCTTACTAACTGAAGTATTCATGGCTCTTTTGCATTTGTCTTCACAGAAGTACTTTATTATGATCATTAGAGTAATTAGATGACATTTTAAGTGAGACTGCACAGATTCTGCTCTTGGTGTAGCACTACTAACTGAAAAGTAGGGAGATGGAATAAAAAGGATAAATTTATGTAGTACATAAAATTGAAGTGAAGTACATGCCTGTAATAGTTTTTGGAGGACAGAATCAGAATTTAAAATAGAAAGTTGTATCTTTATACAATTTAAATTAGTCTAGTCTTATTTAAAAAAAGCCTAATCTAATTTTAAACCAGAAAATAATTGGCTAGCAGCAGCCCAAGGGTAGTCAATCTCAATCAGGTAATGATTGCTTCCCACATCCTACTGCTGTGCAACCTGTAGTATATTTTTCATCACACATCACTATGAACAAACATGGGATGGTTTTGGGGAAAAAAAAATCAGAAAAGCAGTTCTGAAATCTGGTAGCTCAAGTACCCTGCAGCATTTTGGCTGAGTTTGGATACAGCAGCTCAAAGACTGCCCAGGCTGGAGAGCTCCAGTGAGACAAGCAAAAATAATAAAGTGTGAAAACATGAAACAGAAATGGAAGAAAGGCAAGGGGAGAAAAAAAGTATTTATTTATTCAACAAATAATGCTTTTAGGGACCCATATGGCAGAAGTCATTCAATATCCAAAGGAGTCAGATGAGTTGTTGGGAATAAAATGTTCAACTACTAAAGGCAGATGACACAAGGCCATCTATACAAGTTTTAGAATACTCTCAGCCATAGATTTTTAACTGAATATTGGAAAAGAAGCTGGGTACAATGGGTTCTTGAGATCACCATCCCTGTAAGCAGAAAAACCCCTTCTGGCTGGATGCTGACAAATTCTGGCTTTGTAGCTTGGCACCCATGCCTGTGGCATTGTGAGACATTAACCAAAGCCACAAAAGCCACAGTAAGGAAAGACCCTGCAGCTACTATTTAAGGACATAAAATGAAAAGAAATAAGCAAAAAATGGGCAGCACCATCTCACTATTGCTCTTCTCACCAGCTGCCATTTCCCTCCCCAAGTTCTGGCTAATTCAGCTCCCTCCATGCACATGTTCCTGCACAGCCCCATCACATTCTGTAGCAGATGTCACCCCCAGCAGTCTCAGAGGGGACAATTAGCCAGTGCCTCCTCGTTGGAAGAACTGCCATAAATGTGCAAGCCAGACACCATTATTTCTCTAGAATCACGCACAGAGAAAATTGCATTTCTTCTGAAACATTCCAGTAACTCTTTCTCATAAAGCCATTATTACTCCTTTGTCCAAACCACATGGAACAAATGGAAAAGCAGCTAAACAAAAATTTGCCTTTGCTGTTTTATGCTACAGTGCATTACTACAGGCCTCCTCCAGAACTTCGCTCCTCCCAGGAGGAAGGAATATTGCAAAAGAGAAAATTATGACTGTCATAACTGGTAGCTCCAGTGGTATTTCCACACAACAAACAAGCACAATTGCATTTTCTTTCAAATCAAAGCCATATACCCTTCAATTTAGCAAATTTTTGATGAAAATTTTTGGTTTTGCTGTATTTCTTTGTGGCAGCCAGAGAAGTCACCTTCCACCCTGAGACAGGGCCTTCCTTTAATGTGACCACAAATATAGGGAAGTATATAATGAGGGAATGCAGCTTGAGCTGTGCACTTTGAAATGAGGTTCTAGTTTTCTGTTGAAAAGGCAGCTCATTCAGACCATGATGCTGAATTTAAATCCTTCTATTTCCTGTTATTATGGCAGCTGTATTTGGAAAAATCTTAGCTTACCACCAGAAGGAGCTTTCCAGTCTCTGTATCTAAAATCATTCAGGACAACTAAGAAACCAAAACCTAGCCTAAGAAGCAAACTTTTCTGAAAGGAATAAAGCCCAATAACTAAAATCTGCACTTCATCTTGTATTCCACATTGCCTCTGATCTATCTCTCTGCTTTCTCTTAACTAAAGTAGTAATATCTTGTCTCATTAGCTTTCCAAATGCAGCTGATGAAAATAAACCTCATCTATTGAGATTTATTCACCTTTCTTGCCTCTAAAAATTTCTCTTTGGCCACTTGGACTAGTGTTAGCTTTTCCTCACTTAGGCACTAGAAATACACTTGCTCCTGGTGCAATTTCCTGTATGAGGGTTTCTATCAGTCAGTTTCAGATCACTCTGTTGGAAGTGAATAATCCATTTCTACTTATAGAAGGTAACATTTAACAGCTACTTATTCTACACATCTTTAGGGAAATAGTAAGAACACAAGAGTAAATGTTTGGGTTTTTTTAGACACAATTTAGTATTCCATATTTCTTTTTCAAGACTTCATCATTTTATAATTTTAAAATCCAAGAAAAAACAAGATACTTTTGGACAGAGGTCACACAAATCCTCTGACACATTTTTCATGCTTAGCTGTAACACAGGTATTAGAATGGCTTCTCCCTTCCTTCAATACTTGTAGTTGCCCAGTGGCAACAATATTCCTACTTCTTATAGCCTTCATTGAATATTGCTGTGACAGTTATTTTAGCCCTAACATTTCTTTGATAGAAACTACAAACAAAAATTAATACTGTGCTCACATATATTAATCTCTTCCTTAACTGGACTTTCCCTTAAAAATAGGTTCCATCTAAACATTATTGTTTATATCATTGCATATCCTCATGCAATGATTGGCACATTCTTTTCACCACTTTTAGTGAATTATACTTTGAGAAAAAAAAATTAAACACAATCAAAGAATGTATTTTTCTTCCAATACAGCACTTAAAATTTCCAGTGCTATAGTTGTAATTCTTCAAAGTATTCAAGGTACTTTATACCATTTTATTCAACTTACTCCTAGGGCCAAAAAGGGGAAATAGAAGAAAATATCTGAATTTTGGAGTACTATTAAATGCTTTATTTAAGTATTTAGTGGGAAGTACTGTCATAGAGACTTCTTTTAGCTTTAAGTAATCTCAAAACTCATCTGCTTTATATTGTAAATATAAAATAGATTTGTTTATATTTATTTACATTAAAAATAAATATATTTATTTATAATAAAATACATATACTATGTTTTATATTTATATTGCAAATCAGAAAACAGGGTATGTAAATCAACATTATTTTCAAGAATACATATTTTCAGGAATCAATATAATGTTCAGGTAGGAATACAGTGAGTAACACCTTATTAGTATTAAGCATTAAAAGCATTAGTTGGAGAGTAGAGAAGTGACCAAACAACACAAACTCACGCAGACACACACAGAGTAAGTGAGAGGAAAATGCATCTGCAAGCCCCTACCTGTACTCCTGCAGGAGAACTTTGTTTTGTCATCACACACCCTCAGGGTTCCATTGCAGCCCTTCTCATCGCTGCCATCCTCACAGTCCTTCTCTCCATCGCAGCGCCACAGCTCCGGAACGCAGTTCCCGTCAGGACTGCACTGAAATTCCCTCCCACTGCACCTTCCAGGAGAGGGAGTTTCTTAGAAAAATAAGAATTACATTGAAGAATTTGCTCATGTCAGGTTTTTTTTTCCCATGCCAAGTCTACGCTGACTTAGAATCCTCTTCCTAACCTAAGCCAAAATCAGAGACCCCAAGCACAACACTCAAAATGCCCTATTCCATCCTAGAACTCATCACTCCAAAACAAGCTTCAGACAAACTCTTTCTTATCCTCCTCACTTCCTTCACTCTCCCTCCACCACATGCTCAATATCAACTTCTATTTCCTTTTTTTTCAAATCTCTGAGACAGTACAGAGTTTGGAGGTATAAAGAGGACCAAGGCTGATGAAGTTTCACTGGTGCTTTGTAAACCCTTAAACAACCCTTTGTAAACCCTTGAGCTTAATCCTCAAACTGGTTTTCCTCATCCTTCCTCTTTCTCCTTTTTTACCCAATAAGGTCCATCTCCTAATTCCCAAAACCTGAAAGGTCCCACCTGTGCTCTGGCAAGGCCCTCACACATGCCAGGTTTGTGCTGTTACAAACTCCACAGCAAAGGAGGTTCACTCAGTGCAGCCCTGGCATCAGTGCTGACTGCTTCAAACAATAATTACTGAGAGATTTTAATTATTCATCACATACATAATTCTCTAAGCATTTTCTAGCTTATGGCCTTTTCAATTTTATTCTTGCTTTTCTTTTCCCAAACTATTACAACTGTATTTCTATTATTTAATAGCATATTAACGACAATAACATGAACTTTAAAGTAATGGCATACTTACACTTTCCTGCTTGGACCAAAAAGCATTATTTGAATCAATTTGTATAGCACTGTTTATAAATACATTTTATTTTATTTAACATTGCTTTGTTGGCTTTCTTCTTACATAATCTGTATTCTTGTGTTATATCGTAAAAGGTTAGAGCAAGGCTTTAAGTTTCAAAATGGAAATGAACAGGAGTCAAAGTGGGTTGTTCAGTTCCAGACTAATCATTTTGATAGATAAAAATTATTTTTGTAAATATATAAAATTAAGGACTTCACTCATGCTGGCATTCTGATACTTCATGTTTTTGTATGAGGTGTTCAACTAGATTTAGAATGTAAAGTTATGAAAAGGGAACAATAACATTGTGTACAATTACTTCATTGTAGAAAAAACATTAGGAGAAAAATATGAAAGATATTCCCTCATTCTGATCTGATTATTTTTTAACCTTTGCTATAAGAATCCTTCCTTTCTCTCCCTACTCAAACAAATACAATGTATGGTATTTAAATAAGGCTGTAGTTTATCAAAATGCTTCCATGTAAAAAAACTCCAGAAATTCCAAGACTTGCATCACACAAAAATGAGAGTATTATTGTTCCACTGCATGAAAAAACCCAGAAAATATCAATAATAACTTAAAGAATACTTCTTACTGTCTCTTCACCTAGACAGCACACATCTCTGCAATAATACAAACATCACATCGAGCATAATTCACTGAAGTAAAACTATAAAACTTATCTCACTGTAATACCCATTCTGTTTTCAAACACATTCCTCATGATACACTTCTGTGTTATCACATTGCACTTGACATATTTCCCATTCCAGCCTTCACCAAGGTTAAGAGCATCTTCTCTTTTTCCATTGGCTGAAGGTCAGGTATTCATAACAAATAAACACTAACTCTGCGTTTATAAGTATTAAAAACGTGGAAGAAAAAAAATAAAAATGAAATCTAACCTTCCCTGGTGCAGTTTGTTTTGGTTTCATCACTGAAATCTCCACAGTCATTGTCACCATCACAGGCCCAGTGACCTGGGATACATCTGCCATTCTGACACCTGAACTGGTCAGCAGAGCACGAGTGAACACAGCCCAGCTCATCACTGCCATCACCACAGTCATCATCTGAAAATATTGATATTTGAATATATATAGTATTTTTATATTAATATGTTAAATATATTAAATATATTAAATATATTAAATATATTAAATATATTAAAATATAAAATATCCCAAAAAATATGTAAGGAGGGAAAAATTGTTTTGAAAAAGGCAGGAGGAAAAAAAAAATCCAGTAAGTAAGACAGTGTTTTCTGCTCACGGGCATCAAATTATTTCTAATGCACGTAATACCTTAAATCCTATTTACCAACAGCACTCAACTCTGTAATTTTGGATAGTCTAACCCCTTACTCATTTATTCAGAGACAACAGCAAGCATGAGAAGCCTGTAAATTTTCTCAATTTCTTTAGCTGTGTGTAACTACACAGGCTTTCAAACAATGCCACTTTACTCTCTGTGAAAACTTAAGAGAGTTAATCACAGACACAAACAGCTTCACATAAACCAAAATGAAAACCTGATGAATTTCTTTTCAATAGTATTAAACTTTGTTTCCAAGTGTTTACAAGAGTGCAAAGTGGAGAAAGCACATAAATAATCATGGACTGCAGTTTCTCATTACTCTAATGTTGTACTCATTACAACGGTCTTAAGGCAATTCCAGTAATTTGATCGTGGTCATCAAGGAAGGAGATAAATATATTAGGTACACTCTAAAGGGTTTCCATGCACAGGAATTCATCAGCACACTGTGATAATTTCGGGAATTTGTCCATTTACAGCTAAAAATTCCTGTCAGACAAATAAAATTACAGGAACACCAAATGCTTTGGACCAACCCAATGTTATTAGGACTGGAGCAACGTCACTCCCACACCACAAGCTCTGAGAAGAGATTCATTTTAGCATTCAAATATGTACTCTTCCAGCCAAAAGAACTAAATACATTGTAAAGTCTTCCTGGCCTTCACTCTTCAGGGATGCTATTTATTTACCTGAACTTGTACACAAAAAAACAAAAAATCAGATATATTGGTCACTGAAACCATGTTGTTTTCTAAGAACAGAAAACAATTTCATAAGCAATAGCTTTGATTTCCTTTTTTTTATTTTTTTTTTTTTAGCAATGAATCATCATACTTCATTCACATAACACACCATTTGTAGCTATCACAACAGTCCTCAACTGAACCTTCAGTGTTGCTGATTTCTAGGTCAAGTCAGTAATTTAAAAATGCTTTATTTATTCTCTGACCACTTACAAGCCAAACTGACAATATGAGTCTCAGAAAAAAAGAACATCAAAGCAATATTTATGGGATATCCCTCATATTCATTTCGGATATAGAGGATTTGATACTTGCCTGAATCACAGAGCCATTTGCTGCTAATGCATCTCCCATTTCTGCAGATAAACTGAGTTAGTGGCTCACACGTTGGGAATTCTGGGAAAACATTCAAAAAGAAATAAAATCTATTTAACATAACATCCTCCTCAGTAATATTCTGCCACCCTTATTTATAGCCATAAATTACACAAGTGTGTTGTAACAAACTTTTGCACCTTCCAGATGTTTATTCTGGAGTGGAGAAAAGGGTGAGACACCAAAAAGAAAAGATAAAATAGCTTTAATCTGTTAATACTGGCCAAACCCTACTTTTCATCACCATGGGCCATGAAATTCATTACTCTGTGACAAATGGCCTGGCCCCATATTCCCATCAGACCAAGGCTGGTTTTCCCACTAGCCATGCCAATATTTAAGGCACCATACCTTGATTACTGATACAAACTCTATTTTCCATGTGCTTATTTACAAAAGGGTTCTCCAATTGCAGCAGCACTGCCAGTAAGAGACAGGAAATGGAGCACTAGAAAATGGGGAGGTTAAGTACCAAGCTAAAGAACAGCCAGGAAATAAAGTTACTCTACACTGGCATAATAAAATCCAAAATTAAAATGTCAGCCTCCACAAGCAATTCCTCCCAGCATTCCAGTAAATCAGTAGAAATCTGAGACAATACCATCCTCAAAATATCATCTGTCTTGAACACAGATATTTGTTTCTATGACTATCGTATATGCTTCTGCACAGAGTAACTTAAATATAGGGTTTTTTCAGACTTCTTTTTTTTCTAATGCCAATGACATAGGTAGATGTGTGCTTTTATTTTTAACTTGCTAAACACTCTGGAAAATACTGAAGAGTTTTTCTAAATTTTTAAAGCATGTCACATAAATATAAAACTATCATAGGACAACAACTGAAATCACTTTGTTTTTACTGAACCTCACAAAGTTTGGGCTTAAAACTAGTCACAATGATGCAGCACTAAACCAGCTGCATATAATAATAGATTAAAAAAATACAGTTTTTTAATATAAAAATTAAATTGAGAACACCAAGAACCTCATTGAACAGAGGTGATTATCCTGCTTCAAAGTAGAAAAGGGTGGGAAGAAAAGCTACCATTGATGACAACACTTTGTTGTTACATCTAGAAAGTTCTTGCTGCTTTTGTTTGACATATTTGACATACAGGCACAGCCACAGTGTTTGAGGATAACAAAACAAGGTGTTAAAACGTGAAACACGTCAAGTTTGGCTACACAGAACAACAGCCAGTGACACAAATCCTGATTAAAAGATCTGAAGAAATATTCCAGGTCAGCTGAGAGGATACTGAACAAAGCTCATGGGATGGATTTCCAAAGGTGCCAGTAACCTCTCTGTGCTGCTGATGTACCTGAGAACACGAAGGAGAGGCAGAGAAATTGTTCTAGCACTGAGAGTCAATTCTGTGCCATCAAACAGAGTTAGAACTTTAGAGATTGGAAAATACAAGTCCCCTCATCCTATCTCTGCACACAACTGAACTGATTTGATTTGAAGCAAGGCAATTAGAAGTCTACCTTAATAATATTATTATTTTTATTCATGTAAAGACTTCATTTTTTGCCCCATCCCTGTGAGTGTTCAATACTAGTCTGGATGGAGCTCTGGTCTAGGGGGAGGTGTCCCTGCCCATGGCAGGAGGCTGGAACGAAAAGGTCTTTAAGGTTCTTTCCAACCCAAACCACCCTGTGATTCCACACTGCAATATATCATATTCTGTGACTCTGCATCTGCAGACAGCTCACTGACCCTTGTGCTCTCAGACTCACAGCAGTTACCAGTGCCCTGCAAAACAAATGACTATTAAAATCCTTAATTGTTTGGAAGGAGCTGATTAGAGAGAGCACACCCCTCTCTGCAGTATCTCAGCACAGCAGCAGTCAGCACAGCTGCTGATACTCTCTCATGATAGAACCAAGAATTTTTAATTTTTTTTTCCAAAAAATACAAGATCAAATATACTTTTGTTGAGGCTTGAAATGGGTTGATTTTATTGACATCTAGAATATGCTCAGGGGGCCCATGTGGAGAGGTATGTGGCAGAGATAAAGAATAATTTTTGAGGGTGACAGCATTTGATAATGGGCTGCAAATTAAAAAAGTCTTGATTGATCTGCATATTTGGTATTGTAGTTAAAAACTCATTAAATAGAAAATGCTGCATTTGCTTTGGTTTTATTTATCAACCAAACAAATTCTATTTGCCATTTCAGAAATAGTATTATCATTTCAGTTGATGTGAAAAGCGATCCCTATATATTTTATACATTACAGAAGAATTTTACCTCCCCCCCACAAAAGAAAAATAAAAAATCCACTTACCACAGGATGTCATTTCATCAGTCCCATCTCCACAGTCATCCTCCCTGTCACACAGCCATGACGTTGGAATACACCGTCCATTCCCACAAGAAAACTGATTAACCTGACAAGTTCTTGCTGTCAAGACAAAACACTCCAAAAATACCAGGGAAATGGACTGGATCCTTTAGGTCTCTGGGTGGGTGTCTGATTTTAGGAGCTGTAGGGCTGGAGGGCACCTCCTGTCCTTTTGCACTTTCCCCTGCTCTGACTAAACATCATTCACCTCCTTTGATTTCAGAGAAAACTGATGTCCTCTGCAGGGCTGTGTTCTGCCTCTGCTGTGGGACATTCTTAGTGGCTTCTTCCTCATAAAAGAATGTGAAATTCTAGATATAATTGTGCCAAACTAAGTAGTAAGAAGAGAATTAATATGCAGTAATGCTTGAAGTAAACAAAAATCAGGGCATAAAAATGCCCTCCAGCTGGGATATTAACAACCTGTATTCCACACCATGAACAATGATCTTTGTGAATTTTGTATTTACACAGGAAAATGGGAATTAGCCTGTGTGTGATGTGCCTGGCCTCGACTGTTCTTAGAATCCTTGCCCTTGCAAACACTTAACTGCAATCATCCATTAAATGAATCAATGCATGTATTTCTCCTGAAGAAGTAAGGATCACTAAAAGAATCTGTGCTATGTAGCTACAGAAATTACTTTGAAAGCGGATGAATAGTAAAATGTCACTAAAAAGCTAAGATAGAAAACTGTCATTACCTATAATTTTGTTTATTTAAAATCTGAACCCATAACAATGCCAGTGATAGCAACACGGATATTGGTTCCAAATTTAAGCTTCTAGAATTCATCTAGTTGTTATTCTAGACTTTAAAAAAAAGTCTGACACATCAAAAACCCCAGTGACTGAAAAAATCTTCCTTCACTTATTTTTTTTCAACTACCATTTTCCCTTTTCTTCAGATAAGTAGCCCAAAACACAGAAGAGGAATATAAGTTTAAAATATTTCAAAGGAGTAATTTTTTAAACGTTAACTGTGTTTGCCACTGCAGGAATAAATGGAAAAACAAGAATACAAAATTCGATCCATCGCCAGCTGACACAGGGCTAAAAAAAATGGTCTTGAAATAAGACTCTCACCCTACAAGCCAACAGTTGGATATCAAAAAAAATCAAGGCAGTAAGACAACAGGGAATATTTTAATACACAACCTGTGCTGTCTTGCACTGCACTTCAGTTCAAAACACTCATCAGCTCATTGATGGCTGGCATGTTGCATATTTGAGATTTAATGCTTGTTTAGAGTACTCTGACAACAAGCACTAAACATCACTTCCACACAAGCAAATTGGGAATTCCATGATTTACTACAGTGGAATCAGTAAACAATCCTCATCTTGCTATTTGCTCAAAAAAACACTCTCCAGTTAATAACTCAGAAATGAAAAAGAATTTCAAGGCACTGAGTGGAAACTGAATAACTAATTATGCATAAACTAAATCAGCATAAAATAAAATTTACTGGTGACATGGCACCCATCACAGCACGTTAATAAACAAAGTTCTAGCTGCCAAAAAAGATTTGTACCTCAAAGTTTGTACCTGAGCATTGCTCTGACAGTCGACCCATATGAGAGATTAAGAGCTGAATAACTTTGGAAAGCAAAGCCAAGCACATGGATTAAGTAAAATATAATTTGCATTCCAGCCTTGGTGGCTTCAAAATCTGAATCCATTTAAAACATCAATAATCAGATTACAAGTAGCAGCCTGGTTCATTTCAGTTCAGTTCAACTCAGTCCTGAACTACTCATGGAACTGAAATCAGAGAACCTGTTTGCACAACCAAGCAAAATTTTTTACCTGCACAAGTTTTATTTGACTCGTCTTCGTTATTACCACAATCATTAGCTCCATCACAAAGCCACCTCTTGGGAATGCAGCGATTATTTTGGCACTTAAACTGATCATCAGGACAGCTATGATTGACTGTGGAGAAACAAAAGAGAGGTTTTTTTCCTAAGAAACTAATCTGAGGAAAAAACCTGTGAAATCTGTGAAAAGAACACATTAAATGCTGTTCCCCAGTGATGCAGTCAGTGTGGTTATCCTGTATGTATAACTACCATGACATAAAGATTGTTCAGCAAACCAGCCAATTACCAACATAGCAGTACTTCAAACATAAATTAAATAATATCTACTAAAGATGCCATCATGGAGATCCTGTTCTATTAGGTGATAAAAGGTGGCAGCATTTTATAGTGCTGTTTCCTTAAAGAAACATGCTCTTGATCACATTTGGGCAGTGTGATGAGGTTTGCAGACTAAAGTGCATATTAAACAAAGGAAAACACCGATGGGAACAGATGCAAGCTGCAAAGTGCAGATCCAAAATATGATACCAGAGTGAGCAGGGATTTGGGCGGGTCATAAAATGCTTCTAAAATGAGGCACATTACTGTCAATGGCCACATATAGATCTGCTATTTACTCACCATGAAATTGTAGGTGTCAAAAAAGTGAAATATGCAATATGGTGTAAAACTAACAACAAAAATCTGGTTTTCAGGAGTGAACAAGGTTTTTGCTGGCTACAAATTCTCACGGAAAGGATGTAGCTGAATGCATAGAATTTATGTAAATACTACTGGCCTGCTCTTGCAACTGTAGTGAGTGTTTATGTTCTGCTTCTTTCATGCTAATAACATCTATTATTAGCAGACCTTGCTCATCTGGATCTAGACAAGAACAGTAAATTGCGCATGGTTTCAAACTGTGTTAAAAATAATCTCCAGCTATTTTTCACCTACTCAGCCATCCACAGACTCTTTTTTAAAGTTTAACATACATCTGGAAACAAAAGGGTATTTAAAATGAAAGGATGTCTTGCAGGCTTATCCTTGACATTTCAGCAGCTTTTATCTTTGACCTTTCTGCCTGTTCTTGCAATTGAAGACGACACAGAGCGAGGGTGGTATCAATAGCACATGAACCCTGGTTTGTGTGCAGGGTGCAGAAGCACAGGAAGCAAAGATTAATTAATAATCTGAGCAGAAAGGCGTCCCAAATCTCCTACTTCCTAAATCTGCAATGTGACTGGAGAACTAAACTGGAAGCATCCAAGTAATAAAATTACAAGTTGAAGGCTTTTATTTTTTTTTTAATTTGACTTTAATACTTGACATAGACACTGCTTTAAATGGTTGTTAAGCTTTTGCTCATATAAATTTAGTAATGTGTATTCTGCTCATAATTGCAAATATTTCAAACTCATAAGGAAGTATTGGAGTTACTATGGCAACTGCTGAGAAGAGATCAATGTTATCACACTGACCATGTAAACTATAGATCACATTCAGGTTTAAGACCAGGGTATGATTTCATTTATATTTGTATAAATCCTCAGAGAATTACAAGCTTTGATCAATGAACTGGTCTTCTTTACACTAATTTAAAAGACAATCAAGTCAAATATGCTGAAAGGTTTTCCTTCTCACTGTCTTTATTAGCTGAGCTCCTTAAATTAAGTGCAAGACATGCTGGTTTCAAAACAAAACGAGAGTAAGCACTACAGTTCAGAACTAAGAAAACATTTTTAAAAATATTAACTGAAATCAGCAATGGCTGATTGGAGCTACCAAAATACATAAATGCTGTAAAAAAACCACAATGAAACAAAACAAATCCAAACCTGGCAATTTAACAGCCATATGGCAAAAGATCTAGGCTATAGAGAGGATCACAAGATCAGTTTGTATCAGCAGAATCAGTGTGAAGCAGGCAAGATTTAGCCAAGGATGAATAAACAATCACCCTTCACAAACACATTCTCTCAGCCTAGCCAGAAGATATTTCAGCAGAAATACACACATCCAGTTTTGGACATCCAACCCCCAGAATCACTTCAGAAAAAAAGCAATGAAATATAAAAAATAATCTTCTGTGACATCATCTACTAGGAAAAAAAAAACAAACAAAAAAAACCCAACCACAACAAAAAACTCCACAACAACAACAAAAAAAATCTAACAAAAAACCAGAACAGTTTAGAGTTGTTTGGTTTCAAAGAGATAAGAAAGAGAGACTATGATAAGAGTTTTCAGACACACAGAACAATGCTGCGGAACAGAAGATTGTTCATGTCTACAACTGATTGGGGGAAATATTGTATTTTCATTTCAGTAAAGGAGATTTGGTTTAGAGAAATGATACTAGGACAGAAATAGAAAGAATTGTGACAAACAGAGTAAGGAAGAGAATGCTCAGTGCTGTGACACTAATTTTAAAGCAGGCTACTAAAGTACCTTCCAGAAATGACAGGGACATAATTGGTATGTTTTCTATTACTTTTCATTTCAACAGTGGAATTCCTCCACAGCTGAAAAATACATCTCTTCTAAAACTGCAACTTTAAAGACAACACACATTAATTTAATACTGTAAGTGGTGTAGGGATTTGGGTTTTGGTTTTGTTGCTGGTTTGGTTTTCTTGGAGGGGGTTGGGTTGGAGGTGGTTTGTTTACTTTGTTGGTTTGATTACTTATGAGGTTTTTTGGTTTTGTTTGTGCTATTTTTTTCCTTTTTTGCCCTGAGGATTTTTTGGGGTGTTTTTTAAGAAATGCATTATACAATCTCAGAAATTTCCATGGCTGGAAGGAACCTGCTAAAATCCCCTGGTGTCATCCCCTACTTGAGCAGGGCCACATGGAGCAAGTTTCAAGCATCTCCACAGACAGGAACTCCACAACCAATATGGACAATCTATTCCAGTGTCTGGCAGTAAAAAAGCATTCTCTTTCAGATGTTCAGATAGAATTGATGCTTTTCAGTTTGTGCCCATCACCTCCTGTCCAGCTAGTGACACTACCAAGAAGAGCCTGGCTCCCTTTCTCCATTCCCTTCCATAGGGTGTTATACTGTGACCCATGTAAGAAACAGTGGAAAACAAAGTAAAACCCACCAATATTCAAAGGATCAGGAATGACTGTGCAAACCCCAAAAGATGATTACTCTTACACTGTGTTATGCAATGAGTGCACCAGTGAGATTTGAAAGTGCTATTACTGTTGCATGCAGGAAAAGAAAAAAATGAAAGATTTGCATGAATGGACTAGGGATGATTGTTTTTATTTGGCTGGCACGGTCTGGCTTGCAATCCTTGAAGTGTGTGGAGGCCCAGGGTCTTATCCCCAAGGTAGCTGTGCCTCAGCCCTGGAGGGACTGAGGCAAATGGGGAAAGACACCCTTTTAGGTCATGGTGAGGAAAACCTCCCTCCCTTGGAGCTTTGCAGACACATGTTAATATTTCTTAGTTTTCGTTGTTCTACCAGTTTGTGAAGTTTATGTCACCCTGTTACTACATATGCACCCATTCCAGAATGTTCTTCTTTCCCTTGAACCCCATTGGGTTAACTCTGCCACAGTGTTACATCCCTGTAACCCCATTAGTCCCCTTAGTTTATGTTTACCCCTTTGCACCACTTTTTCCTATTCTTATTGGATCCTGACCCATTTATAACCCTGTGCCCTTGGACCCCTTTCAGCTCTGGTCCCTGGAACACGTTTGAAGCCGTACCCACGATGCAAGAGCCAACAATAAGCAGCCCTCAGATTTCCAAAGAGGACCCCGTTTCCTTGCCTTTATGGTCAGCTCTTTATTAACAGGTCACTCTCAGGGACACACAGTTGCATGATACAACAGAAGTGAGGCAGGGGTTGAGGGCTGAGAGGGAGGTGAATACGTACAGCAGATCTCCGAGTGCTCGTCGCTGCCGTCCAGGCAGTCGTCGTCGCCGTCGCAGCGCCAGCGCTCCTGGATGCAGCGCTTGTTGCTGCACTGGAACTGCTCTGCCTTGCACAGCTGGGGCAGCACCTCTCCCTCTTTCACTGGGGAAAACACCCGACAGGAACAGCTCTTTATCTGCTTGATACACCCAGAATACAATACTGCCCCGACATAAATGCATATGAATTCTTATTCTCACTCTTCGCAACATTTTTACGTCAACTCGGGGGTAATTCCACCTGAAGCCTGTAGTGGCACACAAATCTGAGTGCATGGTTGAAGGAATGAACTTTTAATAAATGGAAAAAAATTCTGAACAGAATGGCACTCAAACTGGCTTTTAAATCGCTGCTTAGATGATAGTGTAAAAATATAAGTTCAAAATATTGCAATACCTCATCAACAGCAAACAGGAAATGTTCTGACATTGGCCAAATTCTGGTGCACATTTACAGATAGGAAATGATTACTAAAAAGCTGATTCTTGTATCCAAGCAACAACTCAAACACCTGCATTATGCACTGGTACAGACTCAGTAGAGAAGAAAGGATAAAATTCTGCTGGGGCAGAGTTAAGTAGCAAGCTCCAAGCTTATTGATAAAACCAGGCAGATATTCTTGTCAACATCAGGTTCAGAATGCTTCAGGTGTAAATGCCACACATCAGTCCAGGACCCTCTGAGGAACACCAGAGTCCTTGGAGAGAGCCAGGCAGTGAAGTGTGTTGGGGAAAAAGCAGGAAACTTGCCCCATTCCAATCCCAAAGTCTCTCTAACCTCTCTTACTAATGCCTACATTCCATCTTATCAGTGACACATGCCCATTCCAGTTATTTCTGCTAAAAAGAAAAATAGCCTTTTTTTTAACAAAAGTGATGGCTCTGCCTGATCATTGTAGGCTCCATAATGTTCACCATGTTATGAAATAATCCTTATGCTTTACTCATCTCTTACTGCTGAAGACTTATGTAAAATGTTATGATTCACTTCAAGAAATACATCAATGAGACTTAGAAAACACAGAGAAAATTTTTAGAAAGTTACAAACACCAAGTCTAAACCTTAAAAAAAAAAAAACCTGCAGTACATGGCAAGTTATTACTTTAATTGAAAAACCCACCTTTTATTAGAACAACTTTTATCTTTGTCTCAATGAAGATATAGAAAGAAAAGATGAAAGACAGCAATATTTGCACAGTCTGTGTCAGAACCTATCATATATAAATACATTGGCTTGATGTGTTTCATGAACAGTTTCATCATGAACATGTCAATGTCAGATTTCTGTTTAAGATACTTAGTAGAATAATCTGATAACTGTTCACAGAGATTTAATTTAATAATTATATGGATCCATTTCTGATATTTTTAAAAGATTTCAGTGAACCATTTAAGTGATTTATCATGTCAGATATGCTGAAATGTTTTCCAATGCATTTTGTCCTTAAATAGTGTACTTAATATTCTGTTTTCTTTGGAAAATCTTTTCTTTTCTGTAAACTAGAATATTTATTCATGTAATATTTCTTTTTCTTATAGACTCTGTAGGAGGCCACACTTTCTGTTTTTATTTTCAGGTCTGATTTGATCCCTTAACAGCAGCATCAACTCAGATATTCTGTAAGAATCTTACTCATGCAGGTTGTACTGTTTTCCTCCAAAAGCTGATTATCAGCACAGGCACAAACTCTGCCTCCAGGAATGGCCAAACAAAGAGTGCTGCAGCCTCCATTATTAACACGACAAGCATTATCACCTGGGAAAAGAAATAAAAAACAACTTTAAAACTAACAGCCATGCTAGGACTAAACAACAGGGATTTTAGTTGCTTTGTTTTTTGTTTTTCTTTTTCCTTTTTTCCTTAGGAACATAAACAGATGAAGAATTTTTTGCAATTACTTTCTTCTTGTGTTAGGAGCACATTATTCTCCTAGTTTGGTTACTGTGGGTTATAATATTTAAACACAATTAGTTACAGATTGCAATATTCTAAAATAATAATAATAATAACAATAAAAACTCACAAAAATCTGCACCCATCAGCTCACAGCATTTTATCTGCCTGTTTTATGAAGGGAACAAATCCTGCAAAATATTTGGCACAGCTACATGCACACAGTGGCTTCAAGGAATCAAACAGCAGATAAAGGAACGTTCTGAAGTTAATTGGCATCTGTACATGTTAAAACAAAGTGGCTACAAATGCAGATTAGGAAAAAAAGAGAGAGAAAACAAAAGTATAAAGAGATTTATGGCAGATGGAATACAGGCAAATATTCCACTGTTCTTCTCTGAACACATCTGCAATTGCTCTGCTGTTTTTTCCATGTTATTGTTCCTTCCCCAAAGCTGTTCCCATGCAGACACTGACAGCTGTCAGGTGCTTCCACCACCCACCAAGGGCTGCTGCATCCTCATCACCCCATTCCTGAGGCAAACAGGCCTAAAGTCACTGAGAGCCCACAAATGTCACAATTTCTGTTTGTGTCACTCTGGTCACGACCCAATTGCTTGGATCTGCACTGCTGGGGACAACCAGCTTCTCACGAGCAAAGCTCTGCTGATTTCAGGTGTTGGTGAGAAGTGATCGTGATCAAGCAAGATATACAACTTCATGTCTGCTGAACCTTTAAATTAAAACTTCCTGTTTTTTTTGGTTTTTTTTTTCATCTTCCTATTCTAGTAAAAAACAGTTCCTCCTTTTAAAGGTGTACAGAACATTTATCAGCCTGATGGGCTAAAACAGACTCCACACAATTCCTTCTACTCAAAGCTCCTCACTTCACTTTTCATGGAAAATAAAATATTAAATTCTCATGGAACTATGAATGTGGATATTAAACTGTCCCATCAGAGCCACTCCTGCAGGTGCAGGGCAGTCTCTTTAAATTATTAAATGAACATCAGATAATGAGCAAATAATTTAGAATTTGAAATTTTTTATATTTTAAGATGTACTTTAATATGGCATACAATATCAAGCAGAGCTTAATAACCTTTTCCTATACTTTTTCTGATCCACCATACACAACATTTCTTAGAAGAAAAGGAGTCAACAGCCCATTAAAGCCCCACTGAACTTTTAAATGAATCTGTGCAAAATGATTAATGGAGAATGATGTGAAAGGCCACTGTGGTACTTGTACTTTCACTGGACAGGGTGTGAGTGAGATGACAAGAACACAACTGTATAACCAGAGAAAATGGGAATTCTGAGGGCTTGATCACAATTTTAGAAAGAGCTTAGACTGGAATAGACATTATTAGATCCTGACTTCAAGCACGAGACTATGATCTAAACCACTAAAAAAATTAATCGTTGCATCTGTGCTCACCAAAACCAAAATATGATGAACAAAACATCAATAATGTAAGAAATGTATTTGAGTCTAAAGTTTGGAAAATCTCAGGTAAAACAAAGCATGAGAAAAAGTAGCCTTGAAAGTCTCTCCACTTTTACAGGACCATCATTGTACAAATCAAAGGATGTCAGTAAGGGAAAGATTTAAACAGTACTCAGAAGCTGCCGAAATAAACAAACCAAAATACAATCTTCAAAAGTGACTCCAAAATTACATAGCACAAGTCAAAACATTTGCAGTGATTTAATTAAAGAATGTACATGAGTTTGTCAGCTCACTAAAAGAGAATAATCCTGCAGAATAAGAGACTATTTCAGACAAATATAGAAAACACATGATGATTCTGAAGGCCAATGAAAGCTGAAAATAACTAACATCAAAAATTAAATCACTAGATCAAAGTCAAATGGTCCATCTTGAAGATGAAAAGTTCCTACTTAACCTCATAATTGGGATGACAAACTCCTGCACAGTGGGTTATGTGCTAAGTAAAGTGATAAAAGAGGGGATGATGACAAGGAAAATAGAAGTACCAAGAGTTAAAGCGAAAAGATCCAAGATAAAAAGGTTTAAAAAGTGCAGTGTTCAACCTGAAGGTGCAATGAGACCTTCAGTCCCATCAGTCTTGCTGAAGAGACTCCTGGGCTGAAATGTCTCCCAAAACACAGTTCAAATAGGTTAAGCCTCTTTATTGAACAAGCTGTAGAACCTGTAAAGCTATCAAGTATTTGGGAAATTAAATTTCCCTGACTACAGTTCCTAACAGCTATTTCATACAGTTGTTCTTAAAATAGCCCCAAAATTTTAAAATACTTTCAAAGCGATTTTTTTTCGTATTTTGACAGCTTTGAAAACAGCTGTTGTCCTGTTCATTGCATGGGAATAAATTAGGCCAATTCCATTTTAATTAGCTAAAAAATTAGTCTAGAGCTAAACCAACAATTTAATTGCATTTCAGTCATTGTTCTCAGAAAAAGATGGCAACCATGCCCATTTGTTTAAACTTCTCATTTAAGAGATGCACTGAAGTATTTATTGCATTTGTACCTTCTTATGAACCTAACCTCAAATACTGTTAAATTGTGTAAGCTCATTTTTAGAATCATCCTCCACACATGAAGAGCAGCAGCCTGGTGCTCAAACTCTTCTTTGCAATCTTTGAATTGAAACACCAGCTGATTTCAAAAAAGGCTAGTTTAATTGCTGCAAATGCACTTACACAAGAATTATTTACATGGAAGTAGCAATCCAGCCTTTCAGTGCAGTGGAAATAGCTGCAGGCTTTGGCAGGGTCATATTCTGAATGTAAATCCAACTCCTATGATTCCTATGCATCACCTTCCCATTTTTTAGGATTCCTGATGCACAGAGACCCAAAGACTCAGCCTAAGGAAGTAAGATGAATTCTACGCTCTGAAAGCAAGGGAAAAAAACCCAAAAAACATTCCTCCTCAAGGGGGTCACGCCTCATGAGAGAGGGACAATGAGAAACACCTCTCCTTGAGGAGATCCCAAAAGCTTCATGTGCCTACCCAAGGCACAAGGCAAAGCAGCACTGGAACAGCATCCTGGAAAAGCCCCCCTGATATAAATGCCACTCTGAATTGAACTATGCCCAAATAAAATGGCACAGCATCCACTCATGTAGACAGTGACAAGACCAGCAGCATCAGAGCAGCCACCTCAAAATATCAGAGCCACAAGTTTCTGAGGTATGTGCATGTAATCTTTAATATACAACTCGTCCAAAAAGTGGTTTCCTGTGGTTTTCTCTGCACATATTCAGCCTTGACCCTGCTCTTTTACAAGGAAAACATGCACACGCACACAAATAGTTTCTTTAAAGGAAAATTTTATGCTCCTTTGGGAACAATGGCAAGATCAAGCTCACAGAGCACGACAAAAAGGAAAGCTCCTAAAGGCTGCAGTTAGCTTACAAAATTCCAATTACAATTTCAAACAAAGAATATATTAACGAGCCAAATTCCCTCCCCCAAGACTTTAGCTCATTCAGCAAAATTGTCTAAGAGGCAATACTTTCTCTCTCTGGTGTCAGCTTATTTGGAAGCTAACAGCAACTGCCTTAAATGTTCCTTTATTCTGAAAAATAAAGGAATTTTCTGAGTACCAAATAAAGCAGCAGTAGTATTGAAAGCAAACATTGCATCTTCTATTAGCAGCATTCTGAAATTTGGCCACCTTGAGGGTAGATTTGAGCCCAGATTTTGCCTTAAAAACACCAACCAAACAAAACCTACACTAAATCCAAGAGAAAAAACCCAAACAAACTATACTTTTGCATGTCTTTGAATGTCAAAGAGAGAGTCTCTGAAAAGCAGCTGTAATAACAGGAACACTGTTGCTGCAACCCTGACTTAGCACAGTGCTACACAGAGCAGCTTGGCTTAGGTAAAGGAAATTTAGAGGCTACAGTATGAGAAAAGAGAAAATTTAAACAGCAAAAAAATCATATTTTAAACAATATTTTATCTATACTAATTCCTGATGATCATTTTTGTGTTTGGTGGCAGACCAAACAAACATTCTGGTAATTAGAAATATGTTTTAACTAGTGAGCAAATACTCAATAACTCATAGGAACGCTGCATGTAGTAAATGGAATGAAAGTTTTCTTCAGTAAAACACATTTTTAACTTTACTTGTAGAGTAGCAATTGTACTGTTTAAATTCCATCCATGTAAACCTATGGCTTTTATCTCATTTCTCTACAGATACAAGTAACAACAACAATGGATTTTTCCACTGCTCTCAAAGAACTGCTTTCATTCTGTGCAGCACACAGTGATGATTGTAGACCAAGATGGGTGAGCAAGTTAAAATATATATATATATATATATATATACAGGCAGAATCTATTACCTCATTTAAGAAAAGGTAAATGTAATCATATATTTTATGTCTATGAGCCAATGCAGATATGTTACCCTCTGTAATTGATACTTGGTCACATGAGGAAAAAGGGCAATAAAGGCAGTGTGAATGCAGAGGAGGAATTCAGACAGGAATAATGCTGTGATTCCCTTTTTAGTATTTATGAGAGAAT
This sequence comes from Trochalopteron elliotii, assembly GCA_024734555.1. NCBI lineage: Eukaryota > Metazoa > Chordata > Aves > Passeriformes > Leiothrichidae > Trochalopteron > Trochalopteron elliotii. The sequence goes on from JANPWX010000533.1 coordinate 2,027,173, forward strand.
CAATTTCTACATCAATGGACTGAAACTCTGGACAGCAACCTTCTCCTTCCACAACCCATATTTGTTTTTCATTTTTTGTTCATCCAGTCACCTCAAAATACTCGGAGACTCTAAGGGAAAATGTCCTTTTATAGCAAACCTCTGGAGATACAAGTACCTTGCTGTTTGCGTGGATCATAAATCTGGAGCCCAAACAAAGGTGGCCTCTCACTTCTCAGCAGAGTCACATTTCTTGTTACCAGATCCAACTGGAAAATTGACCCATTCATGTAATCAGTCCAGTATATGTAATTTCCATGATGTGACAGTCCAAAAGGATGATTCAGATCTTTTCCATTGTAGACTACCTGCAATCGATTAGTATTAGGTGAGCATTGGCAAGGTTAAAACAATCTTCAATTTTTCAGAGAAGGTAAAACAGGAAATATGAAAACTGAGATAATTACTGTCCCAAACATAACAACCTATTGTGATAAAATTAAATAAAGAGTGCAAAGCCCTTCTCTGCAGCAGGACCAATACCTAACTTAAAAAAAAAAAAAAAACAAAAAAACAACAAACCACAAAAAACCCACAAAAAAAACCCAAAACAAACCAAACCAAACAAACAAACAAACACCAAGTAAAAGCAACCCAAAAAAACCCCCCAGACCTCCCAAAAAAGAAACAAAAGAAACCCCACCAAAACCCCACAAAAACCTCCAACTTCGTATAAATTCACTTTAAGGGGCCCCCATCAGAGAAGACAAGAACAGACTGCCCAGGGAAGTGGTGCAGTCTCTAACCCTGGGAGGATTTGAAAGACAGAGAAGTGGGGTTTAGGGTCATGGTTAGTGGTGAACTCAGCAGTGCTGGGTTAAGGGCTGGACTTGAAGATCTTAAGCCCTTTCCCAACACAAACAATTCCACGACCCTGTGATTCTATCCCAGCAGGTTCAGTTTGGAGTCATTGGTCTCCTTCTTATGGCTGGGATCCTCCTTGAACCAAGAGCCTTTTTTCTACCCTGCCTCTAGAGAGAAGGAAGCATCTCCTCACATCCCCTGCCTTGTCTATTTCTAGACACAAGCCCAAGAGAACATGGAGATAAAGACAACTAAAATACTCCTTTAAGGTGATTAACAAACATCATCCCCTTGAGCTCTTCCATTTGGCTCTTTGGACTCAGAATTCTTATACTCAAAACTCCTCATCTCTGGACTGCTTTTGATCCAAATTCATCAATCACTCAATAATCTGACAGCTGTTGGTAGAATTATGGACCGCTCTATCCCCCAAAATCTTTACTCTATTAAAGAATTATAGATGTGACTGGTCCAGTTAAATTTTGACCAAAATATCCTATAATTAAATACCAATGATTAAGCCTCAAAAGCAAGTATCTTATAGTTATTTTCAGCTACATAAATTCAAGTAGTTATGTGGTTTTTGTTATATCTCAGGATTATAGAAAAAATAATTAAAAAAACCCCTCAAAACTATTCTGTGACACACTTAAAATAAAACCTGTGAAGACAGGTGCTTCTTATTAGTCACCAGTCACTAATTCTAAGAAGCAGATGATAAAAATTGCCCAGATTATCAGCCTCCCTCCAGTCTGAGCCTTAACCACTTTCCAAGTGTCTTACTCTCTGCTTGTTGCTTCTACAAACCCACATAGAACGTCTGCACAGACTTGTATCCTGCTAGTGCAGGCATTAGTAACCACTAAAGCAATCTCTCTCCATCTTTGACAGAAATTTGTTGAGTTCTGCCCCTCTGAATATTACCAAAAATGCTCAAAAGAGGCACAGACATTCATAAAATAAGCTCATCCAGAGAAGTTCAAGGAAAAGCCTGTCTGGGAAAACCAAAACAAAAATGGGTTTTTCTACCAAAAAGCTCTTTGCAGCTTCACGGCTCAATCAAAATATAAGTCATTGCCTCATGAGAAAAAATAGATTAAAAAAATAAAATAAAGATGAGGTTTTGGGTGTCACTCAGGACAGAGGAACACCCTGAGCTGTGCTGCAGTCTCTCACTCAAGACTGTCACCACCATTCCAGCAGAGGTGACACTGGACACGCTGTGGGGCTCTGCAGAAACGTTGGGAAATATTTTTAACATAACACAATAAAATCCAGAGACAGAACATGCCCGTGGCAAACCAGCAGCGTTTCTCTCTTACCTTTCTGTCAGTGCCATTCAAATAGATCCTTTCAATGTGATCATAATAGGCATCACACCAGTAGAGCACGTTGGCACGGGAGTCCAGAGTTAAACCATTTGGCCAGAGCATCTTTGACGTGACAAAAACCTGCCGGCTGTAGCCGTCCATCCAGGCCTTCTCAATCCTCCCCACGCTGGCATCTATTTCATCTTCCTCCCAGTCTGTCCAATACATCCAGCTGGGGAATTACAGAAATGAGCATTCACATCCCATTCTAATCAGGTGAATTATACTGCAGGCTTTTAGCAACAGCTCGTCCCAGCCAGAGCAATTTTGACTTTTGCATGTTGCTATACATTGCTGTTCCTACAACTCTATTAACTGTCTCCCACCACTGCTGAAATGACACTTATGTTATTTTGCTTATATTGTGATAAATTACGTGAATACCAGAGCACTGATAAAGAAAAGTGAAAGAATTAAGACTTTATTTATTCCCACCAGAATAATGGAGTTCCTTTGTATTTTTTCAAACCATTTCTTGTATTGACTCTGTCACAAACTTTAAATTTTTAAAGTGAGCTGGTTCTGGTCAGGTCTAATTTACCTTTATGATGTAAATCTCCTTTTTATTACACCTAATTCTATCAAAGAAGTTGCAACACAATAATTATTTGCACTCTGGTTTTAGAGATAAAGGATAACTTCAGATCCTACATGGAAGCAGCTAAATCACTCAGAAAACTTTAAGGAGTACTTTGCCCATCACAAAAATATTTAGAAATGCTTGCTGTGAAAATTAGTTGAAAAAAAGGCAGTAGGCAATTTTAGCATAGTTTTATGGTTTATAGTCCAGCAATACAGATTAAAAAAATCCAAACAAGCAAAGTCTGAAAGAAAGGCATCGATATTTCTTTGTAAAAGTCAAAAATAAAAATCTATTAACTCCTCTAAAAGTATTGGCTCAGAGGAATTTTATGAGCCATTCTCTACTGGACACTACAGAATAAATATTTCCCTATTGAATTATTCTGAATATCATATTATATTACAAATTTTGCCCATGAAAACTGTGATTTCAACCATTTAAAATATGCAAACTGAACTTGTACAAAAACAGAGGGCAGAAAACATGTTAAGAAACACCACTTTTCTTTTTTTTTTTTAACATGTTTTTCCCTAAGGAAATGAGTTAATGGGAAGAAACACTTAGAAACCTGTGAGCACTCTGTGAATCATCTCAGATTGTATCACATACAGTCACATCATTTCATAAATGAAAACATTTTCCAGACACCAGATGGTTACTCTTAGTCAAACCTAGGACTTCAATTAATAAGCATTAAAAGAGGAGAAACATCATGCCAATATTAAATGGATCCTATTTGTTAAAATTATCATGATTTAATTGCTATTGATGTACCTCACCTTTTCTTTCCCCAGATTTATGTTTCTGAAACAACTTCTATGATCTTAACCCATTTAATTGGCCTGTACTTTAAACAATAAAGTCCTGGAATTTAAATACTGAATTTACGAAAGAATGATATACTGAAGTGAAAAATCATTTTATTATCACACCTGCATAAATTATGTCAAATCTACTGGTCAAAAAAAATATTCAAATGCACTTTTATGTATAAGCATAATTTGATATTTATGAGAAACTGGAAAAAAAAAGAACAACTGCATTACACAAGTTTGCAGATATACAAATGCAGCTTTTTTGTTTATTTTTCATTTCTCTCAAATCGCCCACTAGAAGGTTGCTGTGGGTTCTTTTAATGTTTTTGTAAATATGTGCAAAGAACATCAATCCATTTTTGATTCACAAGCCTTACAAACTCCACTGCATGTTTGGCTCAAACAGCACTGGGTTTAATCACAGAATTATAAACCCTGCACATGCCCTGAGGCTCAGGCAGATGCAGGTCAATGTGGCACTTATTTTATTGGGAGACAAAATATGTTTTACAAATATTTACATGACTTCTCAACAGCAATTACTGAGCTTTTCTCCATTAACTTTTTGTCTGTCCTTATTCCAGTTATCCTGCCATAAGCTAAAACCTGTTCACAGTGACAAGCATTTATGTCAGTGTGCTTTAATTGTATCTCAAAATGCAGTTAATGCTCCAGCACTGGTTAAATGAAGATCAAAATTTTGGAAACACAATTAAAAAGCCATAATAAATGCTATCCCTCAGGAAGAGCTTCCATGAGAAGTATAATCATGAAGGACACATCATTTTATTAGAGAAGTGTTTTATATAATGGCCCTGTTCAGGCAATACATCTTCATACTCTGTTTGTTCCTCTGCCGTGCATGTACTGAGCTGGGAAATTTAACAAAGTAATTGCAGGTGTGGTTATGGTTCGTGGTCTGGTTTCATACCCTCCCTATCTGACCTTAATCAGTCTTTCCACAGCCACTTCCACTCCTCAAAGGACAGGCCCAAAAGGGAAAACCTGAGAGTGTAAATATTTTCTGTAATAGGACAACAGCAATCAACTCAGCCACACTGAAACAACCTACCTACATCATTCTCCAGTGACAACTCCCTGAACAAAACTAACAGTGATTTTTTCAAGTAAACCACCATTATACCACAATAATATAATGTGGGTTTTTTTATTATTATTCAACCTACCAAAAATAATTAAAGCTAATAAGTAATGAAGAGTACCTGTCTCAGTTTTGTAAACCAATGTGTACAAGGATATGGTCATAATTAGCTCCAGAAATTGAGAATACAGAAAAAAACAGGACAGAATTTTAAAGTTCTCTTGATATTAAAAATTCATACAGGACTTACACTCTCAATTTGCTTGAGAAAAAGGTGAATCACATTCAGATTAACAGGACAGACATTCAACACTGACAGGCATACAAATTGTTCTGAAGGCTTCAGGGCAAGAATGCTGGGCAGGAATTACAGATATTACAGACTCCTGAAGGATCACAGACTGCTACAGGACTCTACAAACCTCATCCTGAGCAAATTAAATCCTGTATTTATGCTACAAAGAAAATCATTACAGGAAAATCAGTTTGCTTCATACCCATTGACAGGATCAACAACAATTCCTCTAGGGTGGGACATGTCTCCCTCCAACAAAGTCTTCCTACTCTGAGCAGCTTTTTCCAGTCTGGCAACAGCAATTGTTTTCCTGTGGCCATCATTGGTCCAATACAGATTATTTCCAATCCAGTCCACTGCTATGCCTTCCACATTGTCAAGATCTGTTGAGAGAGAGAGAGCAGTAGTGAGAGATTAATACTATTTATGTTCTATATTTACTCATGGTCACTGTTTATTGTGATATCCATGTCATATTTTTAAAATTGTATTTTTCCCTTATCTACTAAAGGTCCAAAGCAAATTACACATATTTGGTATCAACCAAAGCATCAACTCTCCTTTCCCCTTTCCTTTCCCCTTTCCTTTCCCCTTTCCTTTCCCCTTTCCTTTCCCC